>JAYGXS010000003.1:46905463-47006050 GCA_036362985.1 Ligula intestinalis
TGTCGAGGCACAGGTACAATATCCTCCAAAAATGTGGATATTAATGGTTTCAGTTGCAGACTTCCTCTCTTGTCCTTTTTGCCTTTTTTTATGTAAGAAATAACAACTGAGCAAGAAATATGACTTGTGAATCTATGGATTAACAAAGCCACATCTGTTTAGTGGAATATGCTGCAGTATATTAATCCATCCTCAGAACTTATAACGGATAGACATTAAGCATAGCTGGAAAGTCTGTCACATAGAGCAGAGACCAATAGATATTTATATTATCCTCCGATCGATAAGTTATGCTTCTTGACTTCGCTTTCTTACATATCACACACAACATGTTTGCTGAGATCCGAATGAAGAAAACATTGCAAAGGTTCTTATTGCTTCGTTGTATTGTGGATGCAACCAGTGCATCCAGAATTACTGTCTAATAAACGGAGAAATTGCATTGGATTTTCACTTATTTCTGATGCCAATTAAACTAAAAACCATATGACTGTATACGAATGGTGCAATTCATGGTTGCGCAGAAAACGGATTAGGGTTATTTGGGCATATTCAATGTTATCTGCGGCTAAACAACTGCTTTGGAGTTCTCTACGTCCAGCTGCAGTGAAATTCTGTCTGACATGCATACAATTATCCCCTTCCCCCAAACACTGTTCATCCCCTTGCCTTTTCCCTTTCTTAAGAATAATGGCCACCATTCCCTTTTGTTCAAGCCTCCCTGTTTCAACGTCAAGCGACTGTGCGCAGGCAGCCGTCTGCCCTGACTGATCTGAACCATCTTGATCCATTTCTACACGAATACACACGCGTGTCCAAAACATTTGCGGCTGCAAAACTGCCACTTGAATACGTCACCCCAGAGATACTGTCCGCCCCCTTTTTTGTTCAATGAGAGCGAACTAGGTACACAGCTGTTGCGCCAGGCTGACCTGAACACCCTTGATCCCCTTTCCTTACATGCAGGATAGCCGCGGCTGGTCCGAGGGCCATTTGAACAACCTCCCTCGCCGACGCATTATGGGTATCAGTGCTCAACGCCCCTTTCACGCAATTTTTCACACCAATGGGAGGGCACACAGTTAATTAAAAGCAGCCCCCCCTCCCCCTGTACCACCATACACTGGCTCACAGGCCTGACACCGCCCTGCACACGTTGGGCATGTGTCTTTCCTTTCTCTAGAGTCGGGCGATATTTGGCCAACTCCTTTGTTCTTGACTACGTGTATCTATTTTCAAAGGTTTGTACCTCGTTTTTACTTCAGTATTTGCTTAAAAGTACCATACTACACCAATTGTTGCTATCATTGGCATTTAAAGTACGCATTAAAAATGGATACAAAGTTAAAGGAGGCAAGATGCTCAAACAATTATTTTGCCGGCAAAGATAAGGGAGACTATAATGGCCATTTCTGGCTTATGAGCCGTCATCAGTCACTCATATCAACCAAAAATGATGCACCACCCCCCAAATGCTCATGGTTTGTGTGGTCTTCAACAAACAAAATCCCTTTAATTTCACCGTACCTTCAGTAACGTAACTAAAGTAACGTGTGAATATTTACACACGTCCGTAATCATCTTGAAAATACTTTAAGTCTCGAGCAATTCAGCCTCCATTTTAAAGTACAGTTTTATCAGTTAAAGTTTCAATCACGTCGGTCTCCGAATATAAACGTAGTTTACTCAACATTTCAGGTTTATTTTTTGTAGCTTCATGCTCCCTTGAAAGCTCGGGACAATGCATACGTTAATTAACACGAGTCTGATGAATTCTATATACGGCCAAATATCCCGGTGACTTTACTCCTTCTGATGTAAAATTTATCAACAGGGAACGCTGTTTTGTTTTTATAAACTCTAAAATTATCTTGTCCATCATCCCCCAAAATAGGCAAAGAAAAAAGACGCTTTTATGGACCACACTGTATTGGCGCTGACCGTTCGAAAACACCCTCGTTTCCATCATCAGAGTGGTGAGGTAGTTGTTCCTGCTTACCGAAAATTATTTCGTCTGTATGCCTGTCTCCTATTATTGGCAGGTCTAACGCAAGGATTCGACTATCAAACAGCAGATACTGAAACCCGAAGACCCGCTACTGAAAATGGAAGAATCGGTAGTTGTCTACAGCATAGTCTGCCAAAATCACCACGCCAGGTATGTTGATGAAATGGATAAGCGCCTCTGTACAGGGCTACACGAACACCAGCTGGCAGTTAATTGCGATGATAGATTGTCACTGATGTATGGCAACATAGAACAGGAGAAGTAAAGTGTCGTCTTCGGGGGCACGAAAGTCTTCGGCTGATCAAATGACAAGCTTGATGCTTGAAATTTGGTCCTTGGTAGGCAGAAGCAATAGGAGTATCAACTTAAATCCGTACAGGACTCTAGTCCACCCAGAAGAGGCCGACGGCGCTAGCGAACAAGTTGCAGCCTGGTCAACAGTTGTCGCCGCTGCGGCAGGGTGAGAGAACCAGTCGTAGTTCACGCAACCGGCGTTTATCATTAACCCGCCGGTGAGCCAAAACAAGTGATCATGCTCCGCGCGTGGAGCGACAAGGGTCCGCCGATCCCTTCCCCCCGATTATGAGAGAGGTCCCTCAGCAGCCCCCTAGTGCGCCAGGTGGCCACACAGACCAAGCAGCGACCACAACGACTGTGCCGGTGACCGGGGCTACGCGAGGCCGCTGGCGGTCCTGTCGCAGCACCACCCCTCCCCTCCGGGGCACTGGATGGGCACACAGACATCGCAGTGACTACAACAGCCGCGACGGGGGTCACACGAGGTCGTCTGCAGTCCGCTAGGGAGAGGCTTAAGCCAATCCGCGAACAACAGGCTGGTCAGTGGATGTGCATAAGGGCTGTCCATAATACGAGACAGCGAGCATGAACAACGGCCTCACCACTCTGATGCTGGAAACGAGGATGTTTCCGAAACGTCGGCACCAAAGCGCTTTTTCTTCTTTTACACCTTCTTTGTGGGGTTTTGAAGAGGATAGTTTATCTAGATCTCTTATATTCACCCACGACAACCTAACGTGTACATACATTTGCAATAAACTTTGTCAGATTACATAAATTTAAAGATCAGTCAAATGACAAAGTGGGAGAACCTGGAAAATAAAGCACAAGGGTGTAAGTAAAGATGGTCTGAGAATAGGATTTGATTGTTGGAATAACACTTTTGTTCGCCTGATGTTGCGACATCCGTCGTGAATTCTTTGTCAACAGCATGAGCAGAACGCATTAGCAGAAACAGGTGATGCATGCACAAGAAGTTGCCGTATAGATAGGACACAGTCAGTACGGCAAATGCATGACAAATAGCGACACTTAACGATATTTGCCCTCTTGTGCGTGGATTACTTGATGACCGGCATACGGGCTGTGACCTGCTGAACTTGCATCGTGCATGGTGGAATTAGACGTGATGAGTGAGGCCATCTGGTTTGCCGGTGTTGGCATAGGATGACGCGGTGGCCTGTGCATTCCCCAAGTGACCACTTGCTTTGGCCAAATTGAGCCTCAGCAGCGAATATGGATTGGGCAAATCGTTGCAAATGTTTGTGGTTTGGGGAACCATGAAACATGACTCACGTAATTCTAGGCTCACACGATTATCACCTTTTGCAAGAGCTTCAGTCTCACCAAATTTGAATGTGTGGCCGGGTCTCGTCGAATGAACCGCAACTTGAGAATTGGCTTCATTTCGCCTATAAATAGTGCAAATTCCTGTGCAGATTTCATGCATTTTTGCTTCGACTTTTTGCTCATGTTTCTACTGAAGAATTCGCAACGGATGTCGAAACATCAGGTGGACAAAAGTGCCATTCCAGCGACGGAAGCTTCTTCTTCTTCTTCTTCTTCTTCTTCTCAATTACTTCCTGGGACTCGCATGTTCACTTGCATTGGCGAAGATGGTCTGACCAGATTTATAACTGGTGTTTGTGGGCCATATATAGAAGTTTATCAAGACTTTCAGACTCCTCACCTGGACAAACATTCTATAACTGGCGTGTTTGATTATTAAATTAGGCTATTTCTAAACCACAGCAAAAATTCATTGAAACATCATAAAATGGCAGAGCGTTATACTACCCCGAGAGGCTAAAAAAACAAGGCAGGGAGTTATTCGGTCTAACATCCTACCATGTTTAAAGGCGCATTGTGGGGAGAAATCTGTCTTGTCGCTTTGAAGATCTGAGAAACCGGGTGGGCATTTGCAGGCTCCTTGCTTAGGAGAAAAGTGATAGCATTCACCTCCATTTTTCAGACAGTTCTGGCAGTCGCGTTCTGACTGATCCGCCTTGGGAACTAGTGAAATATGAGAAGTCAACATTTAAATGAACGCAATGTAGTATCCACTATCACAGAATAAACACATGCTTGATGGCAACCAGCTGACTCAATCTGAAATGATAGATATCCAAAATAGATCGGTTAATTTATTCACATGCTAGACCATTTAAATCTACCGGGAGGAACTAAAACAATGCTCCGTCTTTGGGCAGACAGATAAGCAGCATTTTACGTAATGGTTTACTGAAAATTGCATAATCCCTTCAAAGACGGTAATATTACGATTTAAATTCCTTTAATTAACTAAAAACAAATACTTAGTCCGTGATGCTGTGTAGTATAGTACCATTAGTGTTTTATAGTTGGAGATTGATGTATATCATGGAGTCGCGAAATAAATATTAGCAAATAGTTAGCATATGGTGCATATGTTGCCTAATATATTCCGCCTTATCACATAAAGCGTTTTCATTACTAAATCTCTCGGAAAAAATTGCGTATGAAGTCTCCTTTCATTTCCATAATCGCCGAATATTATTTTGTATGTCCTATTATGAATATACTTTTTGTTAAATTTATAAAAAACAACTCCACCCCAAATCCTGTCTTTGCTGCCAAGCCCAGTTTGCTATTTTACACTATACCACTACCATTACGTAGACAGGGGACATAAAGCTTCGTCAAATGCAGGCGTCCATTAATAGGAATATATTTATTTTGGCATTTTCGCGTGCCGCACGATGCATATAATTTCAAACATCTGCAAGCTGTTAACGCAGATTAAAACGCACCTCCCTACCACAGCGCTATTTGCAATTGGTTTGCAGCATTCACTTAAATTTTCCATACTACGTTTAACAGCAAATCGTAAAGCGCTCTTGCTTTGTCTTCTAAATGAATTTCAAAAGCAGATATGGGGAGAGAAATTATGTTAGGTACAGTCGATTTATTGAAAAAACTGCAATTTGTCCCAATGAATAATTATCCTTTGTATTCCGAGGTTCTTTCCTTTGAAGCATTATAAGGAGATAATAAGTGGAAGGCGGTGAACAAATCCGACGAACGTATAAAACAGTTTGTTTGAAAATTGCTTTCACAAATGTAAGAGAGTTTGGTCTCATGCGAAAAAGAGAAAACCTGGTTTGCCTACTACCAGGAATTGCCTAAATTTTTAGAATTAAGAAATAGGTTTCAAAACGTCAATAAGGGAATTGTTACATGCAAGTCTGAGTGACTTCCGTTAAGAATTATTATATCAGATTTTTTACTACCGATCTAATAAAGATTGAAAATTATGAAATATGTGAGCTTTCTTCGTAAACCAGCAGATATGCTTTTCCTCGCTGTGTAGCTATATAAAACCAAATGAGTTTCCTCAGGAGACTGAATGTGGGAATGGCAAAAACAATCCACTTGTCTCCGGGAAATTTTTAATAGCTTCATATCCGTGGTTTGGATACAGAATTTTTGCAGGACTCCTTGAAATAGAAAACAGAATAAACATGTTTAAGATCAAGCATATGGTAAGTTCACGAACCAGAATAGAGTACAGGCTAATTTTGTGTGTTTTAAATCATTTTTTCCAGGTTTAAATCTGAAGCAAGCAAAAACAACAGAATTTGTTTCTGCAAATACATTTCGGGAGAGCTTGTCAACTGCCTTCTATCTTTGCATGGATAAGGTAACAATTGGAGAACACAGCATTTTGAATTTTTGCAGAATCAATCAAAGCAAGGTCATTATAACGTGGCGAATGGTTCAAAGTAATGCAACCTTTAAACTTGGGAGATAAAAGTAGGGACATGAGTTAAGAAGAATGCATTTGCACTAAAAAATTTTTCTGTTTTTTCTTGCGTCAAATTTGTGTGTTTTTGTTGACTATCACGACAAAGCGTTTTATTATTTTTCTTCATGTGTTTGAACAATCTAGCTGCTCTTCAAATGATTTCTGAACAAAACGTTGAAATACAGGAAAAGTATGTGGAGGTCAAGGTGTATACTTTATAGCAGGAGGCAAAAGTTTGCTATAACCTGTCAGCTTCTGGTAACCAATTCCCAAAAGTATAAAGCAGAACATTCAGATATAACAAGATCTTTGGCCAAACATATAGCGGAAAGAGATTTAATTCTGGAGATAAAATTAATTTTTCTGGATCTGGAACTCTTTTAAAAATCTACAAGACTTTATTTAAAAGGACTGGACATTTCCTTAAAAACCAAAGGATATATTTTGCTTATACTTTTGTTACTGCAAAACACGGATTGAATTATCAGGAATTGTCAGTTTTCGCCGTCTGTTTTTGATAAGCCCTCTAAGACAATAAATCATTTTAAAAGAAACGTAAAATGGAAAGCTCGATTCTTAATGTCAGGCGTAGGAAAATTGCGGAGTCCCCTTTCAACGAAGGCAAGTATGTTTCCGCTCACAAATATTAAAATTAAAATATTAGCAATTAAGATGCACAGAAAAGATAATTTTTTGCCGTTTGGGCCCTGTGACCTTCAGTAGAAAAAGTAAGAATTGAAAGCTACGTGGATCAAAAGAAAAACAAGAGAGGGATACCACAGACACAAGTTAGTGCGCGAAGGTAGGAAGACCAGTCACACAACTGCGGTAAGGGTAAGTGGACTTCGGTCGGCATGTGTGTGTCTTAGGTTACCTTTTCTTCTTTTTCGTTTAACATAATTTGAGTGGTCTGTGGTTTTTTAATACTAGAGAATGTACTGGTAAACTAAAGTCCTAGATAAATTGTTGGCCTAGGCTTTTGCGTGTAGACGATTGAGTCAATTATTCGATTTTGCAGTTTCCATATAATCTTCGCAAACTCACCTTCCTGTTAGGTTTTTCAAATTCGCAATTTTTCAGCTTTCCCACCATTAAAAACTTCTAAAAGTGACATGCGCTTAAATTCTTAATTTTGCACTTTCTTATCCATGACATCGTGCTCTAGCTAGGGCTATCTAACACCAACTCTCTGCTTATATTTAGCATTTTCTTTCCTATCTTATTTGACGAAAGTTTACTTCAAAGTTGTTTATTATCAACTTTTTCCGCAAATTTATTTTTCATCGAGGATTCATTTTTTACCTGGGATTAGCAAACGACATGCAAACTCTACGTTTAACTATCCGCTGTCATTTTCCGCCTTTTTCTTGCATGCCATCGTCTTGCCTGTACTTTTTTAATGTCGCTTTTTACTCCATCGTCTTTTCCTGCTTCGTTGTGTTTGTACATTCATGATCTGTTCTTTCGTTTTGCTGTTTTGACAGAATTTGCGTAAATGACGCATCAGGTGCATGTCTAGCGATTGAATTTCTTAAAAAACAAGTTACAGAAAGAAAATTTATTTGAAGGAATTATTATTGAATTGTTCCAGATGTCCGGCGTTTCAAAAGTAGGAAAATTTTGGATACCACAGCTATGCAAGCTGATTTTAAATGCAGGCTGACATGCATAGTGGTGATAGATATAAAAAATACATGTTTTTGCACATTTTTGTTAGGTAGCAGACGGAGCATTCTCGACCTAAGCCGACCCCCCTATAAGCTATAAGCAGCATAATAACGAAAATGCGGGCATATGAATTCCAGTATCCTGCTATGTATTTCACTAATAGTACTAAACTGTTGTATTTTGAAGGAGAATGTGCTCGTTTATGAACATAAGACAAACAGAGGGCGTATCTTAAAGATTATGAAGCATGAAATCATACAAAAAATGCTCAGATCCTCGGCACTTGCAGTGACAAAGGTGGTTTTAATAGGGCACCTCATATATCTCAGCTTTTTGTCCTGCGGATACAGTGGTAATGTGGGGTTTTTGGGTGAGCATATAGGAAAGGCAGTGAAGAAAATTTGTAGGTATAAGGGTAAAGTGGAAAAATGCAGTTTAATTTGTTTCCCGCGGCTGCTGGGAGTAGGTTGTTCCGCATGAAAATTGAGGGCATGCGCGGCGCTTTGCACCGTGGACTATACTAAACTTATTTCAGAACCTTAAGTCAGACCTCAGGAAAGTTGAAGTAGACAACCTCCTAACTGCCAGTTCTATTTTTCGCGAATTTTGAGAAACCTGCATTTTGATAATGGGTTTTTTGCAATACAATAAACGATACTATAGAGTATTACAATTTACAAATATAAATCTAGCTTTAATATAATAAAAATGCATATAGCAGTTATTAAAGTATATTTCACTGCCTATCCTAATTCTCCACCCACAAAACCCCATACCGACCGTTTTAAAGAGATAAATTTCTGGAACTAGGGGTATACGTGGTGCACTACATACAATAATCTTTCCCTTGCAGTTTAATTTGTCAAATCATATCAGACCAATAATGAGACAAGTTGACGAACGTCCATCAATGGCTAACGAAACTCACTTGTCTTGTTTCGCATTAGTTTTGGGCCTCGTTTCTCTGGCTTGGACAGTGGCTGTAGCAGCGAGCTGTGTAGGTAGCTAGTATTGCCGTTTCAAACAAGGGAGACTAGAATGACCATTCCTTATTAACCATCGTCAGCCAGTCATACCCAGACTCTAGTGGTGCACCTCGCAAGACTCAATAATAAATTTAGGACCCGTAGTCATTAAATATGGCTTCCATATTACATTATAATCAAACCTACTGTGTAAGTATGCATTAGAAAATACCCGAAGAAAAGCAAGGTTTTTAGACTCACGTAAGCATTTAGACAGCCAGTGTGCCAATTTCAGTAAATTGGCTGGATCGGATTTCAAATATGGTTTTCGTGCACTAATCAACAACTTGCAGCCCAGTTAAATTAAGCAGTTATAGTTTAATTTTTGGATCAATAATTTCCAAAAGGGCACCGTTTTCACCACCTACAACCATCTGATTTTTACTGCAATTTGCAGGCACATTAAATTCAGAAGATGCTAAATCTTAAAATGCCTCTGCTTAACGGCAAAAAAGACACTTGATATCAGATAAAACTGTTCGCAAAGAACTGGGTATTTCTAATAAACAATATGAAAATTTGGCACGTGGCAGCTTACAGCATTCATAATATTGCAGCAATTTTTGGTATACAGCAACGTAGTTTGGCGGACACTGGCATGTACCCAGAAGAACGCTACTGGTGGTTGATCCGGCTGCTCCAAGCGCGTTTTTGGCGGAAGACAAATTTCTCCTACCGACTGTGTTGGCGGTGTTTGACAGATGGCTGACACCTGACGGCGCGCACTTGGCAACCCGCGAGAGACATATGAGGTCCTCCTCATTGCAAACTTCATCAATGTCGACTGTCAGTATTTTAATTTGGCGTTTATGCAGCGTTGGGGGAAGGGGACAGAAAGGGAAGAGGACTTATATTGAAAAAATTTGCAAAATGTGCAATTACTTTAGCCCAAGTTTCCTTGTTAATTTAAAATCTTTTCGAACTACATGGAAATACATCCGCACTCAAAGTCTGGAAATAATCTGTCCATAGATTGTATTTGAAAATATCGTAATATGTGTTATACCTTCAATTTGGATTGCCACAGTGTGCAGGCTCTTAACGCAATTATGTTTGTCTGTTCTTATTGGTATCCAAGGCGGTCAATTTATTCATGAATTGTTATGCATAAATTTGCAGTCGGCGCAATTAACTAGGACAAAGCTTAATAAAGGATAAATAATTAAGTGCAACAGTTGGCAAGAGAACTGTTGCAGTGTAATCAGAAGTAGTAGCGTACACACAGTGTTAAGACATTAAGAAATGCTGCGGTAAGCTGCAGAGGTTACTCAATCTGGACTCTATTAAGCACCTTGGGTCTGATACTTGAGTGCAAGCCAAACGTGTCATCGATTAAATTTCTCCGGTTTCTTAAATATTGATGCCACTATGACAAAAGTACAACTGGAGCTGTGATACGAAAGACATGTGAGATGAGTACATGGCCATAAGAAAACGTTGGTTTGATGTTTCTGGATAAGCTTCCTTCGGAGGAGACTCTTATGCACATACTTCGTCAGAGAATTCGATATTTAGTTAAAAGATGATGCAACTAAAGATTTAATATGTCATGCCTGTCGAAGCAATATTTCTAAAGAGAGTTGTGCTCGTAAAATTAGCAGTGTATAGCTTTGCGATCCCTTTTGAAGAAACCTAAATGAAATCTGCATTTTGCTTATGTTGCATTTTGACATGATTCGGGTATTTTCTAAGCGGTAATTTTCCCTCTTTGATATGCAAGTCAATTCTATCCGGGAAAATTGAGACCTATTAAATGTATTCTGGCCTTCCTTTAACATTCAAGCAAGCAATGTTTTCAATGCAGCAAACAATTTAATATGAAAGTCTTTTATATTCTTTGTAATTAAAAAACCGAAATAGTGGAGCTGGCTTAAAGCACTTATCAAGCATACAGGGTGCCCCACAAATTTTAAAAAATTGTAAAATTGGTGTTTGTGATAAGTTTATTATTTCAAAAATAAAAAAATATTTAAAAGTATCATTTTATTGCTTTTTTTCACAGATGGTTCTCAAACTGACGTCCATTTTGATTATGAATCTGATGACAACGCGAAGCAATGGAATCGCACACACACCATGACCAAGATCCCTAGTATTCGGGTGCATTCCTTTTCAATGGCTTCTTTCAATTCAGCCAATGCTGCAATAGTTAAAATTCAGTGAAAAAACAATAGACGGATACTTGTTAATATTTTAACACTTTTGAAATAATAAAGGTATAACAAACATGAAGTTTACAGTTATTTGAAGTATTCATACATTTTTGGGAAACCTTTAGATAGTACGCAGAGAGATAAGTAAGAATTAAACCCAACGTCCCTGTGAACTGCATTTGAGCAGTACAAAAATGCACAGTAAAGTAAAATATTTGCCTTTCATTTTAAACTTAGTAAAGTTTAAATTCCATTCATTTTGATAACTGATCAGGGGAGTGTGACAAGCAAAAGATGTTGCCTAGTCTACTTGTAGAGATAATGATTTCCTCTTAGACTCAAAGCTCTACAGTTATTTCCAGAAACGCTATTCACTGCCGTTGGAAAACCTAACACCAAGGTACTTTTAAGAAAACTGACAAAATGTCCCCTAGCTCCACTTTCGAATGAAAGATATTGTGGATATTGCGTGAGGCAAATGAAAACGTATCAGGCGATAATTTCAGTTTTTTCATGGTTTGGAAGACCCACTCAAATGGTATGAATTCATCTTCAATATCGTACTCTGCACAAATATTCCGCTACACTGAATCGCAAACGCAGTAATCTCTGTTTAAAAGGAGCAGCAGAGGAGCATCGCAGTATATAATGGAGTGCTATGTCAACCGAAAAAATTCAGCTGACTACACATCTAGAATCGGAGATCATGTCAGCATATGCGAAACGAACAATTCTGGGCAGAGTTGCATTACAACTTCACCACATAAAACGGAAGATGTTAATTGTAGTAAACCACATTGTCCTCACTTCTGTAGGTAGAAGCATACTTAAATAAGAAACATAGCTTTTAGCTACCTTTTCGTTAAAAAGAGGCAAGGTTAATGATTGACGTCAAAATACCTGATATTACTAGTGTAGATGATGATGATGATGATTGTGCAATACATTATTTGGATGAATGTCATTTCTAGTCAGGGTGAAGTGCAATTTACTTGCGTGATTGTGTTTGTCTGCTAAGTGGAACGTAAAAGGTAGCGCATGCACGAAATCATTAATTTTATAACGATTTAAGTTAAATCTCAGAACATTTAGACACAAAAAATGCCTAAGATTGAAAAACCTTATGAATCATCCTCTCCCCACAACCCAAATAGAGATCTGACAGTAAGAACGCGAGGAATCCATAGGTTACATGGTACCAGATTTAGACTGCATAATCAAGAGACAAAATTTAATTCTTTTCAACCACGACCCCATAAACATCTTCAGATCAAAACCACTTTTTATCTCATATAAAGCCTAATATTGAATCGGTTAAATCTTTTGAAAAGATTAGACGTTATGGCGAGATAGCTGAGATAGTACCGCAGAATTAACCATCAAAATAATCAGAAAACATGTCAAAAAAACTTTGAATAAGGTACTAAAACAGTAGGAAACAATAAATTCTACGAATAAATTCAGATATAGAAAATAAAACCAGCTCTTTATGAGTTCAACTCAGAGTAGCTGTTCCGTGGTACTTTTGAGTGCTACATTTTTAAAATTTTCATCAAAATCTCTGTGATTAAAAACAATGTGAGAGGTTGTGTCTGATGAACTGCTAGTCAGCAGTTGGTCATAATTATCACAAAGCGAAGCGTAAAACGATTACATATTCACCGCAGTCAGTTAATGAATACTTTTCTTGTTTGCAATTGTACCACATTAAAGAACTTACCTAACCGTCCTCCACAAATTCTTTGTGGCCGGGCAGGGTCCTGAAACCGTGTATTCGTTCTCAAGTTTAAACATGCACATCCAAACTTCTCCGTAGTGTTCCGTAGCCTTTAGGTTGAAAATATTTCACAAAACATCATTAAAGGTGTTTCATATTGCCTCAAAAGGCAAAAATGTCCGGAAATACATAGTAGTCTCTCAAAAAATATAGGAGAGCTGATTTATCTTCTTATTAGCTGCATGTCTTGACCGTTTTTTTGTTGCTACGGGCTTTGCGGCCTTAAGGATGGACGTCTAGTGGAAAGTTATCAGTTTTATCAGCGAGTTAGTAAAAAAAATAGAAGATATTCTATTTAAATAGTCATCTCCAATAATGACCATTTTTGCTATAAATTCATAAAGGAAAAATTGTCTCCATTTCAAAAAACACAAAACAAACGTATGACATATATACGCAAACAAATTTGATTCAGCTACCCAGAACCAGATAACGTTTCTGCAGTTTGATACATAGTAAATGCACAAGCATTTATTATCGGGACTCAGTTATCTTCCTCGGATCAAATATGCAGAGCTTTTTTGTCTTCAGCCAATAAGGGGACCTTATTTCAATAAAGGTGACTTCTATTGAAAGGAAGTGTTCGATGTTGAATAGCGTACTGATCCACAGATATTTAATCGCTTTGCATCAATTTATGGCTGAATTTATTTATTGGGGCTTCGGTTTGAACTAGCTTTCAAAATATAAAGGCTGTCCAAGTAAATAAGATGCGGCTTTTCTGCTATTCTACAGTGGCATGTTTGCGCCATTGATTTCTCTATGTAAGAAGGATACTCGATTATATTAAGAGATAATAATAATTTCTCTAGAGTAAGCAGGCTTGTCTTATAAATGAAAATATGTAATACTCGTGGAAAAAGTACTGGTTTTTTGGCGGAATTAGCGTACAAGAAGTGATAGAAAGATTAATCCATTTTTGTTCTCATCATAAAATATAATCATTTAAAAGGTATCGTATGGTACTTTAGCCATTTAGGATTCTTCCTTTAAGTTAATTTTTAAGTTGAGATGCAATGACGCAAGAGAACGGTTACCAACCATACTTTATGAAACTGAATAAAACTTTTTAAGGAAAAAAAGCCTTCAATCTTGAATGGGTGAGTAAAGCTCTTGTGCTGTGGTAGTCCAGCTCACATATTAATTAAACTAGCTTGCAGTTACACGATACGGTATAGTGTTAGCACAAGTAACATATGTATATATACCCTTAGTTCGCACGTGCACTGCCCGTGTTTGCATACTGTGCAACCTCAATACCTCGTACCAATTGTCTGGTATCTTTGCAATATTTCACGCTAATTCTGCTTCAAGTGATGCACTTCCGGCCAAAATACATATTACTTTTTGGCCTGAGCTTATAAATCTTAGTTAGTGCTTATTTACTGCAGTTTAGTGACTACTTTCCACAAAATTAAAAAGCAACATAAATGTTTTTCTTGCCTATCGGTTTATGCATATAGTGTGGTATTCCCTCTGCACTGCCTAGGAAAAGTTTAAAACTGTTCTCATGGACTCCGAATGTGCTTATTTTTCTTTAAGAGAGTTACATATTTTAAGCAACAGCTTACCCATCAAACTATGGTATAAAAACAACAGATCTCGGTTGTGATATTAACAGTCTCTAAAGCGGTCTTACCTTAAAAGGCAAATCATAGATTTTGATCAAAGTTTAAAGTATGATGAACAGAAAAAACGTATTTGGTGTGTTTTGATGAAGAACTTCAGGGGTACCGCGCAAAACACCAGCTTCTTTTGATAGCGATGTCATTCAAACAAAATGTATGTGTCTGAAAGTTTATAAACTGGTTTATATTTTCAGTGCATAAACGATGCCATGGAACGAATAAACCATTAACAAATCATTACGCCAGTATGCAGTCCTGTAAGATATGGTGAGAGGGAATTTTTTATATCACCAATTAAGAAGTGCAGCCATGAGTATATTTGTCTACAAAAGTTGTTCCATTGTTTTGTAAGACGATATCGTCAGTGCAATTTTTCTGATTTACGCTGGAGATAGTCCTCAGGGCTAGCCACAAATAAGCGTTGTGGACGTCCAACTAGTTACAGTATTCATGTAATGTCTTTGTTGCGTATTCACGCAGATTGGACACCACGCATGATCCCAGTGGATGCAATGATCGCTGGACAGCCCGCATTGACAATTGACGCGGCCTCTAATCTTGTGAATGCAATATCTGAGAGCTGAGTATCAGAAGGGTATGTAATTAACATTTGCTGCCAGACCATCGGCCGGAAAGCTACGACCCAACCAGTGTCAAACTAACATCATTGTCACCTTTCTATCTTGAGGGTGCAGTAGATCCTCATCAAAGGAGCTTTCATGTTAAAGTCGCCGTCACTCTTCCTCACTGCCCGTATCTGTTTGAACACCTGCATCCAACAAAAGCTCAGAGTTTTTCCGACGCAGTTACTTAATGGAAATTTACGACTACTATGCGAACGGTCAGATAATAATCGGAAAATATACGAACATGTTCGTACGATTGGAAGTTAAGCAGTGACAGTGCACAAAAATTGCCACACTTGTATTACAGCTACTGTTACTGACTCTATTGCAGACTTTGAGGGAAAATGTGAAACTTTGAGTGATCCAAATTTTGGTTCAAATTACCAAATCCTTTTTCAAATGCTTCGTTTTAGTAATTAAAAAGACTGCTTATCCAGAATTCAGGCTTTATGGTGCTTCTTTGCAGAGAAACGCAAATCAGATTAAAGTATAACGTTGCAATAAGATAGCATGTGTATGTTTTGCCCAATGAGATAGGTTGCAACATTGTATAAAAAGAATGTAAGCATTTTCTCTATTCTTCAATTTTGTTCCCGCTTGAACTTTGGCCAGTTTCTAACTATCTCACATCACTCAAAAATGAATATTACAACATCGAAGGTGCGCTGTGCTTTAATAGGCAGTACGCTAGCTTTCGGATAAACATTGCTGCAATTATGCAGTTAGCTAACGGTTCCAAACATCTGTGTCAATTGCACAGGGGCAAAACATTTATGGAAGGCCAAATAGTTGAAAGAAAAAACAGTTTTTTTGTTCGGAATTCAGTTCATTTTTTGACGATTACCTGCTAGGCAGATTTGCAAGATCTTCTTCAGTCAGCATAAAACATGTTCCACCTTCCTGTTTGCAAGATGCGCAAACGAGACTTGTCTGTTCAAATGCACGGGTACCTTCATAAGGGAAAGATTAGGGTATCATCAATACTAATCCTAATATAGGAGGTTAACCATTTAATTGATACTACTGGGCATCGCAAAAACTAAAACGAACTACAAATGACGTCAGTATTCTGTATCAAAGCAAAACAACGTGAGAGTACTTGGGTCATCCTAAAGCTTATGGCCGAATATATATCTCATAGATCCTTTATAGATTTATTGATAAGGAGGATCCTTAAAAGATAGAGAAAACCAAAATGGCCATTTCTGGCTAATTAACCATCATCAGCCAGTCATACCTTATCCCAAGGTTCCAAACCACAACCATTTGTTCATGAAGTGCATAATCTTGCATTGAGCTAAGCGCCTGTTGGTCTATTTCGATCGCGATCGGAAATATGATGAAAGAAGGACGTTTACCGGTTTGGTGGAGGAAATCGACTTTTGGTTATAAAACGAAGTCCAGGGCACATTTAAACTGAACATGTTAACATATAAACTATTTAACCAGGTTGGTTTACGAAGTGCTCTCACAGATCTATATGATACTTATGTTTTACAATATAAAGTCTTATTAACCGACATGATTAACTGACGTTTCTGTGATATGTTATTTATATGGACACAAAAGAGTCAGAAAATGGGAAACCTGAAGTTTCCCATAAGTCAGCAGACTTTGACGTTTGCAGCAAGGTTTTATTGCGGGATGGTTAAGCGTATGCAAAATAATAATTTTGCTTAACTTACGGCAAGCGGATAAATGTTGAACAAAGACAGTGTTGCCAGGACATGTGCAAAATCCAGCTCCGGGATGACAGCTGCTGTGATTGATGTGGACACAATCGGCATCCACTCGGCATTTAAGATCAGTCAGCACTGTCAGTTGAATGAATAAAAGAAAACGATTTGTCCCCACGTGTTGCGTAGTAATAAATAAGCTTTACAAATGTAGGAATTTGCCAGATTCCTTTTCAGAAATCCATCTAAATATTTGGTGTCTGGGTCAATGAATTTTGTTTAAGGCCCTAATGAAATGTGAAACATTCTGCAGGGTCTTTAAAATCTAGGACGATACTGATAAGGCGCTTATAGTTTCAGTGCCAAAGTCGTTTAAATTAAAATGGGTTAATGCTTTTAACCATCGGATGAGCTAAATATTTCCTATACAGGTAAGTATTTTTATTTAAAAATATTAAAAATTACAATGCCAGTTAATAAGCAACTTTGAAAACGTTTTCTTACCTAACTTAATGCAAACAAAATTTGACTCTTGACTGAAAAGGGCCTGTTTAAGACATAACTCATAAATGTCTTGGTAGTATGTTTTTGTACGAATAAACATATAATCATCAGACGTGTGAAACAGTCGTGTTTCATAATCGGTTATAATCTCCTCGCTTGTAGTCAAAGTATTGTTGTCAACTAGATGACATACAAAACCAAATACCATCAGTCAGTGAAACCCAGTTGAAAACAAAACGCCCCCTTCGATTTTTGACGAGTTGCCAACTTAGAATGTCATTTCACGTAAAACTGACGTCTGTGCATGAGGAAGTTAATGGTTGAACTAGTAAACACTAGGACAAGAGTTATGGCAACAAACATTATGACTTAAAATGACTACTTCAACGACGATAGATGGCAAACATCACGAAGATTTTTGGTCAAACCATAGCTGGTCGTTTTTGAGTACACATACGTGCATTTTTGGCTATTAATTTAGTTTTAGAACAAACCTTTTGTTCTCGTGAGGAATATGTTTTGCTTACATGTTTAGTGACGTTTTCGCAAGGCTAAATGTATATCAACGATGCCTCATATTTTGGATGGCTCCTATGTTAAGAAGTAAAAAAACAACGCAATCATTGGAACAAGGACTTTATTTTCCTGACGTTTAAGATTTCCTCGGGAGTCGTTAATCAAAGGTAATCGAAGAACAGTCTGAAACATGCACTGTCCTTGGCTTTATATGCCCAATTGCCTGTTTTATCCCGATACACAAAGTCTATTTAAACAAAAACTGCCGGCCAAAATTATAGTCGAAAACTTAAATCTTAGATGCGCAAGTTGCTAAAATAACGTTAAAAACAGAGAGAGACCCATTATTTTTAGGATTAAATATACAATTTCTGTCCTGTAAGAATATTTGCTTACAAATATGTTTAATTATATACCAAGAAACAGTTATTACTTGCCTGCTCTTTCAACTACTGTCATCCTACTACTGACCATAGAAAGTGGCGAACTTAATGACTAAGCATAAAGGGAAGGATTTTTGTTGAGTACCTAATAAATGGAATGAAGGTAGCACTGCTAAAACGAAATTTTTTGAGGGAATCGTATTTCATACATATTGGCAACTTAAGCGCATAAATAGATGACACGATCTACGTTAATCTCGACTTAACTGTGATAATGGGGACAAGCGTAGTCATAAGACATTTAAAAATAATATGCAAGACTGCATAAACATCTCCTCTTGAAACAGGTCTTTGGCTAACAAGGAACATACTAATTTGTGAAAGTATATTTTGGTGCAATCTTTCTCAGCAAACAAATGTGAGTTTAGTCTGACAGTTACAGTTACGGACTTGTCTCCCGAAAATAGATTTTGTGGCAGGACTGCTTTCAGTATCACCCCTGTTTGTGAATTAAACAAAAATCATTTCCTCCTAGCCAGTCGCATTTTACCAAGTTAGTGTGATTAATAAGTAAAAAGCATAGGCAAGCATAAGGCAGTTGCCTTACTGACCTAATTATTGAATCATACAGTGGTTAAATTTAATTCTTAATACCATTCAGCTTTAAATTTTGCGTGTATTTTTGCGCCCTTAGAAAAAAGACTTTATCAGTTGAGACGAATTTTGCACTTTTGATGTGGCAGCTTACTTCTAAAAATCTAATAAGTTGCATACAACAGCAATAATTTTGAAAGCGTAAATTAAGGGCGTTACTTATGGACTTTTATATTTTAATTGGTTCAAGAAGACATTGGCATTTACAACTGGCTTGATCAGTTAAAGTCTCATTGTTAGGTTTTGCAAATTTCAGTAATTACCTAATATAGCGGAATAATATTGTAGATTCTAATAAGCTTTAATAAATTAAATGGAAAATAAAAAGAATACAGATCTCTATTTGCATATTCTTATAATAAAAATTGAATATTTTGATCAGAACGTTCTAATCACTGTCAAATTATAACCTTCCACATTGTTCTTATTTTTTAAATCCAGCCGAGGGAAATAACGAGAACACGCTAATTAACAGCTGCCATAATACTTCAAAATATGAGTCTTGGTATAAATTTATTCGTTTGCTCAGGAATAAAACTTTTTTTCTTCAATTACGCAAATGAAGTAAGACAGGGAAATCCTTCATATGTTAATTTATAAAAACTAAACACAAAATTTAGTAAATTTGGAGAAAATGAGAATAAAGAATTTCGACATTTAAGATTTCAATTCTGTTGAGATATTTTTTGAAAATATTTTAACAATAAATAAGTTTTAAAAAAATGCTTCGTGTCACATCCTATGCAATTTTAAACTTCAAATTAATATTAACATCTGGATTTCAACTTAGGCTTCATCAATTTTCTGGGTTTGATTGCTGTAGCATCATGCATTGGTTTGGCCTGTAGTTCCGATTTAAATTGTATTTATTATAAAGAAGTGAACTTAAAAATAGCAAAATATTAAAAATAAATGTAAACTTCAAGCGTGTTATCGATAATATCTCTTTAGCTGCACAAAGAGGAAGAACGTATTACGTGTAAAATAAATATATTTTGCTTACAAACTTACGCGTTTTGCAGGAAACTCTATTGCCCTCCTTGACGGCTACATAGCCTTTTCGACAAAAACATTCATTCTTGGCAGTGTTGCAAATGGAATTGGGAACAATGTCCGAACAGAAATTGGCATCTTCATTATTACAAGCGCCTGCAAAGACCAAGTGAGCATCATTTGCATGCGAATCACTGTACGCATAGATAAACGACCTCAGAATATTAAATGGAAAAATAACTCGGAGAAAAACAGATAAAATCCACATTCAATTCCTCTTTGTCTGTTTAAGAAGGGTGAGCCACCAATAATGAACTCATAATACTCTAGCCGTTCCGAATGAGCGACCGGGCTTTTCATTCACTGGACTTTTAAGCGAAAAAACTAAAGTTATTATTTTAAACCAATCAGATATGGGGTAATATCATTGGCTAGGTTATTCTGGAGTATTTGGTTCTTGCATCATACAGAATTTGACCTAGCTCATTGAAAAAGTGAGAGAAGTTGAAAGTATGCATGCGGGCATCTAAAGCTTCATGAATATAACACGGTTTTCTGGCCCGTCTAGGATAATATGATTTAAAGTGCACCCGTCGCAATAATTGATACATTAAGGCATAAATGTATGTTAACAAGCCCTTTAATATATAACCTTGCGGAAACTGTTATGCTTTTGACGTCTTCATCGTCAATATTGACCAAAACACTCTTAACTTGCCCCGAGTATACGATGGGTAATAAAAACTGGTACGTTTTCCACATTTTATAACAAAAAATTTGGCAACATGTGACCGGTCCCAATGTACATGACATAGTGTCATACTTGATACAAATTAATTATGGGAAGATTTTAATGAAAACATGTGCTTACGTATAATGAAAGTAGATGTGCCTATGGCATTCCTTTTAAAACAGTTATTTTTACATAAAAGTAATATATACGCTTTAGATTTAATAATAAATATTTGCTTTTTGTAAAGGAACTGTTTTTCCTAATCCATCTAATAGTTATGGCAATACTGAATTGTATGTTTTCATTTACAGAAATTGGTGAAATTTTTTTTTGTGGATGCTCTCATACTATTTTCAGAGTGGTTATTTACATACCGTTACTTTACGCATTTTTCATCTCGTGTGTCGCAGTCTATTTTATCTTGCACACTATACGCAGCGAGTTAACAGGCTTATCAAAGAATGGAGTCAAAGTTCAAGAACGATCTTAAGGGTGTGATCCTTGAATACCTATTTCAAGATACCCTCCTAGTGAGTAAGCCCTGCGCTGTATTTATTTAAAACTTAGATGACACCGGGACATGATACATTCTTAAATGTAGTGACTTCAAGTTGATAAATATATCATATAACCATCACAGGTAAACTAGATCGAAAAAACTAATAAAACACGAGTAATACAAAGGAAAAAAAAACTAAAATAACGAATGAGGAAGATACAAACCTACTGTAAAAAATCCAGACTGTTAATATGATTTATAACCTTGCACACTTTTACCGTCTAATACAACACATTGTTTGTTGGATTGTGATCTAAAACACTGAGGATTTGGTTGTCGTCACTGGAGTTTCCACTATGCAATAAGATAAGGCACACAGGAAAGTAAATTGCTGACCTTAGTCATCAGTTCAGTGGATGGTTAATCGACATTAAGCTCACATGTTTTTCCTTTGCAAAAGAAATTTGTGGCCAAAAGTAGTTTGTTTTCACAAACAGTTTGAGATAAACTTGTAGAGGCTAGCTACTTATATACGGTTCCATCCAAATGATATATTTGTGGGTAAAAGACGGTACATTGATTGCGTAATGAGATCACGCACTCGGTGGACAGAGTTTCTACAAAGTGCCAATATAATCAATAAAGCCCTCACATTTTAATGAGATTCCAGAAGAACTGGTTGCGACAAAAGGTTTTCTAAAGTATCTATGGGAGATCAAACTATGTTAAAGGGTAATATTTGTGAAGGTCCTCCTTGAAAAATTCTACTTCAAGTGTTCTACTCAGAAATCTCTACGCGTTCTCTGATTAAACCATCCGTGTCTTTTGTACAAGCAGAAATATTCCGAGTTAATGATATTGGTTGCTCCGAGCTTTAGAGAAGATTATCCTTCTGGCACATCCATATTTTTTCCTGCGCGTGAAATTGTCGAAAGGTATTAGTTATTGGACATTTTTGCCTGCACAATAACGTTAAGGCTTATGCTGTGCTAACAGATTATGAGTACACTTGGGAGAAAACGAGGTCCACCGTTGCGCAGCAGCAAGCCTTCACTTGCTGCATGTCCCTTTCCCAGGCCAACGGTTCTCGATGGGAAGTCACTGGCAGGAACACAGTGACTTTCCATGCAGGATCCGCTGCCTTAACGATCAATTCCTACGTTTCATTCAGCGTTTGTCAGGGACTGCGAAATTCAGAATTCTACCGTGGAAGTAGTTTTTTGTGACCCAACTCTCCGTACTACTGCGGACCGGCTAACCATACGATACGGCACCCATCCAAACTGGTGTAAATAAAGCACCAATTCACGTGCAATTTGCCGTTCTCGCGTCCACCATGCTGTGTTTCACACGGCGGATATCATCACATGCGACGGCCCAATGGTCACGTCGGTCAGTTATTTTTCAGTATTCTTTTCTTGATTTGACAACTGTGGCCGCCAAAAAAATGTATATGCTTGCCTTACATTTCTAAGCATGTTTTGTTAAATCTTTCAGGATAATGCTTTCTTTTTGGAGATAGTTTCACTCGATACGGAAGGCAGCTTCATGTGTATAGTTGGATTTAAGCGTTTTCATTTTTATTTCTTTGATCATTTTTCTGATCTGTTTTTTTATCAGACAGATAATTGGAGTTCTCTTCCACTGACAAAAAAGGCAAAAACGCTGGGCCTTTTACAAAAAGGGAAACTTGGCATTTCCCTATTTGTCCAATGAATGACCATTCATCCCTTCAAACGCCTATAATGTGCAATGGTTTATGATTTTTAATTGCACAATATATCTAGAATCCTAGGGCTGCTTCATCTTCCGGTAAACCTCGGGATAAAAATCGGACATACGCGAAAAGTATGCATTTAACTGAGCAAAATATAACAATTTTATTAAATTTATGCTTAGTTGTATTCCAAAAATGGCTTTAATTCATGATCAGTCTTTCGTTTGTGGCAACAAAAACTTGGCCTTGGTTGGTTAATGGCGGACTTGCCGTATGTTGCTTTGAAAAGAACTTGGGAGCTTTATTTGCCAAAATTAATAATCAGAAAGATTGAAACTCCTTCTTGCGTCAACCAAACAAGTCATTCGATAAGTAATGCCGTGAAATAGCACTTCATACATACCTTTGCATTAGGGTTGAGTCACTTTTATAATACTTAACAATATTTAAGAGAAATTGATTTTTTATTGAATTGCTCCCAAACGATCAACTGAGGGAACACAGCCAACTTAAACTGAAAAAAATCATTATCTAAGAACATAACAGATGGAAAATGTCCATGCAAATTTTTCGCAAAATAAGTTTTCTCGATTGCGTGATGGTTTGTACTTTAAACTAACAAATGAATACTACAGCATAGTCATCAGCCAAAAATGGCCGGGTAGACACAACTAAAAATTCAGCGTTTGAGTCATCTTTCACAACAAACTAGACATGTGGTTTTCCACATTTTCAAACGTCTTCTAATAAAGTGAACAAAGTATATTAATTTCCACTGAAATAACCAAGTAAAACGAAGGCATCTACCCACTGACCTCTTGATTAAATGGTTAATCAAACGATGGAAGCGATAGCGTTATTGCGTGCTCCCCGAAGTCTTTGCAGCAGAAGTGCCTTCCACGTCATGTAGTTCATAGAAGGGCAGATTGTTGTTGCAACTACCGCACTCTTTTCATTCTCGCCTACCTTTCTCAAATACAGTAGTCGCCGGTTATTAAGCCCACGATTAATAGGTCCAGCCGCCTAATAACCCAAAATCAGCTTGAGACGGAATTTAAAATAGCAAAATCCACCGGTTAATAAGCCCAATCGCCGGCTACAAAGCCCAGTTTGCCAACAGGATAGAGTGAGATTCTCATCTTTCTGCCTGTGCAACTGGTTACATAATTTTGGTCAGTCTTACGCAAAACAACGCGGTCTACAGGCAACAGATTTCACTAAATTGAAGGCTTCTGGTGCCTGGAGAAGGACATCAAAGAGCACTTGCGAGTGAAGTTTCCTCCAGAACAACTGACACTGGACCGCTTTTTTAAGCGGTCGCAAATCATTTTTTCGTTTTTGTTATTACGTAAAATAGCGACAAACAGCATTATTTTCTTGTACACATAATACACATAATACAGTACATATGTAATGTAAAGTGCCTTTCCTGCGTTTGCCAATCAAGAACTAGAACTCTCCGGTTATTGTTCCCGCCACTTAGTAAGCCCAATTCGGTCTGGGCCCGAGGTGGGCTTAATAACCGGTGACTACTGTATAACTAAGATTAATATCGCGTCGTATAGTGCAAACTTCAATTGTTTATGGATATAAATATAGCTACTATTATTAGAAGAGTAGCTACCAAATATAACGTTTTCCTATGCGCATGACGCGTTTCGAGCAACTTTGACCATGACAACTATTCATTTGGAACAAATTGCTATGTTTAATGGAACAAGTGACTGAAAACATATAACATTGAAAATATATTGTCTTTATTAAAAATATGTACGTACCAACTGCCAAGTTCTGGGATTTCTGAACTGTTGATTTCGCTTCTGAAATCATTTTTGAGATGATTATCCACAAGGTAAAGCTGTTTAGGCAGTGAAGCCTGGCAGAATTTAAAAAAGCAGACATTAAAGTGAGTAATATATTTGAAAGGTCTGACGACAGAAATAATAGAACCATTTTAAATATCGTTTCTGTACTTTTCTGGGAATAGGAGTATTTTCTGGAACAGTAATATTCGTGACGCTCTTCCAAATCATTTCGTCATATTAGAGATTCGTGTAAAGAATTATTTGATTAACGGGAGGCTGACGAACTTTCTGCGAAAAAAAACCAAACAGCTGGACCACTTGTTATGTTTGACAGCCTGAAAATTTGATAGCTACATAATAACATGAACGTTTGCAGTGAGGTTTTGACCGATAAATGAGGACACCGAAAATTAACGTTGATATATAATACGCTACAATCAAAGTAAGTAGCTGACAGTACGTTCCGCTATTGCTAAATTTTTCTCAAGTCCTTAATTTTCTTCTAAAAGTGTTGCGCATAGTACCTGAAAATTTTGCTATTTCTCCGGCAAAGTGCGATAGAAGACTCAAGCGCCTGTACAAAAATTCTAACAAGCTGATGTTTTAGATTCACTCTAGGGTCGAACAATGGAAAAGGGTGGATCTATGGTGTTAGCAAATTCGCAGGAATGTAATAAACACGTGCCCGTCTAAACACATATTCGGATAGTTGAAATAGTTTCCATCCCGAGGTGATTTAATGAAAAGAAAGAAGGTCTTCGGGAAAGCTGTGCTGTTCGCGTGCATTTTCAAGCAGACTAAATGAAAGTTGGGGAACAGGATTGTCGTACTACAGTGTTTGTTGGGGGAAGGCAGGTAGATAGATGTTCACAGACGGTCTCGGGTCTCGCATTAACGAACACAAGTTTGCTGTTGGTTGACGGAACCCTTTATCACTCGTAGTTGCGCAATCTATTATTTGTGACCACGGCTTTAAATGGGACAGCACCGAGGTGAGCGCCATGTCTAACACGATACAAGCAAGAGAATATCTCGAAGCTTGGCACTCTATCCCGACCAACATGCTGATCTCGATTGACATTGCGCACATGGCTCGCTGACCCACAACAGTCGCGTATCAATACCGGTCGGGGTAGAAATGCACTGACGCGACATTCCCCCAACACGTGAGCCACATCTGATTGTCAATAACCCTCCCCTCCCTGTACCCCAATACCAATCATGACATGTTTCGACTCCCCCCTGATGTGAACGTCTGTCTTCCTGTCTTCCCTACCACCAATCCCTCTGGTACCACAACCCAATTCCCACAATTAGTATAGTCTGACGACGGTCCGGCGTTACCTATTGGGAAATTCACGAGTACAACTCGAGTTTCTAAAGGTTCCATTTCTGTTTACACGCACATGTGTGTCAAAATTCGCCGCCGTTTCATAATTCATGGCAGACTTAAGCATGATAATCTCCATGTTTTCATCGCCTGTTTAAAATTAGCAATTCACTGAATCATCTTAATGGGTCACAGCCTTTAGAACAGCAATTTTATTTCCAAGAATAGATAACGGCAGAGGACGCAGATAAATTGCAATATTCATAGGATGTAAGTCCTAGGTATCCATCCACACACACCTAGATCAGCTAGTAGTTTCTGCATTATTCTCACATTGTCGTACTTTGAGCAATGTTTACCTGATTGCTGCTAGATCAGACGTTGACTTTCGAAATTTTATTGCCATTATGTGGTTTGGCTCACGGACCCTGGCATCAAACACGGTCCTCAAGCGAATGCCCTTCGCGTGACCAACTACCTTACTCTCTTACAGGTTTGTGTCCAGAAGAGTAAGTGAGCGGTGCCTATAAGAGGGACTAGAGGTTAGTTAACTATGGCTTTCATAGCAAATCAGAAGCCCTGGTCGAAGAAAATAATATTTCAGTGCTAAAGTCCCCATATTTGCAAACATAGTAAGCGGCTAACATTAGACTTCAAAGTGCATGTTCATTTTGCTACAACATGTACGTTCCTTTCCAAGTTAACCTCTTGTTCTGTTGAAAAGGGGACGGGACATTAGCAACAAAAACATCGGAGAGGGTCGTCACTGTCGTCATCTTGCGCGAACGGTTTATTTTAGTCAGGGTCGCAATGTGTCTATTTATAAACTAAGTAACTAAGAAAGTACGTAACAAACGACAGCAGGTTGATCTATGGGCGAAAGGTAAAGCTCTTTACTAATTGTTTGTAGACAAATGGGCTCAAGTCGAAAACAAATGAAGTCAGCTGTGATTGTAAGTCTCACTAGCTGTCAGTTGAAGGAACGTCGGAAACGATCAGTCGGCCGGTCCACTTTCCTTGGCATTTCAAACCCATAAATGGCATATGCATCTATGTTCCCGTATGCGAATAAAGGCAAACTTTCACGCTCGAAATATTGTAGATTTTAACTTACAAAATTCTATTTTAAAGGCGTGACATCCACCTGTCCTTTTTGCAGTATTTAGCCAAAAGTGTCTCCATCATTATGTGACGAATTATTTTCACTTGAAAATAAAAGCCAATTTTTAGATAAATGACTCGAGAAGACTCATTTAAAATGGTGAGTGACAGTTGAATACCCGACGCACTTGAGAATGCTGTTCACACTCCATACTCAAGCTACGAAAATTGCTCACAACCAATTATTTTCCTCCCTCTCCGATCCCACTGACCTCAAAAGACCAAGCTCACCATGTGGACGGCTTGAAAACAACGAGTTTTAATCATATGACTTTTATAGTTTCATCATCAGTGTAAGTGTATAGGTCGAGATTAAGCGGTTTGTCATGTTTTACGAGAGCATTTTGGTAGAATAATAACATCATGGGGACCACTCAGCATAAAAGGAACTCAATGGATCCTGAAGTTTTACAACAGACTTGCAAATACGAATAGAATGGCCAAATTGGTATAGAGCTGTATGCATCGAAAGGAATCTGTGAGACCTTTCCGGAAGAACTTAATAAAATACCATATCAGCGGTTCACATCGCAAGACAAAATGCAGAAAGATACAATAAGGGGGTTTTAGGAAGCAGCAGTCCTCGACCATCCTCGAAGTCTAAAGAGATTGGCATCTGAATGCTATGTGCAAAGGGACAAACATAAGAGAATGGAGGCCAGATCATTAAGCTACTACAAAGTCAACTTAGGCGAACGAAAGTTTTCGATAAATTCATCAGCAGGCATAAAATAATGGAAGTGAGGGTAGAGTTAACATGAGTTTAAACAACCAATCAGATGTAACTAAAGAGAAAGGGGGGAGGTGTAAAGGGATCAAAGGGGTCAGATTCTAGTCTTAGTAGGGGACAAAAGAGGGGCAACGGGGGAGGGGCTGAATGGGAATGGGCTCCGACAATTAGTTCATGTCGTACCGTCGTCCTTGTCTCGCGTTTTGTTGAGAGGTGTGAGGACGCAAGGTGTCATCGTCTCGTGACGGCGTGGGTGGCCTGGGGCTGTTTGCTGTCGCCGCCAATTTATCATTTAGCAGAGTGGCAGAAAGCGTGCGGGTTGATATTTGGTTGGCCTTCAGCCACGGGAGCCTTATGGCCGCTATAAATACTGTATGCGCGCATAGATCGGTTTAGTGAGGCGTATGGCGACTGCCTCTACCGTCGGAAGTATCCGGTGACGCAGGAACCTGGAATGTTTCGTCGGCTTTTTATACCTGACTCAAAATGCCTAGTTTACGTCTCCCGATGACGGCTGTCAACCAAGTGAGCCAAAATTGCGCTTGATATCGACTTAAACTCGCTTCTGTTTAGCTCAACATGATTATAACCTGCCACACAGGAGCATATAAAGGTGTAGATACACATTGAAGAGGTCTGGAGCGGGAGCCTATCCTTGCCTTGAAGGCGAAGAAGCGGAGTGCTTGAAAATACTAATCTGAACATAGCTGCTGCATACGTGATTGCGGTGTTCAAGTGAAACTGTAGAAGTTCGCTTGCTCTATTCCTTTGAAAAAGCAATTTATGAAATAAGTTTTTCTTCTCCACCGTCTGCACTTCCTATTTTAGTGGACGTTTCTCCATACATTTATTGATGAACTTCTCGTGAAACCCTTTTTATGCAGGGTGTTTTTCATAAGTGCGAGTTCGTTCTCCATTGTCTTTGAAGAACACATTCTCCTAGCTCGCTTCGTGAGGCAGCGTACTAGGCCTTTTTTGAGTTAGTGGGACAAAAATGTAGAAATTTGTGCATTGCCCATTCCGGGTTTTCTTGCGAAATACACTTCTGCTTATTGTTCCATCAGACCTACTATAAAGGACGTCCAGAAAAGGGCAGCATTGTCTGTCCTCTTTTGTCTAAAGTGACGAGTAACGCTTGGTGCATGTGCATCACTTTATCTAAGAAACTGTCCGACTCAAGTATTCCATCTGCTTTCACAAATATATCATACACAAATCGGGCGTGGGATGGAAGGTCCTTTAAGATAGGGGAAAGCTTGCTGCTATCCCGTTTGTCCACGAAAGCATCAGCTAATAGAGTCCCAAGCGACGATCGTTATTCTGCCTTTCCCTCTAGAGCTTAGTGTCGTCAACCAGGATTCATTCAATCTTGGAGATGCTAGCATTCTTATTCATAGGAAATAGACCAGAAACTTTGTCCGGTTTTATGATGAATATTGCAGTATTTCGGCGCAAAACTGTGAGATTCCCCAGATTTTGTTTCATGATGTGTCAGAATTGGTAGCAGCAATTCACTAACATTGAGCTGAAATACTTCGGCTAAAAATTCCAGGTTTCTGCGTCAGCGAATACTTCCAACGGCAGCGGCAGTCATCATACGCCTCACTTAACAGATTTTATGTGCACAGAAGGCGTTTTTAGTGGTCATAAGGCCCCCGCGGCCGGAGGCTAGCTCAACATCCATCCACATGCTTCCTACTACGCGGAAAAACGATGACGATTTAGCGATAGCAAGCATCCCCAGGCCACCCACGCCGTCATGAGACGATGACACCTTGCGTCCTCACACCTCTCAACAAAACGCGAGACAAGGACTACGGGACGATATGAACTAATTGTCGGAGCCCAGTCCCCTCCAGCCCCTCCCCCGTCACCCCTCTCTTGTCCCCTACTAAGACTAGAATCTGACCCCTTTGATTCCTTTACACCTCCCCCCTTTCTCTTTAGCTACATCTGATTGGTTGTTTAAACTCATGTTAACTCTACCCTCACTTACATTATTGAACTGCCTAAGGATGAATAAATAAAAAAACGTTCTTTCGCCTAACGTGACTTCCTGAATGCTTACTTGGGTATCATCGCTGCAATTGTACGAAATGCATACCGTCCTTCCAAACAATCCAAAGTGTTACTTCTCTAAGTATTTCTTGCAGACCTAGTATCTGTACGTGTACCATTTTAAAGCGTATACGAAGCAAGTTTATTTAGAAATCCAATTCTATAGTATCTTTAGCGAAATAACCAATGCAAATGCTATGGAGGCTGGAGAATTTTATGATCATAAGTGGCCCCTAGGTAACTGCTACTAAAACTATTAAAGGAGGGTTCCAAGACGCATAGGCTCCTTAACAGGAACCCATGTTAAAAGTCACCGCGAGCTTCGAATGAGTGAAAATATCAAGCTTATCAAACCCGACAAGGCTCAAATAAAAATGAATGAGATTGGTCACTTCGTGAAAAGAAATGTATCATCCGAAGTACTCGAAAGCCGAAAAGGGTAGATATCAGACAACATTATTCAAAGACCTCCAGAAAGAAATAGTTTTGTCTGAAAAAGATTTTGCACCACTGTGACTTGCATGTTTGACAAAAGCCAAAATGTATGCCCATCGACAAATTTCCAACGAAGGTCTACCCTCTGAGCCATATCGCGGATATCGGAAAGCCGCCTATTGCAGAATGGCTGATAGAAAAGCTTAATCCACTCGATAGTACCTATGTCTTCAAAGTTTGGAGGACATTTTTGTGTTTTCGACGCTATATTGATGTGGAATATATAGCCATCACTTAGCAGCGCACATATAATGAATAAAATAAGCAACATTTGTGAGATGCTTTGGGACACAAACTACCAGATTGTCATGCTCGTGAAAACTCTAAACAGACTGCCTACACAGTAAACCTAAAATGTTGACGTTGTAGCTTACCATACTTACAGGCTAGGTACTTGCTAAAATGTTCAGTTTCTTTGCAACAGACAGCTTGAAGGCAAATAGATGGCGTAGCAATCGATGTACCGCTTGAACCACTTCATGCAGAATTTTCCTGGGCAAGACTGCGAAAACAAATCTAAAAGATCAGATCAATGACCTCGCATTTTACGTTTGATACGTGGATGACATCTTCTTTCTGACATACTTTAATAACAACAGTAACGTGCTTGTCTAAAAGCATTTCAATGTGCATTTATCACTCAGGTTTTCAGCAGTCTGACGGGAATAAATAAATCGCATTCACTGATGTCCTTCTACACAGGCAAATGGGCGGATTTATCCAAAAAAAGATAAAGTAGACGGGATTAAAACATTAAATTTCCATGTTTTGTTCTCCTATTTATAAAACGAAATTTAATCCAGGGATTGTCCGCGTTAGTGCGGCGTATATGCTCTTCTGAAACTGTTGAAGTAAAACTTCAACAACGGTGAAACACTATTCATGAAAATGGATACCCAGAAAGATTCACCTTTTGGAATAGTGGTGACCACAGCTTAAATCCTACTACCCACAGGAAAGGAAGGCATATAAATAAGACCACAACAAGTGAATTTACAGGAAGATATCTGAAGACAGCCATCACAAGCGTTTTCCCTTGGCAAGCTCATGCGTTCTGTTAAAGGACTACCCTGGACAAGATAACTTCCCGTCGAAGGCCAGACCCCTTGCTGCTGTGGGGTGGGATACACAGGCCGTAAAACGAGGAGCCTGGAAAACAGGGTACACGAAGACCTACACACCTAGGTTAGGTTAAGATCAAAAGTGGATAAATTTCGAGTTCTATTTCCGCCCACACAGTCGCTTACAACACGGCCTTTTAGGTTATTTACCCAATAACATCCAAATTATCGAACGGTTTATACCAATGGGTTCTACCAACAACTGAGGCTAGTGCTTTGCTATCAGAAGACGCTAATACGTGCACTTTCTCTTCCGTGACCGAAGCCGACTTCAAAAGGTGATCGCACGTCCCCTTAAGCCCCTCTGGTGACAATTTTTCATTTTGTGCACTTGAAAGTGATGTCCACTCCTCATATTAGACCTACGAACATTTTTCACAGTCTATCCTGTTTTCCTATGTACTCCAGTCCCGATGACCTAAAATGCCGAAATCTGCACGCGCGCAGCGTGTGAACGACGCGTATTAGCCATTAGTAACTGACACGCCCTGTACAACTCCTATATTTTAATTACCGAGCTGATGAGGATGAATTACTGAATGGACTATAAGCAGACTTTTTGTTATCGGTTATACGCGTGGCGTTTTAGATAGACACAGAAGACGATACGTAATCTCACCTAACCGGCAGTCGAACGTTTCAATGTTCCTTCGTTAGTAGTCTCCTCTAGTACAAACGGCCGACCAAGGCATATGACTGCATAATGGGAAAATTGGAAAAAGTTATTGCCCCTCAGCATATGAGTGTATCGATATGAGTAAACCTGATTAAAAAATAAACGGGCCGTTTCATTCTGCTGAAAATATTCTGGAAATTCTCCACGTCCATCTCGGGTAAAATCCTGTCAGTTCTACACGCAAGATTTCCGTTCCTCCAACAATCCTGTCGGCTCTCCCCATTCAACTCCGTCTTCCAACAATGCTGTCTTTGTGCAAAGCGTCCTGCCTCACCGTCAAGCGACTTCGCATAGGCAGCTGCTTGGAACTGACTGACCTGAAGCCTCTTGACACGAGTGAACACTCGAATACACACGTGGGTTCAAAACAGTCACGGCTGCGAAAGTGCCACTTAAGCACGTCAGCTCATTAGCCAACTATTCTGTCTACCTCCTCCACTTGTTCAGGGACTGCTGCCTCGATAAACAGCTGCTTGCAGATTGCTGAAGCCTCTTGAACAATTTCCACTAGAACACACACACGCGTCCAAAATGGCCGCGACTGCGAAAGTGCCAAATGAACGTCCCGCCCCCCATCCCCCAGTTGACGTACCATGGACCGCTGAACGCGAAACCCCCTCGGGAAATGCAACATATCAAAGGGAAACCACATGAACTGGCTCCAAAGTCACATATCAGCAGCAGTCACTTCCTCTCCCAGTCACACAAGCTGCCCCAGGCCTGGATTCGCCCTTCGTGCGTGTGGCGTTACTGGAAACATGTCGTTCATTTGCCTAGTGTCAGGTAATATTTGAGTGACTCCCTTGTGGTTGACTACGTGTATCAACTGTTAGAGATTTTAATAAGTTTTTCTTCACTTTATGTTTAATAATACCATACTAAATCAATTGTTATTATCACTGGGATTTGAATTACGCGTTACGACTGGATACAGCGTCAAAGGACACAAGATACTCAAAACACAGGCGGTAATAGTAAGTGTAACATTATGTTCAACATACTACTTACAACCCACGTTGGATGGTACTTTGTGAACCCATGTCATTTACCTCATAAGTTTCCTTCAATATATTTGGTGTGATTACGGGTTTAACCAGGTGAGCAACGAACAAATCACACAGACACCGAACTGAAGCCTCTCAACAAAGGATACTTTTACTAAAAGCATGTGTTATTTCTAAGTTGTTTTTGCTGCATTATTGCTATAACAATGAAGCTGATGCATGCTTACATATTTGGTTTAAAAATAAACTGACCGCATTTAACATGAAGTCTTAAGATACAGAAGAATATAAATACATATGAGCCTGCGTTGAGTGCACCAACTATTGGGGTGTCAAACTGTTCCTTCAATATTTGCAATATCTGTCCAACCTATATTCTGTGCTAAGACTCAATTTGGCCAAAGAAAGTCGTCACTTTGGAAACAGACAGGCCACCGCCTCTTCCTACGCCAACACCGGAGGGTCAGATAGCCGAGCAGTCATCACGCCTAAGTCCACCACGCGTGATGAAAGTTCAACAGGTCAGAGTCAACAAACAATCCACGCACAAGAAGGCAATCAATGTTAAGTGTCGTTGTATGTTTGCAGTAATGAGTGTATCTCATAAATACTGCAAAGTCTTGTGCATACGCTGCCCGTATGTGCTACCGCTATCTGAGCATGTACCTGATGACGAATCCGTGACGGATCTTGGAACGTCAGGTGAATAAAAGTATTGTCCCGGCGATCGAGTTGAACCGCGAGATCAACACAACGATGCTGGCAATGAAGTCAGTTGCAGTATTACCAATCGACTGACGCATGGCTAGTGCGCAAGAAACGGCCCTGGCCCGCTTCTATGGGCTTCCGAAGGTGCACAAAGAGGGCGCACCCCTACGGCCATTCGTATCCCTCAAAGGAAATCCAACCTACGGACTGGCAAAGTGGCTGTTCCGACGGCTTAAATTCTTGACTGCTGATTCACACACAATAGTCAGGTCGTCAACACAATTCTTTGGGAAACTTAGAGGGTAAAGCCTCCAGCCAAACGATATAATGGTTTCTTCTGATGTCACATCCCTTTTTACATGTATTCCACAGGACGTGGCTGACAAAACTATTCAAGTACTCCTATGAGAGAAATACGACAAAACGGAGGATCACCTCAGGTGCGCCCAAATCCTTCGGCTCCTTAGTTTCTGCCTCAAGGCATACCTTACCTTCAACCGAACTATCTACGAGGAGGTAAGTGACACACCCATGGGTTCGTCCATTTCTGGGCTCATAGTAGACGCGGTCCTGCAACGGTTGGAGTCGCGGGTTTTCCAAAACCACAGACCAAAATTCTGGGCCCGGTATGTGGACGGCACCTTCGTCATTATTGAGCAGGACCAGGTGCTGACATTCAAGCGACGTCTAAACACCATCTTCGCAGACGTTCAGTTTACAATGGAGGAAGAACAGAACAACCAGCTGGCCTTCCTGGGTGTCCTCGTTTGCCGCAAAGACGATGGTGGCCTAAAAACTCAAGTGCTCAGGAAGGCAACCAACACTATGCAAGTCCTGAACTACAACAGCAACCACCCAATCGGTCACAAACGCAGCTGCGTAAGAGCGTTTTACCGGCTCGTTGAGAGGCACTGCAGCGAAGCGGAAGACAAAGTTCCTGAATCACAATATGTTCAACGGGTACTGAGAGCGAATGGATACCAGCGCAACTTTGTAAATCACTGCATACGCAAACGAGAGAAAAAGCCACATACAACTGGTCCAAAAGTTTGGCAAGCTCTTAAGTACGTGAAGAATGTATCGGAAGCGACCAGCAGCCTACTCACCTCACTTTGAGTTAGAGTTGCGCACAGGGTCATGAGACCGAATGACCCACTGCAATGGCAGAAAATAGCTGGATTCGTTTACCGAAATTGGTGCAGTTGTGGAAAAAGCAACTATGTAGGAGGAACCGGGAGATTACTCCGGACACGAATGGCTGAGCATGCAACGGTGGTGAGGAAGAATTATGCCAGCTCCCAGGTTACAGCTCACACGACGGGACCTGGCCATATTTTAAAGATTTAAGAGGCCGAAAATCCTCGCAAAAAGTGACAACCGCGTGGGCCGCGAGCTGCTGGAATCATGTTTTTCAGGCCCCCAGTCCATCAACAAACGCAACGATTTGGCATTCCCATACGGTGTATTGAGAAATTTCCTGAGCAAGAGAGTCAGTCACGTGGGAAAGGCCGGGTGTGGCAACAACTCTGACGACAGTGGGCATAATTGTCACACAATTATCAGGCCCGCATCCGACGCTGACAAGGCAACTGTGGCAACCAATGAGTCGAACGCGAAGTGTCCAGCCAGTACCGCCTCAGTTAAGACCCAAGCTGTGGCTACAGAAGTGAATAACTATCGCACGCACGCGGATAACCAACACAAACTATAAATACCATGCAACCACTGCATGTTTCAACCCTATCTGCGCATGACTATAACTACTCTACCATCACCTATGATTAAGGGTTCCTGACGGAATAGGCAACGTCAGGTCAATAAAAAACTTGTTCCAGTCGTAAAATACTCTTCTTCTGAAATACTTCCTGGAACTCGCATATTCTCCACTATAGGCAATTTATATTTGTTTGTTATAATTCTTTTTGATACATGAGAAGGACAGTTTTTGTTTCATTTATAGGTTGGGAACATGGCTGTCTTACAGAATAAAACATGATAACATATGTAAAATTCTACTTTTGAGGTAAGCGTAAGTAATAAAAATATTCTTTTCATGCAATGTTGTGTTATGCATGCTTGTAGAATAGTGGGCCTCAAGTAAATCATTAGAGTTGAAAATTTTCTCATCACATATTTTTAAATGTTATTTCAATGTTATTGCTAGCATTTTGTCTCCAAAAAACACGCTGCACCTGTTCTCTTGGAGATTGGACTTTGACGTACCTGACAATGTGGTTAAGAAATGAATATTTCTCAGACAAAGACTGACGTTGTCACATTATTACCAACCTTGAGTAATTGAACAAATCGTTCTTAACTTTCTTAGCTGGAATTGTTTCAACTGATGGATTGCTGCAAACCCAGACTAAGAACATTTACCAGTGTTGTATGTATACTACCCCACACCACTTCGGCATAAATCTTTTCCCTACCACTGACACAAAGTTTGAGTAGGCAACAGTTTATTAGTCCACAACTGGTCAGCGCACTTAATCCAGAATTAAGTGGACCCCGTGACAACTCCATATGTAGGTGGACCTCATATTTTCGTATTACGAACATCCTGCATTTAGGGGGATTTTTATTACTTTAAGGGGGCAAAACAGACGAATATCAGGACTTATTTGTCTTAATCAGGGAAAATACTATTCAGTACGCCTGCACATAGGAAGAAAAAATAGTTCATGTTAATGCGTTAGCAAAAGCCACAGTTTCATTTAAAACAGGGAACATGAACATATTCAGGGAGCTTGATTTAATAAATCTTTGGCATACATGTGGCTTCGCAGGTATTACGAATGGGTTTACGGCTCTGAAATGGGAAAATTCTGGATATCATAGCCACATAGAGCTAACCATAAATCACACCTATACATGGTGCCAATCAATCCAAGCGGAGGCAGGCGAACTCTTAGGTTCACATCCTGAGCCAAATGGAATCTGCTTTAAAGTTGACGCCTTCAGTCAAAGAAAGTTCTGAGAGGAGTTCGACACGATGCTCACCGCGTGTTTCAGCAAACTGATCGCAAACATGGTGACCTGGGCGTAATTTAGTTTGAAGTGCTAGTGGACCTTCAGTGTATCTACCGCATTCTGCCTTCCCTCATATGCCTGTGTCCGGCGTCCTGACAGAGTTAGGAAGAAAGGAAGTAGGGCAGTGGGTCAGGCAAAGTCCGTAGCTAAGCGTACCAACACGCTTGCTTGTTCACAATAAACACCTGACCAGGGTTCCAACAAAGCAGCCAGGGAATGAAATCGGCAGCAGGGATCTCAACGCACATAGTCTGGCTTCGGTGCCACACACATCTTGCTATATACCTCCTGATCACCGCTCACACCTGCCTAGGATTTTAACGTAACAAGAATATAGGAGTGGCGATTTGGATTCCAGCAAACACCATCTGGACCTTCATGCTGCACAGCTCACACGCGCATACACACTCTTAGAAAGCATATGCCCAGGAAGATGCGTTTTCGCTTTCGCCGATAAGTCGGGACAACATCCAACTAGAACTGACAAGCATCGAAATACCAGAGTGCATTGTCTGTAGTGGTTGCGAAGGTGATGAAAAAAGGTCCAGAAATAACAACACAAACTATCTCTACTGCTGCTTAAATGAAAATCGGTTTGACAGTTGTGTAAAGAAATCGAGGTATGCAAGCAAACATGCGTGTTCCAGGAAGTAATTGCAAAGAAGATGACTCAATCGTTGGGACAATAAGTTTATTCACCTCTGATGATGACTCCGCGACGGATGTCAAAACGTCAGGCGAATAAATGTAGTGTCCTAGCGATCGAGTTTCTTCTTCACAAATTGAGGTATAGGATGTGTATAAAATGTGACTTCACCTCAGCGAGCAAATATCAAAGGTGAAACTTGATATGACTCAGAATAGTAGGTATCAGAACAAATTCTCCAAAAGTATGATATTCGACGGCTGCCCGTTAAACATTTGGAAAGTGAAGCTGATTTAACTGGTAAAAGTTAAATGGCAGTTTGAGGTGAATGACAAAATTAGTTAAAAGGTCGACAATTGAAAAGAGCAAAACACTTAGACTACTTTTCTAGGATGGAGTAGAAAGACCTATGCAGGAATATTTATTTCAGTACAAATGTTATTTTAAATTGGGCAGCGAAAATTGTTTCTACTACAACCAAAACTGAAAAACTGAAAGCTGCTTCATAAAGTATAAGCTTGTAAAAAGCGTCGGTAGCTGTTGGGATGAATGTCTGCCATCCAGCCGCCTAGCCTCTGCCGCTTGCTTGCTTCTCTTGAAAAAAAACACGACTTTTCAAAATCCATCTCGATGGCTAACAACTGGCCACTGCCGTAAGGTGGGAGAGAACAAAAATCAGGTAATCTGCTAGACTGGTTTTTCATGGAGAGGGTTCTCTCTACCTACCGTCTTCATCTCATCTTTCTTCGTGCAGTTACTGACCAACCGTCCAAGCGGGGGCTGACATGGCACTAAATTACCCTTCATCGCAGGACACGCATACATTCGTCTTCTAATCCACGTTGACATGCTTCACGAGCGAGAGGAAGAGAGAGAGCAACACTCTCAGTTAGATGAAATGTCTCCATTATCGCACAGGACGATTCGCCTGTCATGTTTATTTAGACATTACACTTCATGGATGCTGTACATGTGATGTTTGATTTTATCTTGATACTTGTCGCTTGTGTGATGGATTGAGTCTAAATGTAGCCCGATAGAATATGCGCGTGTAGTTAGGACAACGTTTTTTCGGGACCTCGACTCAACTGTGTTTCATTCGTTGATATTTAAAAATAACAGCAGGCGATGTCTAGCTTTAGTAAAAACGTGTTTCCATTTAGGGTCAGAGGTAAGCATGTGGCGTATGTAAACAGTCGCGGTTGACCAGTGCGTTAGCCAAAGCTTCCACTGTTAAAGTAATGTACTGGAGCTTTGTCTAACTAATAGGTGAGGATAACTTGCCTGGTCGCTTAAAAGGGACGCAGGCCGCCTGCAATACACGTGGATTAGCGCCACTTTCCGGCGGAATTAGTTTCAGGATTAAGGATAAGATTTAGCTCAGGGTTATGTTTAGGTCAGAGTTGGGGGTTTCAGTGAGAATTATATTAAGGGTTAAGGTTTGGGTTCGTGTTATCTGAAGGGTTTAGGTTTAGCGTAGGGGTAGAGGTAGGGATAGGGTTAAGATTACGTTAGCGGATAGTGTTAGTTTGAGGGTTAAGACATGAGACGAGTCAATCTTTCTGAACTTTATCGTAAGGTCACCGACTTAAAGTGGGCACGGCGTTCCTATTACCATGTCCTGTATTGGCCTACGTACAAATCATCCTTATCTTTGTCTATCTCGTGTGCGCGCATTCGTCGCGCTGCGATCATTTTGCAGGTGACCAAGTAGACTATAGTGAAAGCCAGTACTTCTGCTGCTATAAGAACACTTTGGAGCTTAATTCTTACGGCTGGCTGTAAACTAGTGTTAGTCCTGCGCCAGTGCTGGTCGAGAAGGTAGCATACTTCACCGGGTCCGTGGACACCCGATATGACCACTATATGAGGTGAATTTCCACTGAGAATGTGGACAGAATAGAAGTAGTTGTGTGCTCAATTATTTATTTTATAACACTTAGTTTTGCGTGTGCCTTAATTGGCCTTGATCTATGGTTTTTGGTTTGCTTGGAAGCTAACTGCTCCAGTCCTTACAGGGGCAGTTTACTCCCACCGAATCTGTGCAAACATTTGCCATCTATAAGGCTTGAGTGATGACTGCAGCATGTTTTTAAGGCTACCTTTTATCGTTACTTTTGTCCACCTTTTTTACTTGTCTTCCTAGCAATGCCATTAAAGATGAATAAATTGGGTAAACTCTTCTCGTCCATATTCATAAGGTGACTGCTCTACCGCAATTTTTTCTGCCTTAGCCGAGTACGGATCCTAATGGCAACGTCCATGAACTCAGTCTATTGAATCATTTAATGTTGATTTAAGTACAATATTCGCCAAAAGACGCTGAGCTGAAAATCATTGTGCTAATTCGCTCTACTTTCCTGAACGCTTCATATCGCCGCCACGTTTAGAAGCGATGTCAAATAAAACGCCCTTCATAAAATCGATTGTTTCTTTGAGAGGATATTGGGAGGATTTTTACGAGTTAACTTTTCTCTAAAATGGGTAATTAGATCCATCTTTCCGCACCTTGTTGCTGGTACTGCTTATAATCTCGAACGAGGCTGTGGGTTAATACCATCTGCTATGTGGACCAGTGGCATATCTTACTCGTCGCATAGCTGGAAGAGGACCCAGGCATTCAGTTACCAGCGTTGCAAGTGAGATATAATTGACAAAGTCAAGTTGTGATATCGAGTACGGCAAGTACAAAATTTGGCTTCGCAAGGCCCATCATAATGCGACCTATCAAATCCCCCCAGAAAGCACTATCAGCACCAACGCAAGCACTGGAGTCACAAAAAACAAATAATGTATCCGCCTTCGACACTATCGCGAGGAGGTATTGCAGATACTGACAAATTCTAGGCGTCGATGATGTTGTCCCCCTCCTCAAACACAATAGGAACCGCACGGCCACGAAACGATGTTAATGCCATTTGGGGGGTAAAACATCCGTCTTATGATGGTGCTCCACATGGCGTAGGTGTCCTGTTATCCAGTTGGTCTATTTTTATAAATCTGCCTCATAATAAGGTTTACTTGCCTATACTGCCTCCAAGTTAGGATAAACCAATCTCACTAAGGGCCAAGCTATCGACCTTGTATTTAATCGGCTCGCACCCAACCACACCTACCATTGTATTGCAGACTGCCGGACTAAGTCCTGTCAACCGGATAGGCTCTTAAGTAACATGGGAATGTTGGAGCGCTTTTAGTTCAAAAAGTTAATCTTAAAGGCCTTTGTACCATATTTCAAGGACAGTTAACCCAACAGATGTTCTGCCGATAGTTTAGGACATGTCTTATTTTCAACCTGCTCGGCATTGGGATAAGCAGTATTTGACTGAGTAGGATCGAGTAGACATCCGAGACAGCGACCGATCTTGTGTATGGATTTTAACTGTGTGTCCTGGACCGTTAGAGGCGTGCATATAGGAATGAGTGCTGTGAAAAGTTGCTGGGTCTGTAGGGTGTGATAGTGCACACATGTCAGGCACCCTAGTCTACGGGACTCAGCGAGTCAGGGCTGAGTATGAGGCTCTGCCCAGCGTTCCCAGCACGACTCAACTAATCCATGTATTAAAGTTCTCTTAAGAGGGTTAAATGGAGCAGACTGATAAGTTATTATATGTCTACCGATCAGGGGGATTTTGGTGCGTTGGATGATGGGGTGAATAGACTTGCGCTTCGTCTACATCATTATTACCCCTTTCCCCACTTGGGTCCAGTCTAAATACAAAGTCAAGAAGACGGAAGATAGGAAAAGGCACTGGCACACACACTGAAGGCCATCACAGTAAGAATGCCACAGCAAAAATAGGGTGCGGTTCGGCTCCCAGCTGAGAAGGAGTGACAAAAGCGCCATATAAAGAAGAAGAAGCCATTGCAGCCTGACTTTCCCTCTACCAGTCAGCTGCTCCACACAACAGAACACACACTGGACTGACTGCACAGTCCGAGTTGTCGACATTTGGAAACATTCTAAGTCACTGCTTTTAGTGTACCGTGATAGCTTAAGGTGCAGTTGATTGTTAAAATGAGGTAAAAAGCACTAAACCGTCAACCTCACTCCCTCCCTCACCTCAATCATCAGGCCACCGTCCGACCTGGTCAATTTTCTGAGGCGGGCTAGAAATCGAGCCCGTCTGCGCGCGCCACAGCACGGCCTGGCTCCCTTGACATAAATTTGGATTATGAAAATCAGGGGGTAATTGAGACCATAGTCTAATATAAACATTTGCAAATAGAATTAGCAGTCGGATGTACCATTCAGCCGATAACTACTACCTGAAAAAGCGTAGGAGAACCGAACGCTGACCTTCAAAAAGGTCTTAATTTAGCGATCTGTTGGTGAATGTCGTCCATTGCTCCGGGAAACATTGTTGAAAAATGGATGCATGCTTCCCAGCTACCATACAAGAAGCAAAGAATCTCCAGGAGATAAACGCTTTCCCGTTCGAAGGAATATGCTTCTATAGCTTATGAATTTGCGCACTGCTGTGATTTGCTTGCAGCTTATCAGAGTGACATAAAGCTGTTTTAAAGTTCTTTTCTTTTGAAATTTTATGTATCCTTTTTCCTACCTCCTTCGTATTTTTAAAAATAAAACCAGCATGAATTCGTTACAAATTCCCAGAATTAAATCTCATTTATTAAACTATAATGCAAGTGTTGAGCAACGTTTGGTGTGTGCATGTATTTTGTTTAAATTACACAACTGAAAGGTAACATACCTAATTGCAAGATTGCAGTAATAATGAGGTAGTGTTATCATGAAAAAATGGCATGTTTCATTTCTGGATATTTAGCAAGTTGGAGGTTCAGGCAATCTGGATATGTGGATTCTATGAACATTTACTGGTTTAAGTTCAGCGATGATACCCATGTAAGCATTAAGGAAGTCAAGTTAAGCGAATGAACGTTTTCTCTTAATTCATCGTCAGGCAATACAGTAATATAAGGGAGGGTAGAGTTAACGAAAGTTTTAGGCTTTACTGGTTTAACAATGTGCGCCTTGTCAAATCTTCCAATTGGAAAAGGACAGCTGCCTAATTAGTCGGTTCGCAAAGAAAATCAGTTTTTGACGCAATATTCCTTTTGTCAACATTTACAGCAAACCGAATTATTACCTACACTTCCAGAACATCAGCATTAACATTATAAAATTTCCAAAAGACACCATAAGTCATTTCAGCTAGTTGATGTAAACAATGTTCGTTTTAGTTAAATACTTTTAACTAGGCAAAAGACTTTTATTTACTAACATTTAGCTAAGTGATGGTCATATAGTACGGCGATCAGTGTCTTCAGCTACTTGTACACAAGAATACACTCCTTCACTTAATGAAAAGATCCATGCTACTTCGTTGCTTCGCAGCATCCAAAAGCGGAGGATTGTTAAAGAAGCGTTTTGCTTCTGTTAATGAAGAAACATATTGTTAATAATATATTTTGCTTCCATATGGCTACACCGAACTGACAACCTGCAACCGCGCACATTACATTATAATCTACGCCTAAATGATAGGTTTGGATAATTAATTCCAAACGAACAAAAATAGCAGCTTCTGCTTACCCGTTTGCCAGCTTTAAGGACATTTTTTTAAAGTACAGAGAAGAAAAATCAAACTAATAATTGAAGAATCTTATTTGCTTGTTTTAGGACCACCTTTTCCACCCAAAGTTTAATCATTTGTTACCACTGCTGTCACGAAAATTGGACTTCACAATTGATGATCCTAGGCTGACTATTTAACTTGAAAAGCACAATTGTCTGAGCAAATGTTTTTTCTAACTTCGTGGACAATGGTGCTACAGGACGCGAAGGGACAAATGTTACATGCAGGGTGCGACTTCGAACGTTGGCATCTAGTTCACTATAGAAAAATCACAAACCTAATCAAATTTCAGTAACGTAAAGTAAGCAAACGTTGAGAAACACATTGTAGCGAAGGATCATTTCAGCAATTTTAAGATAGGCAAAGCCAACGGAAGACAACGAAATGACAATTATGCGAAATGGTGGACAACAAATACAAAATTGCACAGGGAGTACGTTTTTGCTAGCTCTAACGCTAGCTCAAAAACCTTTGCCTGAACCTAAACCTTAACTTTGCAGTAAACAATAAGCTGAACCACAAGCGTATCTTAGTCCTCATCTTCCCTTATCGCTATGCCAAACTTTAGGTCAAACACTAACCCTCACGAAATTCAGTGAAAATCCACATGAAATGTGTGAAAGCTTCAGTTTCCCATGTTTTCCGAAAAATGAATTGAACACAAAACTTATATATGTTTGGTTGCGAATGCCCGTATTATTTTCGGTATTTTTAGTGAAGCGTGAGACATGGGTGAGAGGTTTCTGAAATTCAAGATTTTGATGACCAATCCCAACACGACATAAGTAATCAAAGCTAAATTTAGTTGGGTTTCTACGTTACAGGCAAGCGTCTCTTAGAACTTGAACGAGTAGTAGTGATAAAGAATCTAGCGGCCATAGGATTAACTAAATTAGTAAAAAGATGGAAAGAAGTTAAAAATACACATTTTTTTTACCTTAATTCTTTTCAAGAAAAAAACAGGCATGAGATGAGGAGGGCGGTGGAAAACAGCAAGTTATGAATATTTGCTTCTTAGGTAAACAAATCCTTAATGATCTTATACTTATTATTTTGCGTGCTGTTTAAATAGCACATATTAAATGAACTTGCGTTTTTAAAATGCTTTAATAAGATTTGATAAATGCGAGAACTGCAGACAACCAGGTGCCAATGGGAGGTATTCAGAAGATGTCATTTGAAAGATGAGCCTGGCGTCCGTTCTGCAAATTGATAACCTACACCTATGCATTTGTTATTCCATTTGAGCAACTGTGTAGGTACTAATTCAGGAGTTTTTTGAAGCGTTATCACACATGCACAAACATTACAGAATCCACGGAGGTATTGACACACAATACCGACATACTATTTTTTGCCGCTTGTAATTATACTTGAAGGATTAATGTTTAAACTTATGCAATAGTAGCATTCCCACCAAATTTAACCGGCGCGACTGTAATGTTGGAGCAAGCGCTATGCATGCCATGTGCCATGTAGTTGCTTATAAAGGAAATGAAAACTCCTTAAATGGAGGGCCGTACTACATTTCACAGTTTTTTTAAGAGGGAAAACTGCTCCAAACTTAACATTTATTTCAGCATTGATTTGCAAATAAGTTCATTTAGAAATTGTTTATTCACCATGGTCTGCAGTATGCATATCCCAGAAGTCCAAAATTTAAGCGTACGCTGGAAATAAACAAAGGTTTACTTACTAACACCATGTGATAAAAGTCTTAATTCTACCATTCAGAAGCTTAGTAATATATGAGTCATGTACAAATCAAACTAGCAAATTTGTAAAAAAACTTTGTGTATGAGCAAATTTTGGACGTGGCTTGATGTAAAAGCTTGTAATGTCGTCTATCGAAATAGAGTAAAATTCCACATAGGAGCTCGAGTTCCATGAAAAGCTAGTACTCATGTAAAATCAAACTTTCTGTATGTTGATATCTTCACTCAAAAATCTCCACCTCAAATGCAGGAATGTAGCAGACAGCTGAATCTTTAAAACAAACGCTTGCCGGTGGCCATACGCAACTTCAAAAATAATGTTTGTACCTAAAATAATCTGTTCAGTCAGTGCATTAACATTGGCGTTTAAGGCTTGATTAGGAAAATCATGTAAAATTTCGTTATTTGTACTATTGACTTCAAAGGTCCGGATTTATTTTAATTGGACACGGCTGATCAGCATCACGCAATAGGTTTCATGTTCAATTTAATTTAGTGTTGCGTTATCAAAGTTATTTTTGCTTTGCCTATTTTAAAGGACTTATTAAGGTAGCCTGTAATCGTGTTCACTCATGCCATGCCAACAAACTTGTTTTATTTTTTTAAATCTAAAAATGTAGTCAGTTGGAATTTATTTTAATGCTTGCATAACTCATCTTACTGAACCGTTGTTTGTCTCATTGAAAAAAATTGACAGGTTGAATTGTTCCCCTCTGCCGAACAGCACTTTACTAGGTCTTGAGTCTAGACGTAGGCTAGAGAAACGTCCGAGAAAATTAATGCGTGAAAACATCAAATCAACTGTTGAGCATCCTGCACGCAGTTAAAATAAAGCGGGAAAAAACTGTTTGATGTCATTTCTCATTGAAAGTTGTAGGTGATGTCTTTTCTTTGACAGGATACTTTATATCGTTCAACGGTGCCCTTGAGCTATTTAATAATTGATTTCTCACGTCGTTTGAATAAACGAACAACTGGCGGTAATAAAAGGAACTTACGGGTTATTTAATATATCGTTTTCTGATGGTTGCCGCTGCCTAAAATGCAACCAGAAGCTTTATGCCTCCCTTTATTCTGTGTTTGTAGTTTTTAGACGAGCAAGTATATACCGTTTAAGCCTACTTACCCACTGACGCTATTTGCTCGTAAAACTCGCTTTCGTCTAGGAATGTAGAAAAACAATTTTGATCAATAATAACAAAAGTTTACTAATGATATCATAAGTCGTGAAAGTAAAAAAAAGACCTTAAATGCTGAAGAATATGAGGGAGTTACACAGGGCTTTTGCCGAAGGAAATTGACTATTCAATTTTTTAACCATCAGCGAATATTCGTTCAGTCTCTGATTTAGTCGATATAAATAAAGAGTTACAAAGATTATGCTCCGTATATCGCTGGTTTATAGCACTGGTAATCGTTCACAATTTTGAGTTAAATCTGGCTTCGTATCGAGAAATGAACCTCAGTTAAATGTTTAAAAAGTGTTATTCCTAACGTAGAAGATCTTACAACTCCAAAAAACTCATTTAATCATGACGACAACAGCCAAATAAGATTATTTTCTTTTAAATACAGCAATCCTTTCGTCAAATATTTGATCGATTCCTGGAATATATGATAAATAATGCAGTAAAAGATTATTTTTGGTTTGTAATCACTACATAAAATCAATCATGTATTTTACAATTCCAACTTTAATAATCTAAAAGTCTACACCCAATATTTATAATTATGGTTGCAGTTTAGCTTTCAAAATTGGCTTATATATCACGTAAGATTATAAATATCGAAGTTGATTATGTTATCCTTTAAATGACGTATAAACAGGAGGAGAACCTTGTTAATGAATCAGAAGCATTCTTAACAGTCAATTATAATTGTTAGGTTGTGCGCAAAAATGCATGCGCGTTTTTGAGCGAGTTAGTATTGTAGGCATATGCTCAGAGATATTTAGCGCGTTTGCAGAGACCTATTCAAAGAGCAAATGAGTACAGCCATTCGTTCCAAGTTAGGTTGCTCTAAAAATATCTTTCGAAAGCTGAAATAATGTTTCAATTAAAGATCTCATTAAGTGAAAATAAATATGTATATTGTGAGTTCTCTAAGGCCAAAGGGACAAAATAGACAAAAAATTTAAAAAAATGTTTTCATACTAACTTGACTCTATTGTGTAGTTTGTAGTTTTTTGTAAAGTTTTCTTTAATTTGAGATAAATACCATCAAGTTTATGACATATGGAGTAAAAATACTTCCAACCATGCCTTCAATGAATTTCAGAATTTTTTTAATTTAGGCGTGCGGAATGAAGCGAAAAAGTCGCTAGTGCTGGACTTTTGTTAGACCATATTTTCGGTTGATGGACATTTTCGTTGTTTGCAAATGGCTAAGGGCTTTTTATTACGTCAATTTTATTTGACTGCAGGTTATACTCGTAAACCAACATGCAGAGAGAGAGGCATTTATAAATTATAGCCTAGTTATTTTATTGCCAAGCACGATGGTGCTACATATGATGAACTAAAATTATAGGCTGCTTCTGTACATTCCTGAAGTATTTATTTGAGAAAATTGCTGCCCATATTTAAATCAGCCACGACTCAATACGCAAATGATAAGACCTGCACAAACTGCAAAGCAAGTCAGTAAGACCCAGGATCCAGCGCTGCATAAACTTATTTTGAGAGCATAATGGATCAATACCGTCACACACAATTAGCAGTTTCTAGTCCACGATAAAAGTGCTTGGTCAAGAATTATGTACTTCACTAATAAGCAGCTTAGTTAAGTTGTCTTAGGCGTAACTGTTGCCTTAGACAGTAACCAAGTATATTTAGATGTAGAAAAGAGTCTTCGCGCATGGTGGAGACTGGCGCATTGTTCAAGGTATAAGTACACGTTCCAGGTGCTTCATTTGCATCATTCCTACTTACACTTTAAAGTGCAGAATATATAATTGACAAGATGGATTCTAAATAACCATCAATTCTTGTCAAATTTGGATAACTTGCTGAGCAGACATGTCAACTGTCTCAACTTTTTTTTCCATTTTTAATAATCAGAAAAGTCATCATTGACGAACTGCTCTATCATCATGCGATGGCATTGGTTCTCTATGCTAAAAAATAAAACTAGGACATGTGGTGCTAAAGTATCGAATTCTGTTCTTTTTGATTTGGCAAACTGCAAGAAACATATAATTACGTGAGGCATGGGCTGACAGCATTGCCGGCAAAGAGAGGGAATGAAATTTTTTGGCTTATTAGCCATTGTCGGCCAGACATACCCAGTCCGAAGTGGTGCATTACTAGAGGCTCGAATTTGCGTAAATTATGGTTCCGTTTTAAGTGTATTTGTGTTCATTGATTTCCATTTACTCGAAATGTGTTTCTTTCGACAAATTCTCGTCAGGCCTTACATTTTTATGGAAACTGGGTGCGAGTATAAACGCGTTCGTCTTTTTGGACAAGTGAGTCGCTGGGATGGGAGTGAGGTCAATAAGAAAATGCGGGTTGTGTTTCTTTTTATCGAAGTATTGTTTTTTATAGGAGGTTATTGTTTACTTCACTATAATTGGAAGAGGTGGCGTAGGGAATCATTTCTAAGGAACATTTTTATCGGCCTGTTCTGGTAGACTCATTAATTTCTCATATTTTAGTTTGCTGGACTGTCAGCTCTTAACCATGCATAATAAACTGTTGGTATACATTGATGCAGAATTGGACTTACGCCCGAACAGTAGATAAGGCAATGATTTTCCGATTAAAGCCTGACTTGAATGTATTGTGTTTGGACTGCACACTAAATTCTGCGGTGATAACCATGAAAAAATTTGAAAGGTCAATTTTGACAAACGTGTGCTTTCGCTTATTAATTGTCCCCCCTAGACAAAAATATAAACGTTCAAAAAGCCACTGAAATCGAACTATGGAGGAGATAGTTGAAGACCCGCATAGGTCATAAGTTACAGTCTAGTCCCCTCGGTGGAACACGGTGGAGGAGGCAAATAGGACAAACCTAACTGCAAAGGTTTGTTTACACCCGCAAAGTCGCGATGCAGCAATTGCACAGAGACATGGCTACCTGCCACACTTCCCTCCCCTGACACCTCCGTTGGCCCTTGGCAGAATTTACCTTTAACTCCTGACACCTGGACGCCCTCCAACATCAATTACATGCTTATCTTTCATCCATTCCTCTACCCTTCCTTGCATTACTGTCCAGGCCTGAAAAGGAATACTCGAAAGTGCACGATAACGGAACCTGACTTTTTTACGTCACAATAACTGTGAAGGAAATGCATGAGATAACTGATGGTAAATTTCATTGATATTATCTGCGCCTATTCATCCAACACGCACCTGCCCCCACAATTACTACGAAACTTTCTACAACGTTGTACTAAAAATGTCCAATTTCTGTTCAATGGCCAACTGTATAGACAAATTGACGGAGTCGCAATGGGGAGTCCACTCGGACCAACCTTTGCAGACATATTTATGAGCCATCTAGCAAGAAAAGTACGTGCAGAATTGAACCACACAACAATCTACAGATGATATGTAGATGATGTTTTTGCGATCGTGGAGAACCTGAAAGAAGCCGAGGAATTGCTGTCCACTATCAGCAAGTTACATCCGAAGATAAAATTGACTATGGAACTGGAACGTGAAAACCAACTTTCCTTCCTTGACGTCCACTTGTCCAGACAGACAGATGGCTCCATTTCACGGAGAGTCTTCCGCAAGAATACCTGGAAAGGTCAGTACTTACATTTTTTAAGTTTTGTTTCCATTCAATGGAAACGTAACCTGGTTTGTAACCTTTTCCAGAGGACTAGGAAAATTTGTTCTGAGGATACTTTGGACTAAGAATTAGGTTGTCTCAAAGCTACTTGACTGAAGCGTGGATATCCACCTCAGTTTATAGACAAATATAGTAAGCCTCTACGACCCAAAATGAGTGAACAATTAGCCCCGAAGAAGCCAGTATTTATATCCTTGCCCTTCGAGGAGGATAACGTCCTAAACACAATCAAGAGGTGCTTGCTAAAGACCATAGAAAGAACCTATTACGCCGCAGAACTCCTAATTTGCTCTCCAACAAAGCCTCTGCCGACTCCTTGTGTCAAGGATGCCTTTCCTTTGCACGCCACCCCTAATTGCGTTTACGAATTCATTTGCACGTGTGGATGCAAGTGCATAGGGCGTACGCAAAGACAACTGGCAACCAGAGCCAAGGAACATCTACCTAGCTGGTTATTCAAGCAAGAAAATCGTTCTCCTCTTTCCTCTATCACTGAACACCTACTGGACACGGGTCATTCGGTAGATCCTATAACTTCTTTCGGAGTTCTTTTTCGAGCAAGAACATCTCGAATCTTGTGTTACCTGGAAGTTGCTTATTTTAGACGCTTTAAACCGAACCTCTGCAAACAGTTGGAGCACGTGGTTAACCTTGTTTTACCTTGGTAACCACAAGCCCCAGATCTCGCACATTTCCCAGCCCAATATTCCCCAAAACTCAACTTCCCTGTTTTTTTCCTTCAATTTTGTTTTAACCTTCTTTCTCTATCTGACTAGGACCTATGACCTTTCTGTATATTTTCAATTTCGTGTTTTTCTCATTCGTTAACTTTAATGCAACGAGGGGTTGTAACTGAGGAGCTATCCCGAAATTTATGGTAATAATAAATCTTAAAGCTATAACCATTTTCATGTAAGGATTGTTAATACAGACTTTTTGCACCGTTTAAAAAAATAGGATTATTCTTCAGATGCACAAATGGATGGGGTATTGAAAACCCAGATACATGAGAATACTTTTTGAGAAGCCGGGAAAGGGATCGTAGCAAGACAATATCCACTTAGCGTACAAAAGACTGCTCGGCGTATTAAATACTTTAAGCTTTCCTCTGCGTAGCAATAGTAGAACCTAAGACAGTAGAAGATTTTACGGAATTTGGCGACAAGTGTATGAGAAAAATACTATGAGTAGATACGATTCACTGTAATTTAGCGACAAAAGAGCAAAGAATTTTTGAACGCTGTCAGTAACTCTAAGGCCAGTTTTTGGTTTACTCGCGTGCCTCAAGTAGACTAAAACTACCATAAATATTTAGTTTATTGACATTAGACAATACATTTTAACTATCCGCCAGGCCTAAGTATATCATAGCCCTCATAATATTTTATGAAACGCAAAGCTTCTCTTAAAGTGTGCTTAGTGTAGCGGACCCAAACCATGGCAAATAACATCAATGTATGCGAATTTCTTGAAGAAGACTGGGTTCTTTGCGTGCTAACGTGACATGGAAGTTGTAAACATGGTAGTCGTAAAAACTATCAAATGGCCTTTACTGCTTAAAATGATTTAGATGTAAATGTTTTGGTGAAGAAAAACGGCTAATTCACGATGTAAGCCAAACAGATGCTGTCCATCACGGCTACATGGGTGGCATTTCTTACGTAAATGATAACAAAGTTTGAAGAGGAATACAATTTTTTTCAAAATATTTTTAACTTAAAAAAGTGACAAATTTCATAAAAGGAATGTCATAAGATACAGAGCACCTGGATGTTAATCTAAATTAAAGGGTAGCCAGGTCAGCAGATGAAGGTTGTAGTTCTCAATTTTTTGCGGCACTACATTGCAAAAAGTAACGTCAACTAGTGTTCTGTCCAGGAACTAGATTCTTGTCACTTAATTGTCAAGAGCGCGTCATCAAAAATATATACCACCCACGTAAATTATCATTTTAGTTTGCAGCATTCAAAAACATGCTCAAATTATTCTCTTCTCCTTACATTTTTTAACAAATGCAAAACATAATAAAATACGTAAACTATAGCATGGTTTGATTTTTTGACGGGGTGGTGCGTGTCTATAAGGTGAAATATTTTGGGCAGAAAAACCGTTGGTGTCTACATTTCATACAAATGATCGTATATAATCGTAATAGATTAGTTTGTTAGAGGGTGTAATTTATTTTCTTTGGCCGACCTGTATTGACTACAATCGGGGTAAGTTTGCTGCAATTAATCATAATTGTAATTAATGAAAAAATTGATGTTATTTTACTGGAAGCAACTCAGAATATTTTCGAGCAAGCAGGGCTACCAAAGTGGGGTCTTTTATATTGCTTATCTTGCACTATAATCCAAGGGTTTTCCAGTGACAACAAAGTATCGCTTTTGCATGCACATCTTTTTGAATGTCAGCAAAAATGGCATTTTATAAAACATGACTGCTAAAGTAGTATTACTCTGGCCTTAGACGCTTACGTAAAATAACAGACTCAAATAAAGGCTTCAACTATATTTAGAAAGTTATATTTTCCGGTTTCTGAGTGTTTTTAACGCTATCTGTAGGTTAATTTGTGTCCCAGATATACGCATTAACTTCCACATAAATTGTCCTATGCCTTTAATAAAGCACCCTGTAAAGGCCATAAAAGTTTGCGATAGGTGTGAGTCATGTTGTAGATTGCATAAGGAAAAGTCATAAATGGACAGACACCATGCAGTCTGAGTGGAAATTCCACAGCTCTAAGAAATGCCTTACTTCGAAAAATATCTAGAAAAAACCAAAGCATATAATTCCTTCGAGACAAATATCTAAAGTATACAGGATTTACTAATGAATAGGTTCGATCAAGTATATTTTAAACCTTTTATATTTTAAATATATATGATGCCATTGGAAAGTGACGGAAAATACATATAATTAAGTTGTCATTTTTACCAAGTAAGGTTCGTCCATGTGACCGAAAAGAGACGGATTGATAAGCCAACACCCTGGAAGTATTCATCACGCCAATCATGATTAGGACCTCATGTGAATATACGAAAACCATTTTGTTTGAGTTAGATCGTGTAATATATGAGTAAATTTTTTCCATAGTTAGTGAACATCACTTAAAGACATCTTAGGAACGAAACAATCGAAATAATATGGTTTAAGTCTCTCTATTTCACAGCAAGGGATGGGGAAAATTATAATTAAGCAACTCGGAGCATTCTTTATATTCCCTTTAGAGAAGTGGGCTGTAATTAAGGCCAGTTGGGCAAGGCATCACTCTACGTTAACACTTATAGGTGCACGAGCTGAATATTCAATTCCCTCTGGGCGTAGAGTGTGGACGTGCCGGATGCACCGTGGAGATGACACATTAAAGGTCTCTGCTACTCAGCTAAAAAGTAAAACCACAAGTCGAATTCTGCATCTGAAAGCATGTTTAAGGCCTGTTTAGCCCATTTGCTCACAACAAGTGCAATTTTTGGTTTGAAAAACCAACATTATGCTAATATAGGGTGATGCATATGATAAGCGGGAATGTATACATGAAAAGTTTTGAGCCAATTCTGATTTATTTCGGCTGTTCACTACCCTGACTGCCGTATGATATCAGAATCACACATGTGTACGACACACACTGTCGAGGTCTGTCAAATAGGTCATTATTAGCAAATCTTAACTAGCACCACCATGAAAACATAGAAATAGCAACCCCCCATAACGAATGCATCTATGCGCGAAATTCCAGGAAAAGTTTGGTTTGGTCTGTGACAATTTTAGAGTAAAATTTAAGTTAAAGTTAGCTTCAAAACTAGTTTTGGCTGTTAAAATTATCTTTACAGATATCCTTTGAGTTGAAGCTGGTGTAGGAAATACTTATCCCTCTTAGAACTTATTACAAAGTCGTGTGCACTGAGTGGTGGGGTGTTCAGATTCACGTGTCGTAACGGATGTGACTATATAAGCGACTAGGACCTGGTTCATGAGCACCTACTCTGCGCGAAGTTGATCAGTGTCCCTCCGCTTTGCATTCATTGTTGTTTAAGCTATCTACGTCAATTGTATGGGCGCGTGTTTGTTTTTTGGTCCCAGATAACGCAAAGTTCTTTAAAGTAAGCTCATGCTCTTATGGCTCAAGCGGTTTTTAACGTTACAGAAGGAGAAAGTCACATGCCAGAACAAGGGGGAGCATATCAAATGTTTTGATACAAGGGAAAAACGAATGTGCTTGAATTAAGATTGGATAAGACACCTTTGCCGTAATGATGGATTCCAACAGAATACCTCTAAACAAAAGTAACAATTTTTACCGCCGAAAAAAGCCAATAGTTTTTCAGCACAATCAAAATACCTGTCGAGGAGTTTATTTTTGTTGAGTTATGTTACAGTGGTTAACTTTGCATGATTTTTACGTGTTTGGGGTTGTATGGGCTGATTTTTAAATAAATAAAATGACATATACATGAAAACCTCGGTGGCCTCCATAAGATTTAAATCAACGTCACAAAGGGGCAGACTTCTGTAGGGATACCGCTCTAGCCAACTGAACTATGGGTCTCCCACCGGTTGCTTTGAGTTTAATTACACTTTTGTTTTAAAAAACCACGTAGAGGTTAGTTTAAGTCTAGTCGAGTTACTAGAGTTAGTAGAATCCAGGCTGACAAACGTTTTGCACAGAAAAGGTAATAACGCTCGCAGTAAATATTGATATAAGGCTACCTTTAAAAAATACCTTCCACAGACTTGCATTTTTAAGTCACCTGAACAAACTTCTTTTTAATTCAAAATATTGGTATTTAGAATCCCTTATTTTCTATTTCAGTACACAAACCCAGTATGTCAACGCATGGAGGGGAAACTAAGCATTTGGGGAATAAACCGATTTACAAACTAAGTATCAGTTGAAGAACGACTGTCGGATCCTGTTCACGTGTAACCAAGATAGAGGATACTCAAACAGTGGAACGCAGCCCAAAATTGCATTTATTATAAGTAAGGGTGAATATTTTACGCAGCAAACCCAATGTTGTTTAGAGTCCCAAATCATGCAAATCATTCTTTTACAGAGGAAGGATATAGCGGAACTTTAAATTGGTTTATGTAGTATATATTACCTTTTTTATCTTGGTATTGAGTTATCAATATAATCCCGTTAAAAATATCCATTAAGAAGGACTAAGTCACTGAACTTTTTCAATCACTGTCAGGCAAACTATCACGTCTTTAAAATGATGCATTAGCCAGTTTTTATATGATAAGAAAACCTTAGACAGGGACACCATCATTGTGTTTGTAATGGCTTTCAGTAAGTCTATATATTTCATACGATGAAGAATATTCGGAGGTTCAAAAAGCTAATGAATATTTTGGCAGAAACCACTTTCATTAGGGAAAAAGCAACAAATAAGCCTGGACTACCAGTTGGCCATATCAATTCGACGACTTTTTAGCACATAAATACTATTCAACAAAACATTTTCAAAGGAAGAGGATTTTTTTCCTTTTAAGGACACTTTTAGCTTAGAGTAGTTTAAACAGCTTTTAGTTATTCATTTAACCCATTGAGTAAATCTTGGCAACCCAAATAAGGGGAGAAATCACCTCAGGAAATACGAGGGCTAAGTACAGCTAACGTTCTAACGGAAGCCGTGTGTTTAGTTGCACTCTGATAAAGTCACTTATGCGCTAGCCCACTGCCACGCATGGAATCCAACAGCTATGATACGGTAACTTGTCACGGCATCCTCGAACAGAAAAAAACCCAAGTCATTTCCTGATTTTTGCTGGGCCATACCTTTTTGACTGTGTTGTGTGTTTCTTCACCACTACTTGTCTCCTCCGTTCACAAGCAGTGCAAAAACCACCGACTTCATTAGCGGTGACTGCGATAAACTTTCTTCTGACCATGTCCTCCACGTTCTTGCGTGCAGCATGCCTCTGCAGCCATTAGAATCCACCAGTTTTTTTGCAGGCGACTTATTCAGCTTCTTAAGCAGTCAGCAGACCGATTAACGCTTGCAGTTTTGACACACATGCAGGAAGTGTGCATGTAGGGGAGGACTTTGGCGGAGTATGTCTGTTGTAAGTAATGACACTTGAGACAATCATCTGCATCCAATGGCTTCTATTGTATCAGTTTACCTAAGGGCGACTATGCACGATAACGAGATGATTTAAAACAGATATCTTAAAACAAAAAGGAAAAAAATGGGGCGATTACCAGCTCCATAAACTATTATTATATCTGTGGCCTTTATGGACGTAGGGATCAAATCTTTTGATAGACTGACGGGAATTAGCAAATATATTGTGCAATGGTTGAATTGAGTTTTCAAAAGGGCAAAACCAAAAACTTATCTGAAATTTATTCAGATTCTGCAGCATGTTAGCTACCTGCCTAAACAGTGTCAAAGAAATAAATCTTAAACACTATTTGACTATGAACGTCAACTGTAAAAAAATTGAAAACTCCTCTTTCGCTTTAATTCCGACGATAGTATAAATAGCCAAGTATTTTTCTGAAGTTTTAACGGGGTACATAAGTAAGTGTAGCTATTGATGAAAAAGCAATTGTCTAACTATAAAGGAAAGACGATATTTCTAGACAAACAATCTTCAATTTATAATTGTGTTGCAAGTTTTCTAGGTGACACTTAGAGATTATTAACTCGGCAAAACGTATACTTCGGATTCTGGATTGCATTTATTATTCGCAATCCTCCTTTCTGCAAAGCATACTTATAAAGGTGAGTTTCTAAATCAAGTCCGTCTGAGTTAACAGTGTTTTAGAATCCAGCATAATATTCCAAAAAAATAATGAAAAGTTTTTACCTCAAACACTGCGTTATATCCACATTCACAGCATACTTCAGGACGTGATTTCCTCACGGTAAGGGCAGGTCGTTTTGATATCTATAGCTGTCGATAAGCTGCCCTGCCTTTCGATACAGAAGTAAGCGTTTTTCGAAATTGCCAGACTTAGATTAATCCAGTTTACTTCTAAGGAGTTTTGCTATGGACAGCATTCTTAAGTGCTATTTGTTCTCTAGAATTTTGTTTTTATTACGGAAATCGGTTAAGTGCGGTATTTTATGACAGGTCATGTTTATTTTAAACATTCTGAGAAAAAATCCATTTTCGTGAAAGTGTTGTTACATGTGTAAAACCCAAGGTTATTCAACTTTTAAACCCTCTTCGTGAGCAGCTTAAATGCGCACTGGAACCCGGAGCTTTTTTCTTTCAGAGCAATAGAAAAAACGAGGGCAAGCAAAACTACCCTAGTCACACTTAAAGGCTGGGCGTAAGTGCTTACACCAAAAACATGCAACCCAAATGTACCGTAGTTTGGAGAATGTAACAGCCTTGGAAGTTGTTAAAATGGCTTTAGCGCTTTATGGCACTACTATTTGTCGCTTGAAGCCATTTTATCTTAAAAATGAATGAATTTCCTCACAATCAAGGTCGTTCAAATATATGCATGTTTGTGTTGTTATTAGATTTCTTATAAAAAGGCCAGTTTTAGTTTTAAAAGCTTATTCGGCCATGAGTTTTTAAACTAAAAATTTGTTAACTTAAATAAGACTGAAAAAGCGGAATGTAAATTCGGTTTTCGGTAATAAGCAGAATAAAAGAAAAGAAAGAGCAGCAATTTAACAGCAGCAAAGGCAACTTTGGGTTTATTTCTAGATGAACATAATCCTGTACCCTAAACTTTATTATAACCTTAACAATAACACTATTAACTATAACCCTCGTTGGCCAGAAAATCGCCCCCGGAATTTACTTCAAAGCCAGCTATATATAGCATCTATATATGCGAAAACGTCTAGCCATGCTCCATCTTAAATTGTGGTCAGAAACTAGGCCGCACTCCTTACCTTCAAAGCTTCCCTTTATGTTTGTATTACAACCAATGCATTTCCCAAAGATTTATCAACGGGCTCCAATAGAACTTTGCATATTTATTCGAAACAACCAACGTACCTAATGGTATGCTTTATCGGAAAGGGAGTTGTCGTGCAAATGTGACGTGCTTGGCATGATAAGCCAAATAAAGGGTTAGCGGTAATGAGGTTTACTTAGACCTTAAATTCTTAGAAAATCTAGTATCCTTTACGAGCTATATGCATACCTAGCATTTGAATAGTAAGTTAAATACGCGAGCAAGGGACAGACAAACCATCTTTTATGAGAAAAATGATACAAAGGCCATTTTTTTATAATTGTACCCTCTGCGTAGAAATTTCTAAATACGAAAGCGCAGAGGTAAAACGAAGAAGTTCTCCAGGAGATGAAGAAGATGTTATGACTGGAAAAGTACTTTTATTTGTCTAACTTTTTGAAATCTGATGTGAAATGTTTCATCAGAAACAATTGCAGAAACGGGTACTTCGTGCACAGGGACTGACAGCATTTATGGATTAAAGTCACTATGCTACTCCACACTTATGACACCTAACGGCGAAATGCGGAGAAATGTCACTAGTTTTCATGTTGGGGCTCATTCGACAACACCTGGCCACACATCCAAATTTGATGAGGCTGAAATTCTCGCAAGACATGACAATCGTATGAGTCACGAATAACTTAAGTCATGATTCACAGGCCCCCAGTCTACGAAGAAATGCGACGACCTGCCCAATCCATATTCCTTGCTGAGTTTTCCAAATAAAGTCGCAAGTTAGCGAACGCATAAGCCAACGCGTCGTCTAACAGCAGCGCCATGGAGACAGATGACCGAGCAGTCATCAGGTCCTACTGCATCACGCGTGATGCAACTTCAACAGGTCACGGCCTGCACGCTGGCTATCAAGCAATTGACGCAGAAGAGAGCTATTATCCTCCACTGGGGAGCCCTTACCTGTCAACATTTTGCAGTTGTAAATGTATCCTATAAATACTGCAATGTTCTGCGCATGAATAACCCATTTATGTTAATGACTCTGATGAGGAATCCACGACAGATTTTGAAAGTAAGCTAAATCAAAGTCTTGCCAGAAAGATAACGTCTTTTTCTTCTCTAATACTCCCTGCGACTTGCAAGTCAGCTTGAAGTGGTTATCTGTATTCATGGTTTTTCTGGGTAAAATCCAGATCAAGACACATGAAAGAGCAAATGGCACATTCGACATATGCTGCTAAATGTTTAATGTTAGTTAGATGGTGTTGTAAAACGATTCACATTGAATTCAGCATGCGTTAAGTTGCATACACTCAAACTTGAAGGTACAAACTGCATATCATCCTCCAGTTATTTGTGACGTCGACATTTGAACATACAACGTTTGCTGATGTTGTGAACAGAATGCCTTAGAACGGTCTAGTAGCATAATGTTTCCTCTTTTTTGGTAGTGGTTAACGTAAAACACACAAAATAACTGTAAGAGTTCACCAGGTACATATCGAAGGGTTCAAGGCCGTTAACATAGGTGTAAAAAATGTCTGCCGGTGGTACAATATTTTGAAAATTACTTGCCATTTGGCACAGTATTGTGTGCCATGGTGTGGAAAATCACTACTTAAATGAAAAGTTCAACAGAGGCGCATTCATGTTGACCCAGCTTCCATATTAATTGCTTATATATCATGCACATAATACGAGTGAGTTAAAGCAGGCACTGAACGCTTATGCAAACAGACAGATTTAACTAATAAATTGCTTTTAATTAACACTTTTTTAGTGCTCTTAATCTCTCGTGGGAACACTCACTTTGTTGCTTTGTTAAACCTCCTCATTATTATTCATCCGACGTTGCCCAGACAATTTCTTTATTTGAAAGTATCTACAATATTACGGTTTCTTTCTCGAACGTCTTCAGTACAGTAAGTATAGTCTATGTAATTTAAGTCAGTGCGCATTACATTAAAAGTACGTTCGCATTTTATAACAAGAGAGCCCATGAGCATAGGAATGTAAGTTGACGTTACATTGTACCACACATCCGTACATATCACAGAGGTCCGTTGGAATTGACTTGCACTGCTAGCATAAAGAACTAATGCGGTCGTTCGCAAATGCGCTGTAAAACGCAGCCAGAACATTGCACCTTCAAAGCAATTTTTAATACTGAGAGCATTATGTAAATAGCAATGCCTTTAAATGTCACAGTGAGAAACATTGTGCCAGCTTGCACTCATGGTACCCTGTATTGCGTGCAGGACGTTCAGCTTCAAACAGTATCTAGTTGTCTGAGAACATGTTAGTGCCAACTGAAACGAGTTTTCATCCTCACTGACTGTAGGAAAGCTGGGCCGGCTCACCTTTGTCTAAACTGCAATTATTGATCAGAAATGTGAACATGTAGCTGCATGTGTTGGCTGTGACTTTGTCGACACGGTGAAGGAAACAGGTACTTTTGCATCCTCTTTCGGTGGGTTTCGTCGTGAGGCCGTCTTTGCATACATTTCTTTGGCTCCTGTTGACCTTCTCCTGGCCTGTAAACACGTAATGATATTTAAATTAGTAGGCAGCGTGAAAATCTTAATGCCGGGTGACACAGTTTTTGAATTCGAATACCATGCGTCAAGCGCCAGTCCTTCCGAATTTGAGGTGACTCGGCCATCGATGGTCGGACTAGCAGGTTCACAGATGCCTATCCCGGGAACTCCTCCTTTTGCCAAATTGGGAATCTATTTGCGCTTCGTAAGGAAAATGGTCGAAGTCAGGTTACGGTTTCAGTGAAACCTAATGCAACTTTCTCAACTCAATGATTAGTTTGCTGGAAAAAGAAATTTCTTTGCATGACGCTTCGGAGCGAGCACCGTAGGCTAAGACACCTTAAACGTGGAAAGACTGATACTTGATGCATGGGACTCAGCGAAAACCCCTGTCTGGTGGGATCTATACCTTTACGCGGCCTACAAGTTCCAACGCCATTTAGTCAATAAGGGAGAAAATAAGGTCACAGCCAGCTTAAGAAATGCAAACGAAGACGGCTGCACGAAGAACCCATTAGAAGAGGGAGCAGGATTATCAGCAGCCTCCACTGTAAAGACGCAGCGCAGTATCAAATACCGTCAACCTATGCCAATTTTTACATGAGAGACAAGGCAGCGAACGAGAAAAAATCAATCAACCCGGGCATGAAAAATACAGCTAAATATCCCAGTTGCTGATTGAAAAGGACAATTTAAGGTTTGAAAAAGGAGAGCTGGCCCAGTGCACCGAAACGTTGGTGAAGATAAAAACTTGTTCCGGTGGGCACTAACTTGTTCTCAGATTCCTTCCCCAGAACTTGCATTTTTGCAAAATTGAGTTACTAGTTGTGATTGGTAAAAAAAGTGGCCGACATCAGACGCTACGCTTTAATAGATCCTATTTTAATTTCAGAAGCTGACAATGTTTTCGCTGGAAAAAGAATTTTCTTGGCCTGACGTTTCGGATATTCTCTCTAACTCATCACATATGACAGTAGCAGAAAGTGGTACTGGAGGATCAGGGAATTAAGCATTTATAGAACTAAGTCGCTGAAGGGCTCCCTGCTATGACAACGTCGGTTACTGTATCTGGTGTAGTTTCGGACAAGTGTGCGATTGCCAATAGTAGCGAATATTCGAGTCCCAGGAAGCAGTTCAGAAGACCGCCGAGCATGCAGCGGTGGTGAGGAAGAAAGACGCCAACTCCCAGGTTGCAGCTCACTCAACGGGACCCGACCATATTTTCAAGTTTGCTGAGGCCGAAATCCTCGCAAGAGGGGACAACCGCGTGAGCCGCGAGCTGCTCGAGTCATGGTGCTCAGGCCCCTAGTCCATCAACAAGCGCAACGATTTGGCGTTCCCATACGGTGTACTGAGACATTTCCTGAGCAAGAGAATCAGTCACGTGGGGAGGACTGGGTGCAACAACAACTCCGACGACAGCGGGCATAATTGTCGCGCAATTACCAAACCCGCATCCGACGCGGACAAGAACGCTGTGGCAATTAATGAACAATCACCGCACCAATTAAGACCTCAAGCGGTGACTACAAGAACTGTCAATTATAGTACGCATGCGGGTGACCGCTGTGAACTATAAATACCGTGCAATCTGTGCATGTATCACCCCTTATCTGCGCATGTCTCAGACCTGTTTACGATTACCTATGACTAAGGATTCCCGACGGAATCCGAAACGTCAGGCAAATAAAACTCTTGTTCCAGTGATCACATCTTTGTCTTCTGAAGTGTGCGATTACTGTGGTTTCAAGTGGTCAAGGCCATTTAAGCCGTATTGGAGAAACAAGGCCGGGTCTGGGTTTGCTGCTTACCCCACAGGACAAAACCATATTTTCCAATTTAATGAGGCCGAAATTCGTCCAAGAAGTGACAGCGAAGTGGGCCGCGAACTGGTTCCCAGGCCCGCAGTTTATCAACAAGTGCTACGAATTCCGCTCCCATTATATTTGGTGAAACTTTGCCTAAACAGACGAGTCATTCACATAGAGAAGACACGAACCACCAACAATTTTGATGGCAGCGAACCAAATTGCCACGTGATTATTACGCCAACGTACAACAAAAATAGAAACAGGGGGCCAGAAATGACTCGGATGTGGAGTGCAAAGCAATCATTTTATTAGCTAACAAACTCCAGCAATGCTTGCGAGGGCTGTCATCATAATATGCTTGAAATCCATGAAATTTGTGTCCTGTGTATGCTGCAGTCTTTGTTTCCCCACCACAATTATCTGCGATTGTCTCTGATGGTGGGTTCACTCGAGAATCCGAAAAGTCAAGCCGATAAATGTCTTATTTCAGTTATCACATTTTCCTACTCCAAACTGTTTCCGGAAATTGTCCTTTCTCTCCCAAGCTAATAAAATCCTTCAATAACATTTTCATAAGAAAGCGCCGATGCATGTTCTTAATGGCGTTTTGGTAACACTTGCATTCCGCTTTGGGTACTTATCTTAATCGAGCGGAAACTTGGACTGTGGTCTCACAAAGTGATCATATTTTAGAAAAGTTTTAAGTTGCACGAGGAGGTCTGTTTCTTTAGTAAAATTAATCGTAGGTGCAAAATATGTTTTGCCCTAGGCGCGAACTAACAGACTTATGCAGCCATCGATGGCTAGAAGACGATTCGCTAGCTCTTGCCTATCTTCGTTACGGCCATGGTCTTTGGAGTGCACACCTTTGACGAAGAACGGCTCCAAAACCTAACCGCTTTCATCGTACTAGCTTTTGAATTCGAAACGTACTGAGAAGCCTAGGTTTTTCTGATAATTGGCTTTGCGTTACGAAGCACATCCCAGCTTATGTGGTATAGCCATATTCCTCGTGCACATACCCACACTATGGATGTCTAAAACACAGTTAGATACTGCCTAAGATATTTGGGCAGTATTATCGGATATATGCATAAAAAAGACTACTAAGCTGCCTTATTTCAATTTCATTAAAAAGTTTGAAAAGCTAAAATTTTAAAAGCAAATGTTTTGTGTCTCAAAATCTGTTTCATTGAAAACTTTTACAGCAATCCAATGAAAATAAACACACCGTCTCAACTAAACAGATATCAAGAGTGCTTGTACCTTTAGTGAGGCTCCGTGGTAAATTGTATCTAAATGTCCTCACATATTAAATAAGAATTTGCGGTTGGGTGTGTCCTTTTTTTTCCAAGGGTGGTCTATCCAGTGTGGTTGAGTAACCAAAGGCCTATTCTATGGAGATCTTAATGAACTAGTTACTTACCAAACAGAGTACAACAAACCCCAGTAAATGTGATATTTAGTCCCTTGTGACGTCTTGAGTGAGGTAAAACTACTTTTAAAGGCTGATTTTATGCGTGCACTTTGTACACAAATGTTGAACGACTCTGGTGGTCCAGGAAAAGTGAGAAACGTGTCAATTAGAACACACAAATCCCGTCTGAGAATGCAGAAGGATCTTAGGACCTCTGCTAAACGAGATGCAAGTGCTCGATCTTTGGAACACGTTATGCACTAAACCATTACCGAATTCCTGAGAAACTGGTGGCCAGTCATCTATGAATTTTTTAATTCCTGCAATGGAAATGCTTCCTTTTTTTCAAATACAGGGGCCAAATTTTGCCACTTAAGATGCTCGCAGTTTAATGTATACTTGTGCCGAGAAATAAGTTGCAAAATACCGCAACATCTGATTCATTTTGAGAAAAGGTCATGCGAGTTGTTGGTCGAATGACAGATTAACTTGCGCTTCTATTACAATTAATTGATATAAGATATTATAATTAATTATTTTTATATATCGTATCTGGAACTATGCTCAGTTTGTGCAAATCATTCATTAATTTATTCGAAGGCATTGTAGGATGGTTGAGTTATTTACTCGAACAAATTACAAAACTACCTACTTAGTATAAAAACAACTCGCACGGTGCATCTACCTACTACGTTAAGAGCGTAAAATTCATGCCCAGCTGAAAAACTATCCGTTATCTCTTATACACTTTCGGAAGATGCTATATAGGCTCACGGTTCTGCCACGTTCGAATTCGCTTTCTCTTTCTTAATCGCGTGCCATAAAGTTAATTACCCCGTCCTCAATCAACAGGCGATAACGCAGTAGGCAGCAACGACTATCAGCAGACTGGCTGTAAAACTCTAAATTTAAATTCTTTATTGCGAACGAAAGAAATATTGAGCCACTATCCTAAAAATTATAATGTTAGACCTAGACGAATATTTTTGGCATCCCTACTTCCAATTTATTGAGTCGTTCGATTCTATTTTTAGCTGCAACTTGGAATAATTTTAACTTTCGGCATGGAAACAAGTTCATTTTATGGCTCATTTTAATAATACGTATGCTTTAGCTCTCGCTTAACGATAAGACAAAACATCATGGCGCGATTGTTGAACTCAATTTCTTTTTTGGCAGCTACTAGCAATGCTCTTGGTTTTAAACGTAAAAAATACAGGGTTGTTTACCATAATGTTCATAATACTAATTTTATCCCACCAAACATGCGTATACCAGTTAAATCTCTTGTCAATTCATTTAAAAAGAAGGCGAAAAATTAAAACTTTATTCAGTAGCACTAAAGCTACACAACTCTTATAAAAGAAGGGCACTTTTTTAAATAAAAAAAGATATGCTGCCTATAATGGGACCACTACACAGTAAATAAAAGCAGCGTCCTCACTTCGCATTCGACAAGTTGAATAAGAACGCCTCACATTCTATTAAATGCATTCTTTAATGCAGCTTTGAGGAATACCTCCGAAAACACTGAATTACGTGGTGGTTTGCAAAATAATCTAATAGACTTTCGCAAATGCTTAAAGGCATTTTGAATAGGGTGCAAAATCTAACCCGTCGAGCTTGTAAAAAGATCTGAATTTTTCGTATAAATTGGAAGGCAGTTATGTAATTGCTATGAGATACCCCTTTAGAAATCAGTAAAATAAGGTTTCTGCGACTGTTATCTAACCTTCTTTAAGTAAATGGGTCCTAAAACTACCTCATTCCCCTAAACTTTGTTAGTTTTTGTCACTTTGAAGTAAACTCACTTATTGCTTCATGCTCACCATGATTGCGAGTTAATTTATTGTATTTAAATTCACTCATTTTGCTCAGCATCTTAAATTAATTTCAACGGTCAACCCAAGCAAACTGCATCTGATTTAATGGGAAAAACAGCAAGGATTATTGCGTTTTAATGCGCCAAGATGAGACTTATTTCTCATTTTGCATCTACACAGTAATTATCATCATGCAGAGCATCTATTGGCTCAAGTATATTTTAATAATCCTTTGCTTTCCATTCTACGACAAAACCATGCAAGACTCAGTATATATATAATTTTTGCAAACTCTACCGTAACTTTCAAAAATATCTTTTATACAGATAAAACGATTGTGCTTACCACATGACTGTAAAATTTGAATATAAGCCACCTCTTTCTTACTGGGCTCAAGATTGTTTTCGCAACAGAATATCCTTAATTATTTGTGCAGTTAATGTTTGCTCTAACGTAGAATTAGGTTGAGATTCTCAGTGGACAGTTCTGAATGGAACTTCAATCTCGAGCATGCCATGCTCAGCACCGATGCACTGACATGCCCATCTCCACTCCCATTGGTGCAAGTGTTGCATGGATGCAAAATGACTGAGTAATTTTATGGATTAATTTGCTCTTAATTGTCGTCTTGTCCAGCACATAAGCAGCTTTGTTCGGAATCTCATTTTCACACGGGTCGCTTATGGAATTGGACACATACGCTTCACAAACACACATAACGTTCTTTATTTATTGTTTTTAGTTGGTCTATGCTTGCTTTTTGGCGCAGAATGCAAGTGCGTCTGAAGTACATTTATGCATTCAAGAAAGAAAACCAACATAGTCATTGGCATTTCAAACTAGACAATCAAACTAATAAAATTATTAAGCTTCTTTATACCCGAGAAACTAACTTTATAAAAACTTGTTGTTTGGTACAAGCGGGAACGCAACATTTTCCTGCTTCAGTAAAAGGTCAGTGATAAAGTTGATGGTTCCGTATAATGCACCAATGCATTGAAATGTTACTTGCTAATCAGTTTACTTAAAGTTCGGTAATAAATAACTCAGACACTTGTTTTTAGCTAAAATGGAGGCCAACTTCGAAACAATAATATTATAATAGGCCAATCTTGTTTAGTTTCCAACTTCGCCTATCTGCGCACAATGTTTGTTTACATTTCAGAATATGGTAGGATTCCCAAACAATTGTTTTGTGGCAATTTGTGATAGAAAAATTACTAAAACATTAATAATCGTGGTGTAAGTGATGACTTACAGTGCGGCGAGGGCATCACGCAAGCTGCTGAACTTTTCAAAATAGAGCTTGTTACCATCATACCAAAACAATCGCTCCAATGAAAACTTAAAAGTAATAGAGAGAAACCTTAGGTGACTTTTCTACCAAAAATTACTATCAAATTCTAATTTTTTATTCAGCAAAAACTTTTTTAATAATTGTCCATTATTCAAGTCGTAAAGCTATGAATTTGAACAAAGAATTTAAGTCTTGTAGTAAGTTAAGGGCCTAACCATACCAATTTCTTTATATCAAAAAACGCTCCCATACCCAAAATATTTTAAACTTACTTCCGTTATTTAATTACAGAAAATTGTATATCGGCCTTCAAAATCCAGCAAATTTTTGACTATTTTCTCTCTCTTGTCAATAAATGAAGATTCTACTCGATATTTACATCAAGATCTTAAAAATAAGATAACAATGAAACACATTGTTCAACGAAATGAGTTAATTGCTCTCAGCCATGTAGGCCAAACATCAAACCACACTGTAGAGCAAATAAACCATCTCCAACAGAAGTCTGATATTATTATTGTAATTACCAAAATTTAAAAAAATCTTATTCTTATAGAGCTTATAAATATCTACCCATGAAACGTTTTTCCAAGCTATTGTCAATATAAAATTGAAAACTTTTGACAAAGGTTTTTATAAACCTGAAGATAAATGAATAGATTAAGGTGGAAGTAAAAGACCCATCTTGACTTTGCATGAAGCCGTCACCATACTGCATATCCCTTTGTCATATGCTCCACAAAAGGTTCTCATTTTGAAACTGAAAACGTCATGTAATACGACTTAGTGCAGGTGAATAGTACAACGAATAAAAGAACAACTAAATGTGCAATTCAGAGATGGTCGAAATGTAGGCATGCCTACATATTTTCATGTTTATTCGATTTCCCCGCTTTTTCGAGCCGTAGAAGCAACAGTCTGTACAAATAATTCAAAAACTTCCCTTAAATGAAGATTCGACTCGGCATAAATTAAAGAAAACGATTAAAAATTGTCCAAACTGGAATTTTCAGGCAGTTAAAAATATGAATTGATTTTTACATTTTTGCATTTGTGGCGAGAACTGCACAACAGTGTATGTAAACATTTCTTTTTCGTAGAATATTGGAAACGGGACGATGACTTCACAGGGTCGCAGTAACTGTGCTGTTTTGGGACATATACTTCAAAATTCCAAGTCTATGTAAATTTATTTGTACGTATTGTGACGACTGGTTGATAAAGACAAAACCTTTGAGATGTCCAAACCTAAAATTGCGTTGACACTTGAATTCACACTTTGTGCTTAGAAACTGTCATTCGGTACATTTATTCTATTTTTCTGTCTAAGGTTTTAAGATACGGGGATTTTTTAATAGAATTTACCTTACAGGCAATATAAAACAGTCAAATACAACCGACAATTTGTGACTGTACTTTTCCCAGTGAATGCATTGTCTTTGCGTGAAATTAATTTCTAAAATGTATTAGCAAATATGCAGGAAAAAACAGAATGACGATTGCTAACTTTTCATTTGATAGCTGTTGGGTATCCTCTATCTCCTTAAATGACTGGTACTAAGATCCAGTTATTTGGGTGTAGGTCCTTCGAGTTGAACTTCGATCATCTCCGGGCATTTGTTTGGTTTCGATTGGATTGAATAAATTACGCTTTAATGACCTTTTCTAACGTAGTTTTGTATGAAGGCAAACACGAATTTCATGTTTTTTCCTTTTTACATTTATATTTTCTATGATGAAGGCGGAAAAAAAGGACTATTGCCAAGCAATCTATGAGACTAAGGAACAAAGCAATAATGAACATAGGCGTCTCTGGTATGTTTCGGTGCATAACCAAGGAGGTCAACGACTTGAAATCTGAATTTTCACTTATATTATTTACATTATATTGCTGTTTAAGTCAATTATTTCTCTATGTTATATCAATCACTCATATGAACAACATTCGGCTCTTGCCTTTTAAGAGTACTTATTATCCACGGCTGTGTATACAAAGACAGAAGCTAATCAACACACGATCCGTGTAAAAATTACATATCAAATTGTGTAGCTTGTAAGCTTGTCGGTCACTTAAAGCGAATACATTCATTGGAGACTTTGTTAGCACCCAAAACCTAAAAAAACACACAGGAAGAAAACTAGAGAGAAAAATAAACTTCTTTGATGATTGAGCCTTAAAACCGAGCAGTAAACGCACAGTGTAAATGGAAACGCCTGCCGCCCAGCAGTCCATAGTGAAGATGCTATCATCTTCGCAAGCTAAATAGTCTAACATGGGGCTTGCTAAGCTGTTCAAGCTTAACCTTACCAGTGATTAACCATAAAAGAGTGGATAAGTTGCCGTTAGCAGGAAAATCACATTTCACCCAGAAATAAGCCTGTTACTAATCAGAAAGAAAATTTGTGTTGTCTTTATTGACGTTAAGTTTAGGATTCTCACTGGAACCTATCGTCTGAATGAGAGCCAGATAATTAAAATCGTGACACAAACAGTCTATTATATTTGGGACGCAGCTGCCACACAATCACAGACCTACATGATTGGCAAAACCCGGATGCGTCGCTAGGATAAGTTTTTATTCTGCATCGGATGGCGTTAATTGCTTTGATGTTCCACGTCGTAGCAAATACTGGGCATAAAGTCTCTTTGGCACCACAGCTGTTGTTCGTAAGCAGCAGAAAATGTGGAGGAGTGAAGTCACTGAGTTTTTTCATAGACTGTGGACTGAATAATTATGACTTGAGCAGCGAACATCTGATATGGTTTTCAACTTTTGCGAACTTTAAGTCGAGTCAGTCGCGATGTGGCAGTTAAAATCATTCGCTTTTACTGGTATTTCGTAGACAGTCATTTGCGTCCAAAGTGATTCGTACGTTCCTGCATGTAGTGCTTAGTACGTAGGCATATGGTAAGACAGCAAATACATCTAAAACACACTTTGTTCTTAGTTTCAAAAAAACGTCCTTGAGGATTTTTAAATTGAGAACTGGAAAGGCCAAAGTAATAAATTTCTTTTTCCAACGAAGATGCCTGCTTCTTATAAACTGTTTCATAGAGGGCAATCATTCAATTTTTTATGTTACTATAATGAAAAATGGTTCTATTAATACATATTCGGTATTGTTATTCTAAATTGGGACTGCAAATTTCAGTACTCTTGCTGATCCTAAGGAAAATAGTAAGCATATCTCTGGTGACTGTAAATGACAGTTTTATCAGTAGGAACTTTCTATGCGTGTTTTCATCGTACAATACATTTTTCGCCATAGTGAACAGTAAGAAAATGCAAAGTCTTATTTTTTTTGAAAATATACTTCAATCTGCAAATTTTTAAAATAAACCGAATAATGAGCTGGAGATTTTCTGTCCTTAATGTTAAAAATGGCGCTTCAAACCAGAATTTCAAAGATTTCATGTTAAACCGTATTTGCTGTTTGGTCATTTCTACCTTTCTTAACTTTAATTCAACTGTGGATGATCCTGGGCGTTGAGAGTAATGTCCAGGGTTGCGTCAGTGTTGACAAACAAAGATGAATCCCAGACTCTAATCAATACTGTCTTACGAAATGGGCGTTGCTGCATGCGTTACTATTAAGAAAAACCGACGTCCTTAATGTTTAATTTATTTGAATAATAACAGACAGTTCAGAACATACAAAGATAAAACAACCAGCTAAATTAAGCGTATGCCATGTTGCTTTCGCTTATCACACCACTGATCATGCAATTTCGCAGTTTGGTGGTCATGACTTACTTACACCGTCAGAAGGCAGTCTGTGCTTAGTCCTAAAACGGAAAATTAATATTAATTAATGTGCCAATTTGGAAATTTCTTCAACGATTATAAATTATTCGAAAAACTGATTCAGTTAATGTAAATGCATGTAGTTGGTAAAACATGCACATTATATGTAGCTAATTCGTGACTGTTACAGCTCATTTTATATGTGTACGTTATTGCTTCGCAAAAAATTGCCGTAATTTTCCGAAATTTGAAATTTCACTTTTATTTGGGAATACAGAATCAACTGTTCACGATCTTTGAGCTGTTTTACTCTTAAAAGTTTTAATTCAGTCAAGTATAAATACATTCGCCCTCCTAACTACTTTCAAACAAACGTGCAAATTGCATGCTGGGGTTTTTTGATTAAACGTCAGTACAAATCGAACGATATATTGATCATCAAAATTTCACCTAAGCAAATTTTGCTACATTAATGAACAACTTGGATTATGTGAATGCTGGTCAGTCATCGATAGTCTTGGATAGGTTGACAAACGTTTGTCATAATTCTGTTGTTTATTGCAAAATATTTCCAATTCACTATCATAACAATTCTTGTCAACCCTGGTACACTAAAATTTTTTATCATTTCAACTAAAAAACGTTCCCAATAAACTTTACAAAATATTTTCAACCATTTAAAGATGAACGTTTTATGCATAGCAACAGAGAACTGTAGATTAACACAAAAAGCTAAAGGGTAGGCAAACTAGATTCATTGATCAAATAATAAATGTGAATATAACACTCCTTCCCAGAAAATTCAACCATGTAAAACATAAGCAACCTTACCCACCCAGAATTAAGTTTTTATGTTATTTTACAAATGACACTTGTATCAGATTAACATGTTTTTAAAAACTTAATTTTATTTAAATTCGGGTGAATAGTTGGTCACCAAACCAACCTGTGCTCCAATTCATAGACAAAAGGGCTTGTGAAGGCACTTGTGACTCAAAGGTCTTGCCATATCCCCTTTTATGCAAAACTATTTAACTTTCATCTTCCACTCTGGGCATCTTAAACCCGTCATCAAACATCTCTGTATACAAAGGCCAAGGCTTTGTGTATATATAGACCAGGCCTTTTATTTAGGCTAAAAATAAAAGGTAACTTATAGCCATTATAACTAAAAGTACTGCTTAAAATGAGCATGACCTGGCATAACCTATTTTGACTTTTCCGATGCAAACCTGTTCGATTATAACTTTGCTCAGGTATAAAATATTCTTGTTAAGTGACTTTTTGCATACTGTGTAATATTGACTTCATATAGACATAACTGCCTTTTGCTTGTTGATCACGGTATATGTACAAACATAGAGGAGTATGTCCTTGCAAACAATTCGAAAAAATAATTTTTGTTATTTTTTAATCGTACGAAGACACTGTTCAGGTGGACTTGTATATTATTTAGAGTAGAAAGAGATATTTCCATCTAAGTGCGAATGCCAACCCCAGACAGTAGATGGCATCGTCTTTCTTGCCTATATGACCATATCTAGTCTAAAGATTATTTATAAAACAAAACGTGTTCACTGCAGCTATAATGATATTTCAGGTAAAGGACGGGGGTTTTTGATTTACGTACAGGTAGGATAGTCCAAAAATCAGCCAGCCATATAAAAGTCAATCAGCAAAATACTCAACTTAGCGACAAGCCATATAAACGGCACTTAAGATGAGTAATTTATTGAAATTTGACAAAACATAAGATATGTTACGTGTCCCCAAATATCCTCTTGTTATATTACTGAAGCTATTATTATCATCAAAAGATATGATTTGCCCAGGGTATGTTTTGGAATTAATTAAATTAGACTTTTTATAGGAGTAAACAAGTTTCAGATTCAGCGAAGATTTCTTTGGTAGGGAACTGGGAGTAGAAAGAAACCCAACGTGACTGCAATTTCGCAAACACTCAGAAACATATTGTTTACTTTTGAGGTTGAAGTTGGGCCTCAGTTAGAGGTAAGACTCAGGTTAAGGTTTCGTTATAAATGAGGGCCCATTTATAGATTATGATTATGGTTAATGCAAGGTTTTGAAAATACTATTAGGGCTTTATTTATGGTTTAGAGTATGGTAACCTTTAATTTTAGAAGATGGCACCTTTTTTCACTCAATGGCGACAATGTTAGGATGGGCAGCTCACTTATTGATTTCACTGGTGAAGCGAAAAAGCCAAGTCTTAGAAATATTTGTATGTGGCATATGTTTTAATGGTAGCATTAGAAAACCACACTTCTAAATTAATTTTTCCTTATGTTGAACTTACAATCGAATGCTGAGGACCATGCTGATTTCATCTGTTCTTGTAACAGCAAAGGCCTATCATGGTCACATTTCCGGGTCCTTTGGATGTATTCCTGACTTTTGCAGTCTCCTCCTCTGCTAAAACTATTACCTTTATGCGCCCCTGGGTGCCACCGACACTCACAGCAGCATACCAGTCCTGCTACTTGCATCCTTTTCTCCCATAAGTGACCGTTTTTCTCCTTAAGAAGCACAAATGACATTCCATTTTAAAATATTTGAGCCATGTTTTGGGATTTTTTTTCCCTCCGCTCTTTTTGCTCAGTTACACCTGCTAGTTCGTGTTAAGTGGCGTCAGCGCATGCTGTTGCATTGATTGGAACAAACGAGTAGTCACCTACAATTATGTAAATTGCTTCTTTTTGGTTCAGCTCTGCCGATGCATTTCTTGCCATAGAAGTTTCAAAGGCGTTTGCCTATATCTCCCGTAATAAACTTGACTTGACTTGGAAATTTCGTCACTTATAAGCTAAATTTTACTACTTCCAAAACAGCACTACCGTCGTGCACTGATGACCTCATTGTAGTTCAAATATAAAAGTGGGCTAATAATCGGGTTAATATGGGCGAAATAGACCAACCGACGTATGTATAAGAAAGTTTACATGCGAATGGAGTGAAGGAAAGAATGGCAGTTCAGATTGAAAAGCCCGCTCAGATAATGTGAACTTAAATTTAATGCCAGAAGACAGGCTGTCCTTCGGTTTGCAAATAATTTGCAATTATGTTAATTAGTAAGCCCTTACAATTGCCTTCAAAATCGTATCGTGTATTTACCTCCAAAACTTTCCACATGCAATAGGAGATTGGGTCCGAAATTAGTTGGGAGCTAAAAACCTTTGTATAAACTTAAAATAACCTTTTGAATCTGCCTTTTGAAAAAGATGTGACATACTACCAGATAAGCAGATGAAAGAATGCTCTTTTTTATGGTCCGTATAAAATGTATCGCAATTCAGAAATGCATTCAAAATCAATATAAAAACACATACTTCTTATGTGGTTATTTCTTATTCAAATTGATTTTTCACGGAGCTATAAAAATATGCACCTTAAGGCGATAGCCTATCAGGCATGAAATTTTGTTGGATTATACTCTATGACAGAATACCTTAAAGGCTCTCTTAAGTAATCTTCCCTACTCAAATATGTGTTTAAGTACTTTGGTTACTGAAGAATTGCATGACCACACGTTTAACCATTGAATTCAATTAAATTTTCAATAAGCTAATTAAGGTAAAGAGCATTTTATGCGCTTGTGGTGTTCCACAAAACGAATAGTTTTTTAACCATATAATCATAAAAAGGTGGAAAATGTTTTACTGTAGCAAAGAATAAAAACTCATACTCTGAATTTTATTTTATTGAAAGGCAGCCTGTAAAAAAATATCATGTAAAAGATGAAGATTTGAATTCTCTAAAGATCATAAATAACGTTTATCTTTGCAATAAGCCCGCAGTGTGCATTATGCTTAGCATCATTTAGTATAAGCTTAAGATGAGCAGGGTAGAGAAAAATGTCCTACATTTTAAAATAAATTAACCTTATTTATTCCTCGCCTATTGCTATCAACATAAATACATCAGTCTTATTCAAGATTATCACGTATAAGTTACACTATTAATGCATACGATATACCGCGATCGAGCGTTCTGCTTAATAGAGAATTATCTAACGCCACATACTTGATTGACATGCAAACCCCCTGTGAGCAATAAGCACATCCATACTTATTTTAACTGACCATGTTTTTTGTTGTAACTACACAAGTGCATATTGTACTTGCTTATATTTGGCAAGCTTTATGACAAACATCAAGGCAGGATACTTCCGATATTTTAATTATACGTATACTTCTTGGGGCCAAGAAGCTGCTGTCAACTGAAAGAGTTGCAAAAATAATTGAACTTTTTCCACAAAAGACATTTTAATGAATTTTAAAAACAAACACCTAAACACCTGTTAACGCATACAGTTTTCCACACAAGTATTAACGCAGAAGCCTGCTGTGGCATTTCGCTTGTCATTTAGCTACCCCGATGAACTACTTTTTAATTCTAATTAAGCTATTTGAGTGGACGGAGAAGGTGGGTTTGGCTTTGAAGTGGAAGAGCGTAAAAATTTGATTAATTAAATGTCCGCAATACAATTAAGTAAAATAGAAATAAATTACCCTCAGTGAAAAACTATTTTGGTAATTTGAATACATGCCTGGACACGATTAATGTGTTTTACTTCTCAGCGTGTTTTTCTTAACCAAACAAAGTTTGCTAAAATGTTTTGAAAACCAAGAAACTTTTCCACATAGACAAAGTGCCATTTTGCGAGAGAATCATTGCTACATTACGTCAAATTAATCAAGTTTCTAAATGTATAAAAAACAAGAAAAATAGTTTTGAAAACAAGCCGCGCTCACGGGTTGCTTTTCGGTCATTTGTTCGTCTCTAAAATGTTTACTTTTGTGGGTCATAAATTCAAATTTCCTTTAAGCGGAAAACTCCACGGTTATTTTTTACTCATTATAAAATTTACCATTTTTCGAGCGCTTTCTACAGAAATGTTCCCTAAAAGAAACGTTAAAACATAAAAAATTACACTTTTTTTTGAGGCAGTCAAGCAAATGGCACAAGCGCCAAAAATGACAGGACACGTCCGACGTTCAGTCCCTTTGAGCTTATGCTTCCTCCCATTTTAAAATGTACACGACTTCAAGAAAATGCAATTTATGTGGACAATTTGACAGCGTGGTAAAATGGTCAAGTTTTTGGAAAACAGTAAAAACCAAAACTTGCCTTTATCGATGAAGTTGTGCAAAGGTTCAGAAACTAAAATGAAACGATTAACCAGGTGTTGATTCTCAGCGTTAACTACCTTAATGCATTACACACCTAGGAATTGTTTTTCCAGAATCAAGTTTTGCTGTCAAAGGCAACATTGTTTTTTATTGCGACAACCAAGAATACTCGTCAATTCCTGCGTCTAAATGCTCGAATAGCCGAAGCACATTAATACGATGAATGTCTACTTTCTTTGGTAGCCATTAACGATTGCAGATAAAGCGAGCATAATTCTACGGGTTAACTTTTTTCGTTTAAAATAACGTTGATGTGAATATCTTTCTAGAAACAGTGTCTTATAAGTAAAATTGCAGCCAAATTTCTTACTGATACACCCTAATTGTTTAATTACCCATCAAATATACGTTTGACCTTCGTTTTTATTAACAATGAAAATATGTTTTTTGCTTTACCACTACGGATGTGACTACAAAGCAACACGTTAGCTTGCATACGAACTTGTAATACCATTATTTCCTGTTTGAAAATAAAGAAACACAAAGCATTTTTTAACGGAAATTTGTAGTGTTATAAGTTGTCTTTAATGATATTGGCAAATAAAAGAAGGTTAAATATAAAAGTGTTACATAGTTGTCATTTTAGCTGACTATGCTCAACAGCGGACCTTTGAAATAGCTCCAACAATCAAAAACCTTTATAATTTCACCTTATGAACTGTATTTTCGCTATTAATAACCAAAAACTCAAACTAAACTTAGATTGTTCGTTTAGTTTTGTCTATACTCTATGAACTTCCGCAATTTTGTTCATGTTTAACTGCTCTAACGCCAGTGTGGGCGTTGTTTTACATCTAAGATATGTTTACGACTAGTGTGAAGTATTTTCAACAAATAAAACCAATCAATGAACGTCGTTGCCATTGCATACACAATTTAAACTGAGAGAAAAACGGGATTTAGCTTGTTTCGAAATATTTAAGCAGTAAGCTCGATATGTAAGTAAAGGAATGTCTTATGACTGCATTGTCGGAACGCACAACATCCTACAAATAGTTTAGCCACACATGACATTCGCTGGTAATCCGACGCATGCTTAAAAGCCTAAATGTTTCCTTTTTGAGCTTAACGTTTTATTGGCAAGCCACAATATTAGGCCATGAACAATTTGACCATAAGTTGAAATTCATTTGAAAGTAAAGTCTCAGTGTTACAGGATTACCTAAGTGATCAGTTCAATAGAACTCAAAGGTTAGATTCTGCATAAGTAGTTTTGTGAAAAACCTCGAAAAACTCTTTCACTCATTAACTTCACATTACTTTAGGCTTATGTTTGCGCAAATTATTGTTTTTGGGTTTTCCAAGTGATACACTTTTACCAGGTAAACCGTCTAACATTCCATTTTTCTGTTTTCATCAAAACGAGTGGTTTTTATGAACAGTATGCAGAAGCCTATCTTTTATATAATTCATTTAGATTAAAGTATATTTTCCTGGATTGTATGCTTCGGAAAATTAAAAAAATTGATAGTTAACCGAATTTGTATCGATTTATGTTATATTCAGAACACAATGAGCTAAATTAACTTTGATTTACTTATATGTTCAAACAAAAGTGATGTCTACTCTTTGCGAACTTTAAAGTAAGCGTGGATGGGACTATGAAAACCATATAAAATCTTACTAAACCCTAAATAAGATAATCATGTAGACATCCATCGCATTGTGTAACGGGTTTTAGAGTGCCATCATTGTACTAACAAAAACTCATTTAAAGTATTGATTTCACAGGAAGCGTAGTTGTAAAAGGGGGAGCAAAAGACACACCTTTGCATGTAATACACCTATGTTATATGTTTAATTGATTCATGGCATTTAAGGGTAGCCACAGCCTGTCCACAAATTGAACCGTTTTCTATAAGGTCAAATTTAGTAAATCAGTGGACAGATAGGCATACAAACTACAGCATCCTTTTATGTAAGTGGAGTTTTCTCCATACAAACTTACCACTTAATTGTTCCATAATATCATGCGACTATCAACTGCTTGAAAAGTGAATTGTGTTTCCTCTCGAAAAATTTGCCTATAATGTTCACCTTACGAATTGGGAGCAAGCAACTGATTTTTAAGACCTTCACTCTGCGCAAAATTGTTGTTTTCTAAAAAGCGTCTAAAACCCACGGAAATTAAAACGTTAATCAAAATTTGCAAAGAACGACATTTTGAACATGCACAAAAATCAATACTTTCTGATTTGTGTGCCAAAACATGCTTTTCGGCAACTCTTCTTCAGAGCCTTAACGTTGCAAACAGTTAAATTTTGAACATGTACAAAAGTCAATAATTTCTGAGTTGTGCGTCAAAACATGCTTTTCGGCAACTGTTCTTCAGAGCCTTAACGTTGCAAACCATTAAATTTTCTACATGTACAAAAATCAATAATTCCTGAGTTGTGCATGTTCAAAATGTTATTGTTTGCAAAGTTAAGGTCCTGACGAAGAGTTACCGAACAGCATGTATAAGCGCAAAATTATTTATACAACTACCATCTTTAATACATCTGAGACCAAAAAAATCTCATGCTGACCTTTATGAAAAAGTTTTAAACTGCTGTTTATCTCAGTCAGGCTTCGTGCGAGCACTCTCATACGAAGAAAACTGTATTTGAAAATTTAAGTCAACACAGGATGCGATCGTAATAGTAGCAAAAATTCGATTCCCATGTGGTAAGTCCGAGGGAGAAAGGATGTTCACCGGGAGAGGTATATTTGTGGTCTGAAGTTATGAATAGTTATCTCGACTATCCATCTTCAGAGAATGAATCCTCTGGCTCCTGGCTCTCGATACATGCCGCTCCTTTCGTCCGCGGGCGTAGTCTGCCAATCCTGTTCGAGCCGCTCTGCATAGGTTGCGTCTCTGGGTGGTAACGGCTCAGCGTACCAGTAGCCTGGTAACCGCCCATCGCGAATTGCTCTGCGCTGCTACTGTCTGCTCCTAGGGAGTCAGTTTTTGTTTGGCTTCCCCCTGTCTCGCCATCACCTGTCCTCTGGTAACCGTCGGCCTAGTGACCCTCTCCCGCTGTCTGTTCTGCGTTAGGGCTGGCTGTAGCCAGATTGTCAGCGTTTGTTTGGCTTCCTTCCGTTTCGCCGTAGTCTGCCGCATGGGTAAGTTGGTTAAGGGGGTCACTGGTTGAGGGCCCTGACTCTTCCGTGTCGTGACCATCCTTTGATAAGATTTTTTTTGCATACACGCGGAATACCTGCTTAAAATCATGCATTAACAATGGTCCCCGAACATGTAGCTTACCATACTAACAGCCTAGCCCAAAGGCTCGGACATAAATTTCGCCCGTATTCTGCCGCTGCTTGACACAGCTGCAAGTGTTCCGGCTCATCACAGGGCCCCCCAGGTTCCTCTGTCTGCTTTCTGGTTAAAACACCAGTTATGTAAGTTGTGCTTTTTAATTTGGTGAGAAGTTATTTTTCTGTTTGCTGTATACATCAGCATATTAAAGGTCTTTAGTCGTAGACCGAAATTGTATGTGTATAATAGGGCCGAAAACCGTAAACTACGGCGAAATATGTACTTGCTGCCAATTGGTAAACTTTGGAAGTAAACATTTATGTTGTAGCTTTCCATACTAAAAAGCCTAGACGCGTGTTTCGCCGGTATTCTGCCGCTGCTTGACAATTTCATTTTGCACCTTTAGACCTTCAAATATTCTGATGTATACCACGAACAGAAATTTACTTCTGAGAAAACAAGAAAGAAATAAAATCAGTTAAGAAGAGAAAGGCTTCCTCGGAAATGTGAATGCCTAATGCGTTAAGTTAAACAGGTTCCCCTGCTTGTCTTCAGAAATGGAAAACTTTGCACGAAGCAATTAAAATTTTGAACATCTAGAAATATACATAATCATCTGATTAGTGTAGATTGCCTACCACATGAAATGCCGTTGATTAGGCAATAAATGCGAGAAGTCAGCACACGAGGCACGCCTCCAAACTATTTAAGCAGTAAAGTAAGAGCAATAAGTAAATGGAAGACATAGATTGGTTGAAAAATTACTATTTATCAGTTGAAAACTATTAAATTTTCACAAAAATCTGCAAACTCAGGTAATAAATACATGATAAGTCACTAATTCAACGTGAAATAAAAAAAAAGTTAATGCAGGAGATCTCAAAATAATCGTCAACGTAATATAGAATATGTTCAAATACAATATCGAGTACTTCGTGTGACGTCCATTAATAATAGAAGTAGGTCTATCTGACATGGACGTCGCCAAGTTATCGATTATTGTTTGTGAAATGCGGGTATTGAGAATAGAGTCCACTTTTTCATCCATAAAAAGACTCTTTTTGGCTTCATTACATATTCATTTGACAATTGCCAAAAGATGTTCGATTGTATTAAGTCAGGGCTGTTTGGAAGAACAAAAATAGATTGAAGGCCACACGCGGAGAGGTTGACTGTAGTCTTAAAAGTAGACTTCATTTGAACATGTGATCAAATTCATACCACTTTTAAACGGTGTACTGGAGCATCATCGTGGAAGATATTGATGTCCATTTTGAGCCGATGGATGCTGCTGCAATCAAAGGCATCTTTTACGATGTCAACAAACAACCTACTGTTAATTCTGTCCATGGTGGATCACTAAATTGGCCATTCTCCGAACTTTATAGCCATCAAACCATTAATTTTCGAGGGTTTTTGAATGCTGGTGTTGGCGCAGATTGTTAATTCGGAAAGAGTTTCTGCATGTGACAGCCTACATTGCCTTGAAAGGTTTATCTACAAACAACACCTCATTACAGAAGTTAATACTCTTCCAGCATGAGAGCCGGTATTCAATGCACTTTTTAGCAATAAACTAACGTCTTCCAACAAGTTTTCTACCTAAAAAACGGCTTATTTATGGGCTTTTCCTAATGCAGTTTAAAGTCCTGCATCCTTTTCCTAATTACTATAATAAAAAATGTTGGAAGATGTCCCTTCTGAATTATATTAATAGGCAGATAATGATATATTTTTAGGTTGGGCGAAAGAAATGGTCGTTCTTGTCCACCCTCCTTGTTTTAGGGCACAGTTCTGCCAGAAATAATGGCCAAAGAGTGACGATACTGACATTAAAGCAATTGCTAACGACTTGCTTGACACTCCATATGCTGCAAGTTTTCTTATCCTATGATAGTCTACTGCAGATAGAAATTGCTTACACATCGCTCGCGTACGCCGCGTGAGAGGAAAGTGAGGGCATGTCGCGGCTGTTCATATATATATATATATATATAATAGCGGTAAGGGGGTATGACAACGTCTGGGGGTAACTTGATACAGAACTGTTTCGGGCTTATTAGCCTTCATCAGCCAAGCATAACCCTGACAACCACATGAACTTTGTTTAGTTCGGAAGCCTATTCGATCGGTGTTTGCACATTCCTGAGGTAGTTTATTTCGGTGTGATAAAACAATCTACAGCCACAAAAGATGTTTCGCTTAATTTTATGGCACAAAACTTTAACGATATACAAAATATAATTTGCCCAACCCATTCCGTCATTCTTTTTCAGACAGCAATACCTTATCTAATAATTGCACTTATATCAATTTCATGAAAGCAAGACAATATTCTCTTTCAGTTGAACAAAGATAATTAAAAAGTGTCTGGTCTTTCATAATATTTTTTATTGTTCAATAGGCACAAAGAAGAAGTTTTGCTCCACAGAGGTTAATAGCATAGGACAGTTCTAGCGTATTAAGAAACGTTACATTTGGCCCAACTTGTCTCCGTTTTCCCCTGAATACACAACTAAACTGATATCCTCTCTAGGAAACATCATTTTGTGCCAGAAATCAACTCAATGAACAAAATACGCAACCCCAAATTTGTGTCATATCCTCCACTCAAATTCTGACCTTTTCATTTCATCAGATAAGCAATTAACTGTACAGTAGGTGCACTATCTCATGAAATCCTATGATTTTTACAAGTAACTCCCTCTCACTCAAGAGCAGCCCAAGATGTGGCCCCCAAAGTCTTGCAGCAATAAAGTAATGATCGTTCCTCACAAAAGGGCATGTTATGATTTATGAAGAAATATAATGTTTTATAGAATCATCAGATTTTTTTAACAAATTGGAAAATTCCGAAAAAGTGGGAATCGGGTGAACTAGTTAAATTTAAATTTGCATGTAGAGGAAGCCCGTTCATGCAAAATCACCGAATGAATAAAGCAGCACAAGTAACATTACGCTGGAAAATAATCTTTTTGTAAAGTTTTCGAATACATATGCTTCCATATATCGTGCAATATAATGTAGGCCTTTTTTCGAAGAGCCTAAATTTGGAGTATGTACTCTCACACGTTTTCACGAGAACTGCTAGTTGTTTCTTTTGTTTGTGCATAGCTTGGCCTATGTTAGACTAAGGCAACCACGTTTTCGCTTGATATGCCCCTTGAAAGATCACAGGAATAATATATCGCTTAAGCTTACTTGCGGACATGCCGGTCGGTGACTAATAAATTAGAGTTAAATTGTCAGGAACAATTGAAAACCTACCATTTTTCGCATACTAAGAGGTATTGCCTTCCGCCATATTTTTGTAATTATTTCGATACTGCTGTTACGAAGAGGTTCACATCTTACATGTAATTCTAATCGAGAGTTTACAATTTTTACTGGCTTTAGTCAATTGACCATAAAAATGAGTATATTCCATGTGCGTACCAAAACCTTCCAAATAAGATTAATCTTGAAAGCTTTTACATCAATAATCCACATTTTAAACATGCTTTATGCAGCTGTCTTTGTGTGTCATAGATTCAGAACCACCCAATCATGTGAACTCATTGCCAAGCAAAATGAACGTCCAATAAAAAAGTCTCGAATGAATATGGTCAAAATTGATTAATAAAAACTTAAGGAAAAGTTATCTCTTAAAAATCAGATTAACATACATATTTTGGTGTCTGATGTCTGCGTATTTTAATTTTTCGATGATGAAGTAGGATCAAACTGGTAAAGATTGGCCAATTTTTTGCTTCTTCTAAAATTATGGAAAAATCTTCCATTGTATATGAAAAGACTAACCCTTATATATAAATTGGAACAGTTTTCAGTATATTTGGCTATTTTTAGGTTCAGTTCTACAACACAAAATAAAATCCAGAGTGGCAATAACATCAACGGCAATTTTTGAGAAAACTGTATCCCAATATCCCCCGACAACTCACTCAAATGTGTGTTATCCTACCTGGCTTCAATTTTTATTGATTGAACAATCGATTTATAGATTGAAGAGAAGCAGCTTCGATCACCGGACTCTAAGTTTTATTTGTCTGAGCTTTCGAACTCTTGCAGAAGTCCATTGACAGAGATAAAACCATCAACGAATGCAAACAACATTTGAGAAGGAAGGGACCAATTAACCGTAAATAAAAGCAGTCAAAATTAACAGGGTGGGGGGGTGATTAAATTTCAAACGAAACAAGCAAAATTTTTACAGGAAAGGGGGCAAAGAAAGCAAGCAACCTATAGAAAAAGGGGGGCTATTACCTGTTAACGAGAGCTAGCAAAATGTATAGGGGGAGAGATCAATGATCCGTCATGGGGGTGGGGGGGGGGGTGGGAACGTAGCAAGGAGGGACAGGACAACCAGTGCCACGTGCCACCAGTAATGTCACGTCAAAGGAGACCATCATTTCTTCTGGTTCAATCCTCTTGCCATGGAGATCTGCCACGAATTGGAAGGCTGAATGGACCGTGGCAGCAGAGTTCTCTTGGAGGAATTTTAATTTGAAAGACATCCATTCAGCACAATTGTAAGTGGGGCTGCCTTTTAAGGGCAACGATTGGCTCAATGGGACGTTCGATTAATGGATTTTTGGCAGACCAATAAAAGCGAGCCAGGGCAGTATCTGTTGGTTTCATCAGATGTCGTTCGTCCTCTGAGATCACATTCTGGCGTTTGAATTCTCATAGTAGTTTGTTCAATTTATTTGATACTGCTTTTGCTTCTGAGTTTTCTGGCTGTCTGTAGGATTGTCTGTCCTCAAGTAAGGCCTTCGCTTTATTGTTGCCCTAAAGGGAAGCTCCACTTAAAAGTTTGCTAAATGGATGTTTTTGAAATTAAAATTCCTCCGAAAGAACTCTGCTGCCTCCATCCGTTCGGCCTCCCAATTGAACCAGACGAAATGATGGTCTCCTTTGACGTGGCACCACTATTTCCGTCCATTCCACCGCGTTTGGCACGAGATGTCTTGCGCAGGAGACTTAAGGAGCGTTACGACGAACACAAAGTCCACTTAAAATCGAACACCTTGTAAGACTCTTGGAATTTTGTCAACAGACCTAATTCACCTTTGCTGGAACAACTTATGAAAAAATCAAGGGAATGCCGATCGGCTCTCCAATTTTCAGTCTTATAGCAGAATTGATCCTACAGGAGCTGGAAAAGATTGCCTTCTTCCAATAGCCCCCGATCTTTTGGTGCCGTTGCGCTGACGACACGTTCATTTTCGTCAAAAGGAACATGCTGCAGAGCTTCCATGACCTCCTCAACTCGATCTTCTCAGATATCCAATTCACGCGGGAAGAAGAAAAGGATCAGCAGCTACCCTTCCTCGACGTGCTTTTTATGCGAACTCCCGACGGCACAATAGAAACGATGGTCTACAGAAAGGCGACGAACACCGGACAGCTTCTCAGTTTTCACAGCCATCATCCGATGGCTCACAAACGAAGCTGTGTGAGAACGCTGTTTCAAAGGATCCAGACGCAGTACAGCGACCCGAAAGAAGGAGCGCGTGAGACTCGGCATCTGCGCCGAACGGCTATCCTAAAGACTTCATAAACCGATGCCAACGGCCCCGCCCTCCGAGGACCCATACAGAACCACCTCCCACGATTTGGCATGAGCTGCCATATATCAAGGACGTGTCGGACGTGACTGAGCGTATTGCCGTAGGACTAGGCGTTGGAATTGCGCATCGTCCCAAGGCTACCATGCGCAGCCGGGTCATGAGGATCAAAGATCGGCTAAATCCCAGTGAACAATCAGGTGTGGTGTATCACATACCATGTCTAAACTGCCCTGTAAATTACACGGGACAAACTAGACGCATGCTGGTTTTGCACATACAGGGACACAAGTCGGCTGTTCGACGGGATGATGAATCTTCGCAAGTGGCCGCCTACACCTACGGGGCGGGTCACAATGTCAACTTCGCAGCTGCGAGGATAATTGCCCACGCAAGCAGCAAGACGGGCCGAGAGCTAATTGAAGCCTGGGCGTCGGATGACAACTCAGTTAGCCGATGCATCGAGCTGGCACCTTCATATGTTGCCCTGTGTGGGTATCTCCGGACTCATGGCACTGGTGGTCCTGTCCCTCCCTGCTACATTCCCCCCACCCCTATGACAGACATTGATCTCTACCCCCCTTTACATTTTGCTCGCTCTCGTTAACAGTTAATTGCCCCCCTTTTTCTATAGGTTGCTTGCTTTCTTTGCCCCCTTCCCCTGCAAAAAATTTGCTTGCTCCCTTTGATGGTAAATTACCCCCCCCACCCCTGTTACTTTTGACTGCTCTTGTTTACGGTTTATTGGTCCCTTCACTCTATAAATGTTGCTTGCCTTCGTTGACGGTTTTATCTCTGACGATGGACTCCCGCAAGAGTTCAAAAGCTCAAACAAATAAAACTTAGATTCCGGTGATCGAAGCTGCTTCTTGTCAATCGATGCACATACCTGGGATGCGAAGCTGTGCCTCAATTAGTGGCAATCGATTTAATTACTAAATACTTATTAAGTCCTCGTTTGCATTCCTGCAGTTCTTTCACGGCTCTCTTATTTTCCCTCTTTGCAACCTGTCTTCCAAATCAGTTCACATTATCTTTCCTCCGTCTCTCCTGAGCTTTACTGAACACTCAACGGAGGTTGCATAAAAAGCCTTTGGATAAAAAAGGTATTGCAGGAGGCGCTCGCAACCCCGGCTAAAGCCTGCGCGTATATTACGTGCTGAGAAGAAGAAGAAAACAATAATCTTGAAGGATTTCTCCCTTCTTCGACATTGTTCTGTTTGGCCGACTGCTCAGCGCAAATCTTCTCACGGCAAGTGCCAAAAAGGATTCGCCGTCCGGCATTGGCGCACACATTTTTCTCCTTGCTCCGGTCAGCGACCGTCGCACGCGATATTAGCCGGATTTTTAGGAGTTCTCTTCCATCATTCCTGGAATCCACCATGTTCTCACATGTACTCACATATTTGCACCGAAACACCTCTTGCGCTCACTGCGTCAGTCTGAACTATCATGTGTGCTTGCATTCGAGCGATCGATTAAAATCTGTCAGAATAAACAGAAAATTATGATATTTGTCAGAGTAAAACATGCAAACATGCGTTGGGACATTGTGCCCTTTGAGGTGCTGGGGATTTCAAGCAGGCCAAAAATACAGCTGAAATAAATGTCTGCTGAGACGCTTACCTTATTTGCGGTACTTTCTGTTTGACTTTGGGTTCTTCAAGCTTTGATGAGTGCAAATTTTAAAGCTGATGGATAATTGCTTGCTTTACTGCGCCTCACAGATGGCGGGTTTCAAATCCAAACAGAGTTTACGCATTAAACAGTTTTATTAGTAAGTGTTTGATATCAAACAGTATTTGTAGTCTGTTTTCAAGGATATTGTCAGTTACTTGGATGCTTCGATTGATATCCGAGTACAGTAATTCACTACTGACTCAAAGTAAAAGTCTTCCGAAGAATGATTATGGACATATTACGTGTGAAATTGTATATTCTGCACATATTCATTGCACAATACGCAGCTTAATGAGTGTGCTTCAAGACGTTCAGTATGGTCTAGAATTCGCGTAACATGGCGACAGATGCAAAATATTGATACTATTTTGCTAATCAGCATTCAGTTGGGTGGCAATACTTATTATCGTGTAATCTACTCTAAATTCATTTCAATCACTATAGGACGCCGACTTTCTTATGAGCTTCTTTCTGACCGCTTACAAAACGTATGTACTGTAAAAAGTGGCAACTTAAGTAGTTTGCATTTTTATTATTAATCTTGACTGCCTCTATAAATTTTAATGTGTTTTAAGGAAAACATAAAACGAGAAAATAATTTCCTGCGTTTATTTGGTAACAAATTATGCCTTAGTTAAATTTTATACTAAAAGAAAGGGCACCCTTCGGCTTTAAACAAATTTCTAATTATGAGTCTTTTTAATATTGTGAGTGTTAATTCACTATGCATCACATCCGTTAATGTATTAAAACTGCCTATAATATATACAGCATGTTCCACGTCTATTGCAATATTTTAAGTGAGCTATGTGGCTTCTTCCTCAATCAGTGGGTGACAACGTACACAGCGCACAGTTTGTAAACCTTCACTTTAAATTTAACAGTCAGGACGTTTAAAAATATTCGGCAGCTTCGAAGCTTTTTTAAAACCGAAAGATACCCGGTCTTTAAGTATAGAATTTACAGAAAGCGTTATTAGCTACCAAAAGAATACGAGCAGAAATTTTTACGTGTATTTTTGTTCCATTAAATATATTTCAATTTATAAAAGCAGTCAGCATCAATGATAAAAATGCATACTATGTAAGTGGCGACTAATTGCAGTACATACGTTTTGTAAGCGGTCAGAAAGAAGCTCGTTAAGAAGTTGGCATCCTATCGTTACTGAATTAACTTTAGAGTTGACTACACGATAATCAGTATTACAACCTTACTCAATGCCGAGTAGCCAATCAGTATCAACCTTTCGCATATGTTGGCATGTTACATGAATTTAAGGCCGTACTGTTTATTGAACAGAATGCAGTGCTACGTAAAGTCTACGAAACAGCATCTAGCAGGTGCAATTTTTGGAGCTTCGTTGTACATATAATTGCACGATTCATTTTCACGATAATTCCCTCAATGAAGCACGTTACTGTCAGTTGAACCCAGCCACTACTTCGTTCCGACATATTTTAGCCTCTCTGAAAAATAGATAGTGCTAATGCTAATCCTATAAACAATATTAAAGGCTTTATTTCCAAGTACCAGCTCATATGATACGTATCTTTTCGAACGTCAATAATACTGATGGCATCTCTCGCAGGATTCACATATGTGATGTAATTATACTGAAAGATGATATATTTAACTGAGATTTCAAATCTATTCTACATGTCTCCTTCGTGAAAGCCATCTTATATTTGAAGTCATATAGGTACATGAGGATGCGCAAATTTTATTAAGGGAAGTAGTATTCCGTGACGAATAAGCAAGATAAACAGTCTGCTTGGCAACAGGAGAAGGCGGAGTCGCTGAAAAATGTATCCAAGCCAAAAAGTACGAGGTCGTATCCGCGCCTTGGTCGTCTAACTTTTCCACCACGTAGTCTTTAATCTCTTACTGCAACAAAGGATAAACCTTTTGCTGACTGGGATGTTGTTAAACAAATAAAAGTTATATTTTTCAATGACACCTGGAAAGATTCTGATTGAACGGCAGGTAAGCTCCTTCTACATATAATGCTTATTACCGTGATATTGTCCGTGATGCTTGAGATTGACCTCCAAGGAAAAATACGGGATGAGTCAGACCCGAAGCCTTTACTTGATCACCAGTAAAGCAACCTTACAGAATTAAACCAAAAGAACGGGTGGTTTAATTCGGGAAACTAATTCAAATACCAAGTCTCCCGAAAACTGTGATTGGTTACAGTTGCTGCTGGTGACTAACGACGTAAATGGATATTCCAATATCTCGCGTCATTGTGAGCAATCTTATCCTAAATAGGAGGTTGCTAATCGTCAACTCTTTGGTAAATACAGCCTCTCCAGCATTCACACTGTCTGTCTTAATTCGCCATAAAACGTCATCGACAAGCGGGCTGACTTCACACTGAAGATAAAAGAATTGCTCGGCGCAATGCAAGTCAACCAATATTGGTTGCTGAGTAGGAGAGTTTAATGTCACATGCGATGAAATACCCTGAAGTTTTATCAGAGTTATTATAATGAAGGACGTTGCATCATTGCTCACCAATACTCTATATTGACTTCAGCTACATTAAAGAAGCTGTTCGGTTACAATCATAAAATTTGTATCAGCATCAAATTCGCATGCTTTCTATCTGAAATGTTAAAAAATGTTGTGCTAAGTATGGTTTCTGATGGCAGCAGTAGGTATGTATATTTCCTTGAGCAATCGTCGGCCACCATCTGATAAGAAAGTACTTTTACTTGAACATGTGTACAGTGTTCTGCATATGCCAATTTTGTCTAGCTCTCTCTCAGAGGTGTCTATCTTTAACCCTAACCATGGAAGGGATTTTCCTGCTATTTATATGGTGTTTGCAACTAATGTGTTGAACATCTGGAATAAAGAAAAGTCAGAACAGTCATTACCTCTATACGAAGTGGGACAAGAGAAATTTCACAGATTTTGTGCATTAACTGAAAATTAAATAACTATAAGGCGTCTTTTCGTGGACTAAGCGATTGAAACCGTGCATTAAGAGAGTAGATATTGAAGAGGAATTCACGGGTCTAAACAGTGACCTATCCTGAACGTGAATGCTATGCTCGCGCAAAGGACAATGTTTTCCAAATGGCCTTTCAGGTAGTCGTGTTCAATTTTTTCCTCTAAGTACTGGGATATTCTTGAATAAACGATGATTTCAGACTTGTCAGACCGGAAAAATTGAACGTCACTTCACCAACACTTTTCGCCATGGCTTCCATTGATTGTGATATTTCGAAGGAAATGGAGCAAATATTCTGAGATGTCCACGGCGGACAATTAAAGAACTTAAAGTTTAATCCCTTCTCAAAATCCCAAACAACTCCAAAATATTGACGTCTTTCTTACTATTTCACTTCATTACTATTCCGTTTGCAGGTCAAATAAAACTCATGAAAGATATTGTGAAAATGTCCTTTGAAAATTTCAGAAGACAAATTGGCTAAAGTACGTTTGTATTTAGGCCACGGCAGAAGCGGTCGCTATCCGGCTTCTCCAACCGGTCCTGTGCGCCCAAAGGACTTTTGTCGTTGTGCCGCAGTTACCATGGCCAAAAGCCGCTAATCCAACAGCCAGCAGCTTACCACCTCACTTGACTACCAGTCTCCCTTTACGCTGATTAGATTTTTTGACCCCAAGTCCCCTTCCCCCCAGCTGCCCTGACAACCGCACTATTTTTTTTCTACCAACTCGTATAGATTATTTACTTAATAACCATATAAATGCAAAGGTTGGACGAAAATATATCTAAAACAAATGCATGTTCTGCAATTTATCTTCTCAACTTAAAAATATTTAATACCGTCCTTTCCAGTCACCTAACTTTGCTGACCTGCGACAGTTTTCATGATTCTCGCCACACTTAGTGCTTCCTGCCTCATTTGCAGTTTCTTTATCTAGGGAAACAAATTAAGGCTTTCACTGACTTGATGGCTCAAGCAACCTCCTAAACATGAATACGAACAGTTCAATGACTAATTATATTTTACTACTTTTCATCTACCGATGATATCCTAACAACGCTCTCTTAACATGATTTTCATGCAAAGGTCACCGCGGTCTTCCTACTTGACTATCTGCGAACCGTAATAACCCCGTCGGTGATCGCATCCGGCGTACCTTACGGCCATAATCAACACGGCCCCTTTCCTTTCTCCTTGGATCGATTTGCAACGGACTGTCGACGATTTTGGCACGTATTTCTGCTTCCGTAACCTTGACGGCAGACTTTGTAATCTACAAGCGAGTATTTGGCCGCATCTACCGCATCTCGCTATCAAAAGGGCGTTTTTAGCCTTCGATTAAGATCGCTTTGGCAGAGTATACGGCAAATTTGTGCGACCACACCTAGAGCATGGCATACAGGTGTGACGGCCATGGCTAACAAAGGACACAGCATGTCTGGAGAAAGTGTAGCGTTGGGCAACAAAGCTAGTAAGAGGGCTAAAGAACCACACTTACCTAGATAGACTGGCATGCCCAAATTTATTTCCTCTATATTACAGGCAAGAAAGAGGGGATCTTATTCTACTTTAAAAGATAATAAACGGTCTTGAGAAAAAATTTACGCTTGGAAGACATGCTTCAGTGGCACCTCCCTCCTCATCTGCATGGGCACACAATGAAGCTGCGCACGAAGATGTCCAAGCTAAACCTACGCTCTGAATTCCTCACGCAACGTGTCATACAAAAGTGGAACAACCTTCCACAGTCAGTTGTGGAGGCCACTACCCTTCAGATGTACAAACAATGCCTAGATAATTATATGCGTCCCGTCACTTCTCTCCCAGTCTGAATTCGAAAAAAACAGACATACGTTGTCAAAAAACAATGCTACTCACTGTTTGTCAATACTGAATTAGAAGTCGTTAATTTTTATGGGTGCTTGTACACGTTCTAAATAAGGTTTTCAAAGGCATTGCCTATTATCCTCACCAAATAAACTGAATTAACTAAAAACGGAATGATTCCAGTCACCTCTGCGATCTCCCTATCTGTTGAATTTCACCCCGAGAGCGATAGGTTTTTTCTCCTTAAAAAATCTCCAGGAGTTCCTTTGCACGTTTTTCTCTTTTCAACTATTTTCCACCGCATTGGATTATGTTAATTGGCCTCACCAATAAGCTGAAATACTAGTTTTCTGATGCCACAATACGCGTGGACGAAAATAAAACACAAAGGTAACCCGTCTACATCTCTCTTAAAGATTCTGATACTGAACAGGTAATAATGCCGAAGGTGTTAAACTCGAGCTTACTGGTCATTGATAAAGGAGCACCCTACGGCAGAACAAGCAAAATTAGTGTTTTTTATATGTGTAATATTCAGTAAGTTGAGAGAAATATGGACAATTCAATGCACCACGGCACAAGTGCTGGTTAAAACCATCTGCGCAAACTTCATACTCCCAGATACGGCAAAAATTAAAATCACGCGTTCTGCGCTGTTAAAGTAGTTTACTTCGGCCCCAAAAGTCACATTCCAGTTAGATATCTATTTGCATGAATTGTCCCCTGGAGATAGAAAAAGTTACATTAAATTGTTATGTGCCCGCAGACTGGTAGCTATATGGGAACAACATGCTCCTTATAACGCAAACGACAAAACTGTCAAGCCGACGCAAAAAGTGTAACGTCTCCCATGATACCCTGTTCATCAGAGGCCAATAAAAGGTACAGTGGTAACCACTCTATGAAAATGTAAGCATTTATGTAGCTGAACTTGGACAGTGAATCATAGGTTACTGATAAACCGAATATCGCCCAAACTACCCGACTACATCAACTAAGTTGTGTTTAAAACTCTGCGGAAGCTCAAACAGAAGCTCTGGTATATCAACGTATCAATAAGCAAGTAATGGCTTTTATCGAAGACCCTTCCAGCTTTTGTCTAGGTTCATGAGCATAAGTGAAATGCATGGGAGCGTTGCTAACGGTAAGACCTCAACCGCTACATGCACAAAAGGTATCGGAGTTGAAAAGAACCTTAGAAAAACGTTTACAGCTGCTCATTTAATTGTCTGATGACTGCCAGCGTAAGATGGTCATGCGGAAGAAGAATCAAAACCGTGTCTTACAGTAAAAAAATAAGACCGCAAGATGACCCAGGTACCGAGTGCACGAACACAACTGAACTGCTCGAAATGTTCATCACCGCTTTCGCTAAAAACCACTAACGCGACTTCGCGGACATAGATGTAATGTGATAGACTGCTGAAGCTACGTGACGACGCGTTGAGCGAAGACAGCAAATGACGGACTAGTCACCACAGCTATTTTTTTCCGGCTCATCAAAACCTTACTTTATTTCAGCGGCTCAGATGCACCAAATTTCATTGTCATTGATCGTATAAACATTTCATTTTTACGAGAAAAGTATATTGTTCCTTGCGTATTTCCTTCATTTCAGTAATGAGCCGGGTTTCAGTTTAAAATTGGAATGTCGGTAAACTAAGCCGTTAATATGTTACGACGATCATTTCAGAGGCCAATATACGAAATCATTTATTGCGTCCATACGTTTGAGTCTGTTATAAACCTCGATGGTAGGGAGTGCCTTAATATATCATCCGGCATCTTTGTGTACAGCCCCTATTAGCAAAGAGTCACCTGGTTTAAACTGGTATTTGGAGATTTTCTATTAGCTGCCAATTCCGCAGCATCTTCATTGAAGGGAAACCGTTTTCGATGTCGAAAGCTGTAGGACCTGATGGGCTTGCAGAAGATGAGCAGCATAAAGCTAGCCGAGGCAGTACACGAAGTGGCAGGGATGGTGCATGATGCATGATATGACGTTGCAACTTACCATACTGACAGCATATGTTCTTTCTAAAAAGCCCAAAAACGTGTTTCGCAGGTATTCTGCCGCCGCTTGACATGGCTGTGAGGGATGTGGCTCATCAGTGGGTCTCCCCAGCTTTCCGTACCTGCATTCTGGCTGATATACCGGCATTTATTGAAGGTCTATTGGCATAGACCGAAATTGTTAATGTATATTGGTTTTGAAACCCGTCAACCCCGGTAAAATATACACACGCTACCTTCGGACAGTCCTCAGTAGTATAAACGGGAGTTAAAACTTACCATACTAACAGCCTAGGTACTTGCTCAAAGGCCCAGAGACGCCTTTTGCTGGTATTCTACCGCTGCTTGACACAGCCGCGAGGGGTCCGGCTCATCAGTGGGTAACCCAGCTTTCCTATCTGCTTTTTGGTTGATATACCGGTTTCGAAAGTTCAAATTTTTAATCTCCAGCGAAAGTTATTTCTGATCGTGGAATATATAGGTACAGTGAAAAAATATAGTCGTAGACTGAAATAAAAAGTATATATTTGTGTTGACACCCATCAACCCATGTGAATATACACATGCTGCCATAAGACAGTCCCCAGTAGTAAAACATTGACGTTCTACATTACCATACTAACAACCTAGGTACTTTCTGAAAGGCCCAGGTAGTGTTTCGCCGGTATTCTGCTGTTGCTTAACACGGTTGTGATTGGTCCAACTCATCAGTGGGTCAATCCAGCTTTCCCTATCTGCTTTCTGGTTAATACAGCAAGTTTGATAGTTCAGCTTTTGAATCTCCGGAGATATTAATTACTGATTTTGTTATATATCAGTATATTGAATGTCTATAGACGTAAACCGGAATTTAAAGCGTAAATTTGTGTTGAAACCCATCAACCCCTGTAAAATATACACAGGATGCCTTTCGACTGTCCTCAGTAGGATAAATTGACGTAGTGACTTACCATAATAACACACTAGGCACTTTCTAAAAGGCCCAAACCCCAGTTTCGGCGGTATTCTGCCGCTGCTTGACATGGCTTTGAGGGGTCCAACTCATCAATGGGTCACCCAGCTTTCCTTATCTGCTTTCTGGTTGATATACTGGTTTAGAAAGTTCAGCATTTTAATATTCGGAGAAATTAATTTTTGATCGCGATTTGCGCCAGTATATTGAAATTATATAAATGTTGACCGAAGTCGAAGGTGTATATTTGCGTTGAAACCCGTCCATTCCTGTGAAATATACACATGCTGCCTTGAGACAGTCCTCAGTAGGATAAATTGACGCTGTTACTTACCATACTTATAGCCTAGGTACTTTCTTAAAATCGCAAACACCAGTTTCGCCGGTGTTCTGCCGCTGCTTGACATGGCTGTGAGGAGTCCAACTCATCAATGGGTCACCCAGCTTTTCTTATCTGCTTTCTGGTTGATATACTGGGTTTGAAAGTTCAGCTTTTAAATATCCGGAGGTGTAGACCGCAATCAAAGGTGCATATTTGCGTTGAAACCCGTCGACCCTTTCAAAATATACACGTGCTGCCTTCAGACAGTCCGCAAAAGCATAAACTGACGTTGTAACTTACATTACTAAGAGCCAATGTTCGTGAGAAAAGGCCCAGAGACGTTTTTCGCCTGCATTTTACAGCTGTTCGACACAACTCCGAGGGGTCCAGCTCATCAGTGCGTCACACCAGCTTTTCTATGTGCATTCTGGTTGATATACCGGTTTTGAAATAACAGCTGCGTGTGGATTGGCTCATCAGTGGGTCACCCCAGCTTTCCCTATCTGCTTTCAGGTTAATACAGCAAATTTGATAGTTCAGCTTTTCAATCTCAAAAGAAATTAATGTATGACCGCCGTATATACCAGTTTATCGAAGGTCTGTAGAAATAGAATGAAATTGTAAGTATATATTGCGTTAAAACACATCAAACCCTGTGAAATATACAAATGCTGCCTTCAGACAAACCTCATTAGCATAAATTTACATTATGATTTACCATTCTAACTGCGTACATACTTGTATAAATCCCAGACACAAAATGTGCCGGTACTCTACCCCTGATTGTCACGGCTGCCTTAGCTTCGGCTCATCAGTGGGTCAACCCGGCTTTCCCTACCTGCTTTCTTGTCAATACAGCAAGATTGACAATTCAGCTTTTCAATCTTGGGAGAAATTAATGTCTCATCGCCGTATTTATCAGTATATTGAAGGTCTGTAGACGTAGACCGACATTGTTAGTGTTTATTTGTGCTGAAACAGGGCAATCATTTAAAAATATACACATTCCCCCTGCAGACAATCTTCAGTAGCATAAATTGACGTTATGACTTACAGTACTAACAGCCTAGATACTTGTTTAAATCACAGACACAAAATATGCCGGTACTCTACCCCTGATTGACACAGCTGCCGGGGCTTCGGCTCATCAGTGGGTCATCCCAGCTTTCCCTACCTGCTTTCTGGTTAATACAGCAAGTTTGATAGTTCAGCTATTTTACCTTGGGAGAAATAAATGTCTGATGGCCGTATATATCAGTATATTGAAAATCTGTAGGCGTAGACTGAAATTGTTAATGTATATTTGTGCTAAAATCCGTCATCCATTTAAAAGAATACACATTCTCCCTTCGGACAGTCTTCAGTAGGATAAATTGACGTTATGACTTACCGTAATAACTGCCTAGGTACTTGTTTAAATCCCAGACACGAAATTTGTAGAACGCTACCTCTGATTGACAAATCTGCCTGGGCTTCGGCTCATCATTGGGTCTCCACAGCTTTCCCTTTCTGCTTTCTAGTCAATACAGCAAGTTTGATAGTTCAGCTTTTCAATCTCGAGAGAAATTAATGTCTGACCGCCATATATATCAGTATATTGAAGGTCTGTAGGCCTTGACTGAAATTGTTAGTGTATATTGCGTTGAAAGCCATCAAACCTTGTGAAATATACACATGCTGCCTGCGGACAATCCTCAGCAGCATAAATTGACGGGTGGACTAACCGCACTAAATGCCTAGATACTTGTTTAAATCACAGACAAAAAAATTGCTGGTACTCTACACCTGACTGACACAGCTGCCTGGGCTTTGGCTCATCAGTGGGTCACCCCAGCTTTCCCTATCTGCTTTCTGGTTATTACAGCTAGTTTGACAGTTCAGCTTTCCAATGTCGGGAGAAATTAATGTCTGATCACCATATATATCACTATATTGAGAGTCTGTAGACCTGGACAGAAATTGTTAGTGTATATTGCGCTGAAACCCATCAAACTCTGTGAAATATAAACATGCTGCCAGCAGACAATACTCTGTAGCATTAATTGACGTTAGGATTTACCGTACTAACTACCTTGGTACTTGTTGAAGTCCCAGACTCAAAATTTGCCGGAACTCTACCCCTGATTGACAAAGCTGCCTGGGCGTCGGCTCATCAGTGGGTCACCCCAGCTTTCCCTATCCGCATTCTGGTCAATACAGCAAGTTTGATAGTTCAGCTGTTTAAACTCGAAAGAAATTAATCACTGTCTGCCGTATGTATCAGTATATTGAAGGTCTGTAGACGTAGACAGTAATTGTTCGTGTATATTTCGTTGAAACCCATCAACCCCTGTGAAATATACACATGCTGTCTTCAGACAATCCTCAGTAGCATACATTGACTTAAGGACTTACCGTACTAACTACCTAGGTACTTGCTAAAGTCTCAGACAAAAAAATTGCAGGAACTTTACCCCTGATTTACACATCTGCCTGGGCTTCGGCTCATCAGTGGGTCACCCCAGCTTTCCCTATCTGCTTTCTAGTCAATCCAGCAAGTTTGATAGTTCAGCTTTTCAATCTCGAGAGAAATGCATGTCTGACCGCCGTATATATCAGTATATTGAAGGTCTGTAGGCCTTGACTGAAATTGTTAGTGTATATTGCGTTGACAGCCATCAAACGTTGTGAAATATGCACATGCTGCCTGCAGACAATCCTCAGCAGCATAAATTGATGGGAGGACTAACCGCACTAAATGCCTAGATACTTGTTTAAATCACAGACAAAAAATTTGCTGGTACTCTACACCTGACTGACACAGCTGCCTGGGCTTTGGCTCATCAGTGGGTCACCCCAGCTTTCACTATCTGCTTTCTGGTTATTACAGCCAGTTTGACAGTTCAGCTTTTCAATGTCGGGAGAAATTAATGTCTGATCGCCATATATATCACTATATTGAGAGTCTGTAGACCTGGACAGAAATTGTTAGTGTATATTGCGCTGAAACCCATCAAACTCTGTGAAATATAAACATGCTGCCAGCAGACAATACTCTGTAGCATTAATTGACGTTAGGATTTACCGTACTAACTACCTTGGTACTTGTTGAAGTCACAGACTCAAAATTTGCCGGAACTCTACCCCTGATTGACAAAGCTGCCTGGGCGTCGGCTCATCAGTGGGTCACCCCAGCGTTCCCTATCTGCTTTCTGGTCATTACAGCAAGTTTGATAGTTCAGCTGTTTAAACTCGAGAGAAATTAATCACTCTCTGCCGTATGTATCAGTATATTGAAGGTCTGTAGACGTAGACAGTAATTGTTCGTGTATATTTCGTTGAAACCCATCAACCACTGTGAAATATACACATGCTGCCTTCAGACAATACTCAGTAGCATACATTGACTTAAGGACTTACCGTACTAACTACCTAGGTACTTGCTAAAGTCTCAGACAAAAAAATTGCTGGAACTTTACCCCTTATTTTCACATCTGCCTGGGCTTCGGCTCATCAGTGGGTCATCCCAGCTTTCCCTATCTGCTTTCTAGTCAATACAGCAAGTTTGATAGTTCAACTTTTCAATCTCGAGAGAAATTAATGTCTGACCGCCATATATATCAGTATATTGAAGGTCTGTAGGCCTTGACTGAAATTGTTGGTGTATATTGCGTTGAAAGCCATCAAACCTTGTGAAATATGCACATGCTGCCTGCAGACAATCCTCAGCAGCATAAATTGATGGGAGGACTAACCGCACTAAATGCCTTGATACTTGTTTAAATCACAGACAAAAAATTTGCTGGTACTCTACACCTGACTGACACAGCTGCCTGGGCTTTGGCTCATCAGTGGGTCACCCCAGCTTTCACTATCTGCTTTCTGGTTATTACAACTAGTTTGACAGTTCAGCTTTTCAATGTCGGGAGAAATTAATGTCTGATCGCCATATATATCACTATATTGAGAGTCTGTAGACCTGGACAGAAATTTTTAGTGTATATTGCGCTGAAACCCATCAAACGCTGTGAAATATAAACATGCTGCCAGCAGACAATACTCTTTAGCATAAATTGACGTAAGGATTTGCCGTACTAACTACCTAGGTACTTGTTGAAGTCCCAGACTCAAAATTTGCCGGAACTCTACCCCTGATTGACAAGGCTGCCTGGGCGTCGGCTCATCAGTGGGTCACCACAGCTTTCCCTATCTGCTTTCTAGTCAATACAGCAAGTTTGATAGTTCAACTTTTCAATCTCGAGAGAAATTAATGTCTGACCGCCATATATATCAGTATATTGAAGGTCTGTAGGCCTTGACTGAAATTGAAAGTGTATATTGCGTTGAAAGCCATCAAACCTTGTGAAATATACACATGCTGCCTGCAGACAATCCTCAGCAGCATAAATTGATGGGAGGACTAACCGCACTAAATGCCTAGATACTTGTTTAAATCACAGACAAAAAATTTGCTGGTACTCTACAACTGACTGACACAGCTGCCTGGGCTTTGGCTCATCAGTGGGTCAACCCAACTTACACTATCTGCTTTCTGGTTATAACAGCTAGTTTGACAGTTCAGCTTTGCAGTGTCGGGAGAAAATTTTGTCTGATATCCATATATATCACTATATTGAGAGTCTGTAGACCTGGACAGAAATGGTTAGTGTATATTGCGCTGAAACCCATCAAACTCTGTGAAATATAAACATGCTGCCTTGAGACAGTCTTCAGTAGCATAAATTGACGTTTGGACTTCAGGAACTATTTGCCTTGATACTTGTTATAGTCCTAGACACAAAATGTGCCGGTACTCTACACCTGATTGACACAGCTGCCTGGGCTTCGGCTCATCAGTGGGTCACCCGAGCTTTTCCTATCTGCGTTCTGGTCAATACAGCAAGTTTGATAGTCCAGCTTTTCAATCTCGAGAGAAATTAATCTCTGACTGCCGTATATATCAGTATATTGAAGGTCTGTAGACCTGGACAGAAATTGTTAGTGTATATTGCGCTGAAACCCATCAAACTCTGTGAAATATACACAGGCTGCCTTCAGACAGTCTTCAGTAGCATATATTGGCGTTTTGACTTCAGGAACTATTTGCCTTGATACTTGTTATAGTCCTAGGATCAAAATGTTCCGGTTCTCTACACCTGATTGACACAGCTGCCTGGGCGTCGGCTCATCAGTGGGTCACCCGAGCTTTCTCTATCTGCGTTCTTGTAAATACAGCAAGTTTGATAGTTCAGCTTTTCAATCTCGAGAGAAATTAATCTCTGACTGCCGTATATATCAGTATATTGAAGGTCTGTCGACCTACACCGAAATTGTTAGTGTATATGGCGTAAAAACCAATCAACCCCTGTTAAATATACACATGCTGCCAGCAGACAATACACTGTTGCATAAATTGACTTATGGACTTACCGTACTAACTACCTAGGTACTTGCTAAATTCTAAGACAAAAAATTGCCGGAACTTTACCCCTGATTTACACATCTGCCTGGGCTTCGGCTCATCAGTGGGTCACCCCAGCTTTCCCTATCTGCTTTCTAGTCAATACAGCAAGTTTGATAGTTCAGCTTTTCAATCTCGAGAGAAATGCATGTCTGACCGCCATATATATCAGTATATTGAAAGTCTGTAGGCTTTGACTGAAATTGTTAGTGTATATTGCGTTGAAAGCCATCAAACCTTCTGAAATATACACATGCTGCCTGCAGACAATCCTCAGCAGCATAAATTGACGGGAGGACTAACCGCACTAAATGCCTAGATACTTGTTTAAATCACAGACAAAAAATTTGCTGGTACTCTTCACCTGACTGACACAGCTGCCTGGGCTTTGGCTCATCAGTGGGTCACCCCAGCTTTCACTATCTGCTTTCTGGTTATTACAACTAGTTTGACAGTTCAGCTTTTCAATGTCGGGAGAAATTAATGTCTGATCGCCATATATATCACTATATTGAGAGTCTGTTGACCTGGACAGAAATCGTTAGTGTATATTGCGCTGAAACCCATCAAACTCTGTGAAATATAAACATGCTGCCAGCAGACAATACTCTATAGCATAAATTGACGTAAGGATTTGCCGTACTAACTACCTAGGTACTTGTTGAAGTCCCCTACTCAAAATTTGCCGGAACTCTACCCCTGATTGAAAAAGCTGCCTGGGCATCGGCTCATCAGTGGGTCACCCCAGCTTTACCTATCTGCTTTCTGGTCAATACAGCAAGCTTGATAGTTCAGCTTTTCAATCTCGAGAGACATTAATGTCTGACCACCGAACATATCAGTATATTGAAGGTCTGTAGACGTAGACAGAAATTGTTGCTGTATATTGCGTTGAAACCCATCAAACCTTGTGAAATGTAAACATGCTGCCTGCAGACAATCCTCAAGTGCATAAATTCACGTTAGGTCTTACCGTTCTTACTGCCGAGATACTTGATTAAATATCAGACGCATATGTGCCGGAACTCTACACCTGATTGACACAGCTGCCTGGGCTTCGGCTCATCAGTGGGTCACCCCAGCTTCGTCTATCTGCTTTCTGGTTAATACGGCAGATTTTATGGTTTAAGCTTTTCATTCTTGAAAAAAAATTAATGCCTGATCAACGCATACATCAATTTATTTAAGGTCTGTAGCTTTTGACTGAAATTGTAAGTGTATATTGCGCTGAAACTCATCAAACTCTGTGAAATATACACATGCTGCCTTCAGACAGGCTTCAGTAGCATAAATTGACGTTTGGACTTCAGGAACTATTTGCCTT
>JAYGXS010000003.1:47025189-47044647 GCA_036362985.1 Ligula intestinalis
ATGTTTGATAATTAATTTATGTCAGTTTATTGAAGGTCCGTAGGCGTAGACTGAAATTGTTACTGTATATTTGTGCGTAAACCAGTTAACCGTTTTGAAATATACACATTCTCCCTTCAGACATTTTCAGTAGCATAAATTTACGTTTGGACTTAAGGTACTATTTGACTTGATACTTGTTATAGTCCCAGACACAAAATATGCCGGTGTTCTACCCCTGATTGCCACAGTTGCCTGGGCTTCGGCTCATCAGTGGGTCACCCCAGCTTTCCCTACCTGCTTTCTGGTACACACAGCAAGTTTGGTAGTTCGGCTAATCTATCTTGGGAGAAATAAATGTCTGGTCGCGGTATAAATCAATATATAGAAGGTCTGTAGGCGTAGACCGAAATTGTTAGTGTATATTTGTGCGTAAGCCAGTCAACCATTTTAAAATAAACACATTCTCGCTTCAGACAGTTTACGGTAGCATAAATTGATTTTTGGACTTAAGATACTATTTTCTTAGTAGCTTTTATAGTCCCAGACACAAAATGTGCTGGTATTGTACCCCTGATTGGCACAGTTGCCTGGGCTTTGGCTCATCTGTGGGTCACCCCAGCTTTCCCTAACTGCTTTCTGGTTAATACAGCAAATTTGATAGTTCAGCTTTTCAATCTCGAGAGAAATATATGTCTGACCACCGTATATATCAGTATATTGAAGGTCTGTAGACAAACACTGAAATTGTAAGTATATATTGCGTTGAAACCCATCAAACCATGTGAAATATACACATGCTGCCTTCAGACAATCCTCAGTAGCATTAATTGACGTTATGACATACCGTACTAACTGCCTAGGTACTTGCTAAAGTCCCAGTCACAAAATGTGCCGGTACTCTACCCCTGATTGTCACAGCTGCCTGGGCTTCGGCTCATCAGTGGGTCAACATAGCTTTCCCTATCTGCGTTTTGGTAAATACAGCAAGTTTGATAGTTCGGCTTTTCAATCTCGAGAGATATTAATGTCTGATCGCCGTATATATCAGTATATTGAAGGTCTTTAGGCGTAGACTGAAATTTTTAGTGTATATTTGAGTTGAAGCCCGTCAACCCATCTGAAATATACACATGCAGCCTTCAGACAGTCCTCAGAAGCATTAACTGACGTTGTTTTTTACCATACAAAAAGCATAGGTACTTCTTAAAGGCCCAGACACGTGCTTCGCCGGTATTTTTCCTTTGATTGAGACAGTTGCAAGGGGTCGGGCTCATCAGAGGGTCATTTCAGCTTTCCCTATCTGCTTTTTGGTTAATACAGCAGTTAGCAAAGTTCAACTTTTTCATCTCCGGAGAAAAATAATTTCTGATTGCGGTATACATCAGTATATTGAAGGTCTGTGGGCGTAGACCGAAATTGTAAGTGCATATTTGTGTTGAAACCCTTTAACCCCTGTGAAATATGCACATGCTACCTTCAGACAGTCCTCAGTAGCATAAATTGGCGTCGTGATTTATCATTCTAACTGCCCAAGTACCTGTTAAGTGGCCCACTAAACGTTTTTTGCCGGTATTCGACCGCTGATTGACACAGTTGCAAGGGGTCCCGCTCATCAGTGGGTTATCTTAGCTTTCCCTATCTGCTTTTTGGTTAATACAGCAGTTTGGAAAAGTCAGCTTTTTCATCTCTGGTGAAAAAGAATTTCTGATTGCGGTATCTATCAGTTTATTGAAGGTCATTTGGCGTAGACCGACATTGTTAGGGTATATTTGTGTTTAAATCCGTAAACACCTGTGAAATATAAACATGCTACATTCAGACAGTCTTCAGTAGCATAAATTGACGTTGTGACTTACTAATTCAACTGCCCAGGTACTTGCTAATAGGCCAGGGCATGTGCTTTGCCGGTATTGTTCTACTGATTGACACAGGTGCTTTGGGTTTAGCTCATCAGTTGGTCACTCCAGATTTCCCTATCTGCTTTCTGGTTGATACACTGGTTTCGAAAGTTATTCTTTTTTATATTCGAAAAAATTAATTTCTGATCACGGTTTGCATCAGTATATTGAAGGTCTATAGGCGTAGACAGAAATTTTAAGAGTATATTTGCGTTGAAGCCCGTCAAACCATGTGAAAAATACACACGATCCCTTCAGACATTCCTCAGTAGCATATATTGACGTTGTGGCTTATCATACTAACTGCTTAGGTATTTTTTAAAGGCATAAAGACGTGCGCCGCCGGTATTCTATGGCTGATTGACACAGCTGCCTGTGGTTCGGCTCATCAGTGGGTCACCCCAGCTTTCCCTATCTGCCTTCTGGTTGATATTTGCTTTTGGAAGTTCAGCTTTTGAATCTCCAGAGAAAAATAATTTATTATTGTGGAATATATCAGTATATTGAAAGTCTGCAGGCGTAAACCGAAATTGTAAGTTTATATCTTTTTTGAAAGCCGTCAACCCCTATGAAATATACACATACTGCCTTCAGACAATCCTCAGTAGCATAAATTGACGTCGTGGCTTACCAATTTAACTGCCTGGGTACATGCTAAGTGGCCCACGAACGTGTGTCGTTGATATTTTACCGCTGATTGACACAGTTGTGTGGGGTCCGGCTCATCAGTGGGTCATCCCAGCTTTCGCTATCTGCTGTCTAGTCGATATACTGGTTTTGAAATTTCAGCTTTTTATCTCCGGAGAAATTAATTTATGATCGCGTTATACATATGTATTCTTAAGGTCTATAGATGTACGCCAAACTTTTAAGCGTATATTTGTGTTGAAGCTCGTCAATCTCTAATAAAGGTACACATGCTGCCTTCAGACAGTCCTTGGTAGCATAAATTGACGTTGTGACTTACCAAACTAACTGACTAGGTTCTTGTTAAACGCCCAGACAGGTGCTTCAGCGGTATTCTACCGCTAAATGCCACAGCTGCATGGGGTTTGGCTCATCAGTGGGTTATCCCAGCTTTCCCTATCTACTTTCCGGTTGATATACCGGTTTTAAATGTTCAGCTTATTTGTCCCCGGAGAAATTAATTTCTGATCGCGGTCTATAACAATATGTTTAAGGTCTATTGGCGTAGACCAAAATTTTAAGTGCCTTTTTCTGTTAAAACCCTTCAACCAATGTAAAATATTCAGGTGCTGACTTCAGACAGTCCTCAAAAGCATAAATTGACGTTTTGACGTACCATACTAACTGCATAGGTACTTGTTTAAGGCCCAGAAGCGCTCTTCACCAGTATTCTAGCGCTGATTGTCACAGCTGCATGGTGTTCGGCTCATCAATGGGTCACCCCAGCTTTTCCTATCTGCTGTCTAGTCGATATACTGGTTTTGAAATTTCAGCTTTTTATCTCCGGAGAAATTAATTTATGATCGCGTTACATATATATATATATTATTAAGGTCTATAGATGTACGCCAAACTTTTAAGCGTATATTTGTGTTGAAGCTCGTCAATCTCTAATAAAGGTACACATGCTGCCTTCATACAGGCCTTGGTAGCATAAATTGATGTTGTGACTTACCAAACTAACTGCCTTAGTACTTGTAAAACGCCCAGATACGTGCTTCACTAGTATTAGGGTCATCAGTGGGTTAACCCAGATTTCCCTATCTACTTTCCAGTTAATATACAGGTTTTATTAGTTCAGCTTATTTAGCTCCGGAGAAATTAATTTCTGATCGCGGTATATATCAACAAATTTAAGGTCTATATGCGTAGACCAAAATTTTAAGTGTATATTTGTGTCGAAACCCGTCAACCATTTTGAAATATGCACATTCTCCGTTCAGACAGTCTTCAGTAGCATAAATTGACGTTGCGACTTACCATACAAAATTCCTAGGTACTTTTTTAAGGCCCAGACACGTGCTGCGTCGGTATTCTTCCGCTGATTGTCAGAGCTACACGGGGTTAGGCTCATCAATGCGTCATCCCAGCTTTCCCTATCAGCTTTCTGGTTGATATACTGGTTTTGAAATTTCAGCTTTTTATCTCCGTATAAATTAATTTTTGATCGCGGTATATAGATTTGTATATTTAAGGTCTATAGGCGAAGACCAAAATTTAGGCGTACATTTGTGTTGAAAACTGTCAACCTCTACAAAATGTATGCATGCTGCCTTCAGACAGTCTTCGGTAGCGTTAATTGACGTTGTGACTAACATAAATAACTGTCTGCGTACTTGTTAAAAGGAACAGACACATGCTTTGACAGTATTCTACCGCTGATTGACACAGCTGCGTGCGGTTTGGCTCGTCAGTAGGTCACCCCAGCTTTCCCTATCTGCTATCTGGTGGATATACCGGTTTTGAAAGTTCAGCTTTTTAATCTCAGTAGAAATTAAACTTCTCATCATGGTATATATCAGTATATTGAAGGGCTGTAGGCAAAGACCGAAATGGGTAGTGCATATTTGTGTTGATACCTGTCTACCCCTGTGAAATATAGACATGCTGTCTTCAGACAGTCCTCAGTAGCATAAATTGATGTTGTGGCTTACCATACTAACTGCCTAGGTTCTTGTTAAATGTCGATAGGCGTAGACAGAAATTGTAAGTGTATAGTTGTGTTGATACCCGTCAACCCCTGTGAAATATACACATGCTGCATTCAGACAGTCTTCATAATTATAAATTGACGTTGTTATTTACCGTACTAACAGCCCAGGTACATTTTCAAAGGCCCACATACGTATTGCACCGGTGTTTTGCTGCAGTTTCACACAGCTGCGAGAAATCCGGCTCCTCAGTTGGTCAGCTTAGCTTTCCCTATCTGCTTTCGGGTTGATATACCGGTTTTGACAGTTCAGCTTTTACATATTCGGAAGAATAAATTGACGATTCTGGTATATATCAGTATCTTTCAGGTAAATAAGGTGAAGACTGAAATTGTTAGTGTATATTTGTGTTGAAACCGATCAACCACTTTAAAATGTACAAATGCTGCCTGTAGACAATCCTCGGTAGTATAAATTGTCGAAGTAACTTACCATACTCTCTGCCTAGGTACTAATTAAAGGGCCAGACACGTGCTTCACCCGTATTCGGCCGCCGTTTGACACAGCTGCATGGGGTGCGGCTCATCAGTTGGTCAACCCCGGCTTTTCCTATCTGCTTTCTGGTTGATTAACCGGTTTTAAAAGTTAAGCTTTATAATCTCCGGTGGAATTAATTTATGATACTCGTAAACATCAGTATCCTTAAGGAATATAGGCGTTGACCGAAATTGTTAGTGTATATTTGCGTTGAAACCGGTCAACGTCTGTGAAATATACTCATGCTGCATGCAGACAGTCTTCAGTAGTATAAATTGACGCAGGTTATTTCAATATAAGCAACCTACGTACTTGCTTCAAGGCCCAGATAGGTGTTATGCCGGTATTCTGCCACTGCTTGACATAGCTGCGAGGAGACCGGCTCAGCAGTGGGTCACCCCGGCTGTCCCAATTTGTTTTCTGGCTGATATTCCGTTTTTAAAAGTTTAGCTTGTTATTCTCCGGAGAAATTTAGTTATGATCGCGGCATATATCTGTTTATTGAAGTTCTATAGGCGAAGACCGAAATTTTAAGTTTGTATTTGTGTTGAAACCGGTTAACGTCTCTGACATGAACACATGCTGCATTCAGACAGTCCTCAGTAGTATAAATTGACGATGGGACTTACCATAGTAACGGAGTAGGTACTTGATAAAATGCATGCACTCATCTTTTGCAGGTATTCTGCCGCTGGTTGACACAGCTGCGAGGGGTCCGTCTCATCATTGGGTCACCCCATCTTACCCTATCTGCTTTCTGGTGCATATATCGGTTTTGAAAGTTCAGCTTTTTAATCTCCGGCGAAATTTGTTTATGATCGCTGTGTATATCAGTAATTTGAAGTTCTATAGGAGAAGACCAAAATTGTAAGTTTATATTTGTGTTGAAACTGGTCAATCCCTGTGAAATATAAACATGCTGCCTTCAGATAGTCCTCCGTATTAGTAATTGACATTGCGACTTGCCATAATAACAGCCCAGAGAGGAGTTTTGCTAGGGGTCCAGCTCATCAGTGAGTCACCCCAGATTTCCCTATCTGCTTTCTGGTTCATATACCGGTTTTAAAGTCTACATTTTTAATCTCGGGAGAAATTATTTTCTGATCGCGGTTTATATCAATATATTGAAGGTCTTTAGGCGTAGACCAAAATTGTTAGTGTATAGTTGTGTTGATACCCGTCAACCTCTGTGAACTATACACATGCTGCATTCAGACAGTCTTCATAATTATAAATTGACGTTCTTACTTAACATAGGAGCAACCTGCGTACTTGCTGAATGGCCCAGACGCTGGTTGACACAGCCGCGAGGGGTCCGTCTTATTTGTGGGTGACCACTGATTTCCTTAGCTGCTTTATGGTTGATATACCGGTTTTAAAAGTTAAGATCTTTAATCTCCGGAGGAATGGATTTTGATCGCTGGACATATCAGTATATTGAAGGTCTATAGGCGCAGGCCGAAATTGTTCGTAAATATATGTGTTGAAACCAGTCAACTTCTGTGACATGAACACATGCTGCATTCAGACAGTCCTCCGTAGTATAAAATGACAGTTGGACTTACCATACTAACAGCCTTGGTACTTGCTAAAAGGCCCATACACGTATTTTGCCGGCATTATGCCGCTGCTTGACACAGCGGCGAGGGGTTCGGCTCATCAGTGGGTCACCCCATCTTTACCTATCTGCTTTCTGGTTGATATTCAGGTTTTGAAAATTCAGCTTTTTTTCGCCGGAGAATTTAATTTCTGATCGCGGTATCTATATATATTAAGGTTTCAAGGCGTAGACTGAAATCGTAAGTGTATATTTTTGTTGAAACCCGTCAACGCCTGCGAAATATACACATGCTGCCTTCGGATAGTTTTCAGTAGCAATAATTGACGTTGTAACGTACCATACTGACAGCCATGGTTTTTGCAAAAAGGCCCAGACAGGTCTTTCGTCGGTATATTGCTGCTGCTTGACACAGCTGCGCAGGGTCCTGCTCATCAGTGGGTCACCCCAGCTTTCCCTATCAGCTATCTGCGTCCTGCTTCCTGGCAGAAACAAGATAGGGAACGAACCACTCGCAGTTGTGTCAAGCAGCGACAGAATACCGGCGAAAGACCTGTCTGGGCATTCTATCATGTACCTAGGCTGTTAGTATGGTAAGTTTCAACGTCAATTTATGCTACTGAGGACTGTCTGAAGGCGGCATGTGTATATTTCACAGGGGTTTGTGGGTTTCAAAACAAATATACACTAACAGTTTTAGTCTCCGCCTATAGGCCTTCAATATACAGTCTGAATACAGCATGTGTACATTACACAGGGTCTGATGGGTTTAAGCACAAATATGCACTAACAATTTCGGTTTTCACCAAAAGACCGTCAATATATTGCTATAAACCGCGATCAAAAATTAATTTCTCCGGAGATTAAAAAGCTGAACTTTCAAAACCGGCATATCAAAGAGAAAGCAGACAGGAAAAGCTAGGGTTACCCAATGATGAGCCCGCCCCTTGCAGCTGTGTCAAGCGGCGGCAGAATACCGGCAAAAGACGTGTCTGGGACTTTTTACCACGTACCTAGGTTGTGAGTATGGTATGGTACAACGTCAATTTATACTACTGAGGACTGTCTGAAGGCAGCATTTCTATATGTTACATGGGTTGACGGGTTTTAACGCAAATATACACTTACAATTTTGGTCTTCGCGTAAAGACGTTCAATATACTGATATAAACTGTGATCATTAATTAATTCTTGCGGATATTAAAAAGCTGAACATCCAAAACCGATATACCAAACAGAAAGCAGACAGAGAAAGCTAGGGTTACCCACTGATGAGCCGGATCTATTGCAGCTGTGTCAATCAGCGTCAGAATACCGGCGAAACACGTGTCTGGGCCTTTTATCCAGAATATAGGCTGTAAGAATGGTAAGCTACAATGTCAATTTATACTACTGAGGACTGTCTGATGGCAGCATGTGTATATTTCAAAGGGGTTGACGGGTTTTAACACAAATATGCACTGAAAATTTAGTTTTATGCTATGGACGTTCAATACAATGATCTATACCGCGATCAGAAGTTAATTTCTACGGAGTTTTAAAGGCTAAGTTTTCATAACCGGTATATTAAAGAGAAAGCAGACAGGAAAAGCTAGGGTTACCCACTGATGAGACGGTCTTCTCGCAGCTGTGTTAAACAGCGGCAGAATACCGGCGACACACGTGTCTGGGCCTATTAGCAAGTACCTAGTCTGTTAGTATTGTAAGTTACAACGTCAAGTTTTTACTATTGGGTTTTGTCTGATGGCAGCGTGTCTATTTTTCACAGGGGTTGACGGGTTTCAACACAAATATACACTTCAAATTTTGGTCTTCGCCTATAGACCTTCAATATACTGATATGTACCTTGATCAGAAATGTATTTCCTTTGAGATTTAAAATGCATGACATGTCAAGAGTCCTTACTAAAAAACCTATGAAAAGCTGGTGCCAGGGACAGACAACTGTCCTTTTCATCGCAACTCTCAGGCTTGCATAAATACCTCTCGCTATGCAGCAGAAGCGGTCTGATGTACGTTTACAGGCTTCATTTTTTTATATACCTGAGAAGGTGAGCATTAGTTTAAGACTTCGTTACATTCACTGCCACAGTAGGCTTTGTTTTTTTACCTTTACTGTCAAGGTTAAATTTACTTTGAGGGAATAAGATTATCAGTGGAAGTCTTCCATCAAAAATGCTTCGTATTAGAAACAAAAACCATTGCTGAATTAAATTAAGTGTCAGGTCTCCTGAGGTTCTTATGTGGGGAACGTCGTTTTACATGGTCTCTTTACGAACCTTCCTGAAACACTTCAGAATTAGACCTTAATTAAACTATTTCAGTCAAAAATATCAATATTTTCAGCAAAATGCAACATTGTTTTATTTTAGAATTTCACTTCCTTTTAAGAAATCTTCTTTGCAGATGCATATGCAATGTTTTTGTCAGATTTAAATTTTGTCTGAATATCGTTCTGTCAGCATACAACCTTGTTCTTTTTTCTGTCTTCCTCTCTCCTCGCGCCAGGTGCAAAAAGACTATGCTCAATATGCTCTAGTTTCTACCGCCTGATATAATATTACTCTCTCTCTCTCTGTTTTTATCTGGGTTGCAAAAAGTGTCACCTCAGCCGTCCCTGCGCTTAGTCGCCTCCTTATCAGCCTTCTAAAGTATCGGAAGTTTAGTCAGTATCAACACCCTTCCAAAGATTTACAATAGCCTTACTCATTTTAATAATTGAACGCCGAAGAATTCAAAGTAAATACTATCCTACTGACGTGGAAGTTCGATGTGCAAATGAGATCTTCGTTTGGGTTTTTATTGTTCAGACATGATTCTTATTTTAGTCTCGGAAACAACTGACATATCTTGAAACACGCATGCATATCAGTGATAGTGCAAAAACGCGCATCTCCTTTATTTTGACTTGTGGAATATCCGCATTTTTACGGAGTAGTTGTTTTTAATGAGTGGTTCTTAGGGAGGTTACGTCGGATGCCATTCCAAAATTGTCAGTGAAAACGTTCTCCATCCAAAAGAAATAAAAGTAGGCACACAATCTCACAACACCGAGAAATCAAAAACAATCCAAAATCATCAATAACTGCAGTTGTCGACATCATGGATAAATGTCTTTGGAAAATTCGTCTAATATAGGCCAAATTGGACTGCTTTGAAAACGGCGCTTGCATCATGCACTGATGACCTCGTTATAGTTCAAATAAACAGAGAGATAAAAATCGGTTTATAATGGGCGAAGTTGGCCAACCGACGTATATATATGTAACTTTACATGCGACTGGATGGAGGAAAAAAGTGGTGGCTCAATTTGAAAAGTCCGCAGGTAGGACTCTTGTGAAATATCAGCTGAACACTATTGTTTATTATTCACTGCTGTCTAGAAGTAGATTTTTGTCTTGTGTTTTGAATGATCCCTTCGACGAATATATGCATCAAAAGCCGTCCGAGAACTCCTATCGTTTAGTTTATTCTGCATATAGTTGAGTGGTTTAATCATTATACTTTGAGCGCTTTAAGGAGCTTACGACAAGAAACTTAAATGCCGTCAAATGGATGTCGCCGCTTAGCTAAGTTAGCGTAGTTTATTACTAGAAGACATCAAAAGGAGTAAATTATTACGTGGCAACATGCTGGTCTTCATCTAAGAACTTTCCCAGCCATTTGCGTAAATTTTACCAAAAAAGATAACGACTTGCGCAATTCAAAGTTTTTTTTCCATTTGATACTTAATCCTCGAACATACTCGAAAAGTACTTATTGAATATCTTCACATTAAATAAAATATAATCATACATTTATGACTTTTGCGATATTGAAAGTTTCTGCGCATAGGGGTAAAGTATTGTGATTTTCAAATCTTCACTAATTTGCGGATTTGTTGAGATCACACAGGAGTGTCATAATCATAGACTTTACAACGCCATTCCCGCCTATCGAATTAAACTGGAAACACCAGAAATTATCAAGCTTCAGAGTCTAAACAGTACTTGTGGCCTGATTCTATTTTGTTAGGCGGAGAACGGAGCAGATACCAGTAGAAGTCGTGTAATCTGTACAGGAGATCAATAGAGGTCAATAGCCCCGACTCGGGACAAGCTTTGGTCCTGCACGTTCGCGCGTTTGTCCACAAAGCCCACGTGGATGTGGGTGAATGAACGTCATGGAAAAGTCAGCCGCTGTCTGCCTGAGCGGTTGATTGAGTGATAGCAGGTTGTCGGCACCTGTGATTGGATGTCCCAAAGGCTACATGCGCGCAGAGTCCGGCAACTGGCGAACTGCAAATCACATGACCTCAGTCACCTCATGAGCATTAGAAGCGGAGGGCGCATACGCGCTTAATGAGCTACATCTGCACATTATAAAATGATTCATGTGTACATTTTGTAGGAGTTAAAGAGAACAGGGTTTTGGTTTACAAATATTTTACCTTTGCGAATTTGTAGAGGTCTCACATGATCACCCTACGCACACACTCTACAAAGCATTTGCAGTCTGTCGAAACGTGCTATGAAAACAAAATATCATGCAGTTTTATAATGCAGAAGGCTTAAATGAGTGTTTCCTAAACATGTTTATCAAAAAAATCTACAAAAAAGGAAGAGGGATGGTTGAGCACCGGATCGTCATCTTGGTTGTCGATGAATTCCTCTAAGACTTCGAGAGTTAAGGATGGTGCTCGACCATCCTTCTTGCTTACCCATGTAAATACCTGGAACGCGACCGTTTTTCTTCATTTATATGCAAAAAGGTTACAAGTGGGACAATTTTACCGGTCAGACTAGTCAGTAGAGTTCCACTACGACTGCCTTCCAGTTGGTTGGTTTGTTCTGCTAAGAACACCGATCGTTTGCATTGATCACTTAAACACATAAGTTTTGAGTTACTTCCGTATTTATTAAAGTCTTAACAATTTATAAACGAATGTTGGCATAAAAGTCTCAATAAACTTGAAATATTTGGTATCCACGACATACTGAGATTACTATTTTTCCATTGGCTCTCATTCGATAACTTTTACTGCCACCACTCAGACTCCACATAAACTGATGGAAAATAAGTGTCCCTGTTGGTTATGTCATACCCGAAGAACTAAAACTGAGACCTCAAAATTTATTGGACTTTGTCAAATCTGAAAGCGTAAACTAGTTCTTCCAACCAAGCCACTGTGTGGATTCAGTGTGGTTAGACATTAACTTCGAGATTAATCGTCCTAAAAATTCCGTCTGGATACCCCTTTCGGTTAATGATTCCAGTTAATGATTACACGCCTATTTTTAAATGTCAGCAGTTTTTTTTATTTGACGTCAGATTTTTAGGTATGCTCAGAAAAAAAATATACAATTTGACTTCGGAGTCACATTTCCTAACGACGGATAGACGCGGAGAACATACAATGTGTCATATTTTTGACACCCTATCGCTCTCATTTCAAAAAGAGTCGACGAAAATACATGTGCAAGCATTTGTATTGAGCGGCTGCAAAATGCACGGCAGTTTGATCAAGGTATTGTAAATTAAAATTTGGTTCCTGCGTGAACGTTACGTCGTTTTTTGTGCAAAGTGGAAACAGCGTTAATGTGGTCTGAATCTTTTTATTCCATTCTAGTTAATTGTTTCTTTCAAAGTACGGTTTTCATGTGTTTCGAGGAGAGTACTGAGTCCATAAAATGTGTCTGATGGTATTAAAAGAGCACTGTAGAAGAGGCATTCTTTTTCAATTGAAAGTCTTTTCATGTTTGTTTTCGATTATTTACTGGAGCCTCTAGACAATCAGTACGTGAGCCTTTTGTTAATTTTCATGTATAACTGCAAACAAGCACCTAAACAAATACACCTCGTCACGAATATTCTGATGATTTTGTGCACAATACTCACGAGGATATATAATTGTGGTAAACTCTCATTAGAATTTATTACAGGATAATCTGCAATGTTACGAATTTGTCTATTTCCCTCGATACCAATAGCGTTTTTATTGCAGCCGGACTTGACGGCTTTACGATTCTTCGCTTAAAATTGAGCAATAAATGGCATCAAAAATGTAACTCGAATAATAGTAGGTTCTTCCTGTCCTTTCTAATGGTCATGCGTACTGTTCCTACGAATCATCGCAACGACTTCTTTATTGTCCATTGTTGCTGGCTAGCATAAAGAAAATATAGGAAAAAGATGAAAGCTTCAAGAAAGGCCAGATGGCTTCCATAGAACTGTTTATTTTTAAAAATTCCTAGGTATAATAATATATGTTTCTGATACATAAATTAAGTGAGTTTCACTCTAGATGCGAAGGTAAACTTTAAATGGAGTGACTTCATTAAATTTTCTAAGGAATGAATGTCATTGTTTTGCTTCTCATTTGCGACTTAAATGCTGAAATCCGATATTAAAATATTCTTGTGTTATATCTTATTAAACATATGCATGCATTTCTAACTAGAATTTACAGCAAGATATATACATAATCAAGAATTTTTTAAAGTCAAAGGGTAATACAAAACGTGCTAACTTCTTGTTAACCATTTTATCCAGCTGTGCACTGGAACTCTGAAACATGGCTTGGTTGTTTTTGAATTCAATGGTAAATGTTTATTCTAATGCGTACTATTTCGTACCTCATAGAAACGGTGTGCTTGTATACAGTGGACTCAGCTGCGTTTCAACTGAATACTTAAAACTGGACTGTTTGCGGTTCCGAACTAGTTTTTATGCATACCAACTTTTAGAACGCAAAGGATTTTTCATTTTGTCAACATGCGCAGACTTTTTAACCCTAGTTGTGAAGTTTTCATCGTTGTTCATTTCTGTCCCAGACTTTTAAGAGTACTGGAATGTCTCGTCATCCATGTGAAAGGCAAACGTGCTTTACTTAAAAACTGCACGCAAGCAAATGATGCTTTAAACGTCTCCTGGGAAATTTTACGCAATGTGGATGTGTACTTAATGTTCAGAAAAGGTTCCTACTGCTTAAATAGTGCCATATTATAAGAAGTACGGAAACTGATGGCTGAAGACGACATTAGTCGAAAAGCAGCACATTATAAATTCTGTTGGTTTTGACTTTCTGTTCAAAAAATAATAAAACAACGCACAAGTTACGTTTTCTCCATAAATATATGATTACCAGCTTACTTTTTGTCTATGTAATTGCAACGCAAAGGTGCACTCGAATGCATACCAACAAATTGACAAGAAGGGAGTTGAATTATTTACTAATGTTCTTTCCTGATGTAAACAGTCTTTTGAAAGGAGGATGTGCTTCAAAGTAGTAGTGCTGCTTTCGAATATACTACGCCTCAATCCCATTGACTTTTTACTCGGTCTGATGAGAATGAAGGTATCAGCAACCAGATATCGTTTCTTATTAATGAAAATCTATGTTACCTTTGTTTATTTCCGAGAGTTAATTCACCCTTTACTTATCCTATTGGGGTTCGATTAAAATGGTGACAGGCCATTTGAGGAGCAAAGCATCCAACTGGGAATTCCTACTATCAATTGTGCAAAAAAAAGCCAACAAATTGGTATAAGCGGACTAGTATTGAACTGGCTATTGCTGTAGAATTCGCAATAAACATGATTTGTTGGCACGTAACTCGTACACTTATTATAAGAAGTGCAAACAAAATCAAACCATTTGGATACTTTTATAATTATTCATGGTCGTGGACAATAAAAGCAATCTAGTAATCTACTATAACAATGTCGAATGTTCTGGCACTATTTGCCTACAAACTGTAACAATGGATTATTTAAGGAATATATCGGTAATTTCTCAGTATTAGAAGACTGCAATGCGGGTTCTGAGCGAGAGAAAACTGTGTAAGTTTAATCCGACATTCGAGCTATATTTGTATCCTATTACACTGGGCGTGGAACTCCTTCTTCTTTCAGGGCGTACGGCCTCACGTTTGTGGCATCTCAGTAGATTTCACTTAGGGAACTACAAACATTAGGCCAAGTCCCTGATTGTAGATAGACATCGAAGACGCCAGAATGGAGGATATATTGTGGACAGAATTCCTAGTGGTTTCCGCAGGCAACAGGGGCACCTAGTGAAGTTAAGGTTAGTGGTGACTGCATCCAGTCATGCCTGAGGGAGTGAGGTAGTGGTGGCAACTGCTTGAATAGCTTTACTAAACACTATTTAGATTTAGAGGAAGAGATCGTGTCGAACACTGGGATAATACTTTCATTAACCTGAGCTTTAAAACTCCTACAAAAGTCCATTGTCAGAGATACGGAAACAGTAAACATGCTGGGCTAGCTGTGGCATGTATACAAAACAAAATTTTTAACCTGCAGAAATCAATAATTGTCTAGTGTGGGTACCGATTAGCCACGGCGGACTGTGTCAGTCTGCGCAAGTAGGCGAGATTGGCTTGTTGGGTGAGAATATTTCCAGAAATAAAATCGTCAACTGGTGGTTAATTGGTTCGCTCCCCCCGCCTCCTCCCCTTTGACGGTTAATTGATTCTTTCCCCTTTAAATGTTGCTTGTTTTCGTAAACGATTTTATTTATGTAAAAACCTCCCACCCAAAACGCCGATCTCGCCTACTTGCGCGGATTGACATAGTCCGCAGTGGCCAATCACCGCCCTCGCCAGACACTTATTGATTTCTACACGTTCGAAGTTTTGTTTTGTACACACAACACAACTAGCCCCCGATTTGTTGCAGTTTCCATATATTTGACGATGGAATCCTGAAGAAGTTCGAAAGCTCAGACTGATAAAAATATGATCCCGGTGTTCTAGATAGCCGCTTTCTCTCAATCTTTAAACGTACCTGCGATGCGAATCTTTGCCTCAAGTGTTGTACAATCAGTGTGTATGCGTGTTGCATTACTCGAAAGAGATGTCGCATCTTGTGGCGTACCCTACATCGGCCGGGGTGTGATCAGTTCAAGTGGTGCTTGCGCAGCTGTTTTCTTTTCCAGCGTTGCACCCATCTCACCTCAGGCGGCCGATGGCTAGGCGGTGGTCTAATGCTGGCGGTGGGTAGAGAGTGAGGTCGTCTCTTGGACACTGTAGTCGGTCCAGTGTATCTTGTTGTGTGTAGTGACTCTCTGCGGGCTAAGTGTCCGATGAGGCCTTTATGGTGCCCCTGTCGGGAGCATACCTAGCGAGACGTGTTGATTGGTACGCGTGTTGAGTGTCTGTCGCGCCAGTCGTCTGCGCCTTCTCGTAGTTCCAACCTTCATGACTCTGGCTTGATAACCAAGTGCCGGTGTGGGAGTGGTCAGAGCGTGGGGTAGAGCCAGCGAATTAAATTTCACTATAATCAGCTACAGTCACCGCCTGCTTCAACTTGCTGAAACTCGCAGTGGATATCAGCATCAGCAGTCAGCGTCTGAAAGCACCCACTGCGAAATTGAATAACCTTGAAGCAGTGAGCCTTGCACGAGAACATCAAACCTAGCAATGTTGTCTGGCGGCAATATGTTTAAAATCATTGAAAATGGTTTTTTATGTAATATCTACTCCTAGGGTATGCACCATTTAATTGAGACTGGCTTTGAGCAAAACAGTGATTTTCTACACTTAAGACGTTTAAAATTTAATTTAAGACGCCGTACATGTGTATGTTATACGGGAAAAGCTGTATTTGTTAACTCTTGCAAGCCTTGAAGCGTCAACTATACCCTATGCCTTAAAAGGCCCACTTTATTCATGCAGGCCTAATGGGGAGCCTGTCTTCTGTAGCAGTGCTTTCGACTAGAACACGAAATTGTAGGCCGTGCAACCTGTGTTAAATAGTTTAAAATAATTTTTTTTATTGACAGTCAATAACTCGTTTGTCGACCATTCGCTTGTTAGCGGAAAGACATTTTCAAAGTACACCTTATATCCAGGAGTACTGAATTTAATTAGCCGATCCTTCATCTGCTCTTCTAAATAAGACTGGCAAAATACCGGCCAATAGTCAAGCTTTTTTCCGGAAACCATTGCTGATATCTTTAGTATGGACATTATTCATGATGATCGCTTTGGAGATAACGATTGTTACTTCCAGTTTCGTACCAAAACTAAGTGTTTTACCTGTCGCAGACTCTAAATAAACCCGCATTAGTTGAAGCAGCCTTATGCTCACACCCGTTCCAGAAGCAGCATTTGAACAGCTTCTGTAAAACAAACATCGTTTACTTTTTTCCGCTAAACAGTGAATATATGATGGGAAAAAAATCGATTATTATTCACCGTGGCACGTAATGCGAGAATTTATTAAATCATTTTCAAGAACTGTAATTGCAAGCTTTTCAAAAGTAGTAGCAGGTTATTCCTACAAGCAGCCTACTTCCGGAAGGCGCAATGTTCAATGCGGTGGGTAAGAGTGCTACCTCTGTTAACTGAAAAGTCTAAGAATACAAATCTAGCATGCTGTTTTATATAAATTATCTTTGGGCGTATCTTTCGTGCTACTCAAGTTTTATGAGTTCACTAGGGCACACAAACTTCTTTTATTGAAATCTGATGGCCTCTGTTGGAGTTCAGGTCATTGCAAGATAAATTTGGGCACAAATAAGTGAACCCATTTGTGTATCGTGACTTAATTTGGCTAAATTATTGCGAAGAAACATTCTCAGTTATAGACAGTTAGTCAATATATGCCTGTTGGTGGGGTCTCTTTATTGAAACTTCAGAGAAAACGTAGAATAGTTCAACAACTTTAATTAGTTGCCATTTCAGAAGTCCCATCAAGAAATTCGAGCTAACAGTTAAGCATCTAAAACAGACACTGGATAGCTGGAATTGTTATTGAGGTGAGCTCGACAACTGGGACTTTTTCTGCAGCCAACTCGCTGTTTCTATTAGTCCTTTCATCTTTTATTTTGGCGGAGCGCTTACAAAGAAACAGCTTCAAACTAAAAACCGCAATATCAGAGGACAGTATGGTAAGGATAATGCATATGCTCACCTTAAAGGGCACACGTGGCTGCTAACGCCAAAATCAGTAATAACTATAGCCCTGCGCATAAACCTAGGAACTATAAATAAATACATGTACTTTCATAAGCACTAACCTTATCATAAAATTATACCGTAGTACCACTCTTAACCCTCATTGGACTTTAAACTCTGGCCACAATCTCACCCCCAAGCTTAACCCTAACTTACCTCAATGTTAACCCTAAACCTCGCATTGAACTTCACCCCAAACCCATACATATAGTCCTATTTTCTCTGGGGTTTCGCGCAAAGACACATGTACTGTAGGTCGTTTCTCTTCTCATTTTCTAGCTAGGGTGTTCTATAAGTCATCCTTACCAAAAACGACTCCAACTCCCTGCCGATAGTTCGCTCGTGAAGTATTATTCCTACTGTTGCATGTGGGTTAATCTAAGATCGCTAAAGTAATCACAGATGCTGTAAGCATTTTCTGCTTCCCTTTTTATTCCTACAAATCGAGTCCGAGCGTGGTCACGATTTATAGTGGTTGCATCTGTGCATGCGACAGCCGCGTTTTTTCTTTTCATTCTGACAGAATCAAACTTTTATAAATAAAAATGAATTTTCAAAACCTTGCATGCTGTCTGTATCTGCATTCGTTAAAACAAGTGATTGCAGCCGATGACGAGTTATAAGCCAGAACTGGCCACATCGGGATTTTTAAGATTCACGATTTCGAAACTTCAATACTTTTCGCTTCTTTAACTCGGAAATAGCAGGCGGAATTAAACACACTGAATCCAGCACCGTTGAATGGTGGAATCCTTATTGTCCGCTGGGACATCTTTTTGCCAACAAAGTTGCCATTTCAGCATTTGTTCCTGAGGCAGAGCTCTGCCGTAGAAAATATACCATTTCGAACGGTTTTTAGATGCGACTCTGGTATGCTTATGACCGGTGGATGATATCAATATCAGCACTAAATGGTGGCTGCAAAATCAACCTCCCAGCTTTTTTGATTTCCTCCACATACTTGACAATGGCAATCAAACGTCAATTCCAAATTCTCTACATCTCGATAACGTTTATTCCCATCTTTATTCTCAGGCTGCGTAAACGAAGTCACTACCCTGGCGAATTATTTATGTCGACGGAAATGTCAGATGATTTTCGCGACCTTAAGGGGAGTCTTGGCCCGTTAGAACAAAAGCGCGTGCAGAATGCGAGGCAATTGTTTCCCACTTACCTAGCCTTCGAGGAATTATTGCCCTGTTTGCGCCAGTTAACGGCAAACTGTTTTCGACAAGGCAATAAAGGTTTCACATTGCTTCAACGCCTGCTAAACAATGTAAATATTGATGACAGACGGTGGAAGGAAACGTTCATATCTCCCGCAGACAACTTCGAATTTCAGGTAGCAAAGCCAAAATTTACATTTCTCACCCTGACTTTATACATCCCCAACTCAAATAATTTGGGGAGTTGGCCAATAGTGAAATCAAAGCAAATAAATATACGTCGCTTTCAGCTTCATGACGCCTATGGAAGTGATTTGTTTAATTATGTAAACGTAAAGGGAGATTTAGTTTTGTGCGTGAGCTTAGACTTTGTGAGATGAACGCAAGTTGATCGATTCAGACAGAGGGCGTTAGGACTGTGGCCGGCAACCCTCAACTCCTTAAAGACCGTCAATTATTTAAGAGTATGCGCATTTGATCAGGCTGATAGCTTCGTTTGCAAGATTTTTCTTCGGTTCATTTCCCTCTTACGTCAGGTAGCTCCGGTTTAAAGTTTTTATCAGTTGACTTTGTGGAGTGGTTTTGAAGTCCGAATCTATAAATGTATATATATATATATATATATATATATATATATATATATATCAGTAAGTGGGGTATGACAGCATCTGGGGGTAACTTGATACAGAACTGTTTCGGGCTTATTAGCCTTCATCAGCCAAGCATAACCCTGAACAC
>JAYGXS010000003.1:47045047-47081321 GCA_036362985.1 Ligula intestinalis
GACGATGCAAGCCTGTACGCTTTCGAAACGTCAGGATATTATACCCATTATTCCCGAGATCGCCTCTTCTTCTCATATATATATATGTTTCTTTATCTTTGTTGTTTATGCGATGGATTTGCGGCCAGCGTTGATTTGTTACTGAAAGTTTTCATTGCGATATTGTTCATCATCCTCCTCGTCAATCATCAATGGCATTAGTAGTGTTGAATAGAGAATCGTCAGTTAAAGCTACCGAATGTAATTAATCAGGAAAATTTGCAATTTCCTGGTAAGAGAAACACGCCTTCTACTGAACAGTTTAACCGAGCCTGAATAATGCAAACTGTTGGAAGCTTCTTTTGAAAATACCAATTCCTTATGCATAGGAGCCGCCCAAGGTTAAAGAGAGAAAATTCCGTTATATACAACTAGCGTTGTGAATAGAGAAAGATGACTCTTTGAAGTGAATGAGGAATTAAAAAGTTGACACCGAAGATGCTTGAGCAAAAAACGCAAATTTGTGTTCAGTAACTGATAACACCTGACGGTTTTATTTGATCGTATGAGGCATGCTAAATTTCAGGCCGGTTAACCAATTGCTTTGTCATATTTCTTGGTATGGATAGTTTTTTCCCCAGCAGGACAGGAGAAATAAGTTCACCCAGACACGCAAGTCCACAAAGTACACGCAGATAGGCATTTACTTCTGAGAAAAGTGGAATAATCGTCAAAATTATAGTAAGGGAAAAGAGAAGTGCTGAATTTGAGATTATCTTTTGCATTGAGGTTTCGTGTTAGAGTTGGGTTACAGGAGTAGATATCCTTACTGTACTTAGACGCTGTTCAACCTCTTATACCAAAGATGGATATATATTCCGTCTTTTGCCGCCGGCCATATGAGCGATTCTAATTTATTTATATTTGGGATATAATACTTTTTTGTTTGATGCTGCATGTATCTTGTTTTTACAATGAGATTTTGAGGAGAAACTTCAGATGCGACCCTGCCTACCAGGGAAGATATGGTTGTTTGCATACTTTCTAGGAAATACAGGTAGCAGAATTGAGAAGTTGTACGCATTCAATTGTCCTTTCTCTTATATTAACTATACTTTTACCCATCACCCTAGTCTTAATCTCAGCCATTAAACTAAACCTTAACCTTAGACCTTAAACCTAAGTTGCTGAAATTTGGCACAAAGCCTTTAGAATTACGAGTGGTTCCTGTCGCCGGACTTTTTGGGTTGAAGGCATAAAAGTCTCCTACCAAAACGTCGTAAAACAAAAAGTGGAGCAACTGTCTTACAGGTTAATGTGGCTTCTCAATTCTGTTGTAATGAGGTCATTGCTCCGACAGTTTGACGCTCCCGAGCGACGACGTACACCGTGTTCTCCAGTGAGTGGGTGCAGAAACGACTAATTGTGTGTGAAGTAGTGTGCGGTGAAGTAGACTTGGCAGCATTGAACGCACACTCTTTTTCTCTTTCATCCCTCAGTCTTCGGTGGTAGGAATACGTCAAACTATCAGAAGTTTAGTCCCACCCTCAGTCTTGTGTAAAGTTATGCGTGACCGTCTTTAATCATTGTTTCATTTGGATCATATCGTTATCCTAAATTTCTGCCTAACGAGGTCTTAACATCTCGATGGCATTTACAAAAAGCTTTCAGTCCTGAGCAAAATCTAAATGTCCTTGTTTTTTCTATGCTGTATTTCGAAACTTTTTGGAGTTTGATTAGGACTCTCGGACTTCCCGCAGCGTATGCCAGCTGCAAAAGTACAGGAACTCAACATTTAGAATCCATTCTCCGGCAGTGACCAATTATGTTCTTTACTAAAAAACCTGAGAATATAAAAGCAACAGACTTCTGATCGCGCATTTATTCACAATATTCAAATGATTGTGTGACTGGATTCACTCTGTAAGTTACGATCAGATATATTGACTGCATTTTATGGATTTGGAGTTCATTGAACTGGTTGCAGTTCATACATAGAATATTGGACCAGAATACTTACATGTATGGTCCTTAAACAGGACATGGAAACAGGAACCGGTATCGGTGGTTCCTTGATGTAATTCTGGCTTGGGAACTCCAGCATGGGTAGTCAGCCTACTGTAGCCTTACTTATGGATTTCAAACGTGCAGTAGGCTGGGCATGTAAATGAATCCAAACCCCTCCTAACAGTTAGGTTTAATGTAAACAGTAAGTTAAGGATAAATATTACACTTAAGTTTAGGACTTAGGCTGGCATTAACTGTCATGTTTTTGCTTTGGATAGTATCAAGGCTATGGTTAGGGCAACGGTTTAGATTTGCTATAAAGGTGAATGTTATGGTTAGGACAGGAGAATATTTGGCCCTCCTGAAATTTTGGGTTGGGCCGCTTTCAGTATTTTGGCTGGGAGTTCCTTCTTATGTGTCCCAACATACTCGGCCTACTTATTCCAAAGAAATTTATGATGATCTTCTTTTGTTTTCAAAGGTTTTATCTAGAGTGTGACTGCAACTTCGTTTATGGCTAATACATTTCTTTTTTTAATGAAAATCTTGCCAGAAATATTTTAGTATGCGCTTTTTATCACAAATTAGGAACATATGTCACCACTTAGAGGAATTTCCCTACATAAATGGGCCTAAGGAAATCAAAATTTGTACCTTTATAACTGGCATGTATTTCTAAGACACTTAGGAGCAAGCATCTTTCGACAACGTCATATCTTGCAAAAAACGGCCTTGTCGAATTATCTTCCATCCAAGGCTTCATGTCTTCTTAAATTAAAATTGGCTTCGTCCCGTTTTTAAGCGCTCGCCATCTCCACGTGACCATATCTTATAAAATAAAAACGTGCGTGAGCGCTAGTTCAATGGGTGTGGTAGTACACTGTTGAAAAGACTATTTTTTAACTTTGAAACGTTTTATATTAAGTTGTAATTATTAATCATTACAGTTCTTAACGAAAGTTATTGACTTTACCTGAACTCCATCAACCATCAAACACGACAGCAAGGCAATTGAGCCATAATAAAACGCTCTAAATCGAGAATACTGACCAATAAAAACACGCTATCCCTTTCTAGCTGGTTCGATTTCATACGGATAGTAATAAGTGAAATTTACCCCAATGTAAACATATCTTTGCAAATATCCGTTAAGGAGACTATGTGCAGAAAACTTATGAATGTGAAGATAAAAACAATATTATTAAATCTAAACAATGTAGCAAGATACTTCTTTGTAGAACATAATTTCAATTTATTCGCAATTTAGAAACGGAACAGGCAGAATGTAACAAATGTACGCAGAAACGTATTATCTGTTCGGCAATTCCTCTTTACATTTGCAAGCTTAGAATAGAGCTTGAGCGCAATCAACTTTGCTATCAGATATTCCACTATAACATAATAAGTAAGTTCTTTCATTTTCAACCAAAAATTTTATCATTTATTCGTAGATAAATTTAAAAAACGTCGAAATTCTCCATTTTAACTCACAATTTGCCTTAAAAAACGTAATATGCGCAGCATATGTCACTTGAATGTCTAATTTAAGCGGTTTTTAACGATAAGGTCAATTAAAGGAAGTTTTTCTATTAATCTTAGGAATAAAAATACTGAACTTCTGTTGTAGAAGTTCTTTCTGCTCGAAAATGTGTTTTGAGGTTTCCAGGAATATCTAAATAAGGCCTGCATGGCCATCTTTATAAATATTGCCATGCAAACAATCCTTTTTTCAGTAAATGCTTTAAATAGTAAAGCTATTTTAAAGGTTTTAATATAACAGTCGAACAGAATCTGGAGTTATGGATAAAAGCTTAGAAACACTGAAAACATCTTAAATTTTCCAGAATCTTAGGGAAGATCTGAAACTTATTGTAATTTAATAACGAAAATAAGCACAAAACGTTTTTACTAAAAGCGCCTTTTTGACAAATAAAAATATTGTGGTTACCCATTCAACTGACGATGAGATTTAAACTTATTATTGTGATTAACGGGTAGTTTTACGTTTGCAAAACTTGAGTATTTTTCAGAAAATTGTATTTTTTAATAAAAATTAGTAGTTTTTACATTTATTTTAAGTAACTTACTTGTCTTATGGTTTTCATTGTCATTTCTGCGTTTTCGTACATGCTTCAATGCCATATTGCGCGTGATTATTAATCTTTTACAGACTTCAGCATTTTGCATGGCTTCTCGCCTTACTGTGTCCTTCGTCTATTTTGATTTATATATTGTATTCACCTCTAATTACTTTAAACGGCCTGTTTCCGACCACTCTGTGACAAAGTGAGGACACTGAACTAGAAGAAACCCAACCACGTTATACAAATTTTCAAAGAGTAAGCCTTAAAATACTACATTTACGTTAGCCCTAACTCAAAACTTAATTAAACTATGAACTTACACCTTATCTTAAACTCAATCCAAATGGTAATTCCAACATCAACCAAAGCGCTTCTTTACTCCAATGACAATCACAGTCCTAATTGCTCCACCAACGTGAATTTACTTGGAAGAGAGAGTGGGTTTCTGTTTCCGTGTTTTGCCGGAAGAAATGTAATAGTTTTGCTGATGTGTTAACAACGTGACCTTTAGCTCCGGAGGGTACGTACTATGCGCTCTCTAACGAAGTTACGAAACGTTGTCATGACAAAATAAAGTCAGCCCGGCTGACTTGTGTCGGCTGATGTGCATGAGGAGGGGTTTGAGCAGGAATCCGAAAGGTCAAGTAAGCAAAGCGCTCGTCCAGCAAGCGCGCATTAAACGTTCTAAAATCCCCTTTTCCTGTTAGTGTCTACAGTAAAAACACTTCGTGACTGAATATGCAAGCAAGTTATTTACATGTCAAAAGTCAAAATGTAGAAGATAGTTCGAAAGTTCACGATAATTTTTCTGCGTAGAAGGCAATTGACAAAGCATAAAAACCTTATTCTGCTAGATAAAGCACCTTATTTTTAGAATAAATTTAAAGTGATAAATAACAAACGAATGTAATGGGTGGTTAAGCAAAACAGAGTTAATTTAGTTGTGAATTAACAGTCTGCAGAAGGAAAATCCAATTCAGTTGTTATAAGGAAAAGTATTATTAACAATTTAACCGGCAAAACGTTTGAAAAAGCGAGGAAAAATTTGGTGGATTTAAACACCGGCAGCGATAATAAATCAGATGTATGATAGACAGTTTCCTAATTGCCCGTCTCAGGTGCATATACGGGCTATAGGAGAAAGTTAAGTCAATCTTTCCAGACAACAAATAACCTACGATGCTCCCATATTAGCAGCGCAACGAGACACAGTCATCTGCCTCGATGGCGGAGAGTAATGCAAGGAAGAGTTTGAATGCATTAGATAGTGCAAGAACTTTTATGGACGTTGATGCTTCAGGAGACTTGGTATCCGCACTTGGGGCGGCGCTGTAGTTAGCCTGCTGTGACCACCAAACAACAAAACTAGCAACAAAAATATGCGCATGCTACTATCGGTTCGAGTTGCTTTTATGTTGCCCCGATATGACATAGGGTTGCGGTCAAGGTGGCCAAGGCGAGGAATATCTACCCTCCGTAAAATGTAGTGTAGGGCCAACTTATTACCTCGGGGCGCTCCTATTCCTATGTTCTGCGCTCGGAGGGACCATATCAACAATCCTGACTTAATTATAATCACAAACAGCTACTTTTATGGAATAAAACCGTTAAGTTTTCCAGGGTATAGTTAACTAGCAAGCGTTTTCGAGGCAAAATTTGGAACGGATCTCTTGACGATTGCTCAGGAAGTTTGCGAACTGGTATTTCGAGCGCATCTTAAAATTCCACCTTAGTTTGACTTAAAAAGATGTATCTTGATACACAGGAAATGGGATGCTTACGACGGTAGTTGCTAGTTTTACTCTTATTTACTACTCGCTGACAGGCTTCTCAAAATTCAACTTGTGAATCTTTTATCAGTTACGTTCACCCCTTGCTTCATGCAACTGCAGCTCAAACAATATACAAATGAAAACATTACTGCAAATTGTCGTTACGAGGTTTTCAAACCCATAATCTAGCAGTACGTTCTTGGCCACATCTCTGATCTTACTTAATTCTAAGCCACGAGTGATATTTATGCAAACCGTGTATAGTGAAATCTTTTTCTAAGCATTGCTGTACTTATGTCGTATGATTAGTAAGGTATGTGTCTGGACAATCCATATACACCCCAAAAATCTCGTTAACTTTTTTGACATCAATTTGCATTCTTTAGGAAATTTAGCCTTTTATAGGACACTTGTTATTTCTAGCCAACGCCATGTCATATACGTTCCATGCTTACCTTTTATCTCCATTAAACTGATGACCGATCATTGTCAACTGGGGAGCCCGAGTCGATGTATAGGGGCTGGCCTCCGATCACTTAGACATTTAAGCAACAGTAGCTTATGTGGCCCCACTCATGTATCCCTACAACCAGCATGTTTTCCTACCAAAACGGTGTTTATCGGGAAATAAGGACACGCAATGGAATATGCTTGAATAAATTTCAAGTGCATTTGTATTTTACTGCATTAAGAAGTGTTGTTAATTTAAACCTGTAGATTTTCCTGATCTGTATTATCGTTTAACTTATCGCGGCAAAACCCGATTATTAAATTGCAAGTTTCGTGAATTTCCCGAAAAATTGAAATGGTGGTTAGGAGGTCATCTACTTCAACTTACCTGAGGTCCAACTTACCATTCTGGAATTAGATTAATAAATTCAGCGGAGCGAAACACCGCGCACACCATCAGTTTAAATGTGGAACAACCTGCTCTAAGCGGCCACAGGAAGCAACGTTGACTACATTTATTCACTTCACACTTACTTCTAAAATGTTCCTTCACTGCCTATCCTATTTCCCCACCCCACAAATCTCTATAACCACCGTTTTTGCAGGACAAAACGCTGGGACTAGGGGTGTATGAGTGGGGCTACATAAGCTACTTTTGCCGACATTTGTAAGTAAATGTCTTGAGTTAATTAGTCTTCCATATGTACTTGCCAAAACCAGTAAATTCTGCAGGCGTGATGAGATAAAAAATGAGGCACGAACATTTAAGTTGCTTCGAAACAAATGCTTGAAGTAGAACTCAAGCATAGAATGCTGTACCATCGTCATGGGGGTAATTCTTGCTTGCACAAACTCCTCCAAATGGGCAACAATAGAAAACAGACCTCACGTAAATTAAAAGTGACTTGAATGCAGACAAGTGAAACGAGCAGGCTTGAACCCAATAGAATCTACAGGAGAAAGGGAACTTTCTAATTAACTGATTGACAAGGGACTATACAGGAATAAGGAAACCTAAATGTCATCACCTCTATTTGGCATGACTAAAGTGCATAGGCGATACAGCGGTAGGGTTCTTTCGTTGCTGCACACAGAGCGCATCAGTGCCAAGAATCTATTCTTGCAAGCTTCGGACGACGTCTGACGTCTGAAGTTGAAGTCGCACACAGCCCAGAGGTAACCATAAGCCAAACTGAAATGCTTACTGCCATAGCAAGAAACATCTGGAGTAGTCTACAGGATCTGGTGCAGTTGCGGGCAAACCTACTGTGTCGGAGAAAATTAAAAACTTCTCAAGACGCGAACTGCCGAACACGTGGCAGCAGTGCGGCGAAATGCTGTTAATTCGCAAGTTGCGGCTCATTTGACGAGACCCGGCCACGCATTAAAATTTTATTGGACCAAAATTCTCACAAGAGGTGACAATCGGACGATTCGATAATTACTGGAGTCATGGTTTACGGGCCCAAATCCATAAACAAGTGCAACAATTTGCCCAATCCATATTTGGTGCTGAGACTCAATTTGGCCAAAGTAAGTCGCCACTTGGGGAACGGACAGGCAACCGCATCATCGTACCCCGACACCGGAGGGCAAGCTGGCCGAGTAATCCTCATGCCTGAGTCCACCACGTATTATTTTTGAGTCCCTCGTTTTATTATACTAGCCTGAGGATGAATAATTCCAAATGTTCATTCGCCTAATTTGCCTTCTTGATTGTGAAAATGGCTAATATTTCCATATCTTTATCCAAACATTATGCCTCACCCGTATGTTACTCCAAGCCTAAGCTGATGTCTTCTGCTAACCTTCACCAAAACCTAACTCTAGCCCCATTTTCCTGGAATTTGGAGCAAAACCACTTTGTTCATTTGCGGTATCTGTTTTCAAAGGTTTTATGTAATCTATCACCCCGCACCTATGCCTGCATTAGTTCCATCGAAAGACGATTTCATGTTCTGACGAAGAATCGGTCACCTTGCTGGCATCAAAGTGGGCCTCGCACTGCCCAGCTGAATATTGCAATTATCGCCAGGCCTGCAAAAACGTCATTATAAGGATCAAAGAGTAGATAACTTCACTCATGATATGCAGTGAGAGAAATTTGAGTGGTTGTCATTGCATGCAATTGCTGTTGTTGTTTTTTTGCGGAGTTAATAAGAGACGCAAAAATCCCTTAAGATAAACCTATGCAGTCAATCCAAATGTCCACAAGTTGGCAACGCTTTCAAAGTAAGCACGCTCTGTTTACTGCAAACCTCAAGAACTGTCGGTATTTGATGGTTTATATAGCTTTTAACTTCGTAGACTGGTCATCAGTGTTGTAAAAGGTATCTGGTCGGCGACGGCAATAACCCACTCTGAATGGATAGCATCGTCTTCCATCACAAGTCAACTGTTTCCCACCACCAGCTCAGACCACTTTCCCTTGCATATACTCATTTAATTGCTTTTGTAGAGAAGATTTTATTGGAAGCACCAATCGGCACTTATCTAATAGAATATGGAAATACCTCCCACCTTAGCTGAGAAAGGGCAAAATTGAGAGCATGTTCAGCGCTATTTTCAGTTTCAGTTTATTCAGTTTATTTGGTGAGGATAGTAGTCAATGCCTTCGAAAACCCTATTCAGTACGTGTAAAAGCACCTATAAAAATTTACCACTGCTAACATAGTATTAGCAAACAGTGAGTAGCATTGTTTTTTACAACATATGTCTGGTTTCTATAATTCAGACTGGAAGAGAAGGAATGGGACGCATGTAATTATCCAAGCGTTGTTTGTACATCTGAAAGGTAGTGGCCTCCACGACTGACTGTACAAAGGTTGTTCCACGTTTGTATGACACGTTGCGTGAAGAATTCAGAGCAGAGGTTTAGCTTGGACATTTTCATGCGCAGTTTTAGTGTGTGCCCACGCAGATAAGGTGAGAGGTGCCACTGAATCATGTCTTCAAAGTGTAATCCTTTCTCAAGACCGTTTATTATCTTGTAAAGTAGGATGAGATCCCCTCTTTGTCGCCTGTAATATAGAGGGAATAAATTTAGGCATGCCAGTCCATCTATATAAGTGTGGTTCTTTGAACCTCTTACTAGCTTTGTTGCCCGACGCTGCACTTTCTCCAGACATGCTGTGTCCTTTGCTAGCCATGGCCACCACGCCTGTATGCCATACTCTAGGTGTGGTCGAACAAATGTGCGGTACACTCTGCCAAAGAGGTCTTAATCAAAGACTAAAAACGTGCTATTGATAACGTGCAGCGCTCCCGTGGCTTTATTTTCAGCTTTGACAGATTGTAATGAGAGCATCAGATTGCTATGCATCCAAATGCCGAGGTCTTTTTGCGTAGATGCTACGGGAATTCGGATGTTTTTCAGGTGATATGTCCTGCCGCTCAGGGGGATAGGGTAGTTTGTTGAACGCAGGTGGAGGACGGCACACTTTTGCACATTGAAATCCAGCAGCCATCTCTCAGACCACGTCTGCAGTTTGCAAAGATTATTTTGCAGCGCATCTTGGTCGCTTGGGCGCTTAATGACCTGCCAGAGCTTAACGTCATCGGCAAACATGATTTTACCGCAGTCCAGTTCTTGAGGGCTGTCATTTGCATAGAGGATTAAGAGTAGAGGACCAAGAACGGAGCCTTGAAGAACCCCACTAACTACGTCAGCCCAGTCCGATTCATACTCCCCGATGCAACCGCATTGTTTTCGACCGACTAAAAATGACCTGATCCAGTCCAAAATTTTCCCTTAGATGCCAAGAACACTCAGTTTATGTAAAGGGCGTTGATGGGGCACGCTGTCAAAGGCTTTGCGGAAATCGATGTGCACTACGTCCACTTCAAAGCCTTCTTCTAAAGCACTTTTCTAGGCCTCAATTGAAGTCAGTTAATTTGAAAAGCAGGAGCGTCCTCTCCGAAAGCCATGTTGGAAATTTTCGTTCAAACTGTTTTTTTCTCGGCGTTGTGTGGCTCCCAACGAATCTTTCCATGTGATTTTTTGTGCTCTACTAATTTATCTAGAGCCACAGGGTCAAAGTCTGCTAACACCAATTGGAGCGACTGCTATCTGGTTGAGGAAGTTAGTCTTAGGTACGCAGTAGTGTGATGAGCCGTCCTAAACGCGTGCGCACGCAGCACTGACAAACCGTTCCCACGCCATAGGACCGGTCACACGGTGCACGTAATGCCGCGCAGCTGTAGCCAGGCTAAAGACTCTAACACGCCAGCTGAATGAGTCACTAAGCCAATGCAGTTGATCCTCACTTATGGCCATAATCTGATTGGCGCAATCTTGTATGCAGTAATTACGCTGTAGTAGGTATGCTAAAATACTTTACTTTTGTGTTCTTCTTGTTGTGCTCTTCCTTGAGGACTAACACAAGGCTTAATTAGACGGTGATGTCGCGGCTTTGGCTACATTTGCATCAAAAAGAACGGCGTGTGCGCTTCACACCTACCTTGGCCACTGGTCGATAACGATTACCTGTATAGTCACCTAAACAGGACACGGAAATAGAAACAACCCGTACATTTAAAATAGGTCGTTTTTCAATAAATTTCAGGAAAAATACATATTTGCATGGTTTTAGCCGTAAGACTCCACTAAATCTTAACCATAGACTTAACCTTGACCTAAACCCTACAGATAACACGAACTCTATATTTACTCATTAACATAATCCTGACCCTAGTTCTAACTCTGACCATAACTCCAACCATTAACCCTACCCTACACTTAATCTTACGTTTATCTTAATTCTAAGTCCAATTTCCCCAAACTTCGCCACAAGGCCACAGAAATATCGTGGGCGGTTTCCATTCCGTTTTCCGCTTATGCGACCGTGCAAGTCAGTCTTGCCCAACTGCTGAACTCTCCCGTTCCCCTCTCCCTCCTCACCCCCTCCCCCGGCTTTAGTCCGCCAGAAACGGCTCCACGTGACCCTCACTGCTGACTGACCCACTCTCTCTAATGTACCCTCACCCCCTTAATCACAAGGCTTCCTTTTATGCAAGGAACATTAGATTTCCTTACTAAGCCCGGTGATAATTAATCGAAAGCACGCGTGCGCTCGCCAACTGGTCTTCTCATCTAACTTTCTAGATAATAGCCCGCCGCTCTGCCTGCGGTCTCCAACCTCTGTTTACTCCTAACAACGGGCCGACCCTGAGCCTTATCAATCATTTGCTTGCTCTTATCTTACTAAAGTCTACAAAGCAAGGAATAATCTTTTGATGCATAAAAAGCTTGGTTTTGTGCTCAATAGTCACAATTTACGAGGCAATATAGGCAACCTGGTTGTCTTAATGTCTGACACAACTTATGCTGTGTTAACTACAAATAGACGGTCAAAGAGTATTGATTAAAATTGTTCACAGTTATCAAAAAAGACGGGAATAATCGTTTCTGGTTTAGTTTTCGTCATCGACCAGCCAAAGTTAAAACTGCAGTGTAGCTTTGATCTCCTTTCGAAGTTCTTTTTAGACCTAGTAAACCTTGGAGTAATTAAATACTTAGTGAATTTGTGGATTTAAGGTTATAAAGTGAAAGTTACCGGTCGCCCCATGGAGCGGTGGGAGTACACTGCACCGGTATTGAAGCCAGCAGAGGTAGTAGCTGTTGACGAAAAAATGCGAGGGATCCTCAGATACCTCCCCACTGAGTTTTCTCACCAAGGAAAAGCTCTTAGTGACTTCCATTGTTGGAAGGCAATAAAGTTTCAGCAGTTTGTAATATAAGTAGACGTCATTCTTCTCGTAGGTATCCTGCCAGCTAATCCCCAGATATTTCTCCTATTTACTACTTGACTGTACATACTTAGAGATATTCGGAACTTGGAATGCTGACGGAAAATGGAAGCTGTCAGACGTTGACGATACCATTGTCAAACGACTTAACGTGTTGCTAGACAGATGCTGATCAGAGGCTGGCAAAAAACACTTACTTAACTGATAAGTCCATTTAAAACTCTTTAAAGTACTGCTGGCTTGTAGACGCCATTGCTGGATCACCAACGGGTGCAGAACCGGAAACATCGTCACATTTTTCTTATTTTTAACAGAGTTTTCTAATATTAACATACGTTAGACTTAACTGAACTGCAAGTCAACGGGGACTTTAAGGAATCCAGTGCTACCAGTATCGCCGATTGCCCTAAATTTTCGATATTTGATATGTTATTGTAATAGCAGATGGAATACTTGAGTTGGACACTTTCTTACATAAAAATAAAATTAGGTGCACGCAGCATTAACCTTCACTTTAGAAAAAGTGGACAGACAGTGCCTCCCTTTCTTGAATTCCTTCTTAGTAGAAGGTCTGATGGAGCAATAAGAGGAAGTGAATTTCGCATGGAAACATGGACAGGACAATACATATAACTAATTGTCATACTCCTTCCTCTTCCCCTCCTCCTCCACCCCAATTTCTCTGGTCCCCAATTAAGACTAGAATCTGATCCCCTTGATCCATTTACACATCTATTCCCCCTCTTCTCCCTTGTTGCTACTGATTAGTTTGCATAAAACTTTCGTTTACTCTTCCCTCCCTTATATTACTGCATTGTCTGATGATGAATTAATCGAAAACGTTCGTTCGCTTAACTTGACTTCCTCAATACATAAAAGTCTACAGTTTTGTCAAACTAAGTCAGAAACGAAGCCAAGTCTGTCGCCTCACTAACCGATCTGGGAGAATATGTTCTCCAGGGGCACTGGAGAATAAACTAGCTCTCATTAAAAACAGCCTGCAAGAAAATGGCTTTCCCGAGAAGATTATTGTTATATTTATGGAGGAACATCCGATGACTGGGAGAAAAGCTACGTACTTAGATTGCCTTTTCGAGGGGCTCGAGCAAGCGGATTCCTACACCTTAGCTTGAACGCTGCAATCGCGCGCATTTATCCAGCAGTTAAGGTAAGATTCGAATGTTCAAGAACTTTACTTCTTCGCCTTGAAGACAAGGGAAAACTCCTATTACAGACCTCTTCAATGTGTATACACGTCTTTATATGCTCTTGTGGGGCAAGCCGAACAACTAGGCGGCTACCCAATCGCATTCTAGAACACCCTTCCTGCTTGGTTAAACAGAGGCGAGGTAAAGTGCATATCTAGTGCAATTTTGAATCACGTGGTTGACAGTAGTCATCGGATAGCCTTAAACCAAGCTCTTCGAGTGATGTATAAAGTATCAGTAAAATATTCCAAGCTCCTGCCTCAGCGAATACTTTCAACGGCAGAGGCATGTGCCATAGGCTTCACTGACCTACGTTTGTACGGACACTAAGGCTCCCATGGCCGAAGACCAATTCAAAATCCGTCAGCACGCTTCCTTCCACGCTGCGAAACGATGTGGAGGCAGCGATAGCAAGCATTCTCAGGTCACCCACGCCGTCACGAGACGATGACATCTTGCGAGACAAAAACAATGGGGTGACATGAACTAATTGCCGGACCCCTTTCCCCTCCGCGGTCCCTAATTATGAGTAGAATCTGACCCCTTTATCCCTTTACACCCCTTTTCTCTCCCTCTTTAACTTCTTCTGATTACTTGCTCAAACTTTTGTTAATTTTACCTTCACTTATATTACTGTATTAGCCTGATGAGTAATTAATTTAAACGTTTGTTCGCCTTACATGACATCCTGAATGCTTACATGGGTATCATCGCTACTAGGGTGGGAATGGAGACTCTGAGGCTCGAACACGGGACCTGCTGATTAAAAACCTAACGCTTTGAATATTGAGCCACAGACTTTTTGTCCTGCCGACTGCGATGGGACACAGTAGCCATGGTGAAGGGGCGCTCACTGATCACGATACGGATCAAACTCTTCGGTGGTGCCTTGGGTTGCAAGTTCGAGCCTGCGCCAGCTGCCGCACAGCTCAGTGCTTGAGGTGTTGAACTTCTGACAAAGAGCTCGCAGGTTTGAGCCTCGCGAATTACAGAACCTGGGGTTGACTATAGCTGACTGCTGACGATTAATAAGCCGAAAATCGACATTTCAGTCTTTTGTGCAATGGTATTGTGCCTGTGAAACTAGCCGCTCTGAGTTTGCTGTGGGCACCCAGGTTGAGCCTTCAAGGAAAAATGGGATGGGTATGGCTTGTAACGCAATTGACGAGTGCCCTCGAACATTGTGCTGACTTTTTGGATTTGCTGCTATTTTGTCTCTTTTTCATACGCACGCCTTTTTTGCTTCGCACTTAAGTTAGACTTATTTAGGCGATTTGTAATGGAGGCTTTTCCTGAACTTTTAATTTTAGTTGGTAATTTGTTATTTTTGATGGCAATTGTTTTGGGCAGGTTTAAATCATTCATTTGACCCAATGGTGAAGAAAAATAGTGGCCTCGAGAGGATGCTATTTCATGACAACAGTTGCAACACTTATATACATACAGTGGTTTAACGACCTGAGCTGCGAGGCGCTAGAGCGAGCTATGTGTTAAATCAAAGGTAGGTCAAATTATCCTCTTAACCTACTGAAACGTATCAATACACAAATTTTGAACCAGTAGGATGATGGCCCAAGTAGGATTTCCGTAACGATCCACCTCAAATCTCTCACATGACTATCCGTACCTCTAAATTTATAGTTGTTTGGCAGATTGGAATAATTCTCATGGCCCACTTTTGAGATCTTTTGCAGCCCCGATGGACTTCGAACTCACGACAAAAATGACAAGGCTTGCCTTAATTCACGGCTCTTACTAGCGCCTCATAGTTGAGCTGGTTAGAGAGGTGTTTGTACTCCAGTCTCGCCCTTGCTGTGGTGAGTTCCTATCCCACCGAAGCCGTCGAACATTTCACAAGTGGATTCAATGAATTATGTTATGTTGATAAAAATGAATTTATGAGTCCAACTACACCTGCTTTTTATGAACTTTCGTTTCTTTACTCCTGTAAGACCTTGGGCAGTAGCACGACTGTGTTACAGAGTTTTTGTTGAAAGCCCATTACACTTAATGAGGAAACGCATCGCAGGTTCGCAATCGATTATACGTTCACTCCAGCAGGACACAGGGATTGATGCGCCCACTCCCCCTCCATATATACAGATGGTCTTCGTGAGTTTGCACGATTACTTAATACTTAGATATCTCAACACTAGCCTCAGTCCATTTGTGACTCCAGTCCTAACACCAACCTTAATCCAAACACTGAAATTCTTTCTCACCCCAATTCCTCTTGAATTTAGTGCAAACGTACCTGCATTACGTGTTTTGTCAAACGGGCCATCAAACCCATCCTTACTGGCCTCTGTCAGCATTATTTTTATAGTGCCTTCTGGTGGTTTCAAGCAAAGCCTAGTATTTTTATGCAACGACGATATCCCAGACCAGGATAGACGATCAGTCACATCCTTAACATTGAAGTGGACTTTACCCTGCTCAATGGAGTATTGCTGCTACTGCCACATCAGGACAACCTCATTGTGACGATTATGCATAACACGTTCTTTGTTAGTGACTTATCAGGCGTGGAGAGTAGTAACAAAGTGGACAACGTCCTCCGTCTGCTGGTTGTCAAGTTACGTCAGTTCTGACCCGAAGCCAGTGTACTTTCTTTGCAAGATGCTCGCAATCATATAAATTCGGCTATAATCTTAGGGAATTGTACCGGCATTCTCGTCAATATGTGCAAGGATACTCAAACTGTCATAAAGGGCTTTGTGCAGATCCCAAATGGCCATCAAAATGAGCTCCAACAGGTTAAGCCAAGCCTGATTAACATTGTCTTCCTAGGTTCTATTCCTCTGACAGAGTATGTCAACTTCGAGATTGCAGACACTTTGTATAATGCTTTGAGCGATCAAAGCTCAGTTCAAATTTAGCCTGTTTTCACTAGTGGAGGTCGTTTACGCACGCGCAGGTGGACTTCACCAGATCTTAGGTATTTATCATGACCTAGCTAAGCAGTGTTCTCGTTTTTGAATTTGCGGTGACCTTTAGAGCCAAGGTAATGCAGCACGTGTTGCATGTTCGGTTCTCTTGACTTTTACTGATGGTTTGATTCGCTCCTTTAGGTGGTTAACGGTCTTGGTTACTCAATAGCAATTTATAGAGGACAGCAGAACCAATTAGTAGACTGGCGGTTGGCAAGGCATGCCTCTGCATTTAAGTTGCAATCTGAGTGAGCTGTCATGATCGTCCCCCGTCTTCTTCTGTCAGGGTATTATTAATAATTTATACGCTTTTCATCCGTGATTTGGCGGCCTTTGCCTCGAAGAGCCTTGTGTCGTGTACCAGGAAGTGTTAGAGGAATGGAAAAGGTATTCATTAGTCTTGAACATAAAAATTGATTTGCAGATAGTATTGCCGACTGAAATGGCCATTTCTGGCTTATTAGCAGTCGGCTGCCAGTCCTTCCAAGTCTCCAGACTCTTAAGTCTTTGCTAGCAATAATATTTGCCTATACCACTATCTGCTACGGCTGCTATCTGCAATCCGCTTCATGAGAGGCCTTCCAATTTCTCCGGCGTAGTTTTTTTGTCCGCACATGCGTCCGAGAAGCTGAAATACTTCTCAAGACGCGGATTTCTGAACACGCGGCAGCAGTGCGGCTCATTTGACGAGGCCCAGCCAAATTCATATTTGATGAGGCTGGAATTCTCACGAGAGGTGCCAGTTGTGTGAGTCGCGATTTGCTTGCGTCATGGTTCACGGGCCTTCAGGTCTATAAACAAGTGCAATGACTATCTAAACCATTATTCTATGCTGAGGCTCTATTTGGCTAAAGCCATTCACGGCTCGGTGAACACACAAGCCAGTACTTTGTCTAATCCCAGCGCCAGGGACTAGATGGCCGAGCAATCATCATGTTCCATTGCACCACGGAGGATGAAACTCCTGAAGATCACGACCCGCACGCCAACCATCAAGCACTTACTGCACTAGCGAGAAACTATCCTCAATAGGGAGAGCCGTTAATTACCATAAATATGCAGAAGCATAGCGACTGTATCCTATTAATATTTCAACTCCCTGTGTATAAATTACCCGTTTTTGCCCTTGTTTCTGATACTGGATCCGCGAAGGATTTCGAAACGTCAGGCGAGCAAACTCTTTGGTCCAGCGATGATATCTACTTCTTCTCAACTTTGAAACACTGGTTACGAATTTTCGGTAAATAAGCAATTAATAGAGTCCATGCTACGATCAGGAAAGAAGGAAAATTGGGCTTTTGTCCTCTAAGTAGCCTACTGTAGCTGATTATATTTTCGTCACAAGGCGCGAAAACAGGAACACTCGCCCTGGTTAGGCGGGAAACTATGCACAAAATTCTAGATGGAGTGAATATTATTGAGTTATAATCGTAAGCTTAACACAAATCCTGAGCCAAACCCTAATCATATCTTGAAGTTTAAACTCCTTTCTAGCCCTTATGTTAACCTTAATCCTAATCTTCACCCTAAACCTAACCGCGCATGTACCCTATATAGTTAATAATGTTAATTTTCCTTTGCAGACCTACTTACAGATTTACATCTGACTCGAAGGACGATGACTACCCATTAAAATAGGCCGAGATAGCCGGCTGATTGGTAAGCGAAAATACTAGAGTAAGCTTAATGTTCACTGATTCTTTGGAGGCCTAGTACAGCAGCTAATCTGCCACATGTGTTTTTATCCTTTTCTAGTAGGCCGAAGCTCATAAGGACCCCGAATCTGCTAGGCAGTTCGGTAAAATCCACCTGTGTGTATCTCCTGACTTGCGACCCCGCACAGAGCCCGCATGCTCACAGGACACCTGGCTGTCTTTCACAATCACCAGGTAAGGACGAGGAAGGGTGGTAAGTTCATATTCCCATCTGCTCCGCTTATTACTTATGACTCAGCTACTGACAGAGTTATAGGATATGGCAATCTTAGTTAATTATGGAGCAGGTTGCTCTCCTATTAGACAAGAGACGTCCCCTTAGCCTCAAGATCGAGTCATATACTGCAATAAGTCAAAGCGTTAGCCTGATAATGGCAAATGGCACCATATGACATGAAGACATGATATAACTTAATCTATTACGTAATCAACCCTCGTAACCAATAAGATCATACAGTCTGGTGGATAGAGTTGAAAAGGTGGGAAGAAAGGAAAGCCCTGACTTGCTCCGGGCCTCAAACATGGTGTTCGGAAATGAATAAACCCAGATTCACGCTACCTGTTGCGATCGAGGGGATATGAGGCCAGCTTTGTTTTTATTAGCGTCACCCCAGACAAATGTTAGCGTCATTAATAGTACCGGAACTAACACCACTCAGCTACATTGCCCGGTAGTAGTGGCAGAAATAAGAGCAGCAGAACTAGTAGCATGGCATGTTAAATTAGCCTTTTTCTATCGCAAGCTACAAGACACCACAAAAATAGCTGAAAGGTGGCATGCTCGGTCGAAAGATAATTTTGCCGTCTAAATTCCTCTTGGTCGTCCCGGTCGCCCAAGTCTTCAGGAAGGACGGTACCCTATCCATCGCAAGCTAGATACTGTAGTCAGTCAAAATTTGCCTGAAAACGGCAAATGGTACTGCGTTGCAACCTAAAGACATGGTAGAACTTGAGCTATTATAACCTAACGCTTCTTTAACGTCTCAGCTAAAATATTTGCCTGATATAGGTTTCGGTTGCGTACTGGCTTCAAATTTCCTACATGCGCACACAAGGCCACATTTTGGTACAATATTTACTGGTCTTAGCGGGTATGATTGCTAGAATAAGCACCCTTAGCATAAGTATATTATTTCTAGCAGCAGTATCTTAGCCATAGTAGTATAAACTTAATAGCAGCTGACACTGCCGATCTTTGCCGTGCCAGCCCTTGACGAGTTAACAATAGTTCACTGATTCCCGTGACTATGCATATTAATGCACGGTACATATTCGACTACTATTAAATAAACGTTTATTTAACCCTTCAGGTTACTATAATCCTGATATAGTTTACGACTGCATAGAAGGTTCATATTTCCTGCATGCATATAGGCCGCATTGCAGGGTACGAGTTACCGGTCTTAGCTAGTAGTATTACTAGAATAAGCACTCCCAGCATTTGCACACTACTTCTAGCAGCAGTATCCTAGTCGTCGTAGTCTAAACTTAGGAAGAACTTACAGAGTTTTGGTGAATAGAAGTATGAGCGTTAAAACTAGGACAAGCACTGATGTGCTCCGAGTCTTAACCATCTGTTTACTCGGAAAAGCATAAATCCAGGTCCCTACTTCTAGTTGAGATCGAGGGAATATGGGCCCAGTGCTCACTATAATCAACGTCATTTCTGATCAATTATTGTCAGTAATAGTACCCATACTACTATCACTCATCTACCCTTCTATTAAGCAGTAGTATGAATAGTAGAAGCAGTGGTTGCAATATCGGACTTGGTTTCTTTGAGTATTTCTGGACACCTGCTGAAGGTAAGTGATGATAGGTAGTACAGAAGTACAAGCGCAAAAGGCTACTGCCACTTAAGATTAAGTTAAGCTGTGTTTATGGCCAGCATTAGAGAAAGTATCTTAAGCCTGATTCCCGCTCGGTCATCTTGACTCGGTCTTGTCACCGGTTCGAGCGAGAAGAGGGTTCAGGGTGTGGTAGATGGCTGCGCTTTTACTTTCACTTTACCTGACTACAGCCCCCGTTCCTGCTATTTGAGCATATGGTGGACTTCATAGAAATCCATTGTCGAACTATCAGTAGGCCAAAACAATCTTCACCACTAGCATCGATTCAGTAGACAGTTTTATTATCTATTACTTAAGCCTGTCTGTTGGGATGCCGGTGCCCTCTTTCTTGCCATCTGTGGAAACCTGACTTTGTAAGTATGTGTGCAATAATGCAGCCGATTTGAAGAATCAAGTGGTGGCAATGACTGTTCAGGTATTGAATATGAATTTAGGGTTAACCGACATGAAGTCACGGTCAGTATCCCTCGAATCAGTCCATTAACGATCTTCCTGAAAATCTGATAGGAAAAGAGGTGACTTGCTAGCCGAGCAGAGACTCGCTTTCAACAGCAATATGCAGCAGACGCAGGCAACACTCTTGAAAGTCAGTTTTAACTTCTAGAGGAATACAACCATCGCCAGTGTCAGGTCTTTGTCCCTAAACTTCCTATTATGCATGATGGAAGGCTATGACTACTCATTAGTCGGCTGAGTACCAAGGAAGGGGTCACGGTTGAGGCGGTATGTGCATAGATATTTCACTAGTTTCAGATCGAGTCTCTGTCCGTGTTAGGCTGTCAATATGAAGCAGTTTTCATCCGAAATCTGCTGAATGTCATACTAGGCCCAGCGCTTTGCCATTCATTCTGCTGGAATGAGATCAGCGAAGGACAAGCCGTCATTAATTGCCTGTCCGCTCTTCCTGGTCCTCAGGAGTAGGTATTATTAATATTAACGGAGCCGTATGGATTCCATTGGACAAAATACCTGGTATAATAACTGCAGTATTGATAAACAATAACCCGTTTCCATGGATCGAAGCACCGGTATGGAGGGCCGTCGAATCTCCGTCGAGATATTCATCAGGCACCAAAATTTTCCATGAATTAGCATCCACATGTACTCAGGTCCCAAGTATCCACCGATCTTTCTGCCTGTCCCCAAATATCATCACCGAAAGAATCGGCAAGAGAGTTTAGCGACCTTGTACACTAACAACTGCATGTCCCACATGTCTTGCTTTCACGTGCGCCAACGGGTACGCACTGGCAGTTTCAAGGTCATTCTCTGTCTGGATCACTGGCCACCCACTTCGAAAGGCCAGTGTAGAGGGAGTTATTAACGCTCAGTCACTTCCAGAGCCGACGACTCACTGTTCGATTTAAGACTCTCTGTACTCCGGCTCATTCATGGCTAGCCTGCACTCGTCTGGAAGTCACTTTCCTATTGCTTACATACTACGGTTGTTCCTACCTTAGTAAATTCTCCCTGACACCATGGCCTTCCATGACTTTTTCTACTCAACTAGCTTCTTAATGTTGGGATACGTTCTGCCGTTTATTATCTGCTTGGACCACATCGTATCCAACAAGAGCTTATAATTTTACTGCATGTATAGTTATTTATTATTGTAGTAGGAAATCATTACTATGCATCATCAATTATTTCCATTTTTCACAGATAACTTTTGTCTTATAAGGCGTTATTCCTCTGCGGGAACTGTCAGCAGCCCGTGGACATGGGTCCTCTTCTTTAATTCAGAAGCTATATAAACTCAATTGACTAATGAATGGAGATTGAATGAAATATTTCTAAAAAAACGTTTCTTTGCAAACTAAGACGGATCCTTAAATTCCGCAATAGCTTTTTATAACCAACAGTAATTTGCTTTGTTGACTTCACCGCTGGGTTCGAATCCATCAGTCATGATTTCGTATGGTGGATAAAGGCATTTGATGGTGTACCATGAAAAATAATCACCATGATCAAGGCGTTCTTCCGCTCGACCAGCATTCAAAAAGGCTGTTTCCTGTTACCCATCCTCTTTAAATGCGCCACTGGATGGGTTCTCGGGAAGGCCCTACAGTAAATGACGGTATTGAGCTTGCACCCGGACGCAAGTTTACTGATCTTGCCTATGTTGATGGAATCGTCTCACCGTTATTTTATTGGAAACGTCTAAGAGGGAGATAATTCAAGACCTGGCTTGACTCAGTCCGTAAGGGCATGGAAGTGGCCCTTGGACTTTCGTTATTCGGTCTCCTGCGCTGGAGAAGAGATTGGGTGGAAGTCTCCATCTCCGCTGCCGCCAATCGTCACACATGGAGAGGTACCGTCTGTGCCATCATTAAGGACGGCTAGATCAGGTATGCTCACAGACGTAACGAATGCAAGTAAGTACTCAATGAATTTTTTATTTTTTTTAAATTTTCCTTCACTTTTATTTTATGCGCGCAAGTAAGTGCGAGCGAATACGTATTCGCTTATACGTTACTGCAGTTGATGCTTAGAGGGGGTGCGACATGCTATACTTACTAAGACGACCGACGGCCTCCAAGACTGTCGTCACAGTTACCAAACCCGACGAGGGCAAGGACTTGTGGAAGCATTTTCTTCCCATGCCATGGCCAAACGTCTCGATCGTGTAGAATACCCCGCCATAGCCATTCTCTAGACCTTAGTTAATCGCTGGAAGCATAAATATACAAATAAAATAACCTAAAAACCACTAAGCGAAAGCGCATTAGTGACTGTTACATTTCCGAACACTTATCACCTAGACTTAGAAAAGTGTTCCCCTGGGATTTAAGGGCTGTTATAACGTGGATTACATTTTTACGATATCTTCTTTTCAACCAGCTTCAAACTGCGATTTTTTTCGATTCCAAATAATAATGTTGACGATAACGGAGGATTCCCCTAACCTCGTCATACACTCTTTATTTCATCCATCAACAAAGAAGTAGCTTAGGCGCTTCTCTTTTATAATGATCGCAACAGTTAATGCCCTTTCCTCGGTTGAACTGTAAACCGATTCTCCCTGATCACGATTGGTTCCTTATACGTCGCCATCTTGATGGTTGTATCCACTGCCATCGCAAAATATCATTCTTCAACCTACAGTGAAGAGTATCGTTCGGGTTAGGATTTTTAGCTTGCTGAGAAAAGTTTCATACTCCTATATACCTGCTCCTCCATTGTTGTTTTCTCCATATTTATCCTCCCATGAGGGACAGTTTTTGCTCAGTGAATACTTATGAAATCATTTTCATTCTGTTTTTTTTTCAAGGAAAGTTTTATTAGTTTTTTTCACTGTCCGTGAACATTTTTTTATATCAGATAGCTAACGTTTGGTCGAAGTAGCCTACAGTAAGAGCCTTGTCAGCACAATTTCCGTTGAGCCCCGCCTAGGGCGGGGATTAAATGGGGGTAAACGGAGATATACCCCTACCTAGGACGGGGCTGCAGACGGGGATTTCAACCCGTTAAGCCCCGTCTAGGAAAAAAGTCCGCCAGCATAACGCCTTATCCTAATCCTTTTTAGCCCCATTTGCCTCAACCCCCAAACCCCAAATCGTGAAAGCAAAAGTCACGCAGTTTATGATATGGAAAATGCATTGAAAGAAAAAATGACTTCGTAGAAAATGATATGCACATTAATGTTTCTCAACGTTCGAACAAGTTTTATTGTTCATTGATGGAATGATCGTCATTCTTTGGATTACTTTCCTTAAGTATGGAGGGCTGTTGATACACTGAAGTACTTGCTCCGAAGTCATCAAAATTTGCCGGTTCCTACAATAACAGAAAACCCAGTTGCAGATACGTACATTCATAATTGATAAAAATTGATTCAAAATCAAATAAACTGAACAAATGACCTATGCAAGAAAGATGCTACTTACCGTGTCCTCGGAGTTTAGTAATTTGAGGAACCCTCCGTGGACAACATCCCTCTGCTTCCCTCACATCCCACCATAGTGGTCACGAGACCCATGGTTGGCCAACCGAGAGCGCGTTCAGCCTGTGGCGGATATTTTCTTTATCACCTCCTATGTCCTCAGATTCGAGGACAGCTGATGATGAATCCTAGAAAAGGAAACATTATTTGTACTAAACGCTTAGTTCCTTCGACAACCTCTGCCTTTCAGCGTTGGTTCAGAACTGGATAAATTGGAGGTCTCCTCTGCCACCTTAGCGTGACGGCGAGCGTCCTCTAATGTGAAATAATTGCCCGGCATCCTAACTGGATAATAGGGCTTGCCCACTGGTGGCCGCTCGTTCATCTTCAAACAGCGTTTTTGCACTTTTCGATCATCTGGCAACATGACATGGCTCTTGTCGTGTTCATGGAACCACTTCTTGGCAACCACATCAACTGTAAAAACGACAACAAAGTACATTTAAATTAAAAGCAGGTGATAATCAGGTCATTCACTTTAATAACAAAACGGGAAAAGGACAAGTTAATAATAATTTTATTCTTCCGAAAAAGTATGTGAAAGAGGTACGAGGTGAAAGTAATTGTCAAATAAAAATGGGACATATTTACAAAGAATATCACTAAGTCCAGCAGAAAGCGTAGTGTTTTCCAAAGTGGAGGCTTTGAACATAAAAATGGTTGAGATGGAAAAAGAGGGGTGGTAAAAAGGTTGGTGCAGTCAGTAAAAGATCTATAAAGTATACAGTCTGTTGTTAATCCAAAAAGTTGACATGGCCGTTTGCCAATGAGTACAATATTGTAGGGAAATTCTGTCGATAATACATATCCCTTGTGAAAAATTGTTTTAGATCCACGGGGTTAATTAAGGGGTCGTGGAATGCCAATTTCGTCCTCCAACATGATCAAACTGGACGTCGACTCCAGGTGACGCCTTTCGACGTAGCGGTGATACACCTGCGAAGCGCAATAGCGAGATTCACTATATCTTTTCTAACATCTTTTAAATAAGATTCGAAGGGAAAAGCCGAAAAGTTGTCTAACACTCCGAACCGACTAACGTCGTCGGGAAGGTGGAGCAGAGAATAAAAACTCTATACTGCGTGGTTTCCTTTGTACAAAATAAGGCAATCGTTGACAAAATTGTTCAGCAATTGTCGACCAAGATCAGCATAACGCTTGTAAAACAGGGGGTAACAAAAAAATAAATAGCCATAGAAAACATCAAAAAATGATTATAAAAGCACAGGGCCTATTTACAGTAAAAACTGCCGAAACTCAGCAGCCTTCCAAAGCTTAAGATGATCCAGCGATCTGCATTTTCGTGCAAATTCGGTCGGTAGGCATCGACTGCAAATATCAATGGGTGTATTTTTTTCACTTAAACACTGTCCCCATTTCCAAGTATGTAGAAGCTTTCTCATTTCAGCAAGGCAGACCAGATGCATTTTATCAAGCGGAAATGATCCCACCATGTCAATGGGTAAGTCCTTTAAAGGGACCTCCCTTTGTGGTAACCTTTCTGTTTCCGCGCACGGAAGGTATCATTATCCCTCAAGCGACCACTAAAGGTGGAAAATGCCATCCTACTGCTAGAAGACTTCCCGCTGTGGCAACATCTAAAACTGTAAGGTGTTAGTATTGCATAAACTCATACCTGTCACCTCCAAAAGAGACATTGTGGGCTGACACTTGTTTCACATAAGACAAGCAGATCTAGATCTGCTTGTAAACTAATCAGAGACAGTCCACGTTTTCTTTCATCTTTCACCTAGCTTGGAGCAATTTTCCCACAATTCATGCTACAAAAAATGCAAAAACATGGTTTACCAGTAAAAAGGAACATCGTGCTCGCCCCCTCAAATGATCAGGATCGTGAGGTCTACAGAGCTTTACTACCTATTAAGGACTATTTAGTATTTTGGTTAGCTTGCAAGGTTACCTCTGTTATTGCAAAAAATATAACGGAGTCTCTGGTATTTTTTGTTGCTTCCTGTTTACCAGCATTTACGGCCCTTTATAGCTTTAACTACGCTGCATATTTGCAAGTGAATACGAAAAATAAATTTCTCTTGGGTGGTGCCGTCGCGGATGGCTAATTGCCCTGTTGACTCACGTTAATGTTCTAACGCTGACAAATAACTTCCGTAGGTAAGCGAATGTTAAGTTTTTTTAATTGTTTGCCTTGATATATAGGTAAATTTGGGTACACATTGTTTTTGTTTATGGTGACGTGTAGGAGTCCCATGTAACAAATCGCTAGCGATCGCTAGGGACGTTCACCAGAATGTCGATAAGTGTCTTTTTGGCGTCACTTCTCTGGATTTTCTTGGTCATCATCTTGACCAAAACGGGATCACAGCAAGCTTCGCCAACTCCTCAGCAACGTCGAGCTTGGCGACCATACCCCCTCCGCTCTAATGCGCCACATGCGTCACCTGCTTGCTGGTCGCACCTTAGATGATTCTATTTTTCGTCGCATTTGGATGGATAAATTACCCCATCCAATGCAACAAGTACTCGCCCTACTCGATGAAGATGTTCCGCTGACCAAACTCGCGGAGCACGCAGACCGCATCCAACAATGTTACCCCGGTACTAGTTCGTACGCTGTAAACCAAGCTTCGACCTCAGTACCTCAGCATGCCGTCTCCCAGGTTTCGGCCAAGCTCCACGTTGCTGAGGAGTTGGTGAAGCTTGCTGTGATCCCGTTTTGGTCAAGATGATGGCCAAGAAAATCCAGAGAAGTGACGCCAAAAAGACACTTATCGACGTTGAGCTGTAGACCATTTTGTTGAAAACGATCGAAAACTTGGCGTAAGTGTTCAACATGTTCTTCGGGTGACGAGCTGGCGACAAGGATGTCGTCGATGTACACGAACGTGAAGGAGAGACCGCGCAAAATGTCATCGACAAAACGCTGAAACGTTTGGGCCGCATTCCGCAAACCAAAAGGCATGCGAAGGAATTCAAACAGGCCGAATGGAGTCATGACGGTGGCTTTAGGGATGTCCTCCTCCGCGACCGGTATTTGGTGATATGCTCGCACGAGGTCAATCTTCGAAAAAATCATCTTTCCAGCCAACATGTGAGAAAAGTCATGAATATGGGGAATTGGGCACTGGTCCGGGACTGTAGCTCGATTGAGAGCACGATAATCACCGCATGGCCGCCAATCATCAGATGACTTTTTGGGAACCATGTGCAGTGGTGAAGCCCATGGACTGGACGAAGGACGGATAATCCCCAAATTCAACATGTGCTCGAATTCGTTCTTCGCGATTTGTAGCTTCTCAGGATGAAGCCTACGCGGATGAGCATGGACCGGTCTGCCGGTGGTAGTGATATGATGGCGAACAGCGTGTTGAACCTGCTCCGTAAACTGACAAGGCTTAGAGAGGGAAGGATAATCCCTCAAGATGTCAGAAAATTGCGGGCTTGGCACGGCCAAGTGGATGCCAGCGGAAGGCTCACGCGAAACTAACCCGACAGTAAACAACTGAGTGGTAGGATCTAGCAACTTCTGATGTTTAAGGTCGACTGTGAGGCCGAAGTGTGATAGGAAATCCGCTCCAATGATAGGCGACTGGACGTCGGCCTGGATGAAAACCCATTGGAAGCGGCGACGAAGCCCAAGGTCTAAAGTTAGGGACCGTTGACCGAACGTGGCGATAGAAGTGTTGTTCGCAGCCTGCAGTGTAAACTGCGATGGCTGGAGATGATGACGACGAGGGGGCGGTACAACGCTAACCTCTGCATCCGGGCCGAATGTTCGGTGGTACCAGCAGACTTTGTCGTCTGCACGCTCTTTTGAGTTGGAGCGGTTGCGGCTTGTAGAGGGACGACCGGTTTGAAGCCGGTTGAGTGTGGAACACATCGTGCTCACTTGAGAGCACAATAACCTGACAGTATCTTTAAGGTCTTGCAGGTCGTCATCTCTGTGGTCTGTAACGTCTCGAATCGGTTGAGTGGGTGAAGTAGACCGCGGGGATGAGGTACCAAGCGATTTAGTGGACTTTCGCTGTGTACGGCTGTCAGGTGTACGGTCTCACACTACATCATTATTTTGGTCTCCCAGATAAAAATGCCCCAGAACCATTAGACCCTTTGCACCTAGGATATTGCCATTAGGGTAACGTTTGCTATACATAGCATTTCGTCACATGGTTGGCGCCCTCGGAAGCCATGCACGTCAATTTTGCGTGAGTTATATTTTTTATCTGGCGCAGAAGTTTCAGGGTTGAAATTGTGGCAGGCTGCTAAATACTTGGTGCTGCAAACTGCTGGAATTCCCCTGAGGATGAAATGCCTGCCAACTTGTCTGGTGTTGTAAATTGCAGGAATGCTCATTCAATGGACTCGCGTCTTGGCCAATTGAAGGGTAGCATATGAGCCAACTATAATTTGTTTGCCCCTGCTCTGGTTCTGCAGGGTTTGGGCTTCCCGACATTTAAGCAATATTGTCTGTTGCCAGGGCCATTCCGTTATTATATCATGTAGTCTACTTAGTATCGAGTACGATATGACTGCTCACTTTTAAGGCCTATAATTAATTTTTTTAATTAGGGAAGTCTACCTGCGCAAATTTGTCACCCGTCCACATAAACCAGTTCCATAATATGCGCATATTAGTTCGTTGGAAGGGGATGTAAATGTCTGTACCATTCTTACTCTAAAATAACTGTAAAAAATGCGACTCCGGTCATACCTGACTTAACCAACCGTAATTATGTTCTACACAATACGTCCCAAGACGTGTCTGGATAGGAGGATCCTACTCTCTCTTCTAACGACAGACCAAATGCTAAAAGTGGGAGAACTGTCATTACTGACGATGTTAGCCGTGTATCTCACAGCAGGTTGGGCAAGTGACGTACGCGTGAATTAGTTTTTAGTGATAATAGACGCGCAAAACCCTATGACATTCTCTTCACCCTTACTTTCCTGGGATTGGTTCTGACACCGAATAGCAGAGATCGAGGGCAGGATTAGTCGCAGTAGCTGAAAAGCTTAACGACTATTTTACTTGTGCCACATGCCCCAACTGTGCACAATGCACAACCAAGAAGATATGACTTAGATTCGGACTGAGTGGACCTGCGACAGATCCCCGTGGACACTTAGTCCTGGGTGAGCCACGTTAATTGTCAGTATGGAGCGTTCCAAGCACACCGTCGTAGTTGAAAAGCGTGATATATTGTTTGTAGTGACAACTTTGCGCTGCGTGATGCAAAGGCGCAGTTCCTCGAGTCTACCTCTTCCTTCCTTATTCGAGGCGAAAAACTCTTTTTCTTGTCCACAGGTGGCTGGCGCTGCGTGTCTCCTAGTCCTGCCATCACATCCTTATGTGTGACATTTATCGTAGATGGGCAGTAGAAATATCGTCTGTCGTGCTCTGATCTGTTCTTCCTGTAATTTCAGCTAGGCTCACGTGTTGTCCCTTATAGGACCAAGCAAGAACCCATTGGAAGCACATTGTCGAATCACGTTCTCGCAAGTCTTCTCGTTAACTTTTTGAGGTGTTAGTGGTTGTTTTTAGCAGAGACATCAGACGCATGGTGTGGGCTGCAAGATACTTACTTGCGTTCCCTGATTTTTTACAGAGCTTTGCACCATTTTCTGCATTATATTTTGAATGTGAGTTTTTTATTCGAGACAAATTCTGTGTACTTTGCTCTGAAAATTGTTCTGGGGGTGACAACAGTTGAAAATAGCCTTTTCATCCGCCTTTGGCGTATATATACAGCATATATCATCAGTTTATTCAGCAATGTCGTTCCCCTACTTTCTCATTTTCAGTACCTTGCCCTTTAAATCTTTTAACGACCTATCTTTTTGAAGTGACATTTGTAAATCGCAACTAGCGTCTTGTCTCAGTGAAAAAAGTACAGTCCTCCTCTTACTCTTGCAATGTTTTTGTATAAATATCCCAGTTAGGCACCCTCGTCTACCTATAACACCGTTAATATACGTTTGCGTTAGCACGCTGATATACTTTGTGTGATTCCCATGGCCTAGTATTCGTTGTTCTGCAAATTAGACGCGGTTTAACTCGTGTACAGCCTCATGATTAACGATGTCGAAAGCAGCGTCGAGTTCAACGTAACCTTTCGACCAATGGCTTCGGATTGTCTTATATTGTTTGTACGATGTGCCGTCATACGAATAGTGATAGGAACCTGTCTTCTGTGGCCTTTCTACTTCATTTTTTTCAATAATGGATAGCCTGATAATGATTTTGACACAGACTTCTGTGTCAATGCCGTAGTAAACTTTCCATCTCATTTTGAACAACAACAAAAATAGTATTACCTGTGTTCTCATGTGGCATCTTAGCATGCTTGTTCATTAACTTCGTGAAAACAGAAAGTCCTCTTCGACGAAAGTGACTAATTTCTACGGCAATTCTTCCTTCTTCGAACCCTTGTAGATGAACAATCTTGGTGATTAGTCAATATTGCCTTTCGGAAAAGGTGATTACAGGGTAATACGGGGACTATATAAAAGGGTAAACCAGCTCTTGAATTAAGTGAGTGCTTGTGACTGCTTGTATATTTAGTTTGCCGATATGCTCATCGTTTTCGCTCTAGCATTCGGCCGAGGTGTCTGCCGAAGTCGTGGCTCATCTTGTGAACAGAGTTCGTCCGGCCTAGGAACGTATGGCTAGCTCGACCGTTCCATTTACTTTTTACCGTCGCTACCTTTTTGGGTTTTATGGGCTTTTCCACCAGCCTTTCTCGTCTTGTATACCCAAGTAACATACTTTTACTGTTCTGCGGAAAAGTGTATAATTACTAAGACTTTAAAAGGCTTCCGTAAACATTACAGCCATGACCGTTCTTGTTAGCACCGGGGGGAGGAGGGTAGAGCATCAGTGGTATTTTGTTCGTCTTGATGTGCATCTGCGTTTCTGTCACTAATGTGGTTTTGTAACGAAAGCGTTTGCGATGCTGGTGGCCTACAGCAGTTCTCAAAAATGTTTGGTCATGTGAATGGTGTAAATCTAAGAGGTATCGGTACTACGCATCAGCTCGTTGTTATGCTCGCTGTTAGGCGGCTTTTGGCTGACCAGAATGCAGCCTGACTAATTGCAAAAACCTTGTTTGATTATCTAGTCCGAAGATATTCGCGATGATCGTGTGAAAAGCAACCGATTTAGTTATTTACACTTAACAACCACGCTTGTCGTATCTATAACCAAGACGAAAAAGACAAATAAGGAAGGTATTTCAAGAATCGTTCGACTTGATCATGGATAATAATTAACATGCTACCTTGAGCGTAGATCGGCACATCAGTTGGAGCTATCGATTGTTAGCCGATTCTCACATCAATAACGATTGATTTACTCCCATCGGGGCAATATTGGCATGATGTCAAATATTTTTTGAACTCCGACTATGTTCCCCCATAATTATACATGGTTAAACGCATCTATTTTTCGTTTTTTGTGATTAAAGAATAGCGAAGAGTCGAATTGCTTCCTGTGATGTATTATTTCTCACAACCAGAAAGAAAAAACAACTTACGAACTAAAAACTAATCGCGTATGTTACAGTTTCCGCAATTTTTCCCGCCTTTACTAGAAATTTATGCTTTGCCAAACCATTGCTATCTAACATACAACCTTACTTCATGCAGCATCTATGTTAATATAAGCTGTGGACAGAACGTTCCGGCGAATCTTGAGATTTCGTCCTTAACCTTGAATACTAGTTGGCAGATAAAGTTGAATAGCCCGCCTACGTGCACCACACATGGCGTGACCCGTAATTTTAGGTAGTGATGATGCCACCGTGAAAGGGCGCCATTGTGTCTCAAATGTCAGTTCAGTCTAGGATTCGGCTATCCAGTCAGTCAACAATCTTCGAAGCCACAAATGTGAGCTTGCCATGGTAATTGCACTTTGCCTGGTACTTTGTGTTGAAACCAAGTTATGACATCCAGTCGGATATACACTTATTTTCATTCCCAGCAGTCTGTCAAAGTCAAGCTGGCTGGTGTGCCCTAGGTTCCTCTACTGTGTGCTGTATTGCCCCCTAAATGGACCACTTGGTAGATGCACTAGACCAACACGGAGGCTAGATCAGGACACGGCAGGCGTTATTAGTGTTGCGCTACCAAGACAAATGCTGAACATGGGGAGGGGGCGTAGGTGCAGCCTCCGCCGCGCTTGATACCTGCTCGATCAGGACATAGCAACCAATAAGTTCCTGTGCCCGGCCCTGCCTCCGGTCTTCCTGACCTTGAGTCAAGATGAGTTACGGAGGGAAAAGAACAGTAGATGTTGCGCACGTCTGCTATCACAGTCAACCAATTCATGTGCAAATCACCGTCCCTGGCCCACTTTGTTTTACGGCAAACTGTGGGCATCGTCAGATGCAGCAATCTAGTTAGAGAGTCGCTTAAATTAGTTGCACTGCGAGTAATACACGTCGCTTGCCAATATAGCTTCTTTCTTGACATAGAGTTCGGTAGCCACATCGAAGTGTCAGGCTCTACGAAACATTCATAACCTTATGAAGGCTACTGCAATAACAGTTCCCAAGTGTGTCGTTTAAGCAATATTTTTATTAGTCAGCGGCTACTAGACACAGGGTATTCATAGTATTTCCAGTCATAAATACTTATGTTTGCTGTGCGGCCACACTGGCACCCTGGAAAACACTGGTCAGATCATACGAGACTGGATATTTACGTAGATTGAAAATAGCCTAGGATGAAAACCAAGTCAGCCCACAACCACCGCTCTAAATTCGTAGTTGTGACTTCCACAAAACTTATTTTTGGAAGTCAGTCTTAAAGCCGTCTAGATTTTCTCACTAGAACCCTAAGCAAAATATTTTATTGAAACAAAGTTGCTCCCTTAATGTTTTCGCGGATAAAAAGTCAACTAAAATAAGTAGTGATTGTAGCTCTCAAAAAGAAGGTAATACAACATCGAACCGTTGTTTTCCCGGGAGAAATTTGATCATGACACTAGCAAAATTTGTTAACGTCATACAATTTTGCGACCTCTTATTCAACTGCAAACGTTCATTGTCTGTTAATAGGATCAATTAGCTGTCGAATTAAGTATCGACCTAAAAGAGTGAAACATAATAGGTTAAAAGAATAGCAGCTATCAGTCCTTGGTAATGACCGTTTGCAGTTGGATAAGAGGTCGCGAAATTGTCTGACGTCAATAAATTCTGATGGCCTCGTAACTTTAGCCTTGTTTTATTTAAACATTGTCTGACGTGACGCCTGTGTAGGTTATTGTATCATCCTTCGTCATTTGTCTTTAAATGACTTGAAATGCTTGTCATTTGACGATTGCGCAGTATCTTTCAGAGTGTTTTTCCTAATATAACTTGCCATCCACTGCATGTTTTTATCTCATTATTTTGAGCCTGCTGGAAGTTTCATTTTATTTCCATAACATTATCCCCAAGCTAACTATTCTCCTCTGGACATTCAACTGCGCCTCGAAGTGGAACCCGGGAGTGGGTCGGTAACTTTGTCATTGTTAAGCAAGCACAGTTATAGGGAGGGAAAGGGGAGTTCTCTCATTTTTATTGCACATTTTTTTCAGCTAGCCAGGTCGCTGGCGGATCATTACCCTAAAAACTTGATTGCTACTGCACCTGATTTACGTTTGAGTTGAGCCCATCCCAATGATAGGATCAATATGTACGTCGCTCTGAAATCGTGTTTGTTGAGTAGATTTCGCTTCCGTCCATTGCAAACCAAGGTTTTACAAAGGGTTGTATGTGTTTTGTTCATCGCTTTTTAACTCGGAACCTCTGAAAGTTACAAAATACCTTTGAGTGAGGATTATAGTCGCGCCTTATTTCTATGTTTAGATGTACTGCCTCCGGCTCATTCTGCCTTTACTCATACTGCCCAAACCAAGTAATCCCGACGCACATCTGCACCATGCAGTCTACATCCTCCTTTTCCTCATAAGTTTCCTTTTGGAACGAAAACCCTGTGGTGGATGTACACTTATTCTTCTTCTTTTCATCTTTCTACCCTGTTTTACTGTGGTCGACAGTCTTTGCCTTTTCAGCTCTTGCTCCACCGTCTACATGTCCTGATCCCCTCACTCGCAGATTAAACATTTTTGTACTTTGCTTTCAATAAATATGTATGTTTACTTTGTTTGGCTACTCAATCTGCACCTTCATTCCTGCAGTAGGTATTCTCCTGTGGTCAGAATGCCAACTTCTAGCTTATTCGCCTTCGTTCGCCGGGCACGCATCAGTTCGATTAATTAGATCCGGACATAACTGTCAGCTGTTAACGGACACAAGCACAACGAATGACGCTCATCAATTTGATCCGGTTGTTCGAGATCATGACATGTAAGCAGAAACTGCAAGGGCTTTGGAACGACCTGATGTAATCTATTCGCTGTCATTAGGCAGTGGAATTCCAACCAGATTTAGTTTGCCACGTATCTGTGTGCCCATTCTTACGTTACTGGTCCATATAATATCAGTTCACGTCGGGGCTATCGAAGATGAGCAGGAAGTTACCCATTTCATTGCTGCAGTCAGTACATGCCGGTGAATGTCACCCTCATTCTTCGTTATGTTCAAATTGGTGAATGTCACTTCCGTACGACAAATAAAATAATGGATTCTATCTCAGCACAGAGTACTCCCTTGAAACATTGCCAAGTTCGGAGTGTACTTACATTACGCTTCTTATCCAGTGCTCTTCGCATTTTTCGCAATCCCCATCACAGGTCTAAGACATGTGCGTTTGCTCTACCCCAACCTGTAGGCGGAACAAGGCAAGCAGTTCGGTTCTGAAAACAAGGACTTTATTCAAGACCACACCGAGACAGCGGATTTATTCGTTTGTCCACTCCAGCGTATTTTAGGGGTACTGGTATTTCTGGAACATTCCTCGCCTATGGCTTGCGACGGGCATTTTGAAGTGCGGCGTGTCATACGCTGTGTTCTGACAGAATATTTGCGCAGCGTGTGTGGGCGGTTCTCACGTGTGCTCGAAGCGACGATTTGAGCGGCTTGTCAACGCACATGATTCAGTTGGCGTGTATTTTTTGGCGTTGGCTGTGAGTTTCCCGCGCCCCCGTAACAGCGTATCCTCGAAGTCCCTCTGATACAGTCTTCACCTCGTGCTCATTCTCCTCCATCCAATGACTGACTGAGTCAGCCAACGACCTGGTATCACTACATGCAACCAGGTAGAATGTCCTTTGAGGCCATGCAACATTCATACGGTCAAGGCGCCCAGTTTAGTATCTAGGCAGCACAAAGCGAGTTGAGGACACTGAATGCCGTGATGAGGCTACTCTGGCCATCATTTAGTGAATTTTGACCCGCAACGTTAACTATTCATTCCGAGTTCGTTTGTAGCAGAGAAATTCGCCGCGAAATCGGTAAGTTAGCGCGTGCAAAGCGCTATATATCCTATAGCACCAATGGGCTTTATGCTTTCAGAACTGCGGTATTGAACCATCCATCAGCAAAGAAGAACTAACCGTGCGCACTATGAGGCATTTGCTAGCGAGCCATGTCCTCTATACGTTACGCATTCTAGGCGTAAGTACAAATGCTTGATGTCGTCCGAAGCCTTTGTGTCGGTAGAATATATGTGGCGCGGTGTGGTTGCTGAGATCCTGCTTTTTAAGACAATTTATCTTCAGACCGCACAGTTGGTGAGCGCTGGCTTAAGCTGATACGAATAAATTAATCGAATTAATCATTTCAGTTAGCCACTGTTAACGTTGTATATTGCCTCGTCCTTAAGGGAAGCGTAATTCACTGTCACTGCTGCCTTACACTGTGAAGAGCTATCTCATGGGGTGTACCAGGTTTTCTAGGTAGCTATCTTTAAACGAAGTTGGCCGAGACACCGGTTGCAATTGCGCTTAGGCTCGTGCCAATTTTCGCCAAAAAAGCTTGTGCAATTTGAGAAGGGGTATATGTGACCGCTGTGAAGAGAATGCTCTTCGCCTGACGTTTCGAAACTCGTTGTGGATCCATCCTCGGAGAAAAAAGTAGAAGCAGGTTATGCATGCATAGGGATTTTCAGTATTTATAGGCTACAGTCTCTACGCTACTGCATGTTTAGGACAATTGGCGGCTCCCTTTATCGAGGATAGCTGCACGCTTGTGCAGTAATTGATTGATAACCGGTGTGAGGGTAGTGACCTGCTGAACTTTCATCACACGCACAATTTGGAGTTGGAGTCACACACAGGGCGGAGGCTACCATAGGGCGTCACACAATGAAACCGAAATGTCCACCGTCACGACAAGAAACAGCTGGAGTCGTCTATAGGATCTGATGCAGTTGCGGTCAAAGCAATTAGGTCGGAGAAACTTGATTATTTTTCTCAAGACGCGATTAATCGAACACACGGCAGCAGTGCGAAGAACAGTGCCAAGTCACAAGTCGCGGATCACTTGATGAGACCTGGCTACATATTCAAATTTTATGAGCCCGAAATTCTCGCAAGAGGTGACAATCCTATGAGTGGCCAGTTGTTTGAGTCATGGTTCACGGGCTCCCTGTATGTAAACAAGTGCAATGACATACCAAATCTATATTCGGTGCTGAGGCCCAATTCGGCCAAAGAAATTTGCCACTTGG
>JAYGXS010000003.1:47081331-47157329 GCA_036362985.1 Ligula intestinalis
CCATCGAAGCAACCATTGGTCACCTGAAGTCGCAGTCATCTTGACTAGATGTCTTCATTGGTGTTGGCCATAAGTTGTGAGCCAGTTGGCATTCTGGAAGTCGATCTTCCTCGCTTTTGGCAGAACTTGCTTTTCAGATTACCGACTGCCTTCACATTTGGCGTAAGTTTTGGCCGGCTGTGTAGCTGCCTCTTTCTGAAAACCTATTCTCCTAGTAGCCAACCCCATGATCAACAAAATACCAGGCTTTCTCTGCTTATGCTGCGCATCGTGCATGCTGTATCTAGTTGTCGGGCTTGTGTGAGAGGACGGCCTTTGCGTTAGCATCACCATGACAACAAAAGGGCTTTGCATTTTCAGCTTTTTTACCATAAAAGCTGTCATGCTGTGTGTAAATCATCGTTGACAATTCAAACCTCTGTAACAAACACATGCTGAGAATAAGGGAGGTAACTGCTATCACCTCTTCACATGATTTACTCCTTCTTTATCTCACTTGGAAATTTTACTTAAGAAATTTAGCCGATCGTTTAACCGTCGATTTCGACAATGTCTGCCATGTGCTCCACGGCATGGCCTTCAAAGACGAAGACTTAGGCGTGGATTATTTTTAAGTACTAGTAGACTTGCGGTGCAGCTACCGTACTCTCCGTTTCCCCCAACCGCATGTGCCCGGTGTCAAGACAGCATAAAGAAGACCGGAGGTGAGGTTGGGCACAGGCGGGAGGCATGGCCGCAGCCGCCACGCCTGATTCAGATTTCCTGGAGTCGAAGTGCCATAAAGGCCATAGGTGGCTGGTGCACGAGCCTGCACCAACGCCTGCCTCCAGCTGCAGCGCAGTCCGAAGAACATCTGTTGTGCACTGATCTACCTCCGTGTTGGCTCTGCACATCTACCACGTGGCAAATTTAGGGAGCCAAGAAGTTACGCCACAGCATTTGCGAATAACCTAGTACTCGGTAAATATTTTGCACCAAACTTTCTGCCATCCAGTCCTCCCACTATATTATTGCCAATTACTGGCTCTCGTCGCTAAGCAGGAAACCATAAATCTGGCCTAGTTACTTCCCTCCCCCCCTCTTCGGCAGCATTCTTATAGATAGGTTTGGTTTTCTAAATACCAACAACCTCGATCATAGGTACTATTCGAGAATGTCATTCAGATGCCGTGGCGGGTAAGACATGCAGGTTGGTACATTTGCATGAACTTAATTTCCCTATTCGTTAGAAAATCATCCATATTGCAAAAAGTGAATATGCGCAGAGCGATGAATGATTTTAGGGAAATGCAAAATGCAGCCACAGTCTGGAGATGTTTATATTTTCGACCCAAGATCGGTTAGTAGGATTTACTGGCTTGCGATTACGACAGAACGCGTAGTCGTTGGTTCTGTCAACAGCAGGTTGGCGTAATAACTAACCAAATCCTATGTATAGAAATCAGTGTAGACTCCGAAACAAGTTTGAGCCACCTGACAAGCTGAATTCAAAGAACACATCAGATGAACCCTCGAAGTCACCATTTACAACATGTGGTTGCTTCATCACTCGGAGACCACAACAGCTTTGTATCCGTAGCAGAATGGCTTCCTGCGGTCTTTCGCCAGTGCTCTGAGCACACAAGCCATATCATGTCTCCATGCGACGTAGTCTCATAGCATTTAAACTTTGTAGTTGACTGTTCGCTCACTGATAATAAATTTTTCACTAGGGTATGAGTGCATAGTCGTTTTGTTAACGAAGTTCGCCTTCATTTTGTCCGTTTGACGGTATGCCGGTATACCTTATAAGGTTCGGTCCCCAGTAAGAGAAGCTGCTCATTCGCATGGAATTTCAATTGCTTCCCATGCCGCATACAGAGTAAATTACCTATCTCATAAAAGGTCAACCCAAATTCTAAAGTGTGTTTTCGATTCGAACATAATAATTAGGCGTTGGCTGCGCAGCCTTCCCTGCTGTGCGGGTTCCACTCCCGCCAAGGTCGCCAGTTTTTTTCTTAATTAGGTGAACTATGTTAATTAAGTATGGTTGTAGTACTGATTATCGTATAGCCTGATCTCAATAAATTTCAGCCATGAATAACGAGCTTAATCCGTTCCAGTACCAAGCTCGTTATGTCAAACACTCATCTTACGAAACGGAGTCTATCAAACTGCATCAGTTTACTGACTGGCTGCAGGTGGCCGCAGACCCACTCCTTAGGAGGAAGACTCAACAGCGGACACAGGTACACACGCACTGACAACTCGTTCCCTTAGCGGAAGCTCGTCAATCGAGACAAATTGTCTGCGAGTAGCTCGCTCGTTGCTCGAAATGCTCGTAGATGGAGCTGCTCCTCACCGGAGGCTCCATTGTAGTATTTGTTTTCCTCGTTTATTTTCATTGCTCTTATAAGGTCAAAGTGTTTGCAGAAAATTTGATCAAAAACATTCTTTCTTGTACTTGTTTGGTAGAAATTTATGTCTTCTTTACAATGTATATTTTTATTAGGAGGTTTGGCAGATTTGCTTAATTTGAGTTGACCCAATTGTGAAAAAAATCGAGGCGTGGGTTCAAATCCAGCCAAATGCCTCAAGTTTTTTCACGATTGGGGCAGCTCAAAAAATATATTTTTAAAAAGGTTATCTTTCGGTTCTACAAAGTTTTTAGTTATGAGGGTTTTTACGACCTTATAATGTGCATCCATAAATCTACCCCTAATAGCAATTTGTTGACCTATGGACCCGTGAGCTTATACACACACAATATCTCACATTTCATTGGCTAAAACTTCTGCGCAATGATAGGTCAGTGTGCCTGAATGTGAATGCGTGCAATCGGATTGGCTACTTGAATTGTTGTCGGTGGCGGCAACTTTGAACGCGGTGGTTTTATTTGTGGCGTAAATTCTAATATGCAGCCTTTTTTGTAGTATGTGGAAGCCTATATCAAGAAATACCTTCTGGAGACGAGCACATCGTGATTAAAATGCGTTGCTGCGCAAATTTGAGGAGGATGCCAGGGAAGGTTCGTTGACCACGTCTTCTTCGGATGAATATTGGTCGTCAAACAACCGCAGTTTAACATGCGCTAAAGGCGACCTTTCCATTTTAGACTTGGAATTTCGGATGAGAACAACTCATGACGGCATTCGAGGCGGTAAAAGAGGACGCCACGTAAATATAAAGATTTCCTGCGCGAACATGTGCGCATATCATCGTTATCATCGACTGTAATAACTTAATTTACGAGGATGTTGTGGATAATGGTTCAGGACTCAAACAGCTCCTCATCTGGCAGTCAAGTTACGCTGCCTACATGCATGTCACCGATGGACTTTCCATCACATGGTAAGCACTTGCGTAACAACGACTCCGCTTTTAGACATAAAAAATTAAAGTTCAAAACGTCGTCGTTCAGGTCGGAGCTCTTCTGACTCTAAGGTCAATCGTCGACTGAAACACATAAATAATTTGCAACTGAATGTACTGCAATATCAGACTAAGACCCTACAGCAGCGGCTTGACAACCAAAAATAATCATAGAGTTACTGCAAAAAGCACTAGCCGTGACTACGACAATCACCCTAGTGATAGGTAAGTTTTACTTTATTTCGATTCAACGCTTCCTAACGCAGAAGTGGCATCCGCCTGGTGCCTGTCTAACAATTGTGACAGGGGTGGAATAAAGAAAGCCTTCATTAAGGCATTTAAAAAGTCTTATAGAAGGCTTAACAGGGGTAAATACTTGATCCCCAAACACTCTCGATGTATTGGTGAGTTAATGAAACACTTTCGCATACAGTAGTCGTTCCAGCAATCATATATTTTTTCTGAATGGTCAATGCTATTTTTTTAGATGATCACGACCCGAACGACGACGATGGCCCCGGTTCGTCCGCAGACACCGCGTTATGCCCCCCGCCAATTTTGCAAAGTTCCGTCATGAATGAATACCGATCATTACTAAGCCAAAAACTTGTTTTTTGTACAATAATATTTTTGAACGTTTTTTTACAAATAATATATCTTCCACATATCAAATGTCTTCAAAAAAGTTATCTATTACCGCGTTTCGAAAAAAGGGGAAGTGCGATAAAGGAGGTACCCTCTGTTCGGCGGAAAATTGAGGGATACATTGTAGACCCAATGTAGACGTCCCGTAGAATTCTTAAATTCATCCATGTGAACTTCCCGTAGAATCCTATTTTCTGGACTTGTAGGATTTCCGTCGAATTCCCGTAGGATCCCATTTGCTATTAGGGACTTATCTACCCATTTATTAATGCTGCTTATAAATTATACAACTTAGTCCATATTCATTGCATAATTTTATGAGAACTGTATGACTTCTTTCTCACACCGTAAGGAAAGATTTACTTTTTTGCAAACAGAATATATACAGCATGAAGTAGGTTTGAGGCAAGTGTACCTACCAATAGTATTCAACTTTTGGTTCGGCAATTTCGAAACTTGGTTAAGACTGAAAGATGCCCTTTTTCTAATATAAAATATTTCGAAAAAACTCAAATTTTACACGTGCACACCGATTACAACTCTAAAAGCTGCATTTGCACTGCTGCCAATCACAGGCGTCTGCCTGTATGAAAGCAGTTCAAGCACTGAAGAGCATATCGTAGTTTCTCAGCACACACTGATGGGCACAGAAATTTAATGAAAAGACAAACACAGACTTGGTCGGCTTCCTGGTGACTGATAACGCATAGCAAGCTATTGGCTTTTTGCCTTCTCTACCTAAGAGAATCTTGGCTTGAGGTTGTGGGGGCTAAGGTGCACTTGGTACCATCATCACTACCAACTTAATGACCTTGGCGTGGTAATGAATGATTTCTAGTCTGACTCCAGTTCTGCACAATGCGGAATATTGGCGCATTACATCGATCCGAATGAACCCTCTCATGTTCGGCTCATTCCTATCGGTAGATATGTTTAATGACCCGACTGTTTCATCCCTTCCTTCACTGTTAACCCATTGCACATATTAGGACCCACCGTCAACGCCTCGAGGAGAGCAAGTAAGCATGGACTGATTAGCCGACCAATTTCAGGTATCGACACGCAAGGCAATCAGCTAACACCTGCATACATTTCAGTTTCAGTTCATTTGGTGAGGATAATAGGCAATGCCTTTGAAAACCCTATTGAGTACGTGTAAAAGCACCTATAAAAATTTACCACTTCTAACATAGTATTGGCAAACAGTGAGTAGCATTGTTTTTTACAATATGTGTCTGGTTTTTAGAATTTAGACTGGAAGAGAAGGAACGGGACGCATGTAATTATCAAAGCGTTGTTTGTACCTCTGAAGGGTAGTGGCCTCCACGACTGACTGTGGAAGGTTGTTCCACTTTTGTATGACACGTTGCGTGAAGAATTAAGAGCGGAGGTTTAGCTTGGAAATCTTCCTGCGCAGCTTCATTGTGTGCCCACGCAGATGAGGAGGGGGGTGCCACTGAAGCATGTCTTCAAAGCGTACTTTTTTCTCAAGACCGTTTATTATCTTTTAAAGTAGGATAAGATCCCCTCTTTGTTGCCTGTAATGCAGAGGGAATAAATTTAGGCATGCCAGTCTATCTATGTAAGTGTGGTTCTTTAGCCCTCTTACTAGCTTTGTTGCCCGACGCTGCACTTTCTCCAGACATGTTGTGTCCTTTGCTAGCCATGGCCGCCACGCCTGTATGCCATACTATAGGTGTGGTCGAACAAATGTGCCGTACACTCTGCCAAGGAGATCTTAATCGAAGGCTAAAAACGCGCTTTTGATAGCGTACAGCGTTACTGTGGCTTTATTTGCAGCTTTGACAGATTGTAATGAGGGCTTCAGATTGCTATGCATCCAAATTCCGAGGTCTTTTTGCGTAGATGCTATGGGAATTCGGATGTTTTTCAGGTGATATGTCCTGCTGCTCTGGGGGATAGGGTAGTTTGTTGGACGCAGGTGGATGACGGCACACTTTTAGACATTGAAATCCAGCAGCCATCTCTCGGACCACGTCTGCAGTTTGCAAAGATTATTTTGCAGAGCATCTCGGTCGCTTGGGCGCTTAATGACATGCCAGAGCTTAACGTCATCGGCAAACATGATTTTACCGCAATCCGATTCTTGAAGTCTGTCATTTACATAGAAAATGAAGAGTAGAGGACCGAGAACGGAGCCTTGAAGAACCCCACTAACTACGTCAGCCCAGTCCAATTTATATTCCCCGATGCAAACGCAATGTTTTCGACCGCCTAAAATTGACCTGATGCAGTCCAAAATTTTCCCCTAGATGCCAAGAACGCTCAGTTTATGTACAAAGCGTTGATGGGGCACGCTGTCAAAGGCTTTGCGGAAATCGATGTGCACTACGTCTACTTCAAAGCCTTCTTCTAAAGCACTTTTCTAGGCCTCAATTGAAGTCAGTAAATTTGAAAGGCAGGAGCGCCCTCGCCGAAAGCCATGTTGGAATTTTTGTATGATGTCATTTTCATCGCAAAATCTTAGCATGGCCTGCTTGACAAGCACCTCCATCATTTTGCAGGAACGGCAAGTCAAGCTTATTGGCCGAAAGCTGTGTGCAGACATCTTGCTACCTCCCTTATATAACGGTACGATGTTGGCCGTCTTCCACCGCAAAGGAAAGTTCGAACAGAGATGAAAGAGGCACCGATAACTCGGTCGACAGTTCTTTAAGCATCAGCCCAGGGATCCCATTCGGTCCAGGAGACTTGTCTGGTTTGATGTGACTGAGGACTTGTCTTACGTCTGAGACAGAAAGGTAACAGTTTCAATAACGGCTGTACCTTCGCCTACTTCTACTCCCGGATTGTCATCGGGAGATTCCATCGTAAACGCCGATCTGAAAAACTCTGACAATAACTGTACTTTCCGCGGTCCTTTCGTTACTATGTTTACGAGGTTATCCCTTAGAGTTGTAATGTCGTCCCGGCGCTTCCTTTGACTGCGGATGTACCCATAAAACTTCCTTGGACATATTGTGGCTTGTGTTTTTGTTGACGCTCAAAAGCAGTTCTAGAATTTCGTATTCTCTTACGGCATATATTTCTTTGTGCTTTATATTCGGCAATTGATCTTAAATCTTGAAGATGCTCGTAATTTTTCCACAGTCTTTGTTCCTTCTTTGTAGCCCGTTTTATCGGCTGGTTGACATATGGAGGTCTGGCACATGGTCTTATTACTTTCGTTGGGCAATGGACTTCAATTAAGCGCTCTACAGTCCCCTGGATATGTTGCCATAATTCATTTGTATCGTTCGTACTGGGTAACCAGTTTTCTGCGGAAGCGATACGTCTCATTTCTTCAAAATCGGCTTTCCTAATATTTCTGCGTCTCTTTATTTGCGATTTTGGAGACAGTAAGTAACAGGCGCAGGTAAAAGCACCGTGGTTGCTTAACCCAAGTGGCGATGGTGAGTTCACTTCCTTTATGATCCCCTCTTCTGTACTAAAAACGAGATCTAGACAGTTTAATCGCTGGCCTTCTCGCAGTCGGGTTGTGAAGTCTGTGTTGAATGAGATATTCGTTCAAAGAAAACTGAAGTAGTTGATAATTGAAAGGTGCTGTTGCGGCTTTAATTTCAGGCCTCATCCAATCGATGCCAGGAGCATTGAAATCAGCCAGGAGTACTAGGTTTTCCTGTTTACAGATAACTGTCAGTGAACTTAGCAGTTGTACGTCGTCACTTTCGCTGGAGCCGGGAGGTCGATAAACAACGCATATATTGAGTTCCGGATGTTGCCTCATCTTAATTTTGCACGAAATTATTTCGTAGGGCTATGTCTGCCATTTCCCTCTGACGACAGGAAATTTCATTTGCTACATAAAGTGCCACTCCTTCACCCCTACGTTGAGATCGGTCGCAGCGGAACAGTTAATAATAATAATAAGTTGTATATCTCAGGCCCAATGGGCCTCATCAATAAAACAAAAATTCGATAACACGAAGTACTAGAAATAATTGGTTTAACAAACAGTATCCGTAGTCTATAGCTATAAGACGAGTATACCTGTTAAAAAGTGAATTTGTTAGATTAAAAAAAATGAATGTAGCAGTATCATGCGGAAAGCGAAATTCAAGGGCACACACAGATGAGCCACATCGTTATGTATACTCTGACTATGTATTCTGATACCCACTGCCTCTGTTAGTAGGGGGGGGGGGCTTGGAAGCAAACTCAGTTGAAGCTGGGCGTGGGGCAGAACAACAGGTGTTAGCGAAACATTAATGGTATAGACGGGTTCCCGGCACTACACACCGGGTTCCCAAACCGGTGCGGCATAATAGAACATAGGGAACCCACCAGTAGATAGCCTTCAATGCTGACTTCGCTGATCCCTATTGCTTCGGTCAGCCAAGTCTCTTTTAATGCAATTATAAGCGGTTTCTGTTCAGATACTATTGATTTGAGTTCGTCAAGTTTATTGAAGAGGCTTTGACAATTGGTATAATAGATCTCGAGGCAGCGGCCACTATTGCTTGTGGTATCTTCTTGAACCAGTCGGTTGACCTTGGTTAAGTTTTCCGCCTGTACTACTTCCAGCCAAAGAAAATTTCGTTTGATGTGGACTATTTCTCCTCCTCTTATTTGTAGGCCAGTTTCGCCTTTGTTCGTTTGATCGTTTAGATCGTTTTTCAAAAGTCGCATTTTCCTGCGTTCCTTTGACTCATAGTCCGGCTGAAAGAAAACTCCAGCATGCATGGTCCGCAGAGACGATTTTCTTTCCAGCATAAGCTGTGCCTGCGCTTTGGTGTTCCAAATGACTTTAAATGTTCGAAGCCGAGTGCTTGAACTATTTGGCGGCTGATCCTTGCCTATTCTAAATGTTTTGAGAATTTTTACAGTTTCAGTGCCCCTTAGCAGTGATTTAGCGTACTGCCGAACGAGACCTCGATCGTGCTCCACCTTATCCTCAGCAACGGTAGCTACTGATTCTGGTGCACCCTGCATCACTATATTTCGCTTACGGTTGGTTTGAGCTTGGACCGTGGTCACATCGCACTGAAGCAGAGTAGCAGCAGGGGTTTCGAAATCCAGATCGTTAAAAGGTTCAATGGAAATTTTGCTGGTAGCATTTTCTTCTAAGTTACCGTTTGCCCTTTGGTCCAATTCATTTTCTTCAGAAGTCTCCTCTTGAAGTGGTTGTCTTGCTTTTCGTTGACATGGCATGTTCCAAGTTCTGTCTTGCGATAAAACTGAGGCCTTTGGTTGGTCTTTGGCAGGCTGCTCTTCATTCGCCTTCTGCTGGCGTATGCACCTGCATTTGGCCCTGTTGGACTCGTGGTTTTTCGTTTAGCAAACACTGACCTGTCCTTTGCATGCGCCGCATCCTCTTGGAGTGGTTGTCTTGCTCGTTGTTCAAATGGCGTGCTCCAAGTTCTGTCTTGCGATAAAACTGAGGGCTTTGGTTGGTCTTTTGCAGGTCGCTCTTCAGCCGCCTTCTGCTAGCGCATGCGTTTGCGTTCGGCCCTGCTGGACTCGGGGTTTTTTGGTTAAGCAACCACTGACCTGTCCTCTGCATGCGCCGCATCTGGTGGTGTTACCCTATTGTGCTTTATGAGCACTGCTAATATCTCCGCCTAAAATTCAAGGCTTCCCTCTAAACGCATTGCGCGCGTTGCTAGGTTAAAACATTCATCGCAAACTGCACGCACAGGCTTATTTGGCTGGGTGGTCTTCGGTTCTGCGATGGTTGGTGAAAGAACATGCGTTTTTGCATATTGGGTTTGTTAGAATTTGGTACGCGTTATTGAAAGCGCTTCGGCTATTTCTGGAAGTACTTTGTCAAAGGTTGCAAGAGGTGGCTTACATAAGTTAACCTGATTTCCCCCGTTAGAGTATATAGTAGCGACTTGGCCTTCAGGATGTGAGCTAGTGGTGAAGTCGTTAGAGCGTTCGACATTATGAAAAGAGGTCCGGGGTTCTAATCCAGCCGTTGACAAATATTTTTATCTAGCAGAGATGGATCATGCACTTTAACGTTACTCATGCTTTTGGAAACTATATTAGAGTGCATTAATTCAAAGTTTGCAATCAACCGGCCGTGCTAATATAGATAGCGAAAAGATTTACTTGTGTGATTAATTTCAAAAGTCAGAATTTTACTGTGAACGACTCAGCCTTTGTTGTGAGGAGTTCTTTGCACTGTAGCAATCAGAGCCTGAAGCAGCGATGCTGTTTTTAGGAGCGAATGAACTTCCAGACTTGTGCTGACTGTAGGAATAACTTCCAGAGCGTGCTATAATCCGCGGTCCAGTTAGATTGTGAAAGCGAAGGATTTGCCTCACTCAGAAGGAATATTTCCAAAGGGCAGATAATACGCAGTTCCTTTGTCAGTTTTTCTTAGCCAGTTGTGTCTTCTACACTAAGGTGAATACTTAAAACCTCTTTAGCGCAAAGAGCTTAAATTCGAAACCAATTTCAAAATTCCCGCCATCATAAGCCAGGTTCTGGCCTACCCAATATTCATCTCCACCTGAAGCAACACCCATGGGATCTGTGGTAATCTGTTCTTTCTTCAGCTACTGTGAATGTACATAGGGAATTCTAGTGAACAGACCGAGATGCTGCTCACGCAGTCCTGGAAGGATGCGGAGCTGTAAACTGGCGACGGCAGTCCCTTTTGTGTGTGCGTGTGTACCTGTGTACATCGCGGGGCTGTTGCTGTTGCCGGTCCCACCAGTACGTGTGTGTGCCCGTGTATGCGAGCATTGCCACTGCTGTGTGTGAGTCCGTGTTTGAGTGGCGGAGGACGTTGCATCTATATAAAGCAGCCACTTGCATTTCTCCCGTTGGATTATCCACAATTCATGGCGGTGGAGGAGAGCTGCTGGCTACGAGATGTTCGAAAAAACAAATACTCCTTACTTGTTGGCAGTGTTTATCGCCCAACTTATGACAATGTGGACTACGATCTTTGTCTCTCGCAGTTATTTCATGCCGCAGCTGACTTGAATCGTAAGTATTGCTTGATTGCAGGCGATTTTAACCTGCCTGAAGTGCAATGGTTACCTCCATCCGCTCCTTCAAAGTTCGAGAACTTACTAGAGGCAGTAGATATCGGCATGTGGGATCAGGTACTCGATTTTCCACTCGAGGAGCAAACATAATCGACATATTTTTTGTAGAGGATGCGAACCACTTTCAGGGTCATCCTTAGACGCACTTGGGAGTTCAGACCATCTCACAGTTGTTAGTGAACTAGAACTGGAGGCGGATAAAACATTTTCCCAAAAGTATAGTTTTTATCATGACTTCCAATCAGCAAACACGGCGCAACTACTGGCACATCTAAACGCTCTCGACTGGTCTGAATTTTTCCAATGTTTAGATGTAAATTTATGTACCGATGCACTGTACAAATGGCTGGATCCACTCATCCTCCACTTTTTCCCCTATAAGAAAGTAATGTATGTCAAGGATGAAGTGTGCCTTCCTCTTTCTCTCCGTCGTAGGCTGCGTAAACTCTCTTGTCGTTTGCATCAGCAGAACGACACTTCCGTTCTGCCCTTGATCACACTGATCTTTGAGCAGGCTAAGAATCTCCTTGAAGAAAAACAGGTAGCCGATGAGGCCCACTTCGCTGAAAATCCTTCCCTTAATGTTGCGAAACTCTTTTTGCGTAGAGTAAAAGGGCAGAGGAAAACGCAACACCCTATATTTCAAGACGCCTTAGGAAACCCCATAGCTGACGCTAAGTTGACCGCCGATAGCTTCACTGCGTTCCTATCCAAAACTTTTGGTGAAAGCTCGTTCGCTGCACCTCCAACTATCCGGGCTTGGACGGGTGCCGTCCTCGAAACCATAAGTTTTACCCTCTGGGACGTGACTGTAGCCATTCGTTGTTATCGTCAACCTTATAATCCAGGACCAGATGGCGTCCCAGCTAGTCTTCTAAAAGCTGAAGCGAATGATATCTTTCCGTCTGTTCTTTGTAAGGTATTTAATCTTGCTCTTGAGAGCCAAACCTTTCCTTCGTTGTGGAAGGAATCGCACATGATGCCTATTCGCAAGCATGGCCGACCGGCGTCATTGGACAACTTTAGGCCAATAAATACACTTCCCGCAGCCTCAAAGATCTTGGAGACCTTGATCAAAGAAAAGATTATGCGTCACTTGACAGAGAACAACCTGGTCAATACAGCTCAACATGGCTTTCTCGAGAAACGATTTTGTGTCACCTGCCAGCTCTCTTTTGTTTGATGATGTGCTGCAATCTAGAGACAGCGGTTTTGCCATTGATTACGTCTATTTTGATTTTACTAAGGCCTTTGATAGGGTCGATCATAACCTCCTCCTTCTGAAACTGGCCTCCTTCGGCATAGGTTGCAAGCCTCTGAACTTCATATCTTCCTCTTTAGATGCTCGCACACAAAGAGTAAAAATCTCCAACGTTATCTCCAACCCCAAGCATGTGAAAAGTGAAGTTATACAGAGTAGTGTACTGGGTCCGCTCCTATTTTGCCTGTTTGTCAACGACGTTTCAGATTGTTTTCAATATGGTAGACCCTTCATGTACGCTGATGTTTTAAAATTTGCTTATCGATATAAACCGGCAGATCGCAATATCGTACTCGAGCTGATAAAAAAGGATCTTCAGGCCTTCGCCCAGTGGTGTTGCACATGGCGTCTCACCATTTCATGGTACAAATATTCCGTTATGGTTGTTGGCGACGATCATCAACCGGAATTAAGCATTGACGGCCACGAACTAAATTTCCCAGGAGTTATCAAGGATTTGGGTATATCCTTTTCTAAAAGTCTCAATTTGTCAGAGCACTGTGCCCTGATAGTCTCGAAAGCACGCCGAACCACCGGATTTTTCCTTAGAAATTTTAAAAATATCAAGGTTAGAACTAGCCTTTATAATATTTACGTGAGACCTAGTCTGGAATACTGCTCGCCCCTATTCAGTCTTCTGCGCACTAGTAAACGGAAGAAAATAGAATCGGTGCAGCACTTCTTCACTAGAATAGTTTTCACTAATGAATACCGTAACTTAGCCTACCAACAAAGGTGTGAACTTATAAAGCTGTATCATTGTGGCTCCGTAGATTGCAGAAGGGTCTATTTTACTGTTTAACTGTCAAACCTTTAATCCTTTAAGTACAATAAGGCAGCTCGAGCACTCTCGAAGCGCCAGTCATCGAGACGTATTCTTATTTCTTCCTATGGCACGCACAGTTAAGTACCGGCAATTCTTTCCAGTAAACGCCATATCAATCTGGAATAAGCTGCCCAAAAGTATTAAAACCTAGCAAAGCTACCTTATACTTAGGACAGCTATAACTAGTTTTCTACATTCAGATCAACTTTCACAAATTTTGGGTGCTGACTCGGTGGAATCTCTCTTTCACTCTGGTGGTGTTCGTGGACTTTGAACCCTGCCAGGCTTCATGCTGAAGCTAATGCTGCTGAAGCAGCAGCCCGCAGTCTGCTAACCCTTCAGCCGATAGCGCACAACTTTTGCCGACAACCATTGAAGGAAGACTGAGAACACTGCTTCTTGCGCCAACCCTCTCCGTCTCGAACTAATGTCCTTAAACGATATGCAACATTTCTTTTGCTGATGTGTCAACTCAGCTTAAACCTGTACATATATTCCGTTTGTGTCATACCTTTGAAGTCAGGTTTTTTTACTGGAAACAAACTCCTTATCTCGCCCAGTATTGACAAAACACAAAAGCTGAAACAAAACCAATACTGGCTGCAACATAGGGAGTTTGTTTAAGGTTTTTTTAGGCCTTCCTAGTCTATAAAATGTGAAACGACTTGCTGAAGCCAAATTTTTGTGCTAAAGCTCAGGTTGGCAGAAGCAACTTGCCATTTAAGAACGCGTACGCGAACGCGTCGTCTAGCATCAGTGCCAGGGAGGAAAGTGGCAGAGCAATCATCATTTCCAAGTCCAGCATGGGTGATTAAGGTTCCGCAGGTCATGAACCACAGGCCAGCCAGTCAGCAATTAGCGTAGAATTGGGCAACTGTCCTCGATAGGAGAAACCGTTGCTTTTCACAGGGATCTAGTAGCATAGCGACTGTATCCTCTAGTTAATGCAACTTCCTGGGTTTGAAGTACCTTTTTCTGTTATTGTCCCTGATGCTGGATCCAACACATGGCTGCGCCCACTCGGTGTGTTTAGACTAGGCCAAACGCGGCCAGAAATACATGGAAATTCCCTTAATGGTTTAAATGACCATTTATACATAAAAACGTACTTCCCTTATCATAGTAAACAGCAAATACTCTAATAAATCCTAGGAAATCTCAAATATTGGCCATAATGAGTGATCTATATGCACTGAGGCCAAATAAAAAAAAACAATATGGCGTTCAGTTGCCCTCTTAGAGGCCTGATTACTGTTTGGTTTGTGGTAAGTGTCGCTGTCTTATTATCCGGCTTACGTTTGTGCAGCCTTTGGTGTGTTATTCTGTGTATATTTCTTGTGCATTATATATAAATTAATTATAATATGCCATTATTGGTTTATTATACGATTATTGAGGTATAAACAGTTATATTAACAGATTATCATTTCTACTGCCTAAAAATACAGATAAACCGTTTCTGTATCATTTTTTATTGTTGATGGGTAGCAATGGTTAAACGTAAGTATTACGGTTTTCACCCGAGCACTATATACAAACGGATTGTGCGCCGGAGGAAGGCATATGATGCTGAGATGGAGAACGCTTCCGTTCTCCCATCGTTGGTGGTGGTTAATCATCACCAGAATTGGAAATGCCCGAACTAAAGCCGGAAGCTCCTATGAGTATGAATTTTATGATTGTTCTTTACTAGAAGATATAGAACCCCAAGAAACTGATCAAACAGTGAAGATGGTGGGAGACAGGGACTTCCTGGTTGACACGCGGGAATTCTGCTTGAGGTGGAACTTGAGGCAGCCTTTAATGAACGATATGTTCGAACTAATGCGGCCTGACCATCCGGAGCTGCCAAAAAAGCTCAAGGATGCTGTTACAAACGCCTAGAACCTGCATTAGGAAGGCTCTGGCGAAAAAAAATTATGTTCATTTGGTCCTTGAATGTGGTCTCCTTGATGACCTAATAAGGCGCCGTTCAGCGAACATTGCCAGAGTGCACGTTTAGCTGCACATTGACGGGCTGAAGCATTTGAACAGCTCTGCTAAGTGCGTGTGGCCAATCCTTGCGTGGGTAAGCCACCCATTTGCTAGACAGCCCTTCGTTGTTGGTGTGTTCTGTGGTTTCGGCAAACCAAATCCATTGAACCTCTTTCTGGAAGATAGTATCTGAGAGTTGAAAGAACTTCTTGCTAATGGCCTGCGTAATGCTAGTGGAGATAACATCGTAAAAGTGCATTTAGCCAATATTACTTGTGACGCTCCTGCCCACGCTTTCGTGCGACAAATTAAAGCTCACCATGGCTTTTATGCATATGAAAGTTATGTTGTATTCGACATTTAATTTCAACCACTACAGGTGTTGTCATGAAGGCAAACATCGTGCAAACCGCATGACATTTCCATTGCACAGTGGACATCTGCAAAACGACAGGTCTTTTCGTTTACAAGAGCAGCAACAGCATCACAAGGGCAGGTCTATGTTCCTAGAGTTGCCCATCGACATGATTGCAATATTTTCACTCGACTATATGCACCTTGTTTGCCTGGGTGTCATGCGTAAATTTCAGCCAACACCGCCAGCCTCGATCCAGTGGCCAACTTTTATTATTAATTACTTAAGGCTGTCTATGGAGATGCCGATGCCCACCTGAAAGTAAGCTGCGGAAAACGTATGTTGCCCGCAAATGTCGAAGGACATAAGCGACATGAAGGAAACATTGCTGGCAATGACCGCATCGTTCGAGTATGTCCATTAACCACCTTCCAAAAAGTCCTGTAGAAAGAGAGATACATACATTTTCAAGGAAATTTTTGAACTCAACGACAATATGCAACAAGTGCAGGCGACACTGGCAAATATCGCTAGCGCTTTGGAGAGGAATAGAGCCATTGCTCATGTTCAGTCTTCTTCTCTTTACTTCCCATTATGCACGGCGAAAGCCTACGACAATTTGTCTGTCGACGGAGTAAAAAGGAAGGGCTAGCAGACGAGGCGGTATGTGCATATTTATTTCATTTTTTTCAGGTCAAGAACCTGGCCGTGGTAGGCGGTTGATCAGAGGCAGATTTCATCCGAAATCTCCTAAAATTCCTACTAGGCCCACCGCTTTGCCAGACATTCTGCTGGGCCGGGGGATCAAAGGCAAGAACTAATTTGTTGCTTGTCCTTTGATTCCCATCCTCAAAGGTAGGTTTAATTTATATTTATTGACCCACACAGATTCCATTGCACGTAATGGCCAGTACCGTGACTGCAATATAGTTGTAGAACGGCAAACGGCCATTAACTGGTTTCATGGATCATCAAACCCGTATGGCGGGCGGTCGAAACGTCGGCGCGACATAAATAAGGTACCAAATGTTCCATTTAATTATCGTTCACATGCATTTAGATTACAAGTATCACCACCGACAATTCTGCATGCCCACAATTATCCCCGGCCAAGGAATCAGTAAGCCAACTTGTTAAATTACTGTGCGTTTATATCTTAATGTAATAGGATATGATTTCTTTTTGTCATTAACTGTCTCTTTTGTCCTCTCTAAGTACGTATTAATTACACCTTTTTCTTTTTCTGCATGTACAACCGGTGGCAAGTGGAAGTAAACCCTCTTCTTTAATTCAGAAACGATAAGGATTTGGATATAGCTTTGTACAATTTTTCGACAGCTTCCCTCAATAAACTTTCATTTTTTTCTAAAATTGCCATTTACTTCCTTTTATGCCCCACTGAGGTTATCTATAAGTGCTAAGGGTTGTTCGATACGCTACACTCACTATGAGAACGTGGCAAGGAGAACTCGCGGGAACGAAAACCATAATATGGCAAAGATCTATCGAAATTTTTTACCATGGTGTGGCCAAACGGCGCGATCGATGAGAAATCCGAGGTGGCTGGCCATGGCATTGCGCTGTCGCACCACGCGTGGCGAGGCGTGGTTAGACGTGGCTGGTGTTGGCTGGGTTGCACATTTAAGAACACGTACGCGAACGCGTCGTCTAGCATCAGTGCCAGGGAGGCAAGTGGCAGAGCAATCATCATTTCCAAGTCCAGTATGGGTGATGAAGTTTCCGCAGGCCATGACCCACAGGCCAGCCAGTCAGCAATTAGCGTAGAAGCGAGCAACTGTCCTCCGTAGAAGAAACCGTTCCTTTTCACAGAGATCTAGTAGCATAGTGACTGTGTCCTTTAGATACTGCAACTTCCTGGGTATGCAGTACATATTCCTGTTATTGTCCCTGACGATGGATCCACGACGGATTTCAAGACGTCAGGCGAATAATATACGTGTCCCAGCCATCACATCTGTTTCTTACCGGTCAATGTTGTTTAAGAACTTTTCAGACATTTCGCTGCAGGGAGGGGGCAGTTGTCACCATGTTAAGAGAATCCCGCACTCTGTCTTGCGCACATAGAACTCCCGCCATAGGAATTTTTTATTTGCCAGATTTCGACTGCAGCCACCAAGCAACAAAATATCGCAAATGACCGGAACACGTATACTAGCTGGCGTGTTGTAGGACAAGACTAGGACATATCAGGTACATACGTGATATTTTTCACATGTGTGCATTTACCTGACTTAATTTTTGTAAATTGTTTCGAATTTTCGTGTATTAATGTGAAAAATAGGGATTTCAAAGGCGCAAGTCTATTTTCTTCTCAAATACATTGACTGACGAGCGATCCCGTAAAAAACCATGCCGGAAAAAGATAAGAATTTGATTGTTTATGCAAAAATCTGTAAATTTTATGATAAGTTGTTTTTCAAGCAGTTTAGCAAGAGAAGGCGTTTTAAGAACACTGTAATATTTGTGAATTTCACTGAGAGGTAGATTCCAAAACAGGAATATTACTGATAGATGTTAACCAATAATCAGGAATCGAACCATTCTCGAGCAAAATGTCAGAATAATTTGCTCAGAAAAGATGAAAAATATTGCAACTGTTGAATAAATAAGTTTGGGACATTATACTTTCTAACTGGATGCCAATTATTAAGACGACTTATGTCCTTTGGATATTTACAAGCGAAAAATTATGGTAGTGGAGAACGAATCAAAGGGCATAGCACATGAGAGAATGGGACTATTTTCAAAGATACAATGGTTGGAAAGGAATTAATTTAGTTATTCTACATTCGTAATTTTTAAGTCAATTTTTAAGAAAATTTGAGACAGTGGAAGGGCAGTATTTGATTTAGACACTTTTGTGGAATAAAATCAAGGAGCCTTGCTGTTGGGCTGTGCAACATATCGTGGAGATAGCTTGGATAATTAATCGAAAATATGTTGTTCTTATCTAAAGACCTCGTTAAATCATTTATTTATTCCATGTTTACATGAAAAAATTCAAGGTAGTTAATTTTTACCCTAGATCTTGCAAATAAAGAGACTGGAAGACGGCAATGACTTAAAGCGTGATCACTTGCAAAAAGGTCATGATGTAAATCCACAGAGGGTGGACCTCATTCTTAAAATAAACTCCAGTATGCTATCGTTGATAATCGCTGATTTGACCAATGGTGACAAGTCTGAAAAGTGAATCATACCTACGAATTTCCGGAGATCCAGGAGAGAAGTATTTGGATGTAAGTCAATTTTCTGGCCAAATAAATCACCTACAATGAATATGACATCAAATTACTTTTTTGCAAGATTAGTTTTTTATACAGAAGATAGGATCAGAAGCAGAAAATAAAAATGCGGCGAAAAAGCAAAAGGTGCAAAGTAAAATTGCTGCGATCTACATTTTTTGCCCTATTATTGTTAAATAAATTGGGATTTTCGGAGTAAAAAATCTTTGGGTAGCATTCATGGAGAGGATGACTATAGTGTGGGGTGGATAAAACATGAGGTGGCCTAAAAATAAGATTTTTTGGAATGCTAAGATAACTTGGGGTAAACATGCATTTGAAAATGGAGCAACTGGTTTCGGGCAACTATTAACATAGCTTGATAAGTTGGGAGCGGTGATAGCAAAAGTCCTGAGTCCTCGCTATAAAGGCGTAGGCGTGCAGTGCTTGCAGTACGGGTGCAACAATATGCACGCGCGCACCTATACTCCCATACCGTTATCGCGTTGCGCGCATTCAGGCAATGCATGCCTGTCTCCCTTCCCCCCTTCCGACATCACGACCGTGTAGGCTTCCCCCGCACAAGCAGGCCTCGTTGTGAGTGCACGTGATGAACGCAGCCGGGGGCCAAGGCCTTCCTCTACATGCAGTCGATCCAAGCGTGGCCCAGATTTCGACCATGCGGTGCCTTTCGCCGGCAAAAGAAATCGAAGCAAAACACCTGGCAGATAATTCTTCTGCACGGTCGAACGCGGGGGCGCGCGGGCGTTGGGTGCGCACATATGCCTGCGGACATGGGCTACGAAGCTGTGCGAAGGCGCCTTACGGTTCCACAGAGATGTAGACGAATCTAGATTTTTGCCATCGGGGAGGTCCGAGAAGTTAGAATGGTATGAGGCAGACGAAATTTTTTCATTTATGTTAGGTGCTAAAGAGTTAGGAGGTTTCTCAACCGAAGCGACCTTAATTATTTTTGAAATTGGCTTAGGAACAGACTGAAATTTGCTGCGGGTATGGTTTGGCAAAGGACGTTGTATAATTTAAATGGCAAAAGATGCTTATATAGGCCAACTCATATACCCCTAGTCTCAGAATTTTGTCCTGCGAAAACGGTGATTCGAGTAGTTTTGGGGCTTGGGAAAAAGGATAGGCAGAGAAGGAAACTTTAAGAAGTAAGTGCAAAGTGAAAAATATTGTCAAAGTTGCTTCCCGCGGCCGCTGGAAGTAAGTTGTTCTGCATATATATTGAGAATGTGTGTCACTTCGCGCCGCGAACTATACAAATCTTACTCCAGCACGGTAAGTTGAACCTCACGTAAGCTGAAGTAAACGACCTCAAAACCACCATTTCAACATTTCAGGAAGTTCAAGAAACCTGCAATTTGCTAATCGGATTTCTCCACAATAAGTTAAACGTTAATACAGATTAGGAAAATCTACAGATATAAATCAAAAACACTTCTAAATACAGTAGAATAAAAATGCATTTAGCATTCATCAAAGTATATTCCACTGTTTGTCCTAATTCCCCAGCAAGAAAACCCAATAATCACCGTTTTAGTAGGAAAACATGCAGGGAGTAGGGGCTAATGCGTGGGCCTACATAAGCTACTGTTACCGATAAAATCCTTCTTATCTGTCAAATTATCATCCTAGATATCTAAATTTTGCCAGTGTGAAATAGGCTTCAAAATGCTGGTTACATTAGCAAGAAAAATGAGCCATTGAAAATGAACGCGCTTGCGACAATACAATAGAAACAGGACGAGACATTTTTTGCATGATTCCCTATACTTGCAGCATGGGTACTATATTTTAGACAAGCATTGACTCCGCTAAGCACTAAAGTAGTACAAATGGTACTCACTTGCGCATGAATTCCTCAGACGTTAATGTTGCTGTTATTAATTTACTCGGAAACCAACGAATGAGACGGTAGTCTTGTGGGCCCTCGCAACTCTCACGATCGACGGAACTTTACTTCGACTCTCTCGAGTGGCGAACATTTTTGCCCGATGCCCTAAAGATTTATTCTTTAGACTATACTAGATCAGAGTTAAGATAAACGCTAATAAAGTTATATGCCGTGTTATAAGGCAGACCCATAGATATCAAAATTAAACAAACCATCCCTTGTCTAAATTTTCCAGACTCAAGAGGCCTTTCACGAATTGTTGGCTGCTGACTTTACAGAATGGCTATTCCACTCCGATAGCGTTCATGTACTCTTAACCCTGCATTAAGCTTCATGCTGAGGGCAATGGTGTTGTCTCTACAGTCAAAAATTGGCTTATTCTTCAGCCGACAGCGAGCAACCGTTCACCAGTACATGCACAATGCCAGATTGGTCACACTAAGGGAGGGCGGAGTACACCATGCATTTATGCCAAATCTTCTCCGTCTCGAAATGCAAACACTTAAAGAGCTGCATTTTTTCTTCTGAAAAACCGTAGAGAGAATGATCAAGAGTTTTTATCTTCAGCTCTATCCTCCACTCTTTATCATTTTACCTTGCCTAAAAACTAGCAACTTATGAAGGAATTATAAATTAAATCTGCGTATTGTCGTTATTTTACCGCAGTACTAAGTTTGTTTTATAGTGCCTTCTTGGCGTTTAAACATAGAAATTTATTTCTAATGTTCACTATGTCTGATAGTTCAGGGAGTCTTTGAGGCTCCTAGTTAGTTCCCAAACTACAGAGCAAAAAAAGATTCGAAAAATTTGCTGAATGGTTCTCAGTAACCCCGTGCGGCGGTCCAAATAAAAATATTCGGATTTGGGATTCTTTTTCAAAAGGACAGGGGATATGCAAACAAATCCGGTGAAGGTCGTCTTCTGAAGCAAGCAGTACGTGAATCTAATGTTGCCTCGAAAGTTGCTGTTACTAAATAACCACCATCGGGTATTTTTGTCAGTCAGGCTAATGTAAAAGCTATTGAATGAAACTAAGAACACTGGTAGCAGGCTTGAAAATGTTATAACGACGAGTTTTGCGTCACTTGTTTGTGATGGTGGCATCTTACGTGTGTCACCATCAAAGGCAAGGCTTCCTTTGAGTGGTCAGCTAGAAAGCTTTTCGTTGGAGTGAGGAGCACCAGTTAAGCTGCATAGTACGTTCTCTGTAGGTAACAACGTATTCGACGCTTATTTGTATTTCAGATAGTTTCTCCATTAAGGGTTAAAGATATGAAAACGGGCTTTTTCGGAACCGCCCACTCCGTAGATTTTGGCTGTAAAGTGTTGTTGTATTTTTTAATGAAACGTAGGCACGTTTAAGTAGGATTTCTTTTATGCAGGCACTCTGTCGGTAGGGTGTTCCGTTTTGACAGTTTATCGACAATTTGTACGACGACGGTGCAACTTCTCTTTAATGGGCTAATATAAAGACAAATTGGTGGAGTTGCAATGGGCAGTCTACCCCGACCTATCTTAGCAGACATGTTTATGGGTCAATACGAAGAAAAGTTGTCATCGCAGATTAATAAGACAATGATATACAAACGATACGTGGACGGTATATTCTGTATTGTGATACCGACGATATCTTCGACTGTATTACAAGAACGCAACTGACTGCTCATCCTTACATGGTAAGGAGCAAACGCGCTCTATTAGACCTAAGGAAGTTTGTCTTGAGCGAGCGAGAATTATGACCTGGTAACTCGGGACCAACCGAGACGGTTACCGCCGACACCATTTCTTATTTTAAAGGATATTTGATGGCATCATTCTTGATACAATCCATGTTAACAATGTGAATTCTTAATGCAGGGGTGGTAAAAAACATCCCGAAGGAATTTTTCCACAATACATCGCATTGGGTCGCGTAAATTCCTGCGAGGTTCAGTTATGAGTACATTCCAAACTCTTTTCAATGTCTTCAACTTGATATATCCTTCTATAATGCGCTGGTTACTTGGTACGTATTGGGTCGTCAAGTGTATTTTCTTCCTCGAACCCTTCAAAAATATACAATATATCGATGAAAATTGGAGGGCATTGTAATAAGTCGCTTTTGTTCTGACTGCTGACCTGCTCCTAAAATATCAATTTTACATTTATCCTTAACACTCCAGGATTTCATGTTACTTTATTTCATTCTAGGTCTTTTACGAAAAGTGTCCTCTAGTGAAATGCACGATCACTTACCAACTTCAACAAACTAATAAATGATATTTTGGACCTCGTATTGAACAACCTTGCGCATAGCCCATCTGTGCACACGCCTTGCGTTATCGCGCATTATTTCCAAATCACTTTTTATATTAGCTAATTTAGCAAAATGGTACTTTTACTCGATTTAATGACCGGTTTAGAAAGGTGAACTTATCATGTTGCATATTGGACAGTGCGGAGTGCAAGCAGGCCATACATTTTGGGAACAACTGACCTATGAACACGGAATCAAACCCGATGGATTTAACGAACTTAATAAATTGGACAGCGAGACAAAAGTCGAGCCAATTTCATTTTTTAATTTAACAGAGGAGGAAAGATACGTGCCCAGAAGCATTTTTATTGACTCCGAACCAAGTACGACGGGTGGGTTTTGCAAAAGTTCCGCTGAATATATTGCGTCTGCATTTGGCAGCAGGTGGTAGAATATTCAGAAAATGAAAGAAACTGTAGCCATTTCTCTTCTCCTGCTTTGTGTATTTAGCTATTATTTTGTGTTTCATTTTAAAAATTTGACTTTGTTTTCGAAAACGGGATTGCAGAAAATTCGAATTGCAGTTCGATCAAAGTCTTTCTATTCCTATAAACACTGAACTCTATGTATGGACTTTAAAAGACACAGGATAATTTGAAAAGGTCTACTTAGTTCATCATTAGCTGGTATCTTGCCTTGTTAAAAATTTAACTAAGTAACGGTATTCTTTGTTCCCCGACAATCTTTCTTGATCATAAATTGCATAAGATCCTGCGGCAGAGTTCAGAAGAACTGTTTATCTGCATACACTTACCTTTGATAACGTCCCATCAAGCCAGACCCCTTATCCTTTCAAAACAGTTTTGAAAATGTTAGTGGCTTCGGTAGAATTCGTTTCCATGATAGCAAGTTCAAGCCTAGGTAATATTCAACGCTCATACCTGTTTAGCTCCAAGGTCTCATCGGTATGCGTGAAAGTAGTCCCACTCTGGCCAACCTACTTGACTAAACTACTATTTATGGTATTCGCCAATTTCGAACCGATATCAGAGTCAATCAAAACCTGTGGTTTCTAGAAAAAAAATATTATAAGTATTCGTCGCTTCGAATTAATATAATGTAAATAATATTGAGTGCAGTGAGCAGCAAAAAGTCAGGAAAGAGTAAATGTTAGACAAAGCCACAGAAAAGTGCGATTATTGCATGCCTTAAGTCTGAAGTTGATCGTGGTGCGCGCGGAATTTGCACGAGTTTCTCTGCACACAAGACTGATTTTTATAACATGATGACAACCATCTTTATTTCTGCTAGCGTTTGTTGATTGCAGTGCCCCATATAATTCAACAATACTTCATAAATCAGACGAAAAGAATTTCCATGATCCCAAACGACGTCTGGAGTCCATATTGTGCGCAAGAATAACGCTATTTAGCCTCCTTATTTTGCTTTTGTAAGCCATTCCGGGTTGCGTTGATGCATTCATTTGGATAGACACTGACTCATACCACTAATGCAGCCTGTTCTAGAAGGATGTGTAACGGAGTAAATGTGCATGGAACGAATTCGCGTTGGCAACCTATTTTTGATTTACCTGTGAAAAATATAGCTTGCCGAGAGTTACACCTGAAGTCTTGCTGCTGTAAAGGTTAGCCTCGTTGATTTCAGGTGTGTGGTCATTCGCCACGTCACATTATAAGAAAACTTTCGGCTACTGAATTTTCCTTTGGACGATATTTTGGTAGGTTTTGTTTCTATAGACAATAGTATTTGCACTAAATTGGTCGGGATATCCGTCCTTGCTAAGCAGCTCCTTAATATTTTTAAACTCAATGATAGATCCGCATTTACTGGTCGGTTATTAGACTCACTCTTGAGGCAGAAAAATAGCCACACAGTAGTAATGATACAGTCTTGGTAAAATTACTATCGACCCGATCTGACAAACAAAATTTCTAGCATTTTGCGCAAAAGGTTGATTAGATTATGCTGCCGCTCAAGGATTATGAACTGCGGTTGTTGTCTGTTATTCAGACTAAGACTGTTTCTCATAGATGCTAATTCGAATGCCACTGTCTGGTCTTTAACTTATAGGGACATCTAAGAAATAGAGAAAATCTGTTATTCTCAATTTGAAAATGAATATAATCGACGGATGAATCTACGTTGCAGTATTCAATATAGCAGCCAATCAGGTTCTGTAGTGGAAAACATGAAGATGTCATCAAGGTCTTAGTTAATTTATTTTGTCGCCTAGTCGAGATTAATCGAATTTTTCTACGAAATATTAGCTGAGGTAGTATATATTTAAAAAAGAATGAATTTTTGAAGATTTGCTAATAAAAACGTAAAATAAGGTGAATATATTAACCTTTATACTTTTTTATAGATTCAAGAAAACCTAGCTGTAAGAATCTATCTTCACACTTGATCGATACATAAGGCAAAAGGGTGATCAACTGCTATATAGATCTGTTTATATAAACTGAACTTTTAACTTTGATTTCTTTAAGTCGACTCTAGTTTTTTAGCGCTGTTTCCATACCTTATCATGAGGGTAATTTATTACTGTAGGCAACGAAGTTGAGACCTAAAATCCACAAGTTTTATTTTTCCGAGAATATGCGATTACAGTTAAGGTCATCGACAAGTCTGAAAGAACCAATTTCGTAGGACATCGTTGACAGTGTCTTGAATGATTGTCTTTCGCTGTTATCCTCTAGGAACGGCACTCTAAATTACTGGGTGTTTAAGAATGTTATTGTATAAATAGAAATACACGAATACGTTCATTTAACATCAATGCTATGCAAACGTCAAATGGAACTACCACGAGGAGAATGTAAAAAGCTTTGTCCAGTATTCCAAAAAATGTGAATTTTGATGTGCTGCCACATTTTTTACTAAGATTAGACACACTAGTCTGCGGCCAGTAACACCTGTGATATTTAGTCGCTTTTTACGTTTTACCATCGAACACCAAATTTTTTGAATATTTAATTTGCACAGTATTAAGCCTGCATTTGTGAAGTCGCTTATGGTTACTCATCTTCAATTTTCTACAAGTAACAGCCGAATAATTGTAAGTGGCGGACTTGTTTCGTAATATTTGGCTTGGATCAAATTTCTCTAGTCTCTAACGAATTATATTAGTCTTATGGGTAAATGCAGTTAAAATGACCAACCTACTGATAAAAATCTCCAGTCCCAAGGTCATTGAATTAAAAGAGCACTAACGACTTAGCATATAACAGAGCTAATGGAAGACATGCTCCAAGCAGGAGAAAATAAGTAGTCTGCTGCCTTAGCTTCCCATTTCCAAATTTATTGAAATAATGAAAGAAATTTAGAAAATATGTTAACTGTCTGCCAAAGTGTGTTAAAACAAAATATGCAGACCTTGGTGACTACATCAGCGTAGTATTTTTGACTCTTTTGTCGTTCATTTAGCTACGAGGTAAATTTAAGTATTTTAGTTGACGTTCAATTTACTACGATTATAGTCTTGATCTCAGACTTATAGAGTGCCGGGAGATGGCATTGCATCACGGGCATCATGACCAGTTTTTAGGATTTCAAACTCGATGGATATCATTCCTCTAGTAGTCAGTTACCCGCCTGTCCAGCGAACAAGATGTCTAGGGATTACGATTAGTCATTCTTTGGAAAATTGGTTATGGTATGCATAAAGCAGATCATCAATCCCTTTCGATTGATTGTCAAGATATTTTCCGCTTTACCCATCAGTTACTGCATACCCGGTAGATGCCATAGTGTTCTCTTATATCCGTAGATAGTTGCCTGTTTCACTTCGAACAAGGCGGTTCAGTACATTTTACGTGAGATGTAAACGTGTGAAACATTTTTTATCGACTTGGTAATAACTGTGCAGCAGTTTTTTCTGAAGATAAGAATTTAATATATTTTAAAGCTTTGAAACAATTTTTTGTTAAAAGAATTCTGCTTTGCAAAGTGGTGGGTTTATAAAAGCGACTGTTTTCCCTTCAAGCAAATTCGTTAGGTTTTCTGTCTAGGTTAATAGATTTAACTTCCTCACATCTCTTACGATTGTAGTAAACCAAACGTGTTTTGTGATTAAAGTGCTAAAATGCGTTTTCAATGCAAATACTCGACATTAGCTCCCTAAGGACAGCTGCTTCTTCAAAAGTACCCACATTACCAGAGTGACAGTTTATGTGACGGCGTGTGGTACTTTGGCTGCAGGGTTCTTACATCGCGGGTTATTACTTTTTCACGGACTTGTCGGCAGACTATGCAGTCTGCTCGGTCGCATCATCGGCATCTCGGTGCTGTTATCAGGACTTCTATTGTTCCCTCCTCGTTTCGACCCGGTTTGCTCCGATGAGCTCCTCATGTCTCACATTATGATTCTAAATGATTTTTCCCGCGACAAAGAGCGCTCCAAACCGTAAAAATTATGATCGCATCTCACCACATCATATCGTACCATCGCAATCTAACTACATATTGAAGCAGTTTTTGCTCCTGTATTTTTTAAGAAATCAGTGGCTCGCTGAACTCTGCCACACATTTAAATTTTAAGATTTCTTCACTGCCCATTTCTCAGTTCACCATATTTATGGTTGACTATTCTTGTAAATAAGGGTCCGTTTTAAATCGGATCTGACTTACTGTGTATAACACACTTCTCATTCCTATTGTTATACTGTTGCTTACGCGCCGCTGTAATTACCAACTTTGTAATTATTTTACCACAGCACTAAATTTGTGATGAAAGGGTCCCTTGGGCCTTACATGTACAATTTATTTCTAATTTAAAATGCAGTAACTTAATACTGTCCATCGAGAGAACAGTTATTCTGCTACCTTCTTTTACAGGACATTTGTGTTATTCTCTTTTCGTAGATGAGGTTCAAAATGGACTATTTCGCAGCCTTTTCAACCCTTGCTCCTTCATTCATGGTAAGGAAGAGGCTGCAAACAACTACGCGCGCGGACGCTTTATCCTCGGCGCTCAAATCATGGACCCGATAGTGGAGAGAGTGCGCAAGGAGGTGGAGGCTACAGACATGTGTCAGGGCTTTGTTGTCAACCACAGCACTGGTGGTGGGACCGGTTCTGGTGTCACGGTTCGCGTAATGGAGCACCTGGCTGACACGTTCAACAAGGCTGCCAATGTGCAGGTCAGTACAGTTGACAGAAGACTTTCTTTTATACATAATTATGCGTATAGGTAAAATAGTAACAAGGGGTAATCAAGTTGTGTGCTGTCAGTACTGTGAAAATGTGGGGGTCGCCGATTGAGGTGTGGAACAATGTACCTTCTGTTCTTGCCCTGAAGCTCGCTTTAAAGCCCGTACAGGCAGTCGCATAGCAACTAGTAAGATACGATAAAGTTAAGTAAAGGGAGACCGGAATGGGCATTTCTGGATTATTAGACGTCATCAGCCAGTCATTCCCAATCGCAGGAGTTGTGACCCCATGATTCCAACCTCGGACCTTTGGTCATCAAGTCAGTGTTGTATTTAAAATTTTGCCTTCGCGCTACATGCAGTAAATGTGCTATCTCGGGAAATGTTGAGAGAATTCTGCAATCAAGTTTTGATAAGGAAGGATTATTTGGTAGAGCTTATATATTCATTATCGTGCAGCTTAATCCTCAGGTATTTCGGTCTCGTCAGGATGCGGGTTCTTAATCAAATTTTCATCCAGTAGCCTTCAAACACTAAACCCTTTCAAATTGATTACTCAAATAAACCAACTCATTCTCATTTATTTTCTAGATTCTTATAGACTATATTTTTTATGGGAAGAATAAACGAAGATACCTTTCCCTGTGTTCAGTTGGTAGGAAATTAAGCTTTCATTTTTATACTTAAAAAGATTGCCCCTTTTGGCTGTAAAGGCGTATTCAATTCCTGCATAGTTTCCAAACCAGGGTGCATTTGTATAGAAGTACAAAGCATATTTTTCGTGCGAAGAAATGCCAAAATGGTATTTTAAAGTAGTCAAATAGGACTCATAAAATTTTGCAGTTCGTGTGTATCATCTAATACACCTAACAAGCACCTTAAACTTTACAAGGAAGCTTTCTGAATGAACCTTTCATGTCCGTCCAAACTCTCATAGCAAGGTGCGTTCTAAAAACCCGAAACTATCCTATCTTCAAAAAAAAGGTTTGAAAGAAATTCAAATTCCAACTAAAGGAATACAAGTAAAAATATTTAATGCATGTTTTCTGTGAACAATATCTGAATCAATAAGGACGTCAAAAATCATCTCACATGAAAAGTCATTTCTTAAGAGTTCAGCTTTCAGAAGTGGCAGGAAAAAAGCTCGTTCAAAAACTGACATCTTGAAGTGACTGCACCAGGTGAGGATTATGCTCAATAATACGGAATATCATAACCCTATCTCAGCAATCTTTTCTAACCGCAATCATCTTTCATATTTTTGGTTCAACTCTGATGAGACAGTACACTTACCGTACTTAACATTAACTCTGCCAGCATCAACCACGCTTCGTAAGATGGTGTGGTGGCGTGGCATTCAACACAATCGCATCCTTTGCCTACGGAAACCAAAAAACTCACGATGAGACTTTTTTCACGTTCGGTTTCGTAGTCGCGAATTCAGTTTTCTGGGCCCTTGGCTATTATTCTACCCTGACATTTATCACATCCTACCCTCATGTCTTAAAGGGCATAAACTACAACGATAAGCAGTGCATGTAGGTGCCTAAGTGAATATGTATGCATGTATGCACGTACATTCTAGCGTGAAAAGGAAGTGAACAGCCATATTAGAAAATAAAGTATGATGAGTTAATATGCGCAAATATTTGGAGTTCAGATATCACATCGTGTTCATCGTCCCTAGAAGAGAGAGGAGAAAAGGGGGAAGTAATGGCTCCAAATTGTGTTTATGCTGACATTTCTAAAACACGATCGTTTCCATCATCAGAGCATGGTGCTCAATCTTCCGCCCACCTCGAAGTAATGGACCTCGTGTTGTAGGCAGGCCCGATACTCGTGCGTTCGTTCGCCCGTTGGTTGGCTCCACCCTCTTTACTGTCAGTGACGTTGCGTTAGCGTGCTCATCGGCCTCCCCCTCGTTCGGAGCACTCTCGGTTCCGCGGCCGCCTTTGCGAGAACAAGTGCCACGCCAGTCATGTGTCTCCCGCTCGCTGCCACCTCCCCTCGCGGACGCTGGTTGTCGGTTTCGCATGTCTTCATTCGCCTGCCCTAGTGCATTGTTCTGTGCGGACGTGTGCATTGCGCGGATCGCTTTGTAGGCGGGCTTTAACTCGATTTTTAGTCTGCCAGTCGACGACCTGCTTTCGGGCATTAGTCGGGCCATCTTATCACTGGTTCTGCCGATTACCCTTGCTTCCTCAAAGGTGCAAACGTGGTCCCGCTGTTGCACCTGGCCGTAGACCATAGAAAGCTCGTACTTGCGGTTGATTGCGAACTGGTGCTCATGCAAAATCGTGCCAAGACGTTTGCCCGTTTCACTCACATACCTTGCTTCACAATCTTGGTAAGAGATGCTATGGACCACCGCTGATCGTTCGGTCATTGGTAGCAGATCCTTGGACTTCATAACCGGCTGTCTGATAGTTAGTGCCGTTTAATGGGCCACGTCAATCCCGAACGGTTTCAGTAGTCTTGCAGTCACCTCTGAGACATTCTTCACATGGGGAATTGACAGCCAGCACTTCGGTTTCTCCTCGGTCAACAACTCAGAACGGTACTTCCTGAGACACCTGTTTGCGAAAAACTTCGGTTAACCATTGACTTCGAATAGGGCATGTAGGTACTTCCTTCCCTCCTTCCTTCCATCGTAGTCCCTGAAGTGTGTTTTAGCGCATTGGAAGAGTGTCCTGACGCAACCGCGTTTGTGACCGACGGGGTGCTTACTTCTGAAATTAATGAGGCGTGTAGTGTTGGTCGCCTTACGGTACACCATCGTCCTTATCTTCCCGTCTGGCAGCCTTGTGAATAGAATGTCCAGCAAGGGCAATTTATTATCCACATCCTCTTTCATTGTGAACTGTATTTCTGGAAAGATGGAGTTTAGTAGTTTCCTGAAAGCCGTCCCATCGCTCCTTTTGATTACGACAAATGTGCCGTCAACATATCTGATGGTATTGAAGGGGTAGTATGTAAGCCTCCCACGTTTGCGACCCGAGTTCGGATCCCGGTCGGCGCACAGATTTACTAGCGCAATTTTTCTCCTAAAAACCACAAATGACATTCCATTTTGAATTATGAGGCATTCCTTGGGAGTTTTTTCACTGTCTACTCTTCTTGCTTGGTTACACTGCTGGCTCGTGTTAACTGACATCACCACATGTGAGTGTATTACTTGAAACAAGCGAGTTGTCACCTACAATTATGCAAACGACTTCTTTGAAATATTCGGCTGTGCTGATACATTTTTTAAATACTGTGTACCAATAGGGAGTTCAGAGGCGTTTGCCTATATTTCCTTTAATAAACTTGACTTGACCTGACCCAGAATTTTGGGGGGTAGGATTTGAATACTACCTGCTCTAGCCCCTGCGAAACGACTTCGACAATCGGCCCAAACAAACATGAGCCCATCGTAGCCCCCTTCTTTTGCTCGTAAAATTGGCCATTGAATGTGAAGAAGTCTGAAGACACTGTTCCAGGAGCTCGATAATTTGCACTTGCTTCAGTTCGTATTTAGTCGCCTCACATTTTTCACGGGGAATACGGTTGACAATGTCGAGAGTCAGACTGTGTGGAATAGAGGTGAACAACGTGAGCACTTCGGACTACACGATCACCTCGTCTGCGCCGTATATTGAGTAGGTGCAAGTAGAACTTGTTTAGAAATGCATTAGTCTGTCGGGAGAATTTATGGAGTTTCTAACTCAAAAGAGCTGTATCATTTCCACTGGCCACGGCCACGTCCTGTAGATGGAGAAAAGTCTGTTAGACAAACGTACTGCGAGCAAGCATTGCAGTATTTATTGATGCATAGTAATAAATACCTATTACAGTAACATATAAGTACACAAGATTAATATAAGCGGTGTCGCTATAAGTCCGCTTACCGCTTCCTTGAACGGGGATAGTTGTGGGCATGCAGATTGATCGGTGAGGATACTTTGAACCTGACTGCACGTAGACGATAATTCAGCGACAAATTTTGCACCTGGTGGATTGACATTGATGACACACCCAGTTTGTTCTTTCTTCATTTAGTGTGAATAAACAGACACTGGATCACAGTGTGCGCTTACGCCATTTTGGCCGTCTCCGCATACATCATCTGTATTCTGAGTAGAAGACGTTAAGCTTGCGAGTCTTTTGGCCGGACCTTTTCCAAGTATAGGTCTTAAGGCAGGTTTTCTGAGCGTTTGAAACTGTAATTCGAATCAAATAACTTTTTTGTGTATGCAAGATGTGATGTAAAGATCAAACTGGTTGTCTGGCCTTCATTCATAGGAAGTGAAATGTGATTTTCATACATCTGAACATTGTATGCAGGTGCTTGCTTCGTGGGTATTTGTGACGGCGTCCACAAGAACTAAACAACACCAAAGAATGCAAGGCGCGCGTCTTCAAGGTATTTGAGAATTGCTACCTGGGGAAGCATTTACTGTGAATTCGGTTAATCTAGCATGCAAAAATGCACAGAAGCAAAACTAACTCATCTTCGAATTTTTACGGCTGACTGTTTTAACTGCAAGCCAACAGCTATATTATCACCTATTTTGCCACCACTTCAGCGTAGTTTCGGCTCTCTCCTAAGTAGGTAACTGTTTGAAGGGGGTAAATGCCTAACGGCCCGCAGAAACCAATATTAAAAGTGGCCAAGAAAATTTTAGTGTTGGCTTGTAACAATCAGATCTCGTTATCAACACTATGCACAAGGCATTTTATCCCATATCATGACTAATTGCCAAGTACGTTGACTTGTTGGGCTTAAAGGCTGCTCTTACGAAACTAGTATCAAGCTATATACATCCTCCTTTAAGCTCGGTGACCAAAAGAACCCTCAGGTGTTTTTTCTTCTGATGAGTAGGATATAGTAAGCTGCAGACAACGAAAAAACCAGAAATTCTCTCTGTGTCCGCTTCCTTTTTGTCCCATTTTAGTGTTTTCGTCAATTAACATATGCTTTCTGTCTGCCTAATTGCCTCGTATTGGCCCTTAAATTACCGATTCCCGCTGTCTTCTGGCAACAGAATGTCAAGGTAATAATTCAAGTGATCCTTTCAAGGAACAAGAAAGGCCAACTTGAAACTTCCGATTAGTTCGATTGGACTGAATTTTATTGTTTTATTTTCTTCTAGTAAACCCTTTGGTACTGCTGTGTAAATGTTCTGCGCTGTTGCACAGTTGTTGAGAACAAACATTTAAAATTGAACATTACATTCACCTACGCTCTTTGGTTTGATGATTTTATATGGCCCCAATTTCCTAGATTCCCATCTATCCATCGGAGTATCTGTCGACAGCCGTTGTGGACCCCTACAACGCTCTTCTGCACAGTGGCTTCAACATTCCCTACAGCAACCTTGTTGTCATGTTGGACAACCACGCCATCATGCAGCTTCTGTCTAGGCATCTGCAAATGGAGAAACCCACCTTCCTCTTCCTCAATCGCATGTACTCCCAGATCAGCAGCTGTCTATTCTGTGGTTTCCACTTTAACGCCGACCCCACTTGTGGATCCCTGGAGGAGTTGGCCACCAACCTTGTGCCCTATCCGCAACTGCACTTCACTTTCGTGCGCTATGCACCGATCGTGGGCCTACGACGCAACGGTTTCCATGCTAGCGTCAATCCTGCCCAGGATCTCACTAGGGCCGTACTTGATTCCAATTATTCCACCCTGACTGCGGACAGAGCCAGTCGCGGCAAGATGATAGCCTGCTGTTTGGCCTTTCGCGGTGCTTCAGCCGGTTGTCAACGAGGCCTGGCACAGGTCATCAGCGAGACCAAACGAAATGGCCGCTTAAGCTTTGTTGACTGGTGCCCGACCGGGGTGAAGGTGCGCATCCACGCGGTGCCTCCACTTCGCCCGGTGCCGGAGTCCGGCATCGCGGAGTCGCCCGCCAACGTCATCATGATAGGCAATGGTGCCGCGGTAGCCGTGAAGGAGCTGGCTGTGATTCTCATGCAGTTTGAACGTCTCTACGAGAAGCGCAGTTTCGTGCACTGGTACGTCGGCGAGGGCATGGAGGAGGGCGAGTTTGATGAAGCGGCCGATTTACTGAAGGAAATTTCCGAAAAGTACGCCCAGGCTGATGACAGTGGGGCCTGAGAGAGGCCTCAAAATGTCGTCCTTCAATACTCGGTCATAATTAAAAGTTCTAGCAGGAAAATGGGGGCCTCGAAATGTGCTAGCCTCCAAGGCTTGGATTCTCTGTAAATCGCCTCACTTATCTATGCTCCATCTGCATTCTTCTTCATTCAACTTTGTTTTTCTGCATCCGTATTACCCCTGACACCATCCACCGTCTTATTTGGTGAAACATTTCCAGAATATTTAATTTGGAATTTAACATTCCATATTAAATATCTGATTTCAAACTTCTGGCTTCAGCTAGTCTGCTGATGTCTACTGAAATTCAGGCTAAAGACGATGCATATGGATAGACAAAGCCGGGTCACATTCGGAATTAAATTCTTTCCGTTCGGCAGCCACTAAAGAAAAGAATAGGAAATGGAGGTCAGCTCGTGAATCAGACCATATTTCCTTGACGTTTCGAGGACCTCCTCATTTGTATCATCAGGTTGGGTGGTTGTTGTACTTGCTGATCTTCTTTTATCTAGCCTCGTTGCCTGCCCTATATTATCATTGGGTCTGACGCCTGAATTTTGAACTTCTTACTAGCTGTAACTGTTAGTGGGGTCATGTGGTCTTATTCTCCTTAGCAGCTGTCGGAATTGGAACAAAGTCTGCGTGCTTTATGAACCTCACGCCCTCATCTGACGGATACACGGATTAATTAGAAATGAGAGGATATATGCCTTTGTCTCTTCGTGTTGAGAAGACTGTGGCACAGTTATTCAACGTCATTGTTTTTTATGAAAACGAAGGTATCACCTACGTAGCCGAGTCACCTTTGCGGCCTGAAGACTTGAACGGCAGGCTGTCGCAGTCATTGCAAGGCTAGTTTGACGAATATTAACGATTTCATTACACTCACTAGAATGTCTGCTGATAATGCTTGCAATCAACCTGGCAATAGTTCTTAAGGCAGGAACAAAACGTGTCTTATAGATGCTGCCTTGGGATGTTAATAGAAGTTTCTTTTACTTGTTAAGCTGCACTTTCAGTTGGCAGGTTACGTAGTATTGAGAAGACATGACAAGCACAGCAAGCTATAAAATGCATACTTCAGGACTTGCATTAAGGCCTTGGATGCTCTGAACAAAAGTATGAGATTTGTTGTTTCTTTATTGCACTCCAGTAATGAGGTGTTTCAGATGTTCGTGTAACTACTTGATAAGGTGTTAAGTGTGTAATACAGTCACTGGTAGTCCACTTTTCAGAGGTGCAGCTGCTTTGTGTATCTTTGGAATGCTAGAAGCATGTGTGATGAGGAGGTTAACGCGAATCTTAAACTTTGAGCCCTTAGGACTTACGTTTTATGTTGAGTGAGCTAACCTACCTTCTCCTTCGCAGCTGCGGCCTGCTTCTTCGTTAAATCCTTAGCCAGTGGGATATAGGATGCCTTGTCATAAAAGACTTAGTAGTCAATTTTATCCATAATGAGGACTGTGGTACCTTTTTCAGCAGACACAGCAAATATACTGTCACCCGAATTCAAAATTCACAAGCCTACTTTCTTCTTCGATCTGTAGGGTTTTTTACTTGATTTCTTTTCTAAAGATGGCAGGCAGGAAAACTGCCGGAGGTGATGATTATGATGATGTTGATGATGATGATGATGATGGTGGTGGTGGTGGTGGTGGTGGTGTTGGTGGTGGTGCTGAAAGTTAGGTGTAATCACACTCCATATTTGCGAGTAAGTAACCTCCCAACCTCCTTGGGCTGTGTGAGTTCGAAACAAGCAAACTTCAATAGGATGCCATGCTCATGAGGTTAGGAAAGATCAAATGACACGAGACATTATCAGGATGGATTTCCAAGGACGCCTTCCATTCAGACTCTGACATCACAGATACTAGTTTGCATTCGGAGGAATAAGAAAACTGGAGGCATCGTTAAAAGATCAATCTTTTGATCACTTTTTCTGCCATATTTGCTTATTGACTGACATTCTTTAGACGTTTCTGATGGTTTACTTCTGAAGTAGCATGTCCACTTCTGTTGAAAAGGGGCACGTTTAACTGTTCTGGAAACAATCAGCTTTTCTGCATCTAATTTCATCCAAAAGCTATCTAAAACATACTGTTCTGAGTTCCGACGGCATCTTTTCGTCGTTAAACTGCACCCCGAATAAAAGACAGCCGATTACGACTGAGCCAATGTTGAGCCATTCGATAAAAACAAGTTCCTTGTATTTTTTCATTTTATGTTTTCCAATCGGTCATAATTGAGTGTCCCTGGCTTTAACAGCAGACGAAAGTTCATTTGTTATGCAAACCCCTCCAGAGTATTAGGCGAAAATATTCAACGTGTTCCCGATCAAAAGGAGGATTCTGTTGGCATCGTTTAACTGGTTAGTGTAAATCATAATCACAAAATATTTCAGTCTTTCAGGATGCCATTTTTGAATGCGCTTCATTCTTGTGTTAAAATATTGCCTAGATTGTACTACTTTTTCTATGGTTTCTCAATTCCTTCAAACAGTGTATTTAGAATTAATGACAGAAGCCCATCAAAACTCCACTTCAACGGTGCAGGTGTTCAGGAAAAGTAGTTAAGTGGCAAAACGTTTTAGAGACAGTTTATATGTGCCAAATACATAAACTTACTAGTGAAAGATACATGTTTAAAGGTGAAGGATTTGGGAAATAATGGCGAACCACTCATTCACTGCATGCACACAACGAAAATCTCAAAGCCAAAGTTAATATAAATAAAACGATCTACTTAATTAAGTTAGTAGACTTTTTAGTTAAATTAGTAAAACATTAGGTGGACGTAAGGGATTTCTGGTCGACCTTTAACAGGTCTCTTTAACATGTCCCTTGAATACAATAGCGGCGGGGAATCCACAACACATGACAGATATTTAGTTGGAATATTGCTATCGTCAGTAATCAGTTACTCCAGATAGTGAGCAGGCCACGTCCCATCAACGTTTTAGTCAAATAATGGGAAAGCAATTTTATTTGCAAATCGCTTATTCTAAATTTAAACTTAATCAACATGATCTCAAAGCCATCATCAAGAAACGCAGACCTTTACATGTGCATGTATTCAGCTTCAATAATCGCAATAAGTCAGTCACCCCAGACTTTTTGACATTGCACATTTATTTTATATTTTTGGTATAAAAAGCCCAATACCGTTTTACTTCGTTTATATGTAACGTTAAGGCAGTGGTAATATCCAAAACAATCAGACGTTTACATGCGAAGGCTCACAGCTCCCCAACTTTGGTGAAGGTTGTCCACCGGGTCCCTGTAAGACCAGGTCCGAGATGACAAATCATTGCCAGTAGCAGCTGATCGTGCTGGTGGAGAAAAAGCCTTAACTGTGTTGGTCCAATTGTTGCCTACAAATTAGCGAGAAAAAACAACATATCCTATTTTGCTTTAGTTTGCAGAATAAAATGGTTACATTCGATTCTAAGTCTGATTTGCTTACATGAAAAAAGTCGAACCTCATGCCTAATTACAGATGCTGTAATATCTGCACCTCGCAAAAATGGGCATTGCGGCATGACAGATAGAATGCAAAACAAAAATTCGTAGGCGACCTCACCAAGAGCAAAGACCGCGTTGGCCGAGGTGAAAAGAGTGAAATAAAGGCGAGGATGGTTCATGCCAGCTAACTCTGTCCACTGGCCAAGCAAGCTGGTGGCATTAGGCGGTGTGAACAACTCCACAACGTTCGAGGCATTCCCATCAGCACTCCTTCCACTGGTGACAATTATTTTGCCCCGGCTGCCTTTACAGCTGCGGCTGCGTGATTGTATCGTGCAACTGCGAGGAGCGACCGGTCTCGCCAGCGCCGTTCACTCACAATGAACTCTTTCACAGTCGTTAAGGTCTTCTGTTGAGGCGTCCATCCTCCGATCACAAAAATACTCTCTACTATGGAGGGAAAAACAAGAAATGCCTAGAATGCGCGCATGAAGGTTAGATTTGAATTTTGATAAAAGCCTGTCAGTTTCGTTTTTTTTAAAGGGGAGGCAACATTTGCTGCCACCGAGCATACCAGCATACTGCAATTAAAATGGTTACAGATAAATCTGCCGGCTATATGATCGACGAAGGCATTGACAGATAAATCATGCAAATTTGACAATTGTTAAGAAAATTGCCTCTACGAAATTAAAAAATGCACGGAAAGTTAAAAAAATCAAGCACTTAAAACTCACACACCTAGGCAAATTGTGATGTCATTTGTACTAACAGATTATTGGGCGGTCATATTTCAAAAACAACACTATTTGTTGGCAGCTGTTTTGTAATTCTGTAAGAAAAGCATAACCATGTTCTGAAGACGGTGCAACCCTCTCAGGAAACTCACCGCCTTAAAACACTATAGGGGGCGTTTGGAACTTCTTGCCATCCTGTCGCTTGCCCTTGAAATGCGTGGTTGGCCTGATGGACAGTGGTCTTCATTCTGCCCTTGTTTGTGGCATTTCTGACAAACATGCTTCGTAAGCGGACAGAAGCGAACAAAATGCTAATAACCACACTGCCAGCAGGCTGATGGTGCTTTTCTGGGTGTGGGATCATGGGACTTATTTGGCAAGACCGACTTAGTCCGAGTGATAGCATGCACACTGGTGGCGGCAAACGAGGAACTGGATTGCTCCACGATGGCAGAATTATGCTTAAGATTCTTGAGCCGCTGACACAGCAGTCAATGTCTACAAAGTAGACTTCGGGTCCTGTTCAATTTGTGACAGCAGACGGGTCCGGATTTCAGCATCATGAGGTGACTGCAAGGCGCTCACAAAGATGAGGCACTTGAATTGGTCGTCGGTCAACTCTCAGAGCTTGAACCATTCACACTCGCGGTTGACAGTACTGGCTAGTGTTAGGAAATCATCTGCCTCGTTTGTCACCAGCTTGAGATACTGGTAACGAATATTGAACAAGGATGACTTTTCGCCGAAAGTCTCTGACAGGCGCTGAACAGTTTCATTGACAGTGAAGTCACGAGGGTGTTTTGGCAGAATAATATCCGCGTACCGCTCGTGTTATCTGGTGCCCAGTTTGCGTAAAAGCGGGTGCACCTTCCATGCATCATCAGCCTTGGCAAAATCCACGCGGAAAATGTCTTCCCAACGTGTGAACCAAGCGTCGAAGGTAACGCCGGAGTCGGGGTCATAAATGAACTCTGTGATGGAAGCAGCAGTGTCGTCCGCTGTGGACTGTTTTGGCAGAAGAATCTAGGCCAGAAAAATGCAAGCTGAATTTTTGCAGCATGGACTCAATCATCTTCATGTGAGCCTCCTCAAACTGAGCTTGTTACTGTTTCAGTATGTACTGCAGTTTTTCCGCGGAAATAGACAAAGTGGGTCCGAGTCTGCGTCGCCAAAATGTTATAACGGATGCCCAGGCCGAGATATTGCCGGCCAATGACGTCCTGTGTGAGTCCACGTAGAGAGAACATGACAAGAAGGGTGCAATTGCAGAAGTCTTTTAGTGTTTCAAGTATAAACAATTTAGGGAAAACAACGTGTGAAACGATGTCCACTGAGCCAATTGGATTTCCCTCTGAAATGGTTACCAGTCCCATTGGTTGTTTGACTCAGTGGATGACAGTGGTTTAAACTGTGAATTATCGATATTTTTGACGGCTTTTGTACATTCGCCCGAATAGGCCGATCGATAGCCTGCTTGGGTTGTGGCCATGCTTCGCAAGTTACTGCTAGCTAAACTGTTCGTTAGGCCTGCCTAACAAGTGGTGCACTGTTTAAAGATCTGGCAAAATCCCATGCGGTATCCAGAGTTTCCAACGTAAGTCTTTAGAACGGAAAATGTGAAAGGACTGACTGACAAATACTTACCCTTTAGCTAAGTATGTCGCTCCCGAATTTTCCAGAACGGGGAGATTCATCATTCTAGCGAGCAAAGCTACTCCCCTTACATTCGCTCGCGTCATCTCCACCTGTCCGGTATACGCATACTTGATGAGTGTAAATGCTATGCCAGAAAGTGCATTAGCAGAAAGTAAGCAAAGTAAGCAAATCTGCAAAACCAACTTAATAATAATCGAAAAAGGTTGACAGCAGGGTTACCTCAGGGGCACTGTTGGCCATCTTAGGACTGAATTACCTTCATTGTGTTCGCCACAAAGGGATACCCGCAAAGAAGGAATGTGAGCTGCGAGTACTATTCTGTGGGCAGCTTGCAGCTAATACAAATAGGCGAATATTCGCATAAAGAGGGGTAACAGCAACACAAGTTACCTCGATCCTAAGGTCCTTAATTTCCTCTGCAATACTAATTTCGTTTAATGCAGCACAGCTGCGAACCAGGGGAAATTCATCCTTAAATACTTGCGAGTATGCGACGGCCATTTCGAGAAGAAGCGAAAACAGGAGCGGTGAATAATCAACAGCGTCGTAAAAGTTATTTTATTCTACCGGCCCCTGCCCACGCACTGGTGGTCAATGCTTTCTGATTGGTCGTCTACACGAAATGCGCATTGGCTCAAATATGGAGGCGTGTGTTTCAGCAAGGAACCACGGGCTTTTTATTGGGCAAGGCGGGCCTGACTAGACGCCGCTGCGAACGCATTATGAGTGCCAAGTAGACTGTGCATGCCCTGTCAACAACTAGCAATCTGTGGAGGAGGGAATTGCATTACAAGCAGTAAGTTTGGGTTGTGGTGGTGGTAACTAGTGCGAATGACACAGTTTAGCAAGCAGCGATCGATTTTGCCGGAGCTGTTGAAAAGTCCGCTTGTTGACGCGTTGATAGACCAACCAGATGATTGCTGTTTATACTACGTCCAAAAATAAAACAATAGGCAGAACATCACCTCTGCCAAGGGCCCTATATTCTTACTGTGGGCAAATTCAGTTGCCCATTGTCCTGAGATAAGCTCAAGACCTCAAAAGTACAGAGCTCTTTAGAGATCCCCGCTATAAACCTATGCAGATAAGGTGATTTGTAATTAGTGATCTTGGTCTACGTCCGACCGAATAAAGGAAAATTAGGATAAACCAATATTGACAGACCCTTATCTACTAATGCAATGCTGAGGCTGTAACAGAATATCCTGCAAATTTGTTTTTCAAAACTCATTGCTGCTGAACTAATGCACAGAAAGCTGCTGCCAGGCAGACTGTGGTTTTATTATTTGAGTTAAAGAACACAGCGTACGCAAACAGTGCATCCCAAAGCGTTTCGTTAGCTTTGCTGAGTTGCCTCTTTTGCCCTCGCAGAAAAACTAAAAACGACAAGAGCTGTTGTGCCATTCTTGTTCATTTGATTTCCGCATTTGTGAACAAGTGGCTGGAAAGGAATTTCCACCGCTATAACATCCACCCACGCAGTACAGCCCGCGAAGGCAATCGTGCACGCAACGGCATGTTAGCGTGAGGTGGCACCCGAAATCTCTCACTCCTGCCCACTGAACTCGTCTAATTTCTTTCTCGGTCACTTTCTACCGATTCGGTATTGGAGGGGTTAGGGTGCTGTACCATCACCAATACTGCTGCTCGTTCAAACATCTACCGACAGTGGTTGTGATTTTCAATCCTTTTATTATCCTTCATTTCTATTCTGGCCATCTTCCTCGTTCTTTCAAACAACACACCTACACACTTAAAAAAGCATTCTTACTTTGCCAGCTCTTATCGGTCGGTGTTATTGTCATCAATTCGGCACCTTCGCTGATGGCAATTTCGGTGGTCAAGTGATTATTCAGACAAGGAAACGATCATTCCCTACTTTTTACCAGCCCTAAAATACGAATCTCTCTTTTCATCTATTCCTCACCTTCCTATAAAAAGCTTCATACATTCACAAGCACCTTGGGATTAGTAACTAAAAGTTCATCTTTACTCAAACTTATCTATTTAATGTTGAACAAGACCATTTAAAATTGAAATTCTCTAGATTTAATAAGCCAGAGGTAATGTAGTCTACTCATTCAAGTGTGAAATTTAATGATGCATTTTTTTTCCTACGAGGACGCTGAAGCGTGGTAGAGGCTACATTGTAGGTTGTATCGAACTTTCCTCCCCCCTTTTTGAGATGGTATTTTTAGAAATTTCCTTCTTTTGCGTTTTTTTTATTTGTCAATCAAGATGCTTCGATAAATAATTGTACCTACCTTCGTCACACAACTGTAACCAGCATTTACAATATACATACATGCGATTCGGCTTTGGGAAGGTTTTAAGAATTACGCAAATCTTCCGTAACCTGGCAGTATCGTTAACGGCTTTTCGTGTCTGTTTTCGATTCCACCAACTCAAAAACTGCCAAACGGATCTATATAAATTACTAAATAATGATGCAAAGCATCCAAAGTGAGATTTAAGAAAGATAAATGAGTCTGCAATTTCTTAACCTAGAGATTAAAATTAGGCTAGTAAAGATGATGAGGTCCTCCGCCGCTGGATAAGATGAGCTCAGTTGTTACTTTCGCGCTAATTCATGTTTAATGATGTGGACTTCTACTGCGCATACCTGCAAAATTAGTTTAAGTAGTGCTCCTCATATACCTCTGGTCCCAGCCATTTGTCCTGTGGAAACGGTGGCTATAGGGGTTTTTGGGGTGAAGAACTAGGATAGGCAGTGAATGAAATTTGTACAAGTTAGTGCTTAGTGGAAAAATGTAGTTGAATTTGTTTCCCTCAGCCGCTAGGGGTAAATTGTTACGTATGTAAATAAAAGTGAACACGGCGCTTCGCGCCGCGCACACCTTTCTAATCTAACTCCAGAATGGTGGGTTACACTCTAGGTAAGTTGAAGTAGATGACATCCTTACCACCATTTTTATGCTTTCAGGAGTTTCAAGAAATCTTCATCAAAATAATTGGGTTTTTCTGTAACACGTAATACAGATTAGGAAAATCGACAGGTATAAATCAACAACATTTGTAAATACAATAAAAAAATGCATAAATAAGTTGATCAAGCTTATTCCACTGCCGATCCTAATTCTCCACCCCCAAACCCCTATAACCACCGTTTTCGTAGGATAAAATGATAGTACTAGGGGTATATGATGGGCACTACAGAAACTTCTGTTACCCATATCCCTTCAGATGGCAAGACATGGCATAGCAACTGGAATCTTATTTGTGCGCAGAAGTTGTCGAAATACCAAACTTGTCATCTTCGTTTACTACGCATCGTCTGTTTGTTAACTCCACGCGTACAAATTACAGTCTGGGATAATTTATTTGATTTAACGTAAAAGCTAGGATATCACGAATACAAAAGGGAACCATGTCCCCCCCTCTCTTCTCCGAAAAACAATAGTTATTTATTGACTTTTTACTTTAGACAACATCTTAAAAACACTTATCATCTTCAAAATACTGTCCATTCGATTATCTGCACTTATCCCAGCGGGCTGTTCACTGTTCGAAACCTTTTTTCTCCTTTTGAAATAACGCAGTTGATAGTTCGACCGCTGTTTTCTACGATGTCCACTACGAGCTTCAGCAAGCTGAACGCAGACTGTAGCTGGATTATAGTGAAAGTGGACTTGCACAATCTACCCCCGCTCTTTCACCGCTCCCAACCCTGCACCCGATGTAAAGACAAGAGTTGACAAGACCGGAGATGGGGGAGGGCGCAGGTGGCTGATGCGGCCGAGGCTGTCCTTAAGCGTGCCACCACGCCCAGAAGAGTCGGTTTCGCAAGCTAAGCACAAAACATTTGGCCGGGTGGCCCTTGCGACTGCACAGACGAGGGCGTGACAGGCACCGCCGCCATCACGCCGTCTGCACATTCGCTAGGCGCCACCAACTGGTATTCACTCCTCTGGATCTGAGAGAAAGAGAGGAAAAAAATTCACCGGGCAAACATGTACACAGCCTGTAAACCCAATGGGAGCGTGATTGCATGCACCGGCAGATCCAAGAAAGCTGCCAGCGCAAACCAGCCTGCAGGGACCATGGCTTGCTGAAACGTGGCGTTGCATATGCACACACACCTTAAATCTCAAAATAATACAGTTAAGCGCCGAGGTGCCGACACCTTGTCTCAGTTAAGCCAACTGGGAATGGGGTTTGGCACAGCAGTTGGCATGCCATCTATAGTTTTCCCTATAGTGTACCACAGGCGTGCGCAAGCACACACATTCTAGTTCATGCCTCATTCAGGACGCTGGCAAGCCTTTCTGTACGGTGGGTGCATTATGTATGTTTGATCTTCATGTGTGCAAGTAGGGCCGGAAAGGTCCATATGGAGCCTCTGTGTGGAGACAGAGCCATTGGGATTTATGCGGAAGAGATTTTATTGCCGGCTGTTGTTAATGTGCAAATAAATGACTAAGCTCATGCATTGGACGCAGAATGAGGCCCAATGAGATGGCGTTAGTGATGGTTGTTAGTGGCGGTTCCAGGCACTGATTTTTCGACTTCAGTACGATCGTTGTTCACCTTCCCGACTAGGTCTACGCCTTATTTTAATGTGTTAACGAAATTCAGTGAAGTTGGCACTACATCGCTATTGCTAAGTGCTGTAAGTTTCCTTGGGATGCTAGCTTCGCTCCTGTTGCGCAGTGAACTACCTGGCCTAGCAGGCAGACGAGGCAACACTTCCTGCTGATCGTTCGTGCTGAACGTCTCTAGGCTACTTTTCCGAGAGGCACTTAGTATTTTATAAGCGTTGTTTTTTAGTATATGCTGTATTTTTTAGAATTTTAGAATTCTTAGCATTATTAGTATTAGTAAGTTTAGTAGTTACTATGTGGTATATATTTGTTCTAGTAACTTTAAGTATTTTGCTTTTTCTATTGTTTTTACCATTTTCGCATAATTTTCCCTATATGTAGATTATTATAGTCAAGATGTTTATCGCTGGTCCGTGGAGCTTTGCAAACAATCGGCATTTTAAAGCCTGGTTTATGCATCCTCAGTTGATTTCTCACACAGGACGCTGTTAGTGGAACGCTATTTTGTGTAATCAATAAAACTTTTCAATCATATACGCCACATTTATAGGTGCGTAGAATATAAAAATTTCGTTCATCAAAATAATTTTAATGAATCCTATCTAATATTTAAAAAAATATAAAGGGCTTATGCTGTATTACTGTGTGGGAATTGTGTGTATTAATGTACGATGGTTTATGAGATATAAAAATGGTGCTTATCCCTAATTCCGTATGCTGTGGCCCACACGCCAGTCATGATCAATAACGACTGTTAAACGGTCCTTAAACAGTCATTTACCCACAAATTCGGCACGCAAATGGATCTCTCATATCGGAACATGATCATCTCAAAAAGGTTGGCCATTTATGACATAGAACTGCTGCAAGAGATTATTATTATTTCCTACTTCGATTTGCTCCTTTTATATTAATGTTTAGTTGAATGGCTTAAAAATCGAATCTTCAAATTCTTACAAATCCTTTCATCTCTCCTACTTTCAGTATCGATGTAACTGTAGAGGTCTGCTGATTAATTATCAAGCACATGCGTTTGCTGACTGGATTTTTAACGGTTCATGCTGAATTATTTGCATGACATAACCTGGCTTTGATGGTCGAAGATAATGAGCGTTCGGAAACGCTAAATAGCTAGGTTCATTTCGGCCAACCCGTTATAGCACAAGACCGCGCAGATAGTCGATAGCGCCAAGCGTTATTGGCCCTATAAGCGTCCATTAATCGTTTCCTCCAATGCGTTGTGGACAAGAAAAGTTACCGCAGTGCCTCTCGTGCCTCCTCCATTAATAATCACAAAGGATGCAGAATAAAAACTGGAAGCCTCAGGCCATGTACGTTAGGGGAACTGAAAAACTTGCGTTTCTGTCCCCAGCGAAGCGAAGCCAAGCAAAATGTCCATGCATTTTACCGTGAAGGTTATAATAAAATATACATTGCGCTTGTGCTTTATTTATGAACGAAACCGACAGAAGAATAAAAGCTATCTCACAAAATGGCTTTATTTAGCCTCTCTTTTTTGCATTTACAAGTTTTTTAACAGATCCCGGAAGTAATCCACTATAGCGGAAAATAAGCCATTATAAGGAGAAAAGTAATGTCTTTCACTTCCATTTTAATTGAAACGTTTACCTTCAGGTAGACTAAAATTTGTCAAAAGTCTCCAATCTCATTTTGACATTACCTCGTAAAAGGCAATATACACAGCAATTTTTCAGATAAATATCTAATTAAAGCGTTTTTTAAGAAATAACCTATAAGAGAAAGTTTTTTTTATTAATATTAGTAATACGAATACCAGAGCTATGTTGCGGACGTTCTTTATGCTCGACAATCTCGTTTGTTGTCTTGAACCATTCCTAAATATGATCTACATGGCCATCTTCTTAAGAAATACTATCCAAAAACTCATTTTTTCGGTAAATGCTTTTGATGCATATCTTGATTTAAAAGTTTTGATGTAAATGTCAAACGGAATCTCGATTGATGAATCAACACATGAAGACACTGAAAAAAGTTGGAAATTACGCCAGAATTGATAGGACGACATTAATAAATAGTTATCCATTACTGGTAGTATGCATAAAAATTTTGACTAAAGAAGCGTTCTTTTTATATGAAAAAAAATGATAGTCATATATTTTCAATACGAGAAAATATTTAGATTTAATGCTCGAATTTATAGCTATTCTCTACGTCTATCGGGATAACCGGGAAGATTTTATTTTTATAAACAAACACTTAGGACATCTTAAAGTTCCTTTAATTTCTTGATGTGCCTAATGCTGTTCACTATTCTTTCCAAGTTTTCACAAATGCGTTCACGCCGGTATGCGAGTACTGGTCAAACTTTTACAAACTTAGGCATTTGCATGCAAGACTCGCCATACACTTGCATCTTAATTCCATAATAAACTGAATTCGCGAAATTCAAAGCGTGATATAGCGAAGAATTACCTTTCTAGTAATAGTAAACTTGCGCAGCATCTCCCACGCACTCCCCTCTCCACCTAATCCCGGTGTCCTGACCAAATCGCAAAGCGGCTAAGGGCGCAGGTGACTGGTGTGGCCAAAGCCGCCTCCAAGCAAGCTACCATATCTGGCTAGGATCCCACCGACTGGAAGGAGCACAAAGGTCACATTAGGAATGAAGCACTACAGTCTGAGACTCATTTCACCAGCCAGCCACTCCATGCAAGCATCGACTGCGAAGTCGATTGGTAGCCTTCTAAGCAGCGGCGTTTAGTGCACTGTGATAGATAAAAGCGTTGCAGTTTGTTTTTAGGCCAGAGATTGTGCTGCGGCAGCCGACATCACTCTCTCTTTCTTCCCATACTTAGGCACCAGTCCACTGTCTGAACCAGCCACTTGTTTAATGCGGGGAATTGCCTAAGTGGTGGAGAGATAGGTAGACAGTTTGCCTATGCATGCCATGTATAAACCCTGTTGCCTCCCCCTCCCCCCCCCTCCGTTCTCAACACACCAGGATTTCACAAAAAGGGGGGTTGTATGACTCGGCTTTTACGGGTGTGAGAGTGCCGTAGATGCTACACTAAGAAGGAGCCCTCGCAGTCTGCCACTACACATTGATGAACACTGAGCCGACTATGAGGTCTGAGATGAATAACCAACTGACGACATTTGAAGCAGTGGTTTTTAATGCGCCTTCATACGCTCAGGCAAGTCAGAATATTTATCTTAGTTAATATTACCGTGGAAGCCGGCCGCACTCACTATGCTCCTTCCCATGCAGCAGTAGCTTATCCGAGCTATTCAGACAAGTGAGGCTAGATTTCGAATTATGTCTGACAGAGCTAGTAACTTTGAAGCAAGTGAAAACAGCAGAATTTATTTGTACGAATAAATTTCGGGAGAGCTTGTCAATTGCTTCCTCTCCGTGCATGAATAAGATAGCAATTGGAGAACACAGCATTTTGAGTATTCACAGAACCAATAATACCAAAGTCAGTTTAACGCGGCGAATGGTCAATAGTAATGTCACATTTCAGCTTAAGAAAGAAAGGTAGATACGGGAATTAACGAGACTAAAAGGTTGATTAAGTGCGGCATGCATTTAGCAGGACAGTTAGAAATAAACCACATGGTTTAACTGCTTACATAGGTCGGGTTTCTCCCGCCGTATATAGGCTGCTTCCATGTAGCCCAAGGTCCGGTTTGTTCGTGCTCGAACAAGAAGTGGGAAAGAGGTGTTGATGTCAATAAAGTGACCACTGTCTAGAAGGTGTTTTGTAATGGAGGACCGTGACACTTTGTCTTCGTTTTTTAAAAGCCAAGTAGGCAAATGTTCAGCAGCCTTGGTTGCCCATTGCCTTTGTATAGGGCCAATGTACTTGCATCCGCAAGTGCATTTGAATTCATAGACGCAGTTTGGAGGGGCGTGCAAAGGCAAGGCATCCTTTGTACAAATACATTTTGTTTTTTTTTCACTTGCTTCAAATTTGTACCTGAAAAAATACTTTAAAGAGCTAGTAACCACCCTGTCTGACCGTGCTACATCTGCGTTTCAGCCCCCACACAACGCAGCAGCTCTAACTACACACGTAACAGAGGGGCCATATAGAGAAGGAGCCGAGGAACACACTGTCCGCTCATCTGAGATGTGCCTTGTTCGTGTCTGCTGTTTTTAGTGTTTGATTTGTTCATGTGTAATGTGTGCCTTGATGGGAAAGAGTGCGAAAATATGATACGGTTGAGTTTTCAGTGGTTTACCGCAAGCTTTCGTGGAGTTGCATGTGGCCCAATAGGCTCATACGGCGACTGAATATGTTTGGGCAGCATGTGTAGTTGAGGCAATGTGGTTGCTCTGGATGTCGACAATGGTTCACCAGTCTCTGTGCGATTAATTTGCACGTGGGGTTGTGTGGTGTAGGTGTGCGGTGGCAATATGTTCAGGCCAGGTTGGGAGTTGCAGCATCAGTCGCGGTGATGATAGTGGAGGCCGCATTGCTGGAATGGGCTTTGTTAGTGCTGGGGATAGTAGAGTTGTCAGCAAGGCAAGGCGTGTTTCCCCTGTCCATATGGTTGTGGTTTCCACCCATGTGCTGAGTGAATGTGTGTGAGCAATGCGAATAGTGGAGGTTGATGTGGCGAGAATTCCTGGCCGTAGTCCGGCCATACTAGGGTGCTGGATTCCCAAGGGTCCGACTAGACCGATGCGTTACGTGAAAATGTGAGCATAATAGGGTCAGTTTGAGATCGGGCCCATTTCAGTAACTATGAGGGCGACTCTGGTAAAGATGGTGACTAACGGGGCGTCAGGAGTATTCTCACCAGGGGCAGGAATTGGAGGGTTGCTGGACGACACCTCGAGGGTGTGGGGCGTGACAGATGGTACAGTGATCGATGGCGGTAGAGGGCGTTTGTGGAAGCAGCTGTTGGGGTTATTGGTTTGTTTTCGCATTGGGTCTGGAGATATCCGACGAGGCTGATCCACGTACGAATGCTTTGTTTTCAGCGTGAACATGTTCGATGGGGTTGGCAGCTTAGATCGGAGGCGCTTGTAAATTTTGAGCTGAACTTTTGCTTCTGCCAGCTACGACCCGGCTTGTTTTATGAATATACGGTAGTCGCCAATGACCATGCAACGTTCATAATGAAATTTGACCTGCTACTTTAGCGTATATTTTGTAACATTATTTTGATTCATTCATTTTATTGAATGCTGCGAAAGCCTTTTACTTAGTTCAATCGTCATTTTAGTTGGGTTTTTTAAGAGAAATGGTCATTAGTTATGGGGAAATCGGGAGTGGTCTCATATGGAAGGAATTTCCTATGCTATTACGAAAGAGAGAACCAAACTACACTTTAATGTTGATAATACTAAAAAGGAACTCCAAAATAAGTAAAATAGGTGTAGAAAATATCCCTTCCAGAACTGGAAAAGTTTATCCAAAATTGTTCAGATTGAAGTGAAGCCAAGTTAAAGGGACCAAATTTGCTTGCAGTCACATTGACGGTTCGTATTTTAAAAATTATTTTAAGCTATTCTGTGAAGTTTTTTTGCACAAAATACAATTAAAGAAGAGTATTTGTTTGAATGCACCAATAAACCTCGAAAGTCCTTCAACAAAAACCAAATGTCTAACATGTTCTCGCGAATTTAAGACAGAGAAGCCCTTATTGGATGTAAGTCATGAAGAAATATAGTTTTTTGTATACTTTACGTTCCCATTTTGCTTTATTTAGAAACAGAACAGACGAAAGAATAATAAGTAGTTCAAAAAAGGCAATTTATATGGCCAGATTTTTTTTAATTCCCCAGTTTATACCTGAATGTGGAATTAACCTGCTCATGCGGAAGGTTATTCATGATAAAGAGAAAAGAAAGTTCTTTCATCTTCAGTCAATTTGAACCGTTTATCTTCAGGTAACTTCAATAAATTCTCAAAAGTATCAAATTCCATTGTGACATAACGTTGGAAAAAGTTAATATACGCAGAAGTTCGTCAGTCGAATATCTAATCAAAGCAATTTCTAAGAGGTAACCTTTTATGGAAGGTTTTTCTATTAATCTTAGAAATAGTAGTTTCACAACTTCAGTGCAGACAAGATTTACACTCGACAATGTGTTTTGTTGTTTTGAGGCATTTTTGAATATCAAAAACGTTGCCATCTTCATTAAGACTAATGTTGAAAACACTTAATTTCGGTAAATGCTCTTTATATCTGTCGTATTTGAAAGGTTTTGGTGTAAACGTCGAACAAATGCAGCATTTATAAATTTATCAAAGAAGACAGTAAAAGCAAGGAAAATTATGACACTTTTGTTGATGACATTCAATAAATACTTATCTACTAAGACTAACGCTAAGAGAATGTCTTGACTTAAAAAAGGTTCTTTCTATATATAGAAAGTGATTGCTTCAAGTTTTCAACTCAACACAATATCTTAATTTATTGTTTTAATTTATAGCTCTTTTTTACGTCTCCAAAATCACGGGATTATCGAGAAAATTTTATTTTTCTTTATAAACACTAAATAATTCCTATAGTTCTTTTAAGTACCTTATATGACTGATGCAGTTCATTATTATTTCAAAATCTTCCTAAATGCATTCACATTGGTATTTGAGCAATGATCAAACTGATACAAAGTTACGTAAATTGCATGGTCTGTGGCGACTACTGTAAGTTGCAGCTTTCACTGTTTTTCTCCGAGTCAGTCGATTTTGAGCGAGCACGTCCCCCCAACCAAGTCTAAAAGTTGATTTGTATTTGCTATTTGTACACTATTGGAACCTAACCGTTGTTTATTAACACCTTCGAATGACTGTTTTCTCCATTTTCATTTATTAAAATATGCAAAAATAACTTAAAACTGCTATTAGCAGAAGTTTTCCGGAGAAGAAACTTCGATTGTTTGAGTTAAAAAATAGTAAATATCGACTCTCCTAACCTAGTTTTACTCAATGCTTTATCCCCCATACTTAGAGTTTATCCTTGAAACCCTGAAAATTCATTCAAAAGTCAATTTCAATTTTTCGGCAAAACCTGGTACGTTAGTCAACTCTCCTTGAAGCAAGTGCACATTTACATCGTCGACCAACAAAGTACGATATCCTCGCAATATTCTTTTTGGTTTCCTTGAAATTGCGTTCAGGAAATCGTGTGATTCAATTAGTATCAATAGTCAAAGAAATTTAGCCAATTCCTGATTTCGTTTTTCTTAAAATTCGTTATTCGTTAAAGATATAAAAATTCCGTACAGTTCGCAAAGCTGTAGTTATCCTAGAACAAACGTGAATTCTCAGTGGTTTATATCATCTAACTACATTTAGTCAGTCTCATTTAGTGAAGTTTTCACTTCGATATTTAAGCAGATAGGAAGTTCATAAATTATATTTATTAAAGTCTACTGTAACCGGCAGAATATCATGAACGACCGTTGGGCTGGGCAACTCTACTTAACCTTTGCGAAAAATTTTCTGATAAAAAGTGTGTTATTTAAAGGCATTTCTTAGGTTTTTCATGCCCTTTAAAGTCAGAGTAAAAGGGGCTTGTTACGGTACGGTAAGTATTAACAATAAATTGGATTGTACTAGTAGTAAAAATCACTACAAGCATGAGTGGGTGTTCACATTTTTCAAAATTTTTTTACTATTCGAAGGAGTCATTTATTTTCAAAAAGGACAATTTGCTTGGTATTGGGGGTAGTTAACAAAAACTATTAAATCATGCACGTTCTCCTTGTTGACTTTCCCAACGACTGACAAGACATAAAGTTAATAGTTAAGATCGTTATTGGGAAATAAGGGTATCGTACTTCGTAACAATTTTACGATTGGTGTAGATGAAAGTATACATCTCAGCATCATACTTCGCTTACTTCGAAATCGTCGGGGACGTAGAGCAGTTTGACGATTCCTGGAATGTTAAACAATACCCCCTCACCAATAGCCGTCGGTCGGTGAGGCGGTAACGGATGCCGCTTAACTAAATTTGCAGCATGTATGCTGAAAGTTCAGTATCAAGATCTTGCCATCTTATGTGCGCAAAGCTATCGACGCTGCAACACAAACTGCTAAAATCGCACGACAAAACCCAGAAATACCAGTTCGCCCAACAATGGCTATGGATTTTTGGACAAAGCAAAAAATCTAGCCAAAACAATGTCAGTCTCTCCTGTCTTTTTCCTCGGTGGTCAGGCTACCAGGCCCAAACGATCCTCCTACACTAGTTAAAAGCTGCGTTGAAAGCCGACATAGGGTAAAAATATATATTTGGTAATCTACGTCCAAAGTGTTTTCGCCTTTACTGGTAATCATAAATTACCGTGGAGAACTTACTAACAAATAACGTAAGGCTGGAATAGTAAACCACCTTGCCATTCAAACCGACGCCTCATATTGACTTCTGTGCGCCTCTTTCTTTGCTCCATGGTGATGTAGTTGATGCATTTTTGCATGATTTTTGGAGTTAAAATAAAGAGTCATTTGTAAAAAGATGAAACCCAAGGACAAGTCAAAGAAATTCAGCGGTAACTCTTTTTGGACCAAAACTTTTGATAAACCATGCGAGGATTTTGGATGCGAGTTTAAATGACTTGACGTAATTGACGACTTACTTATGAAAAGGCTGGTTGCATTCGCGAAGAATGGGGCAGAGCTTGAGTAAAATTAACGTTCTGTCTACCTGAGCTACAGGGTTGACCGATAATGGCTGCTTGGATAAAAAAATTGTGTAAGCAGGCAATCATCGCAGAATTGGTGGATTCCGTACGTTATGCTAGGCTGGGCGCGTAATTTACCCTAAAGGTTAATGAATCAGTGCTCGCGATCAGACCTCGATGCCCAGATGGATAGAGCATGGGTTCTACTAAAAATAAGCGTTTATTGTCGTGGATTCGATTCCCCTCGAAGTCCTAGAATTTTTCACGACAGGGTCAATTAAGTTAATGAAATCCACCACAGCATTTGCAATGACTTAAATTATTGCTCAAAGATGCATTCGAAATTAATCGTTCTCTTACAAAACTAAACTCATGGTCAAAGCCTCACAATTAAGGGTAAAGTTTATGCAGATTCCCGTTCCACCAGATGTGAGCCTATCGCTTAATGCTTAATTAAAAAACTAAAAATTTTAGGTCTCAGTATGTCGTGTGAAAGGTTCACAACGTGGTCTTTTCAAATCTACGAAATTTACATAATTTGATGGATTTTCTGACATTAGGCGTTGCAATGAACTTCTACCATTACATATATACAGCATTCAAGTTCGGATTCAGTTAGAAATGCACACGCACCACTCTAGCTGAATTGGGTGAAAGGACGAGTGGAAAGTGCAAATGAAACTAACTTACTGTAGGTTACCTAACTCATACAGAGCCATGGTCGAAATTTGTTTGCATAATTAAGCGTATATTTTTTTTCGTTATTTTGATCTTTTGTGTGTATTTAGCACTCGAAAAGGCTTTTAGTTAGGAGAACTGCATGTTTTGTTCCGTTAATTTAAGGGAAATAGGCAAGATGTAATTTGACGGAATCTATGATGAACTGGCACAAATACGCATCGACGCGTGGCCGAAGCACGAAATCGGCAACCGCCGATTTCGCTTTCATCTTGCCTGTTTTCCTTAAATTGAGCGTAATCACTTATCTTGACCAATTGGATAAATGTCCAAGGATAGTGTAATCAAATAAAGTTGAGACACTTTGTACTGTAATATTAATCTGAGTTGTGTAAGCAGCGCACTGGACAACACGTAGAAGAACTCGACGCTTCGTTTGCATATCATACATATAATTCCTGTCAACACACTTCATAAATGGATGTTATAGAATACTACTAGGAGGTCTATCATAAAACTATAGCTGCTCAGTTTAGGTGGAGACTGGTCGCTCTAAAGTGTCATGCTTAAATGTTTACCTCCAGCACATTAAAACGATTTTATACGAGAACACAACCCAGGAACTTGCCTTGCAAACTGCATCAAACTTTTATGTATCAAAAGTCGTGTTGGCAAACGATCGTTTTCGGTCATTCATCGTTAGGCCAGTACATGACATGGGGAATAAAATTGGTTAATTAATTACAGCGTTTATATAATCGTCAGATTGGGGAAGGGGGGAGGGGTAGGAAAAAGGGGAGGGTAATTAAGCAGCTGAGTTTTCCCTCGTCTCCTGAACGCGGGCGCCTGCGCGGGTAGGACGCTGGTTGCCATACCCAGATGAGACAGGGGGGATGTTCTCGCGGTCCGCGGGTTGAGTTCTGTATGTCAGCCGCGCAGCTTGCGCTTGACTATTCTCCATAGCTTCGTCTTCCGTAGCTTCAGTGGGTGTTGGATTTCCGCGTGCAGTCAGCCAAGGGAGGCCGATGGCTTGAACCACTGCCTTTTGACAGCATAGAATGGGTTTTGCTAGCCGGATTGCCACTGCTTCTGCTGTAGCTAACACCCGTTTGCGCAGGCCTTTGGAGTAGTGCGTTGGCGTGCGGTATATGACCCAAAAGGCTTCACTCGCGTCCATTTGGTGGTTTGTATCAATTAGGTGGGCGAGGATTGAGCTTGAGGTCGGTCTATTCTCCCCTCTGCTGAGACAAGCTGGTATGTGCTCGCGCATTCTTTTCTCCAGATGTCGCGTTGTTCGGCCAATATAGCCCGCTCCACAGGAACAGGTGAACGAATAGATGCACATAGATGTGGCCTGAAACGGTAGTCTGTCCTTACCTCCCATTCGTAGAAGGGGAGAGTTAGTGAAGAGAACCCGCAAGTTTGCAGCCGGGAAGGCATTCATAACCGCTGTCCTCAGGCGCCTTCTTACTAGTTCACTCGTTGCGTCTCCCATAAACGGCAGTCTTATAAACAGATCTTTATTTTCCGCCGTTGCAATTGCGACCTTTGGGACACGTTCCTTGATGTTCTGAAGGATGAACCGTTCCGGATAACCGTTTTCATGGAGTGTGTCCTTTAGTTGCTGCAATTCTACTTCCACTATTTCAGGAGAACAGATACGGCGTATTCTGGCTGCCATTCCCTGGACTAAGTTCCGTTTGACGTTAAGGAGGACGAAACTGTGAAAATTAACGTATTGCCCAGTCCAGGTTTTCTTCCTAAATAGTCGGCGTTGTATCGAGCCATCTTCTAGTCTGTGTAAGAGAACGTCTAGGAAAGCGAGTTCCTCGTTCGCCTCTGTTTCCACTGTAAATGTGAGTGCTGTGTGTGTATGTGAGTATCACACGTTTTTCATACCTCCCTTTGGTTCGAAATAAACTTAGTAACGGTTAAAAAAATATCCAAACTGACTTTCCACTATTCGTTGTCCTTGTTCGTAAGACTTCCTGATTATGCATCATTCCTTTTTACGAAACCACCTGCCGTTACTCTCTGTTGGAGCTCCCTCATAAACTGAATCGTTCCGTCTTGTCCCCATTAATTAGTGAACCCCGTGCTCATGTCATTTTTCTATTGCCCATCGCAGCCGACCAAGTTCGAGGTAGTGGTTGAAAGCATTAAGCGCCTGACTCAACCAGCAACTAGCCGCGCATCTTCGCATCCTGCAGTACTGTTATGGTTAGCCGGGACCGTCAAATAATTCAAAAAACAGTCCTTTATTTAGCCCTCGTCTTTTTCGGCAGCAGTATTCCGCCATTGATTGCTTGTCATGATCCGTTATCTCACGAACACTTCTCGTTAAATGTAGCCGCAAGTTACCTTGCAAGTCTGTACCTAGAATAGCAACACTTCGCAATGCTTCGATGTCCGTAGTTTGTTAAGAGCCTTGTTTTTTATCTTGGCTGAAAAGACTTCCGGATGGCAGAATTTCCGAAAACATGATTTTTTGTTTTTGAGAGGTAAATCAACCGTATCTGTATCTGATCATATTTTAGGAAGCTTTCCCAAAAAGTATTACTAGTAGATAATTTATTACCCAGAAAACTGAAACTAAAAATGCGAACCATGACAAATATAAGTTTGGATACATTAACATGGAACCTAGGTTAACGATTTGGATCCGTTCCGACAGTGAACTCGTCATGTGAAACGCTCTTCTTGCAAAACATAGCCAATCAACCTGCATCAGTTCACCGATTGGCTGCAGGTAATCGAAGACCCACGTCCTGGGAGCAAGACTCAACGGCAGACACAGGCACAGACACACGCACTAACAACTCACTAACTGAGCAGAAGCTCGTCAATCGAAACAAATGTTCTCCAAGTGCCTTCATTGTTACTTGAAATGCTCGTAAATGGAACTGTTCGTCATCCGAGGCTCCAGAGTTTAAGGATAATTTTACTGAACTGTACCCCGTGCGCCTTACATATACAATTAATTTATTTATGCGTCGGAAACAAAAGTTTTTTTTGAATTTTCAGCTGAGTATCAATAAGCTATATGCGAATAAGTTATGTATTTTAATTCAAACCCGGTAGACCTAACTTGAAATAATTTACGTACGAATTAATTTTAAAGAAAAACCACCGTTTACCTCACTATCTTAAAGGTGTATGCGTGATTTCAGACAATTTTAAACAGCGTCCGTATGCCCATCCTCTTATATATAAATTGGTCCAACCTATTTAGGGTATCCTCATCCATGAACAGCTGCTACCGTCTGGAAAGATCAGCAGCAATATCCACGTGACTTGTGAAATATGCATCTTGTGTGCTTTTTCGTCTACCACTGGCAGAACTGCGCTGTTAGCCAACTGTAGACCCACCGCATGCTAAAACCTGTTCATTCCCTGACCAACTTTTTATGCAGCGGATTTTTGACGCTCGATGCGGTGGTCCGCGCAAATCGACCCATAAACGCCTAATAGTTGTTAAAAGAAATCAGCGGGACAGGTCATGTTTGACACAAACATACTAGTCCACACAAGTGAAATGAAATAGAGAGGGATAGGGGTCAGCTGCGGTTTCTCAGGAGGGCACGAGGTCCTGCGGAATGACACTTGAGTCCTCAGTGTCGGAGATGTAGTTTGGTTCTCCAGTATAGTGGGTCGGCTCTACCAGTAGCGGCTCTGCTGAAATCGCCACCAAATCACGCGGACCGAAGGCCGACAGCCAGCCCTTGTTGGGATGCCTGTTAAACATAATGGGCAAGAATTCGTCCACTGCGACTAGACGCTCGAGTGGACGCTGGGCCAGCAGTTTGCGGGCACCGCTGTTGGTCAGAGCGTAGGCCAGTGTCCAGTAGGTGTAGCTGGGGTAGGCCAAGTAGCGAGTGCCAGGGACAGCCTTCTCGTCACTGGACATGCGCTTCCGTCCGACATAGAGCAGTTCCCAGTGTGGTTTGGCCTCGTCTGCCTCCTGTATGGTTGCCAATAGGCGTCTTGTAAAGCCAGGCACAAAGCGCAGATCGTCCTCCAGTATGAGAATTCTTTGGTACTTATTATTCAGCATATCCTAAAACAGTAGAATAATATCGAGAAGGATTGCATGCAGAGATTGACTCGTAACAGGTGGAGAGGTTGCTCTACCAGATCCAAAATCTCAGCAATAGTCTCCTGGATCACTAAAATTGTAAAATAAAATCGTAGGGAGAAGGATAATCAACACCTAAGTTTAGTTAAAGCCTACTGATTACACTAGGTTGCGCATGAAATGTCGAGATCTACGTTTCCGTTGGTAGTACGGCACACTTTTGAGGCCGTTAATATTGTTTTTTTTGTGAATGTCAGGCGTAGAAAGTTTTCGAGTGAAAAAGGGATCATTCTAAATCTGCACAATGAGTGAAAACCAGGTCAGAATTGGGCAGAATAATGAGTTTTCCGAATAGCATTCCACATTGGGCGTAAACAAGGGATGTGTGTTTCCCACGTCCATTCTACAGCGAAACGCGTGTTGAGTGAATTCTCATTTGCAAGTAAACGTATTCTCAACCGACCTAACGCAGGGTGATGTATTCAAGCGTTTTGCTTAACTTTTACACCTACCTCAGGCACAATTAGCACCTTTAAAAAAATAATAAGATGAAATAAGGCAGAAAATGGCTGGCTTGCACTGCCCTGCGTCAAACAGTCCAAAAATGCAACAGGCGGTTATTCACATTAGTCGATCTGTTTAGGTGGACTGTTGCAGGATTCAAGAATATTCTTGTCACCTCTCATTTTCATTGGCTTCCCTTTCTAAAATATTCGTGCTCCTAAAATCTAGGTTAACATTTTCATTTGCAAAATCAATGCCTATCACACGTGTGTTGCATTCGACTTCTTTGCAGTTTAATGTGCCCTCCTTTTACAAAATCTCAGTTGTTTTGGCTGGCGTGCACAGCCTTGAATTCGTAACCAGGCTTCCTGTCCATTTTTAGATACTATAAATATAACAACGGTTTAGGCAGCCGTATTTTGACCTTGTTGTCCTCTCCCAAGTTCTTCTATTGATGTTTTACCCTTTTATTTGATGCGCAACGGACAGATTTCGGGGAAGGGCAAGGTGTCGATCAATATCATGAGATAATTTGTCATGAATCTTTTTTCAAAAGTACTACTTCTAATTCCATCGTCACAATCGATGGTGGCTTGCGTGTGAATTAGCTTATAGGGCGACGGGTTTTTATTGAATTTAGACAAATAAAGATGGGAATGTGCGCAATGGTTAGAAAAAAGCTAAACGGTTTGCCCATGTATGCCGCAAAAATTCGCACATACCGTGCTTCCGAGGGAAGATGTGACTTTCGTGTACTCTTTAAGTGCTATTCGCACAGAAGCCATGGTAGAATGGAATGCTCGTTTTAAGAAAAAATAGAATCTTTTTAGCAACGAGCATTCGCACGCCGTGGTAGGTTCAAGCTCTTTCAGCTTAAAATAACCAGGGATGTACCAAATTTCTCTGAAAAAGTATGCTGCTGTTTTCAAAAATACATCCAAAATTCGAAAATAAATATGGAGACAAAACAATATTGTATTAGATAGAAAATACTTAATTCGAATTTTCCAGCCTAAACGAATAAAGGTTCTCGGTTGCAATGAGTTATTAGCAAGGTTGTGCCATGTATTTGCTTGATATTTTGACGCCAGTTGGACGATCTCCACAATACCAACCCGTTTGCATTGTTAAACCCTTCGACAACGCTCTAGATATTTTCATAGCTTCCCGCTACCCGTTCAATATCAGATGTGATTTGGCTTGACTTCCTGGTCTCTGCAGTGCTAGTAAAATCTGCGACCATTCTTCATGGCACTTCCAATTAAAATCAACTATTCCTTCCGTGTTTTTTAAGCTGCCTACGAGTTAATTAGCCATGTGAAAAATAATCTTGATTGTCAACCTAGTCAGTTAGATGCAAACGTATCAATGGTGCTAAGAAAAATATAGTTATGTATCAAAAATAAAATCAATATACTTTTCATCAGGGCAACGAGTATATTGAATATGGGCAAGTGCTCCGGACCTCATGCCAATTAAATGCTTACATTAATGAATTAATTCGTTTGTGTGCGGTTGTCCAAGGTGCAACGCCGTTTGAAAAATACAACACCAATAACTGGAATCCGAAATTGATACCTGAACGGCGATTTGGCCCGTAGCTACCCTCCTTCTCCTAGGTGGCCATACACATGCGGATTGTACACGTTAGGGCCAAACCTATGCGCAGCTACTAGGACCACTAAAGGGCTGAGTTATGAAGCACTAAACTTCTCTCATGTGGTCCCATTCTATTCAATCTCGACTTGCCAAATGTGCTGTTTAGCATTCTATTACCGCTTTTTACTGGCATTAATTGCAGTGCTCCTTCTAGAAGGGAATAAAAACATAATAAATTCCCTTCCCTAAGGGAGATTGAGTAAAAACGAAGAAGAAAAATTGGCTCGGGCAGGCTGAAAAGCGATCGCGTTTGCCCTGTCACATTAATCAACTTACAGTACTGTAGCAGAGAAAAGAATCTGATCTTTATCAGTGAATTTACATCATTCATAGCGTTTGTACCCATGGCAATTACATTGAATCAACAAGGTTCGTCCTATTCTAGGACTTTTAGAAGAAAGAAATAATTCCCCTTTTCATACCATTGAACAAGTAAAAATGAAAAAATAAATGTTTAACTGAAACCCGCAGAAGTGATCGGTTTTTTCAATTTAAAAGCGAAGGAAATCTGCGCAGGTTTTTGCAGCATTGGTATAACTGTCCATAAAATCGTTTACCTGAATCAAAAAAGGTAACATCAGAACCTATAAGCTAAAGTTATTGTCAGTGAGGACCTGTGCATGGCAGAGCAGCGGTCTGTGACATGGCCGAACGCATCAATAAGGATAAGGATGAGGTCGAAATAGGTTTCCGTACTGTGTCTAACCCAGACAGCCAGCCAGCCAAACATTGTTCAACTTGGACTTTGTCCCATGGGATATAACTGTGTGTGGTTGCTTCGATTAGTGTAGTAATGTTGCGAAAAAATATATCAAGAAGGGATGAGTGTGTAGGAGCCTGCCCCGCCAGCGCTACCATGAGCACTCCTCGGCCTGCTCTGTCAGCGTGTCAGTTAATCAGTTAATCGATTTTTGCGTACCGCTGATAACTGGTATGCGCCGGATTTTTGGTCAGCACAGGCACAAAAACACACTTAATTACTGAGGCCTGGTGAGCGGATGCAGCAAGCAACTGGCTCCCGATTCAGCTTGTACAATTCCTTCTTGTTACAGTAAAGAAGTTGTGCCATCAACTCTGTCTTGCCTGCCTTGATTTGGGAAGCCTTCTGTGGTCGACGCTATAACTTGCGACAAGTGTTTCAGGCTATCCTAACAAAATTTATACTTATTATTTGAAGGGTGGCTTTTAAAATGCATGAGTACAGCTGCGAATAAGCAAGTGATTTCCTTGGAACTTTACTAGTTCCATGTCATTTTACTACTTTCGGCCAAAAATGGTAATAAATAGGATGGTTTAGGTTGCGTAACTAGAGAACTTATGTTAGCGCAAAAACCAAAATAAGAGTACTTTGAAAGGTGCTTTTGTCGGCAAATAAATTGAACACTAAAATAGCCACTTCTGGTTTGATTGTTTTTTGTAATCAACCAGTATTAGCTCAATGACGAGACTCCAGATCCGATTTCGAGTCCGAGTCAGATTATTATCTAGTGGCTCATTCCCTAATGTACAACAAAAATTAATCATTGATTATTGGTCACCATGCAAACACCTGCCTGTGATGTAGCCCTCCGCCCAACGAAGCGACTGTTGTGGCCCTTTCGCCTTGCAATCAATTAGTCTTGTGCACCAATACCAGTTCCTACTCTAAAATCCTCCCCTGTGATGTCCAGTTGTGTGCAATATCCTGCCCCAAATACAGCAAGTGTGCTCGAAGGTAGGCTGTATTAAGATAGTCATGCGATCAGTAGATGTGGAAGAGTGCTGACACTAACTTTTTGGTGAAGTTGTATGCCACATTTGTAGAAAGTCTATGTGAATATTCCTGCAATCTTTCCCTCTGGTCTTAAACGTAAGGACCTTCATTTTTTTATGAAGTGTGTCGGCCAAAACTAGCAGTAGGGCGAAATCAGAGCTATCTGTACTACGCCAAAGCACATCGTTCTGCCACGAAGGATTTGCCCTCGCATTTGGTATTTGGGCATCTTGACCTCAAAAATGCACATTGACCTTTTATGTAGCTGAGTCACACGTAAATAAACCTACCTCCGACGGGCCTCATTTTCGCAGACCCATGTGTTTTCAGTGTCTGCGGACAAGTGTCGGGAAATCTCACATACATTTGAAATAACACCAAAAACGTTCATTCGTTTATTTAGTGTAGCTCATGCTGAGCTATGCCACTGACGGATGGAAAGCTGGCGAAGTCCTCTGTACGAGTTGTCAGCTAAATGTAGGATTATTTTTGGCTGAAGGACAGTTAATTAGACCTCGGAATAACTTACTACGTTTTCCTTCCTCAACAATAGCGCGCAATTAGGCGATTCACACATTTTAACTATTCACTCGCAACTAATTTTATCCGGAGATCCAAAATCCTCCAAATTAAAGAGGCTGAAATAGGATTGTTTTTTATCCTAGGAAGACAGTAGACCAACAGAACTGTCAAAAGATCCTAACTGATACGATTACAAGGGTGGTTTATTTCTTGCTAGAGAACTCGCTCCTTTTGTTTTCAAAATTAAACAACAATGTTATTCATGGACACTGTGAGATGCTTGCTTGATGGGGATAGTTGCTTTGTAAAACCTGCAGGGTTTGCGTACTGAAATAAGCCCTGAAGGCTTACTTCTTTTCATTTCACCAACCTACCCTTGACCGCTTTTCAGATCTTGTGATTTGTTTAAATGGGTCCCATCAATTCCTATTCAGTCTGAAACTAATTTTACAAACATCCATAAGACTACTGGAAAATGCCGTTTCGGTTTCTGTGAGAACCAGGTGAGACAAGTGACAGATAAAGACTCTCAGAAGTGACCTTATCAGTGAATGCAAGTAATACACACATACTTACCACCCAGATGCCGTAATGACTAAGAAAGCAGCCGATCTCGCCGAACTTGAGAGCCCTCTTGTGATATGGATCTGCGTAGCCTGACAGCTGTGTGATGTTCTTCTCCTTTACACTCTCCTTGGTCAACTTTTTGCCGTCCACCGCCTCAATCAACTTTGCTGCCACACCCAGCTCACGTAAAGCAAACTTCATCTTTTTCAGCCGATCGGGTCGACGAGCCAGATTAATTAGGTAGACCTGGTCAAAGCCCACTTTTGTTGCCACAGGCACAGGCAGAAATGCGGCCGACTTCAGCCAGTTTGAGGGCTGAATCAGTGATGTAGTCGCATCATCAATCTCAGACTGAATTCGCAAGTGTACAAAATATTCCGCCTCCAGAGCCGTCCAGCTTCTCGCTGAGCTTAGCTGTGACTCGGGTAATTCCTGATCATCCAACGGTAGAGGAAAGTACCCGAAGAAGTCCCGATTGTCCACATAGAAGTTCAAGCCAGCAGCCTGAACACTTTTCGCAAAGATTAAAATATCATCCACGGGTCCGTCGTAGCCCTCGGGCGGTGGATCGTATCGTAACTGTTGACTCTCACGCAGGCGCAGATTCACCAGGAGGGCGGTGTGCACCATGGCGACAGGGATCACGCCCTGCGTCTTCCTTCGCTGGATGTCAAAGTAGTTGCTGGAACGTTTGTAGTAGCCAGTCGGTGTCATGTCGCCCCAGAAGTTGGAATACACCTCGGAGGAGCTACAGTTTAGCATCGGTCCAAGGAGCACAATGGGCCGCGCTGATATTTCTGAGGCAACACTTGTTTCCACCAACTGGCGCAGAGTTGCCTTATTCAGCAGAATAACATCAGCGTCGAGGGAAAAGTAGAAGTCCGCCCAGACGGAACGCGCCCGCTGGAGTGCTTTCTGCCGCAGCCGAATAAGCTGCGTGTAATGTTCGTCCGTCCAGCTAGGCTCCGTCACAGCGTCTTCTTTATCCTGCAGCTCGAGGTCCACGGCGTGGTAGAGGTGACGCACGTGTCGTAGCCATTCCTCTATAATCTGCTGACTGTTGTCAAAGGTGTTGTCAATCTTAAGGTAGAGGTGCATGCGCTGTTTGGGATAATCCAGTCGTTCCAGGTGGCCCAAAAAGAAGGGCAGGCTGTGGGCCTTGTTGCGAATCAGTATGCCCACACTGACAGTAGGCTCAATAAAGGTCCTCTTCCTAGCATCGCTGAGCATGGGTGGGGGTTCAAGAGGTTGGCCTAATGGACAAGAACTGGCCACTGCAACGCTTTCTTCTGCTGCTGACATAACAGCCACCAAGAGGAGCAGAATTTGTATCCTCCGCGGTAGCATTCTGGAATGCGAATGTGGTTGAAGGAGGCTGCTGCACCTGTGCTGATAGTCTCCAGTTATTTTCCCAGAGCGAACGAGAGCGGCAGTGCTCGTGTGTGGGGATAAAACAGTGGGAGGGCGCGCAGTGTTGCTCGCGTCTGCCAAGCCTCCCGAATTTTGCCCGCGTTGCCACGTTGCACGACTCGCATTGTGTGTGCACATGCCTTTGGTATGACCTATCGCGTGGGGAGGTGTGACTGGGCGCGAAGCCATCCCAGTCCGCGCTGACGCAGCCTCCACCGAGCTGCTCTGATTGGTTCCTGCTTGATGGCGCTTTGGCGACAGCCATCATTGGGCAGTTGCAGGAGGGCAATTTCAGGCCATGCTGGGCTGCACATCGCAGCGTCAGCGCAGCTGCGTTGGTGATTCTACTAAGAAAAGGTTTATAAGGTAGTGGTCTCTCACCCGGGACGGCGTATGGAGTCGTAATTAAACGCGAGAGACTTCTGAGAGCAGAGTTAGAAATTAATGTTCACTAAAAATATAGGTAATACCAAGTTTCCCGAACTGTGTCCGAATCAGGGCATTCATCTAGTCTTTGCGTCATAATGTGCGTGGTATATAAACGATGTGTTTGTCTATATAATTGCAACAAAGCTTCGCTAATGGCTAAGAGAATATCGAGAGTTTATACTGTATAACGGTGTGGCAAATGTTTATACTTATGTGGGAAGGTTCATAAGAGCTTCCAATATCGAAGAAGAAGATGCGATCACTGGAACAAGGGATTTATTTTCCTAACGTTTCAGATTCCGTTGGGAATCCTTAGTCATAGGTAATCGCAAACAGGTCTGAGATATGAGTAGCTAAGGGGTGATACATGCACAGATTGCACGGTATTTATAGTTCACAGCGGTCACCCGCATGCGTACTATAATTGTCGGTTCCTATAGCCACCACTGGAGGTCTTAATTGGTCCGGTGATTGCTCATTAATTGCAACATCGTTCTTGTCCGCGTTGGATGCAGGTTTGATAATGGCTCGACAATTACGCCCGCTGTCGTCAGAGATGCGCCCAGTCCTTCCCACGTGACTGATTCTCTTGCTCAGGAAATTTCTCAGTACACCGTATGGGAACGCCAAAATGTTGCGCTTGTTGATGGACTGGGGGCCTGAGAGCCATGACTCGAGCAGCTCGCAGCTCACGCGCATGTCTCAGACCTGTTTACGATTACCTATGACTAAGGATTCCCGACGGAATCCGAAACGTCAGGAAAATAAAGTCCTTGTTCCAGTGATCACATCTTCTTCTTCGGAACTGCTGCCTGGAACTCGCTTATCTTCCTCTATTAGCTTAGAATATATAACAAATAAACGTTTGCACGTCTGTTCTTTATTTGGCAGAGATTAACCGTTAATGGGGGTTTTGGCTAGCCACTCCCATGATGGAGGGGGAGCTCTGTGCTAAGGTTTCTTATTCACTTCTTTACCGAAAAAGCAATAGAAAATGTAATATCCAACACACGGACAAGCCAGAGAGCAGTAGCAGATACAGACAAAGTATTACAACAGACGGAGAGGAGTGGTATGAGATTTTTTGCCCATTTCTTTTTTACCAATTTATGCAGCTCAGCTCGAAAAGCTAGAATGTTCATATCTTCGCGCGAATCCTTAAATTCTCTATAAGTTTGATAAGTATTAAAGCTCGGCTGGGGACGTTTTGACATCACCTGTTGACTTTAACCCAAGCGTCCGAGAAACTGTATTTTGGTTAAAATCGAAGGTTCCTTGTATCGCAAATTAGTACAAAAGTATCACTGTGACGCACATCGCACAGCTTGGCCACCACATTACTCAGTGATAAATAACAGGCAGACGAAATAACTGGGTTCTCAGCTCACGACATAAAGTAGAAATCAGGGTTGTACTCCTGAACACAAACGACTCCAGTATAGTCATGCATAAATACATCGTTATTCGGAGACAAAAAACCCTTAGGCGAATTCCTTTACAAAAAGCGACAAAGTCCACAAGAACGAGAACAGCTCTGTACCACGGCTCCCGACTTCCCTGGCTATCAGGCGTGTCAAAACAAACCCCGCATACTTTTTGGTCAATAAATTTAATTAAACGCGTTGTCGCGAACATAATGAAAAATGTCTCATTTTTATCGATGCCTTGTAGGACTTTAACGAACACAATTACCAGATAATTTTATTGGAAGTACACACATGATCTATTCCCAAAACCTATCGCTACACAAAACTATTGAAATTACCATGCATCGTGTGTGTAAGTGTGTGTGTGTGTGGGGGGGGGGGTAATGGGGTGTCCAGCTGGGGGTTGAACGTGAAGGTCGTGGCAGATCGCATCATCTTCCTCGCGTAGGTAGTGGCTACGCCTAGCGTCCCTGGCTGGCATCCAACTCTCACTTGTGGCTCCCCGGAGCTAGGCTTTGCCTGGCGGCAGCCCCCCGGCTCCCCGCCTCGATCAGCGGGCTAAACCAAGTGAGGGTCTCCGGTGTGTGTGTCCCCACGCCCGGTATGTCCCCGGGTTGCAGCGGTAAGCATCCTAGTAGACGTAGTTGGTGAAAGGGCGCTACTTACTATAAACGGTACCATTGTCTGTTTGAACTTTACTGTTCACTTTCCTCGCTTGTTTACAGTCTTGCTACACTTGCTAAATCTAGTTTATCGTATTATTTTTCTGTTTGCTATTTGTTATATGTTACTTTGCCTCATATTTATAGTGTTGACTCTACAACCATACCTATACCATTCCATTACCGTACTCTTAAAGTGAGCCTATTCCATCGTAGCGATTCCTACTCAAATAGTAGTCCTACCGGCATGACTAGCACTCTTATCCTCACAGAGTTTGCCTCCGCAGTAGCATCAATAACACCTAACTCGTAGCAGCAATTCTACCCACAGTCAGATGCCGTAGCACTAGAACGCCTTTCATTTATATGTAAGACACAGCCCCTTTCACTGCTACTGCTACTAAGATAATTACTGCTGCTCCCACCCCCTAATTCCCAAATGCTCCCCCCCTAAAAGTCCTCAGCTAAGCTGAAGGCAGGCTCACAGCCAAGTGGTCGTTCGGCACCAAAACACTCGCGGCCCATGGTGCAGTTCGGCAGCAGTTGTGGGTGACCGGCAGTCCCTTTGTGGAGTAGCGCTGCTGCCCCTCGCGAGAGGGTTGATGGACCTAGAAAAGGTGGACTCCAAACACGCTGGGTTGCGACATCTGCCAGTTAACCGTGGCTGACAGAATGCAAACACGCGGTCGAAACACTACAAACGCAAATCAAAACTTCTCTCTTCCCCACCCTCCCTCTAACCCGTTTCCTTCCCGCAGGACAGCTCCCAGAGCTCACAGGACGACAGCTCAGGGAGCTCAGGTAAGTCCTATCATCTTCGGCGCTTGGAATGTTCGTTCCCTTTTAGATAACCCGAGGAGCATTCGACCGGAACGGAGAACAGCGCTCATCGTCCGGGAACTGGCGCGCTTCAAGGTTGACATCGCCGCACTCAGTGAAACCCGCTTCTCCGGTGAAGGTTCCATAGAAGAGGTGGGTGCCGGTTACACCTTCTTCTATGTGGGCCGTCCGACGGCAGAGCGACGCGAGGCCGGCGTCGCCTTTGTCATCCGGAAGGACATCGTAGGACGACTACCCTGTACGCCGCAGGGTATCAACGAACGCCTGATGAGTCTCCGCCTGCCTCTCTGGGGTGGAAAATTCGCCACTATCGTAAGTGTCTACGCTCCTCCGATGACCAGCTCTGACGAGACAAAGAACAAGTTCTACGAGGATCTGCACGCCCTTCTGGCCTTTGTGCCGAAGGCGGACAAGTTGATAGTCCTTGGTGACTTCAATGCCCGCGTCGGCACAGACCACGCCGCCTGGAGAGGAGTGCTCGGACCCCACGGCCTCCGAGGACTCAACGACAATGGCCTACTCCTCCTTCGCACCTGCGCGGTGCACCGTCTCATACTGACCAACACCTACTTCAGCCAACCGCTGCAGCACAAGGCGACCTGGATGCACCCCAGGTCTCGTCAATGGCACCTTCTGGATTATGTCCTCGTGCGGCGACGCGACCAGCAGGACGTCTTGGTGACAAAGGCAATGCCGGGTGCCGATCATCATCTCATCATCTCCAAGATGCGGATCCGTTTTCAACCACGCAGGAGACCTCAAGGTAAGTGACCCCAGGTAAGTTGAATACTGATCTGTTAAGCTTGCCTGCCAACCGCTTCCGTTTCAGCAACGAGCTGACTCATCCGCTCGATAACCTCCCAATTGCAGAAGAGAACACCTCCTTGGAGACCCAATGGTGTCAACTACGGGACGCTGTTCACTCCACTGCAAAACGCATGCTTGGGCCCGCGCCCCGCCCACACCAAGACTGGTTCGACGAAAATGATGCAGCCATCAGTACTCTCATCTCTGAGAAGAATCGCCTCCGCAACGAATATGTCGCTCACCCTACCGACGCCACGAAAGCAGCCTTCTACCAAAGTCGCCGTCTTGTACAGCAGCGGCTGCGGGAAATGCAGGACGCTTGGATGGTTCGTAAAGGTGAGGAAATCCAAGGCGACGCGGATCGTAATGAATGGAAGAACTTCTTCGCAGCGCTCAAAGCAGTCTACGGCCCCGTAGTGAGGGGCACTGCCCCACTTCTCAGCGCGGACGGTACCAACCTCATCACTGAGAAGACCCAACTTCTGAGCCGCTGGGCCGAGCACTTCCAAAGTTTACTCAACTGGCCCTCTACCACCTCTGAGGCTGCCATTGAGCGGTTGCCCCAAGTCGAAATTAATGCTGATCTCGACCTCCCACCAACCCCTGAGGAGACCATGAAGGCTGTGCAGCAGCTGTCCAGCGGGAAGGCACCCGGGTCCGACGGGATCCCGGCGGAGATTTACAAATATGGTGGCCACCAACTCATAACTCATCTCACCACCCTGTTCCAAGAGATGTGGCGACAGGGCCAAGTTCCCCAGGATTTCAAGGACGCCACCATCGTCCACCTCTACAAGCGTAAGGGGAATCGCCAGGTCTGTGACAACCATCGCGGCATCTCACTGCTGAATATTGCCGGAAAAATCTTCGCACGCATTCTCCTCAATCGTCTGAATAGCCACCTGGAACAAGGGCTTCTGCCTGAAAGTCTGTGTGGTTTTCGACGTCACCGCGGCACCACTGACATGATATTTGCCGCGCGTCAGCTGCAGGAGAAATGTCAAGAGATGCGGACCCACCTCTACACTACGTTCGTAGATCTGACAAAAGCCTTCGACACGGTGAACCGTCCCGGACTTTGGAAGGTTATGCAGAAGTTTGGCTGTCCGGAACACTTCACCCACATGGTTCGACAACTTCATGATGGGATGATGGCGCGTGTCACGGACTACGGAACGCTGTCTGAAGCCTTCGCAGTGACCAATGGAGTGAAGCAGGGCTGTGTCCTCGCACCCACCCTCTTCAGTCTCATGTTCTCTGCCATGCTGATGGACGCCTACCGTGACGAGCGTCCCGGAATCCCCCTCAACTACAGAACGGACGGAAACCTCCTCAAAATTCGTCGGATGCAGGCCCCCACGCGCGTCTCCACAACCACAGTTCATGATCTGCTGTTTGCGGACGACTGCGCTCTCAACACCACCACCGAAGCAGACATGCAAAGGAGCATGGACCTCTTTGCAGCAGGTTGCGCCAACTTTGGCCTCACCATCAACACGGACAAGACGGTGGTTATGCATCAACCGCAGCCAGGTGCTGACCTCAACCCCGCACACATCAACGTCAACGGAGCCGTACTGCAGAACGTGGACAACTTCACCTACCTCGGCAGTACGCTTTCCCGCAACACTAAAATAGACGCCGAGATTGCTTGCAGAATCTCCAAAGCCAGTCAAGCGTTTGGTCGGCTCCAAGCCTCCGTATGAAATCGTCATGGTCTTCAACTGTCAACGAAATTGAAGATGTACAAGGCTGTTGTGCTGTCAACACTCTTGTACGGAGCGGAGACTTGGACTGTCTATGCTAGCCAAGCGCGAAAACTGAACCATTTTCACATCAGCTGCCTACGCCGCATATTGAAGGTGAAGTGGCTGGAGAGGATTCCGGACACAGAAATCCTGGAGAGAACGGGAGTTCTCAGCATCCAGGCCATGCCCAGGCAGATACAACTGCGCTGGAGCGGACACGTGGTACGTATGAATGATGAACGGCTACCCAAGCGACTGTTCTATGGCGATGTCGCCGTAGGTACTCGTCGCAAAGGAGGACAAAAGAGACGTTACAAGGACACTCTGAACAACTCTTTGAAGCGACTCCAAATCAACACGCTGAACTGGGAGGAGCTTGCCCTGGACCGAACCGCGTGGCGAAGAGCGGTCAAAACGGGTGCCGCAATCTACGAAGCTAGTCGGATCGCCGCCACCAAGGCAAAACGGACGGCACGCAAGTCTCACAATCCAGGGACGCACGCTGCCACCACCCAAGCCCTTCCAACGTGTCCGCGTTGTCAACGCACCTTCCGTGCACGCATTGGCCTGGTCGGTCACCTCCGGAAGCCCTGCAACCCTCCTCCGACAGCATCAACGTCGACTGCACCAAACACTCCGCCAGACCCTACTCCACCCTCCACCTCGATGGCAATCACCGACGCGAGAGATGCCTCGTTGCCCTCGTCCACCGACTCCAACTCACCCACAACTTCTTCCACTCTCTCCGACACATTACCATCCGCAACAAATTCCTCACCTGAACCCCCCACCAGCTCTGAGGGCCTGAGATGCCCTCACTGCAATCGCAAATTCACTTCACGCATCGGTCTCATCGGTCACTTGCGAATCCATCGCACAGAGACTGGTGAACTTGTGCCTGGAGCACCAACACACAGACGAGACCGCCGTCTTCACTGCCCACACTGCCCCCGATCATTCGCTCATCGCATGGGCCTACTAGGTCACATGCGCATTCACGACAGCGGCACTGACCGTGATGTCGGCACACCCAGCACCTCACACATCCCCACCACCAGCCTCAGCCCCACTCACAAGTCGCCTCGCGTCACGATTGCGTAGTCACGTTTGTCGGGAACACAGGTGAGTGCCTCCTCCCTCAGGTAAGTGGAGGCCGTTCTTGCTGAATTTGTCTAAAACTGTCTTGCCATTTCTGTCCCATAATAGCTCCTGTAGTCATATCACTCGCTCCATTACCGCAATCATACTCATTATAGCGGCGCCTGCAGTTCAGTTCTGTCTTTAGCACAAACGACAGCCTCAGTAGCTACTGAAGATTCTCTGCTGCAAGGTAAGTTGAGATTTTGCTCTCATTGTTACTTTCTATACTTGATTTCCTCCCCTCTCTCTCGGCTCGTCTGCGTTCCCCCTCGTCTCCTCTCCCTATTTCCCTCCTTCAATTTCTTCTTCTTTCTATCCCTTTTCCTATTTTTTCCCCTTCGTCCTTTCCCCTCCTCCTCCTTCTTCTTTGTTCTTCTATTTCATCTTCCTTCTACTCTTATTCTTCTTCCTCTTCTTCTGCACGTCCACACTTGCAAAGTTCACCAATTGTCTCTTGCTCTCCTTTCAGCTTCGCTAACGGACGCCGACCGGCAACGGAGCATGGGTGTGCCTTTCAGTCGTTGACTGACCGGTTACCCCTCTCTGGAGTGTGTTGGCCTAGGCTTCATGCAGGGCTGCTCTCACCCTTCTGAGATCCAATGGTCTGTATGCACATGCAATGCCAGTCTTCAGCCAACCACGGTCCCTGCGGCCTGGAAGGCGCTGGCACTTTCTCTCACTCCTGATTCCCAGTTGGTGACTGCGCTCGCGCTCCCACTGGGTTTCAGGCCCCACTGCGGGTGCCCGAGAAGCTAGGCGGTCACTATGCGGTGGGGGAGAGTGACGTCGTCCTCGGCGCGTTTCCTCCCTCACTATAATAAATCTGAATGCGTCTGAATCTATCATGGTGCGCTAAAAGCCGTGGCCTGGAGGGTCTGCCAACTGACGGGAAAACTCGGGCCCCCCACGTAGCTGCTCCTTCTGTACGCGTGTGTCTATGTGTGCGTACGGGAGGAGAGGGAGGACTGAGAGTCAGGCTGCAATGGCTCCCTCTTAATGTGGCCTTTATGGCGCTCCCGCGCTGTCGGGAGCATACCTAGCGAGATGGCTGTGTCAAGTGTGCGCGTGCTGAGTGTTTATCGCGCCAGCCATCTACACCCTCCCTCATCCCCGGTCTTATTGACTTTGTCATTGCACCGGAAACGTAGGTGGGAGTGGCGAGCGAGTGGGTAGATTCTGCGCTAGTCTGCCGTAATTCCTCTTTCCTTCGCGCCAGTTGTCTGCGTTGCTCCTGCTAGATGTCGCTGGCGTATTGCTTGCCCAGCTCGCCTTTGTGTCAGTTGCGGCTTGCTTCAGCGCTTGCTGCGGCTTGTTAGAGCGCGTGGTGCCCATCGTCGAAATCGACGGGGGAACTGTCGTGTGTGTGTGTGTGTTCATCGAAAAATCACGGCCGTATCTGTCGGCAAATGTCATATAGGCAGATTGGAGGTGCGAATGTGGTCAGTCTATTGGCCAGTCCGTGGAAAACTGTAGGAAACCATAGTGGTAGCCATGTCATAGTTGACGACATAGGGAATGACTGTTCAATGAAATAAAACAGTAGTATAAAAGGTTTACACGCAATAACAATCACGAGTAATTAGCTGTATCGTATCTTCCTATGTATAGTCCAGAGTAGGCCCATTTAACTCAAGAATATGTATGACCTGCGTTTCCTAAGTTTTGCAGCATCCACGGGATTTGGTCACTGGGCGTTCTGCCGGTTCACTCACATCATTGAATTATGACCTACTGAGGTGGTTTGAAACGACGGGATTGCGCTCACCGACGCCCCAGTAATAAAAGGATTTGCTGAGGAGTCCACGTAAATATTTCGGTTTCCGAGGTAAGAAGGATCAATGAAGCTACGTGTTACAAATTATTCTGGTAGAATGTGGATTCCATTTTAAAGCTGTGGTATATTAAAGATAAGCAGATATGTAGGGTGAAATGTATTAATAGCAAAAGTCTATGCTGCTTTAAAGCATAAACAGTGATTAGTAAGGGCAAAAGATTTTGACTTCTTTCGACAAACCGATGCTAATAGGCCAAAGTCATAGGCCAGCGTATACAATCTATGCAGTAAACGCCCGGTCTAAAAATATTAAAATATAGGTTAAAATAAAGTATGGGACTCAATACATGTGCAAAGCAGTCACATTCAATGCTAAAAACAACGTCAATTCTTGATTAAATAAAAGGGGGGCACTCAGATGTAAGATGTTGACGAATTGTCTCTATAAGCCTGTATGCTACTCCGGTTTCCAGTTCCCCCAATGGTTTTGCGAGCTTTTTTGAATTCATTCTCCATAGACAGTTCGAACGTCAATTGGGACGATGTCCACTATATGCTCTAAGCAGGACGGTGAGTTACGCATGGATTATTGTAAAGTGATAGCAGACTTTTGGAGCATCTATCGCACTCTCTACTCCCCAATCCACCTGTGCTCGGTGTCAAGAAGACCGGAGGTGGCCGGCGTAGCTGTAGCCGCCCCTAATTTTGCCACCACGCTCCCCTCCCCCCCCCAATTTTCAGCATTTGTTAGCGGCGCGAAAACTAAATAACACCTGACCTATAGAAGTGAATATGCGAGTTCCAGGAAGTAGTTCAGCCACCCGTGCTGGCCTAACGCAACTAGCACACGGCCCGTTAAGGGAGCGGGGGCACTATTCGTTCTCACGATCCTCCCGGTATCTTTTGCCCGCTATTTCCTGAGGTTAATTTCGTGGTCGCTGATGTAGTTCAACGTTTTCTGAGCTATTAAACTTCAGCCCTTTTAATCTCCATTTTGCTGAAAAGAGGTCGCTTCACAGCCAGCCACCCAGCGAAAAGGAAAGACAAAGCAGTCCGCCTAAACAGAACGACGCCCTTCAACTGATGATAATTATTGGCGGTGGTGATTTGCCTCTATTGTTATCGACACTTTTGGCCTTTATGGCCTAACTAGAAAATACAGAAGCCCATGCCTATTGTTCCCACAAATAAACTAAACTGATCTGACCTGACCTGAGCGCTCAATAACCAATGTATTTGGGGCGGGTTTAAAGGTCAATCTTTTATTCTCTTTTCGGTATACCTGGTGATACCTCGTGCACACGAGCCAACAGAATGGGTGATTCCAACCAGGTGCAAACGCCTTTTACTATTGTGTGTATACACCCTGCAGCAGAGCTGAGAAAATACAAGATACCGGAGAAGCTAGTATCTATATTGTACGGCCTAAGAACATGATGGGTTATCTGAAGGGGGAACTAGCCTGAGTGCCTTCGATACCCATATATTGCGTCTACACTGGAAAAGCTGCCTCTACATAAGCGCCAGCCCACAGTAAATCCAATAACCTGCTTTTTCAGGCGTAGGCATTCATGTCCTGCATGATGGCTGTACACTATTGCCTAAAATAGAATTTGCACTATTGGCGCCTGTCCATTCAAAAAATGCGTGCATTCGTAGGGATTAGGCACCAATGGGCACATCGTTCAGGAGGCAATGCACGGGAACAGCAGTGCCAAATGGATGGGACAGGAGCTGGTCCTAGCTACATAGAAGTACAGGACAAGCACACTTTAGCGACGCTATGACAGGCGCGCTCTGTCCCTTGGACGACGCCGACTTCAAGTGGGGAGCACATGTCACCCACCCCCACGCCATAATGACAGTGGTTCACTCCGCACACTTGACAGTGCTATTCACAGCCTGCCCTTTCCCTCCCCCTCCCCCAGTCCATAACACGCCGACCTCGCCATGCGGGCGACGTGCGAATTAGGCATATTAACCATAAGGCATTGATAGCCCTGTCTAGCCATCCTATTTCCTTATCGATGCAATTGTGTAGGTCCGATGATTAATTTCTGAAAACAGATTTTTACCGAATTGGCTTTCCAAATCCAATTTTAGGAATATTCGTAGCACTTAAAATTGAAGTGGTTTGCGCATTTGCTGTGTGTCTGAAGAAAGTCTGCGAGGCCAAGTAAAAACGAAAGCCTATTACCATTCCAAAGAACTTATTTGCCTCAAAGCAATAGCTCTTGAGGTGTAAACGTTTGCGAGAAGTAACCTGATCTCAGAGACAGTTGATATATTTGGCTGCGTTTTCTCATTCATGGAGAAATCCATTTGCAGAGAGCTAGTGTCGGATCACTGCACACTTGGCCGAAACCGGAGTAATGCCATCCGGCCGGTTTCGTCTCATGGCGGGTTGTACCAGCATATTCTTGATTGGCATGCCACTGTCCGGTCACGCACGTTCGTACAACGCGTGGGAGGTGGGGTCAGAGTCCACACGTCAAGCAGCTGCCAGCCCACCCTGTAGCCGGCCGCTTAGTTATCTTTGTGTTGGCGAAGTGAAACTCATAGTCGTTTTCGAGGGTGCGGATAGCAAAGAGAGATGAAGGATCTCCTTCTCTGGGCCGAACTACACTCGTGCGTTTGTGAACTTAGCCTTATTACACTAGCATCGTATCATTAAAGGACTATAACGCTATCAAATTTGGACTGATCTCCTATGTTCGGGAGACCTTTGATTCACCTGCTCCTTTCACGTACAGCAGCTTCTGGAGTTTATCCTATTCCCACAAGGGAATACGGCAAGATAGCTTTTATACTGGGCTTAGCTTTTTAGTTACTGGTCCATTTTTCCATGAGA
>JAYGXS010000003.1:47157339-47222766 GCA_036362985.1 Ligula intestinalis
AGTAGTAGTAGTAGTAGTAGTAGTAGTAGTAGTAGTAGTAGTAGTAGATGGGGTCACCTGATTGGAGAACACAGTTCCGACAAAGTTATTATTCCCGATCGTTACCGACACGACAAGAGGCACATGGCTCAATGGTAGAGAGCTGAACTTAATAACGCTTAATGACAAAAAGTATGTGTGTAGGGATCTCGGGACCTGTAGACGTAAGGTTGACCAGGCCTGGCTGACAACGACTAATAAGCCAGAAATAGCCATCTTTGTCTCCTCCGCCTTTTCTGTACTTATCTTGCGTATTTAATGCATTAATATCTCCCTTATTATATTAAGACATCGTACCAGTCAAAAAATGGTAGCATTAGCTCTTTCACAGTCTTATAAAACCGCGGGCAAATAGAACTTTGGGCGGAGGTCCTGGAATGGAGTTCTATAAGAAGTCTGTATTTCTGCTTTGGATGTGGAAAGCAAATACTGCAGCAGTTATCACATTTCCATCCACACTAAATCCAAGATTGTGGAACACATAAAGACAATCCGGTTATTTCTACAGAAACAGTGTACGCTTCAAGTTGAAGACTCACTGTGTTGTGGATGCAATTAAACTGTCTGCGGAATATTTGACTCACGGTGCCCATTAGAGTTTTCAACCCACTGCCTTTTTAAATAACCGAGAACAAACATAACAGGTTATCAATTTTGCAACTTGCTTTGAAACCAAAAATTTACGATCTTGGCACGTTCAATTTCTTTTTTTCCTGTTTATGCTGTATAGATCACGCTGGGAGGATGGGTTCAGTAAACCAGTGGGTCGCTACCGCTTCCTATCTGGCATTGGGATGCCACTGGAGCTTGGAACAACTGTCTTCCGCCGACCGACTAGATAAATGTCCAGCCTCAGGAATGAGGATCACTGGTCAATGACTGGAAGGTGCCAGAAAGGATCACTTCAATATTCCCATCCGCATACAGTTTTGTCGGGTTAACGAGGGATTAACAAAAAAACTACATTTATCCTTGGTAGGCAGGTGGGTTGGCAGTGGTACGTTTACTAGACACTCTCCTTGTTAAAGCGGTCAAGAATTATAGCTTTCTTAACCCCCTCCTCACGCTCTGGGCGATTTTGCGAGGTCGAACCTTAAGAACTAGCACGTTAACATCAAATTCTGTTTCCTCTTACAGAAAACAGCAACAGAATCAGTTTAGGAGAAGGAAGCTCTAAGCTCAGGCAAGAATTTAAGAAATGGCACTCAGGAATGAAAACTGTTCGGATCCCCCTCAACGCCCAGAATACACATGTGAAGTCCGTGCTGGTTTATTTTTCCGACATCGGTAGAATCGGTCAGGTCGAATTTGTTCCTCCCAGCATCACAGTGAGCTAAAATTACTATCTGCAAGTGCTTAAGTGGTTGCGTGAGACTGCAAGACAAAATGACCTTGATTTTGGCCATCTGGGGACTGGTTGTTTCATCCTAACGACGCACTTGCCCACACGGTTTTCAAAAGCAATCAGTTTTTTTGGTGGGAATGGTGTGGAAGTGATATTTTACCTCCCGCCTTTATTCACCCGGACAAGCCTTCTGCGACTTCTCATTCCAAGAAGGAAGAAAAATCTACAGTGAAAGACCTTTCAGAACGTAGAGGAAGTTAACGAACATTTAGTGGAGGTAGTAAGCAGCATTAGTTCAGAAGAGCATAAAAATGGCAACAGTCTACGTTATTGATCAGAAAAGCACGATAAAACCACATCATTGTGCATTATGGGAGCGTTGGTAAATAGGTTTATACAGTTTGGGCATTACAGTAGGAATAAAAAGTTAATAAAAATCAAGTATGTAAAGCAGAAAAATATAATCAATTGTTTAAATAAACTAGTGTTTGACAACAAAAAGCGTGCCATACATAAAAACAGAAATATACCCAAAAGAAAACAAGAATTTCGCAAAATGTTTACTACGGAACTGCTCGACTTGCAGAGCAGCACAAAAAACTGCAAATTTGCGAGATTGAAGTAAAGTAAAAAATAAAGCAAAAACAACATGTCACCAATAAATCTGAAACCAAACTAAAACTAAAGTAAGGTAAGTAGAGAGAACTAAACTGTAATAAGCTATACTAAGTAAACTAGAAGCTGAACTACAGTTAAAATAAAGCTAACACAACCTAAGAATGAACTTAAAACAATACTTAAACTAAAATGAAAAATGAATTAAACTAGAACTAACTTCATCAAACTAAAATAATTAGACTACGATAAATTAGACAAGTAAACATTTCCGTTGGGTGTCAATGTTACATGCGCATGGACGGTATTGACTGGGAAACTGCCGATGTTAAGGTAATAGTACAAGACACGTATACTTCTATGCAATAATTGATATTTTTTTCATGATTCTTGAAACGGTGGACTATGACGTCGGCACCTACAGGATCCTGCTCAATATTGAGCAGGAAATCCCTCTGAAGAGGATAGGCAAGACACTCAATTTGTCTTATTCGACAGTCGAAAACTGCAAAAAAACTTGAGCAAGAATGATAATTACGAGCGAGATTTCAAAACCGCTTATGAGAAGGGAAGGCCGAAACAAACATCGGAAACCACTAAGCAGCTTGTTGGTGAGATGGTCAATGCTCAAAATGAGATGACCGAGCGAGAAATTGTTCAGGAATCGGGGATTCTGCTGGTGCCGATGTCACAGTCCACCGTTTCAAGAATCATGAAAAAAATCAATTATTCGAGAAAGCGGTTGTCATTGGTGCTTGTAGAAAGAAATGCATCCACACTCAGAAACATCTGGAGAATTTATGCGAATGCAATTGCCTTGGTGACCGACGAAAATATTACAATGCATATAGGGGTCTATATAAATGCATACAGGGGTCTATATAAATGAATACCCCTGTAATTATTTTAGTTTGATGAAGTTAGTTCTAGTTTAATTCATTTTTCATTTTAGTTTAAGTATCGTATAACCGCCTTATTAAGAAGCGGTTATGCGAAGTAAGTTTTCCGATTGCTAAACTTTGACCATAAGCATGTTTCGGACGATTCAATAGTCCTTGTAGCAAGTGCATATTATCTAATGAACACTATTTAAATGGGATTTAGGTTAGGAAGATTTTTACTTGAAAAAATTAATAGATTTTTCTTTTATTTGAGTACCCCTCATATCTTTGGAACTCTAAGAAGAACAAAAGGGATATCTCATTGCTCAGAAGACACGGACATCCGGAGCATTATACTCGGTGCCAAAATTGCAGCACCCGCTGCGGTGAGGGTAAGATCAAAAGGCCGTTTTGTACTGTTTCCCCTTCTATTTCTGACTTCATAGCTTAGCAGCCTTATCCAGTTTCAGCAGAGGTTAGTGTCATAATATATGACCGTACTTACCTCTACGCATTACGACGGAGAACGAAGATAGAAGGTCCAAGGATTGCTTCCATGTCTTGACGGACGGTGTCGAGCCAAGTCTTCAGTTGCCCTCCTCTTCGACGTTTCCAGGTGGGCTGCTGTGCCGGGTCGAGGGCAGCATAGGTAAGCTCGTGGGGCGGACGACGGAGAACGCGTCCAAACCACCTCAGTCGCCTTTCTTTAATGGTCTGAGATATCCTCGTGATACGATCGCAGCGGATGCGGACTGCCTCGTTTGAGATGAAGTCGCTATACTTAATTCGCTGGATTGTCCTCAGGCACCGGTGGTCAAAGACCTGCAGTCTTTGCTCATCTTCAGCGCGCACAGCCCAGCATTCATGTCCATAGAGGAGGACCGACCGGATGGATGCACGGTATACACGAATCTTCGTGGCGATGGAGATGTCACGTCTGATTCATAGGCGCTTTCGAAGGATCGAGAAAATCCAGCGAGCCCATTCGGTAGCAGTCTCGCCCCGAGGTATTTAAAGCTATCTACTTCTTCAAGTTGATGGCCATTAATACCCAGAGGTGCCTTCCCCTGGTCAGGGATGCAGCTCGAGAACAACTTCGTCTTTCCGGAATTTATGGACATGTCAACCGATATAGCGATCTCATTTAACCGCGACACTACCGACTGAAGACCAACAAAGCTTGAGGCTAACAGCACAGTATCATCGGCGTGGTCAAGATCAGTTAGCCGGCGTCCGGGTGCAAGCTCACTACGATCCTCTGAATGTAGGGCTTTGCCGAGAATCCAGTTAATGACGAAGTTAAACAGAATTTGTGACAGGACGCAGCCCTTTCGGACACCAGACTGGATATCGAACGATTGAGAGAGATTGTTGTGGACCAGGACTCGTGCGTTGGTCGACTGATAGTAGGCCTTAATCATGGCAATGAGTTTGGTCGGCACTCTATCTAGTTCCATTATTCGCCACAGGGACTCATGATGGATGGAATCGAATGCGGCGGCGAATTTGACAAAGCAGATGGCGGCCGGTTGCTGGTAGCTATGGCGGAATTCTAGAGTGCGCCTCAGTGTGAATATTTGATCCGCACATCCACGCCCAGCTCGGAATTCGGCTTGGTTGGGTCGTGCCCTGGAGTCATGTTTAGACTGGAAGCGCCTGAGAAGAACAATAGCGAAGATCTTTGCAGCAATATTGATAAAAAGTATGCCGCAGTAGTTCTTGCATCTTGTATTATCTCCCTTCTTGTGGACAAGTACAAGGATACCTGAGCCCCAGTCATCGGGAACGGCCCCTTCTCCTCATGCCTGTACAATCACCTCATGAAGCTGAGGAGCCAGGGTGTCGACACAGGACTTGTAGATTTCTGCAGGAATACCGTCTTCTCCACATGACTTGTTGTTGCGTAGCCCCTGCATTGCATCGGTAACTTCGTCTTCGGAAGGGATGTCACACGACACTGCGTAGGCAGGAGAGGATTGAAACTCCGCTGTGGAGGAGAGGGAGGGTGTGATGGGTTGTTCGTCAAATTTGAGTAGGTGCTCGAAGTGTTCACGCCAGCGATCGACCTTGGCCGAGTTGTCAGCATATAAACCTCCATTCACATCGCGAACAGAATCACAGTGTCGGGGGCTTACCACTAACTTTGCAAATGATTTGGAACAATTTACGAGCGTCACCAACATTTGAAGCCTGCTCCATAGAAATCGCCGCTTTGGATCAATATTTCTGCCGGTCGTCTCTAGCCGACTTTGCTGTCAGCTTTCGAAGTTGGCGAAAGGAGACATCGTTGCGGGATCCGGCTCGAGTCGTCTCAGCCGACAGCTGCAGGGTTTTTCCGCTGATCCAGTCACTACGGCGCCGCTGAGTGAATCCGAGAATTTTCTCAGCTGCCCCATAGATAGATGTCTTCAGGGATGGCCACATGCTACTGCCTTCGCTGTTAGCCTGGGTCATAGGACGGGACCGGATTTCTGTGCTTAGAGCCTCTTTAGTGTTGGTTTGCCGGAGCTTTGCGATCTCAAGGCGTCTCTTATGTAGCATTTTGGGCGCAGATGAGAGATCAACCTTCAGGCGCGTGTGAACGAGAGCATGGTTAGACCCATAGACGTTACCAGTTTCGGCACCCCACATCAACCTGCTATCCTGGACCCATCTGTGAAACCGTGAACCAACTGGAATGCAATCGACCTGACTGGCGGTACGGCCGTCCTTATAAAACCAGGTCAGTAGCTATTTGTGACGATGCTGAAAGCATGTGTTGGTAACAAACAGTCGGTTCTGTTCGGCGAACTGCAGAATCCTCCCACCATTGTCCATTCGAGAGCCAAGCCCAAAACGACCAAGAAGGTGGCTGTTTGTCGGGCCAGCGGGCCCAGTCCGGCCATTCTAGTCCTTGGCAACAATTGAAAGATCACGGTGAGGGAGTCTTTCGACTAGCTTTTGCAGCTGCTAGTAGAAATTTTCTTTGTCTTGCTGTTCAGCCGCTGATGTAGGTGCATGCACAGATACGACCGAGATGCTCATAAAATGGACTTTTATTTGAACATAAGCTATTCGGTCGTTGACTGGTTCCCATGCCAGTATTACACAGTTGGCTTGTTCCGAGAGGGCAATAGCTACACTGTGTCCAAAAGATTAGTCACAAGGGTCACTGTGATACAGGGTGAGATTGGAATTGACTCCTGGGATTTCGATTTCTCGGGCGCCTGAATCAAAGAGTTGGACTTCGGACAGGCAACATACATCCACGTGATATTCGTGGAGACTGTGCGCTGTCAGACTTTGAGTACCAGGTTCCAGAAGTGTTTGCACATTCCAGCATCCAATACCAAGAGTCTGTTTTTGGCTGAGCGTTGAGCAGTACAGCTTGCATATTATTCGCCCGCACCATCGGACAAGTGTTGTGGAGCGCGTCGGTTCCCGCGGACGCCACAGCTTTGGTTGTAGTCGAGTAAGTAGACATGAGGTTTCTTGGGAATTTTGAATACAGGTGGGTCCCCAACGACCGCTCGGATTCTTTGTTCGAGGTTGTGTCCTAGCACTTTGGCTCAAGAACCTAACCACAAGGCAGTTGTGGTGGTGGCAAGCTAACCTTTTCAACGGCGGCTCATGCTCGCCATGTCACAGTGTCGTCATTGGGCCTCGTGGTATTTTATAAGGCATTCGGTATGCCAGACCTCAGCCCACCGCGCTTTGGTAACACTGTCGACTATGTTACCGTCTCCAGGTTGAGCAATAACTGAGCCTCCCTGAGTAGCAAATACCTTCTCCCATTAGAAAACATTCACTTTATACAGTATTTGCATCATGAGAGTGCATAATTTTACTGACAGGTCGTTTGTTCATTGTGTGGTCCTTGCGTAAAAATGGTAGGCAAATATAAAACCTTGCTATGATGATTTATGCAAAACAGAAGGTAGGGAGAATTGCAGGAGTTGTATTGGGAGCAGAGGACAACACAAATCATAGGCCATTGGCGATATGGGGTGGTGCGTCGTATGGAAGGACGTTATGAATTTGAGGAGAGTTATTTTTAAATGAGACACTGATCAAACGACCGGAAGGGATGAAATCGTAGCGTTAAGTGGAACCTGATTCTGTGAACAACGATAACCGGAGATAAGCGCCGGCTATACAGTTTTTCTGAAACAGACGCCCAAAGACAAAGCAAGGTGACCTTGGAGTCATCTCTGCATTTAGAAAAGACATCGTTAAACGACTACCCTGTTTGTTGTGGGGGAGCAACGAACGTCTCATGGCTCGGTATTTGTATCCTGGAGGAAATTATCCTTCCCATCGTCAGTGCCTGCGCTTCCCTCTCCCCTCTTCCAACTGCCGAAGTAAGAAACAAATTCTATAAAGAGCTGCAGGCTCTCATGTTGCCTGGGCCGAAAGCTTACATTTTGATTGCCTGTGATGTCTTCAGAACCTGCGTCGGGATAAACCAGATTATTTTGAAGGATGTGTTTGGTTCTCATGGTCTCTTACCTGCAAGGACACTGGTCTCCTCCTACAGGATGGCGCAGAACACAACCACCCGTCTTCCACCGCGGGAAAAAGGCAAAATATATCATCGCCCGTGCCCCTGGCGATCGCTGTATTACGTTTTCATCTGGAGAAGAGGCCAGCAGCACGTGCTAATGCCAAAGGAGTTTTATGATATGGACTGCGGAAAAGCCCACCGACTTGTCATCTCCAAAATGACGTTGCGAATACAACCACGTAGGTGATCACAATCTAAACATCTGACGGGTAAGTTATATATTTTTCTATTGTATAGGTTTGATTAACGCTTCGATCTTGGCAATCAATTAAATCCCTGTCTGCAAGAGATCTCGGCTCCGGCACTCGACGCCGTTGCTGAGGCGCAATGGTACAACTATAGGATGCCATTTACTCCACTGCGCTGGAAGCATTTGTTCGACCACACCACCACCATCAGGACTGGCTTCATCTAAATGAAGAAGAAATCTCTGACCTGATCTCCAAGATACAAAGGTTTCGCGCAGTCTATGCTAACTACATAAACGATGAATGAGACATGAGGTCGAAGAAATACAACGATTTATGGAAGCGAAGTGAAAACATTTATTTACGTCAAGTAAGGCGGTATATAGTACCCTATCCAAAGGAACTACCCAGTTCCAATGGAAAAACACTTTTCATTGAGAAAATACTTAAGTCATGGTTCACGGGCTCCCAATCCATCAACAATTGCAACGATTTGCCCAATCCATATTCGGCGCTGCGACTAAATTTGGCCAAAGCAAATTGCCGCTCGGGGAAAACACAGGCCACCACATCGTCTTATAGTAACACCACAAGGCCAGATGGTCATTGCTGACACAAAGAATGAGCGCACAATCAAAGGCATTTATCGATTTTTTCTGTACCTTTAAATTTTACGGCAAAACCCTGTGCACACACAAACTGTCTATGCTACTGTTCTGTGAGTATGCCTCTGATGATGAATCCAAGACGGATTTCGAAATGTCAGGTGAATAAACATATTGTCTCGGCGATTGGGTCATCTTCTACTTCTCAATTGCTTCCAGGGACTCGCTTGTTCGATTGTAAGAGCAAATACTACATCTTAAGGTGCCAGATCCATGACTTAAGAAGGGTACTCAATCAGCACTCCGACGACGCCATCCAGAAGCTTTCTTGACCGGAAATCAGCCTTAGTCTTTATCGCTCGTCATCCCTGCAGGAAAGCATAAATACACTGCGCGTTCAGCGGCGAAGCACCAGACACTGGTGCCATTCCGGTAGCAGTCTACAAATATGATGGTCATTGGCTGATGATCAACTTTCCCATACTCCTTCGCGAGGTGGGACGCCATGGACCAGTCCCACAAGAATTAAAAGAAAGGCCCACCATCCACGAATATTAGCGCAATTTAATATGTTCACCCTACTATAATCACGGATACTATTCACTCCTCGGAATGACGGGGAAATCTTCGCCAGCGCCTTCCTTATTCACATAAATGCAGGTATAGTGCACGTTTTTCACTCTTAGTTAACCGTGGAGTCCTAAAGGCCCGTAGAAATACAAACACGACGTTCGAAGCAGGAAAATGTCGAAAGAAATGTAGTAAATGCAAGCCAGCGTCCAAAAGGTCATCGAAGTGACAAAACGCTTCCGAATAAAAGAGATAGCAACCAAAACTATTAAAAGGAGCTGAGTATCAATAAAATGCGGAGGAAAATGTTTATTGTGTAGTTAGTGAACTACATGAGGTAGTCCATGTTGCTTATCAGTGCATGAATCAGCCTATTCTACGGTAACCTCTTATGAAGGTTTCTCAACGGAATCTGAAACGTCGGGCAGATAAATGTCTTGTTTCTGCGGTCGCCTCGTCTACATCTGAATTGCCAAATATGCCATCAATTTGTCCGTAAGTCTGTTAATCGATGCAGTGTTAGAAGCTCCTAAAGGAACGCACTTGTCAACACGGCCGGGCACATGTGACTGAAGAGAGCATGGTCCGCCTTAACCACTACTGCATCCCATTTGCCATCGTAACTCCCTCCGAGTCTTCCCATTGACCATTATGCGTGTCACCATCGTCGTCATCATCCATATTAACTGTTCCATACATTGTAATTTCAGCCAGTTTCTCCAAAATTTCTTGGAGGACTTAGTTGGAAATATAAATATGAACCACATACGACCACTTTTATGCCTTCCTGGAGTCAATGGACGCAAAATGATGTCGGGACTCCAAGCTTTTGCTGACGGTTCATTGGGTTGAGGAGTAATTTAGGTTCCGCTCGGATCTCAAGTCATCTGCATAAAATTGTAAAATAGGCCTAAATTAGTTAATAAATTGGTTAATATTTGCAATCTAATTGTTCAGTGTCTGCCAACCTTGAGAAGAGCAAATAATGTGCTTTTATCTATCTATTCGATCCCGCTAATTCAAAAGTGCGTGGAATATGGGAATGAGCCGTGTTGCTCACTCATAAGCTTAAAAGACGCTCCAGGACAACTCAGTCCCACGAATGTCTCCACTGTTCAATGAATTAATATTAGAGCAAATTAAATTCTTATGCGTGTGATGTGTTATGCTTGTTAGTTAAATTTACAGCCAAGGTATATTCTTTGTATATCCTATGACTTGTAGGCCAGTGTTTTCTGTAGTACCAGTTAGTTCCCCATCCGCCAACGGCCTGAACTATAGCGTAGATGGATGATAGGCTCTTTCTTCAGTTTATAGGGACACCTTTTAATAGCAAGCACTATAACAGTTGCGCATGAAGGAAAAAAATGACACTGGGCTTCTGACATTAGGCAAGTTGAAATCTAGACCAAAAATGTGACGTTCTTTCTCTTCGCCCATGAACTATTTCGGACCGAGCCTATTTATTGTCTCCGCTAAGGGTTTTAGAAGACTAATCAACCTTTCGACTACGGTTTCTCTCATTATTTGTTTGGACACTATTACCTTCCTAAGTTTTTTCTTCTTCGTATATAGTCATATTTCTTTTCTGACTGATCTCTTGACGCACTTTTTTACTCACAGGCAGTGAACCAACCTATTATGGAGCAAAGCACTGCCCCTCTTACTTACCATCTTGTGCATATGGTGACGATATCATATGATAATAGAGATGCTGAACTTTGCTATTCTTTCTAGTAAACCGCCATATCCAGATATTGATATTCATACAGACACGCCGATATTGATAAAATGTTTTTGTTTCGAATGTGTTAGTGTATGCCTTATATGTTTTTAAAAAGCTATGCAGCCCCGCATCGTACCTCTCAATTGTGTCAAAATGTAATCCTTGTAGTCGAGTCTGGATGCTTTCTGGTTGGTGGAACTTGTTTTACTCGTGAGGCCAGATGCCTGTAGGAACTAGCTTCTGCTTATTGATGATCTGTGGCTATTGTGAATGCGAGACAAGACAAGATAGGTTGGCCCATACTAAACCCCCCGAGTGTAGTTGTAGCTTTTTGTACGAAAGCCTTTGTGTTCTGATACCAAAACGTTCTACCTACCATATTATCTACGGATTTGCTCAGAAAATAAACACGCTCTTTTAGATTCGTTGCATGACAAAATAATTTTATGAACTTCTTTATTCTTGGCAGTTTTTATCATTAAATTTCGACAGATTACTTTAATAAAGGCTGAAGGTGGCTGCATGATTCTTAATATGTACGTTATTGATGCACCGAAAGACTGCGAATTAGCAGCTTATATAGGATAAAAGCTCTTCTAAATGTCTTTATTTATCGTATTTTGGAAAGTAGGCTTTTGCTTTTTTAGCTACTCATATTTTGACTTAATATTAAGGTTGTCCCCTATCCTATTTTTTGGAAGTTCGAACGTGTTAAAGCGCACAATATACCTGATCCTAAAATGCTCGTTTTTTGCCCCGACACGTATTTCGTTCCTAGCTCAGTGTACTTATTTTTTGCCAGAACTTCTTCGTACTGTTCTTGTTCCGTCTGTCCGTGGGTATATTTTTTCAATTTAGCATCTTTTGCGTTCAGTCTGTGAGCGGTATCTGTTGGTCCCTGACATTACCTCTTTAATAGTTTAATAGGCTATTTCTAGCTTCTATGCATACAAGCGTGCGTTTCAAATCAATGCTATTAACCTCTGATAAACTCGAGACTCATTCGTGATATAAGTTAATAAGATGCACCTCCATATTCCATGTGCACGCATACACTTTCAGTCGCCTTAAGTTTGTCTTCCGATGCATTATACATTGGGGAGGACAGAAGGACATAGATATTGCGCAAGTTCCAATCACATTAAATATCTGCACGGAAATTCATAATGGTCATTGTTCACGCTGGGACTTACTGAAGTTAACCAGCCCATAAATGCAGTATATTGTTCTACATCGGACTCTGATCCCAAACTAAATAACAGTTCTTCTGTCAAATAGATTTGCTCTCCGTTTATAGCAAAGTATATCCTCGCTGCGCCTACTGCACTCCCTTCATCCGCAATTCTTATTTCTAAATGAAAATGAAAAGTAAAAGATAAGGGATTGTCGACTAAGCTGACAACTACGTAAAAGTGCACCAAAAATTTTGATTGAGCCTTTGCTTGGGTCTTCGGTCTACAAGAATGCTATAAATACTACTTTACAGGCATATTTCCTATTTTGAGTCAAACCGAATTTTTTTCTTTGCAACCAAATTATGTGTGGAATGCGAGCCTGATCGACAGCATTTCCTCCTTCATAATTTGGTTGTCTATCAATGCCTTTTCATTGACGTTCGATTAGGTTAAACACAGTAGTTGGCATTGCATAAACCATCCACTTATCGCATGCGCGCATAGCATTTTGTCCGTCATTATCGGCGTTGGCATACTTCACGTGAAAGTTAGTACATTAATTATGTTTGGTCGTAATGTGTGAGCATAGTACTGGAAACCTTATGTATCGGTCTGCGAGCTTGATCGATTGGCGTTTTTTAAATGTTCGTCGTATGTGTGTGTTATGTGCCTCTAAACGGGCCACTTGGTAGATGCGCTGGACCAACACGGGGGTTAGCTTAGGGTTACTCGGGTTGTGCGCCGATGCCAAATGCCAAATATGGGGGCGCAATGGCACGCATATGGGCGACTCTGGCCGCGCGGACCGCCTGCGCCCAATCCCACTTTCGGTCTTATTGACTCTGTCTTCAAACCGGACATAGGTGGCTGAGGAAAGCGAGTGTGGTAGTTGCCGCGCAAATGTACTACCACTTCAAACTAATTCACGCGCAAGTCACCGTCCCTGCACCCTATTTTGTAAAGCATACGGTGGATATAGTCGAAATCGATGGTCAAACCGTCGTACATATGGTTCAATGGAATAATATGGCAGCCGAATACGCGATTCTGGGGGTTTACCGGAGATCCAGGCGTTAAATTCCAAATCTTGCTTAACCGGATCTCTAGTTGCCTGGTCGGACCAATGTTTGACCACATTGTAAGTACACGAAAGATGCCGGTTCACGGCTGCTGGTAATTACTGTGAAAGTTCTTCCGATATTTCAGCTTTTATACTCATTGGACATCGAGACGCTGGCGAAAAGTGCTATCAGAGGCTAGGAAAGGTGATCCTAGGCGCTCAGATAAGGGATGTACTTAAACTACCACGATAATGCGGCCAAATCCTGGTGAGCAGGAGAAGGCAAAAGACACCAGGTGTGTACGCTACAGAGACACCTGACATCGATTAAATTCCCCCCCCCCCCACGTCCGGCCAGCTCAAGGCCTGTGTGCGTCTTTTCGCACGGGCCGAGTTGGCGCGAATGACAAAATGACAGTTCAGAAGTAGAAGATGCGATCACTGGAACAAGAAGTTTATTTGCCTGCCGTTTCCGATTCTGCCTTGAACCCTTCCTCATATATAAACGCAGCAAAGGGGAATACATGCACAGATTACGCAGTATTTAAAGTTCGTAGCGGCTATGCGATCGCATGCGTACTATAATCGGCAGCTCCCCAAATCAGCGCTATGGGGTCGCAATTTGTGTGATGATGGATTGTCAGTCCGCTTCAGTGTTATTAATTGTCGCCATTTCAGCAACCGTGTTGAATGTGGATTCGATAATTGCACGACTATTATGTTCGCTGTCATCAAATTTATTGTTGGACCCATCCCGGCACTTCCCGCGTGATGGATTCTCCTGTTCAGACAAAGTTTCAGTACGAAATACGGGAACCGCAAGTCATTGCGCTTGTTGACTTACTGCGGGCCTAAGAACCATAACTCAAGCAGCTAGCAGCTCACGCGGTTGTCACCTCCTGCGAGGATTTCGGCCTCATTTAATTTGAAAATATGGCTGGGTTCCGTCCAGAGCTAGCGTCTTTCCTCTTCATCAGTGCGGCGTGCTCGACCATTCACGTCAGAAGTGATCTCCTGGTTTTTCCCATGTAGTTGCTTTTTCCACAACTGCAACAGGTCTGGTAGTCGAATTCTGTCGTGTCAGTGTGTATTTTGGCCGCATGATTCGGCGCCTGATGGTTGCTTCCGGCTTGTGTGCAACTTCAATTGTAAGTAGAATGAGAAAGCGACTGACTGCTTCCGCAACCTTTGCACATAAAAGAGCTCACAAGACGTGAGTACCGGTTAGATTTGGTCTCTTGTCTCGTTAGCGTATACACTGGTTGACAGAACTATGCGGGTTATCCTTAACTCTCCATACCCGTTGAAGATACTGTAATTCAGTAACTTTGTCCTCCATTTCGTTACAATGCGGCGGTATAGCGCTCTTACACAGCTGTGTTTTTGACTGATTGGGTGACTGCTGTTGAAGTTCAGGACTTGCATATTGTTGGTCGTTTTCTTCAGCACTTTAGTTTTTAGGCCACTACCGTCTTTGCGGCAAACTAGGACATCCAGAAAGGCTAGCTCGTTATTTTCCTCTCCTTCCATCGTAAATTCTATGTCCGAGAAGAAGGCATGCAGGCGTTCCTTGAAACTCAACACCCGATCCCGTTCGATTACGACGAAAATGTCATCAATGTACCGAGCCCAGAACTTCGGTATGTGTTGTCGGAAAACCAGCGCATTTAACCGTTCCAAGGCCGCCGTGACTTTGATTCCAGGAATTAGTGAACCCATGGGCGTGCCCTTCATCTGTCCTTAGAGTGTTCCGTTGAATGTAAGTACATCTTGAGGCAGAACTTCAAGAGTTGGAAAATTTCGGCGTGTACGAGGCGATTCTCCGTTTCATGGTATTTGCTTCGTAGCAGTAATTGGATTGTCCTGACTGTCAGATCCCATTCGCATATTCCCTGCTGAGACTTTAGCTGAACAGGAGGATTCGTCACGTGAGAATGGCCGGGCCCAGCAACAACTTCGATGGCAGCAAACATAATTGTCGCGTCATTATCAAGTCCACATCCAACACGATGACGAACTCTCGGTCATAAATGACTTGGAACCGGACTACCAAGCCATCATCGCACCAATTACGACCCCTAGCGGTGAATACCGGAGCTGCTAATTATAGTGTGCATGCGGTTGCGTGGCCCCTACGACCTCTAAATACTGCATTATCTGTGCATGTATCCCCTTTTCTGCGGTTATCTCTGATAAAGGATTCAAGTCAGCACCCGAAACACCAGGCAAATAAACTTCTTGTTCTAGCGATCGCATCTTTTACATCTGAACTGTTTCCTGGAACTCACGTATTCGCTTCTATGAACAAAGTATCGTGTCAGAGCAGTCGGTCGGCGTGATTAGCTACCTTTGATGTTAAATGTGCCCACGTTTTCTCCCCTCATGAGCCGTGGTCATGTGATTTCCATCACTGTTTCAGCGGTCGGAAGGTTCATGTGTAATGGGCGCGCCATACGCTCACACACGTTCCTTTTCACCCCTAGCTTGTCCCGAATACTCCGAGATCCGTTGTTTTTTAACTAAGTAAGTCACTTCGGGGTTGGACACCGGTGTGTGTACCTTCCTGCACTACATGTAGCCTTGTGCTAAATTTTGGAGATGTCTTTATTTCATCTCTAGCCCCAAAGCTAGCCCTCCTTATCCTAAACCGAATACTAATTCGTCTTATCTTTGCTTCTGCTGGCATTTTAGGGGTACTTATAACGGGGCTATACTTACCCCAGTGCCGTTAGGTGAATACGATAATTTCTTCAGTAACCCTTACCGCTGTCAAGAGCAATTGCAACTACTTACTGCTCTCTTATTGGTAGTTTTAAGGACCTCGGTTATGCTGATGGCTGGCGTGAGGAGTTCTATGTGTGATTGAAGGTTGTTTCCATTACGATATCCTTAACTTTTACAAGTAATTCAGAAGGACAGTTGGCGAGCATACGTATACTTTCGATAAATTCTCTTCGGGCCATTACATTTGTATGGAAGAGGAAGGTACAGGGTAACAAGCAATCAATTAATTATCATTCTAGTCGACTTAGTCTTGAGAATGGGGGCTTGGGGTTCGGGTTGATAAAAAGTGGGTAGTGACAGGGTAGTTAGGAGAGGGAGGGGGGAAAGAACGCGTGGAAAATGCTGGTAGTTCTGCGGTCGTTGGCAATGCTAAGCTTGGGGCCTGAAGAAGGTTCGTCTGCGCGCTCAACATCGGCTTCATCAGGAGAATGGCCGTGGCCTCCGCTGTTGCCAGCAGCCGTTGACCCAGGGACTTCGGGTAATCTGGTGAGACCTTGTAGATCACCTTAAAGGCTTCGTTCGGGTCAACACGGTGTCTAGAGTCCACCATATGAGCAAGAATGGAACTGTTCGTGTTCCTGACTTCTCCTTTTACAAGTAAGGAAGGAGATGTCTATTCGATCGCCGGAATCATTTATGAATTCACCCTTACTTTCGAACTCGTACGGAGGCCCATCTTCAGAGATAAAAAAACTAGCAGCAATTGTCGAGGTGGGGGGCAATCAAAAATTAGGAATGTCAGTAGTTGGGCGAACGCGCAGGGCTCTCCATCTCGGCGCCAGATCGATATATTGTTTGACTGGTGGTGGACTCCAGTAAAAGTTCGAAAGCTCAGAGGAATAAAGAAGTGATTCCGATGATCGTACAGCCAACCTCTTCCCTACCTGTGCATACACCCGGAATGCGAACATTCACCTCAATAAGTTACTTAGTTGGACGCATTGGGCTGTACACTGTTGGGTTTTCCAGGATTCAGTCAAAGTGAAGGAGAGAGTAGTTGTGAGACCAATGTACGGATTGGGGCTATTTTGCAGGTTGGACAACACCGACTCAGTTAAAGACTACGCGGGGACAAATTAGCTGTTCGAAGAGACGACCCGTTGTCCTATGTCACTGTCCCTCCTCCTTCCTGTAAAGTTGACTTCGCCCGAAGCTGATGCGGGTCGGCGGTATTATGCGGCGAGAACTGTTTGAGGCTTCAGGCCTTCACATCAACTCCATAGACAGACGCACTGATATGCTACGTCACGCTTTATGCTCATGCGCGGCCCACTTCCCGGCCAAGGACGCACGTGGTCACCGCGCCGTGAGACCACTGTGAGTATAGACAACGTGACTGCGCCCCTACCACGGACGCACAGCCTCTCCCCCCGCCCGTCGTTGTCAGTCTACAAAATTACTCAGCTGTTGTACTCTCGTAGTTTCTGAATGTGGGCTCAAACTAATACAACTGTCGCCCCCGCCGATCACGTGCGCTTAGCGCTAGTAACTGATCAACGCTACATTTTGTAGTCCTCTAGGGAGTTGGAAAAAAACTACTGAACTAACTCCTAGTTATAGTGCGTTTGTTCAAGGAACTTACTTTTTTTTGTTCCGGCAGTATCTTAAAAGGTATCCGCCAATTCAGTCGTATTACGGAAGATCAGATCGATGTTAGTACTCCTGTCCAAACGTTGGCAAAACACAAGGACTGTTGGTACATTTTCCGTGCCAAGTGACTCTGCTGGCCATGTGAATGGGGATTTTGTTGCGAGCAGCTTGAGCGTAGTCAAATGCTGGTTTGAGGACTTCTTTACTATGCGTTTGTCACAGCACTTAGCCTGCATCCAGCTCACGCGATGCTTTTGGCAACAGTGCCTCTAGGTGTCCTTAGCAGACTACTTAGGTTGATTAATAGCAAAACACTTGATGAAGTCTACAAGTATTGTACGACGCAGTGGTATCTGGAACACGAGAAGATCTAACATCTTTCGGCAGGAACAGATAGTTGACTTGATTTCGATTGATTTTGCTTCTGTCTTCATCCGTGCATCTTGACTGCATGTATCCTTTCGTAAAGCCTGATGGTTTGTCGATACTAACAATCGTTCAGAAGGCTTTGACGCGATCGCCAGCACGATAACGTTATTTGCCTGAAGTTTCAGAGTCACGCTCGCGTTCATCCTCGGAGACAGCGCCAGATACTTGTACTTATTGCACAGGGAGCTGCAGTTGTGTATACGAATTATCCGTATCTTAAGCTGTCTCTGAAGACGGGTTCGAGCCAGAATTCGAGATGACAGGCGAATAAAGTGTTCGTGTCAGTGATGGTGTCCATTTCTTTCTCAATTGCTTCCTGAACTGCGCATTTTCGCATTTTGCACAGCTGTTTGATTTTTTCCCGCAACAACCTCTCATTTTCCTTTAATATTCGGTCAGGCGTCGGACACAGGATTTTCCCGGATGGATAGTTATACCGGCAAAGGCAAGGGGGACTGGAAGGGCCATTTATGACTTACGAGCCGTCGTCAGCTAGTCATACCGAGCCCAAGTAGTGCACTATCCGAGGCTAGAACTCGCAACCTCTTCGATCAAAGTATAACGCTCTAAACATTGAGCCACGAGCTTGTTGTCTTGCCGGTTTAGGTCGGGTATGACTGGCTGACGACGGCTAATAAGCCAAAAATGGTCATTACTGTCTCCCTTGACTTTGCCGGCAATACTATTAGCCGCTACGGCCTCTTTCAGGGCCCGAGAAATTAAGCCAAGACGGAGTGGAACAAAGGAGTTCTGTTAGCGGTCGGTGAACGCTCATCAGCGACCGAAGTTTCCCATATGTTTCAATCTCGAAGTTGCACCTCGAAACTGGCTGACAGACCCAGGCCGTATTGACAACAGCACCTCTACCGTTTTGTGCCACTAGGATATGCAGTGGGATGAGGCTCCCAGACAACTTGCTTAGTCATTAACACCACAAAGCCCATGCTATCGTCGAGCTGTAGTTCTCAACAGAAGAAGGAATTTCCCCTGATTAATAACGGTCAGTTTACAGGAATCCAAAGGTGCCTGGTAGCCCATACTTGCTGCACACTACTGTAAGAGTATTGCAGACCCCCCAGAAAGTTGAATTCAGGGATTTGACCGTGCTATCCATTTTCTATCCCATGAACTCAAATATTGCATATCTAAGCGAAGAAAACGCAGTCAAATTCAAGTCTGAACCCATGTTACTCGGCTTTCACCTCTGGTAAAGAATGAGTTGAGTCCGCCTGGCTTTTTATGGATCATTCTCAAGGTCAAGCCGACCAGAGATCGTATGTTGCGTATAGTTGTGATTCATGAAAGTGTAGAAAGTCAATTCCGTGTTTCGTGGAGGAATGGGGATTGGCGCTAGGTCCCCGGTCTTGCTCCTCTACCAGAGCCCCGTTAGCCAAGCAAAAGCAAGTTTCCGGCGCGCACCAGCGTGGAGGTGGGGTTGGATTTTTCGTGACCTGTTTGTGGCGACGCCTCCCCCCACCTGTCACAAACGTCGCGGCGGGCAGCTGAAAACTTGGACAGCAACGGTCAAGCAGGATCTGTCGTCCGTTTCCGGCCCATGCGTCTACGGCCTACGCCGGTGGAACCGTGAATGGATGGCGCTCTCGTGTGAACAGGCGCAAGATCGACCCGCCTGGACAGTTGTGATGCAGTCAACGTCAAAACTGATGCCGGCTCAACCCGCCCGAGGTGAATGCCGTTACAAGTACAAGTAAGTAAGTCAAGCCGACCAGGGAAGGTTATAACCGCAAGTACAGCGAGTAGATTCCGTCGCCGAATATTTTTGAAATAGTTGGTGGGTAAGGCGCCAACGCTCGACTTCCCGGTATCATTGACACTTTCCTTGAATGCACTTAAGTGAATGCATCCAGTTGAATAGGGAAGCGTACCTATCTCAAAACATAAGCTTATAGTCACCTCAAACACCGTGATCTACCGCATTCAGTGATATCCCTTTCCTCAGCTTCAAGGTTCATCGCTAGCTGGCTAGTAGCCCTTGTTGGATCAGGAGCCTCGCCGGGTGGGCCTCAGTCCCAGCGGCGAGGAGGAGGAGTCGGAGCAGCATGGTCGGGAGGGAATGCTCCGTCGTCAAAAGCAGAGATGAAGAGGAGGGGAAATAGATCCACCGTAGGGAGGTTTGGTGTAGCAGACCTTGGTCGCCGTGAGGGCGGGTGGGAGCGCGGTCGAAGACGCGTCTGCTGTGGTTCCTTTCAGGGTCCATCAGCTACGTTGGCGAGCATTTGTTCACCTATTTTCGTCACGTTATTCTTCAGTTATTGATTCTTTTCACAATTCCGCTTGGCTTTTTCGGTGAATACGAAAAGTAGACCACTCTTGGACTAGATTCGCACCGGACTAGGATGGTAGCTGTTGTTCTTATGAAGCAAAGACAGAACCGTGCATCGTGATTAAATACCTCTTTTCATTAAGTCTGGTGGTTTGTCGACACTAACAATCGCTCAAAAGTAGTTGACATGGTCGCCAGCACCATAACTTTATTTGTCGGACTTTGCGGATTCACGCTCGAACCCATCCTCAGAGACAGCGTCAGATACATGTAATTCACACACAGTGAGCTGCAGTTGTGCGCACGAATTATCCGTATCTGGAGCTACCTCTTGTGGTGAATTCGAGTGTGAATCCGATATGTCAGGCAAATAAAGTGCTCAAATTGAGGATTCATCAGTTATGCTGGCAAGCATTTGCTCAACTGTGTCTGTCACGCTATTCTTCACTTATTGGTTCTTTTCACTATCTCTGTTGGCTTTTCTGGTAAATTGGACCACTCTTGGACTAGATTCGCACCGGACTAGGATGGTGAATGTTGTTCTTACAAAGCAAAGACAGAACCTGGGAGGAAGTTAGGCAGTCCTCTGTACCGTCTACATGGTGGGCGTTTTGTATTTTCTCACACTATGCGAGAGGACCTAAACGTTGCACGGCCGGCCTGGCTTCCTATCACTTTGATCGTCGGCTTAATATCCGTTAATATTTGCGCCGGAAGTTCCTAAAACTCCTTAAGGTTCACCTATTACGCTTTTTCAAATTTGCACAAATTACCATCGGAGGCTTCCGATAAACTCTCATCGGGCTATAACATGTATGTGGGAACGGAGTAAAAACTTACACAAGCCGTCGAAAATAATTTTCTCATCACAGAAGTCGTGGGAATAAGCGAGGGAGAGGAAAGATTTGGGATCGATAAGCGATGACTGGTTACGCGGTCGTTTGGGTTTGTTGAAGGCGGACCAAGGGGTGGGGTGGGGAGAGGGAAAGCGCGCAAACGGGCATGCAGCTAAGGGGCATTTGGCCATGCCGAGCGTGGAGCTTGCATTGGGGTTACTTTGTGCACACAAGACCGGCTTCCCCAGCCGGATAGCAGTTGCTTCTGTTGTTGCTAGCAGATGCTGACCCAGGGACTTCGGGTAGTTGGTGGAACCTTATAAATCACTCGGAAGACTTCTTTGGGGGAGGGGGGGGGGCTTCGTTGGGTCTACGATACAACAATCATCATTATCGACCGCCTGTTAAACTGTTTACCCAGTTCCCATATAAATGCAATTACTCGATGAAAATTTATCGAAAGCCTACGTATGCTGGCCAACTGCTCTTCTGTATTACGCTCTTATTGTGTGAATAGTTTGCACTTTTCTGCTCTTAGTAACACCGCAGCTCCCCAGACCTGTGCAGCACTCCTGCAGCTAAGTAGTTGTTGACTGCACCGCAACTATCACTGGTTTCGACCCCTGTAATCGTTTCAAGGGATTGACGTGGTATTTAATTTCACTTCTCTTCAGTTCGTAGGTTCCATTTGTGAAATTATTCGCCCAATCCTGTAGCCTTCATGAACCACTGCAACAAGACTCTTACTTGCCCAATAAAAGCACGGAAATATGGAAAACCTTCACCATTTGATGATCAGGAAAATGTCCCTCCGGTGGCTTCGAAAGAAAAGATTATTTCCTTCCCGGTGAAACAGCACGATGGCCATATAGTGGAAACGAAACCAGACGAGCAGAGTAAGCACGAACACTGTGGGTTTTATTTTTGTTAATTTTCTTGATCTCTTTTACCACTCAAGTCAACTTTGAAGGACTCTTGTCTCTTACATCAGTTAGCTCACTGATTTAGGAGTAACTTGCGTTCATCAGCATCGGACATTTTTTGTCGTATTGGCCCGTTTTGAATTCAACAGATGTTTCAATTAGCCAGCTGTCTATCATATCGATACGTACCTCCCTGCTGGGTTATAGATTATAATGATTCTCACTTCGGTAGTCTGAAGCATACACGTCATTCGGACTTGTTGACCCTTCCTCGGCCGCCCTTCACACGGAGCTGCAAAGTATAGAGGGTTTTTGAAAGAACCCTGGGCAGTTAAGATTTAGTGTCCTCCAGAGAAGGGATACATCTCCAGCACCAGCACTCAATCTAAACGCTACTATTTTGCAATGTAGGGGGCGGGGGTTGAGAGCATTTGGAGATAAAGTGAAATGGAACTGTTTCCGGTTTAGTTTCCCTTCATTCCTGCGCCCCTTCCTGCGTCCGATCAGCATTGACGGAGGATGACCAGACGACGAGGTATTAAATAACTTCGGTTCGATGAAGTGTTTATAATCAATCTGGTAGGCCCAAATTGGTGGGCCATTTAGGCCATGTCTGTGTGTGCGCACATGTTTGTGTTTCCGGTCCCAGCTGGTGGTCCGCGTTATGCTTGGTCGAATCGGAGCAAATAAGCCCGAGACAGCTCTCTATCAAGTTACCCCTCCCTCCCCCAAACGCTGTCGTCCCTATCTGCTGCTATTATAGCGTGACCGACTTCAGCCTGGTAGGTGGTTATCCGTTCGTGAACCACCCTACCATCCATACGAAGTTTGTTTACTTCGGGAAGCCAATTGGATCGGTGTGCGCCCATTCCTGTGTGAATTTTTAATGTATTAGGCAGATGATTGAGTAAAGCAGCTTGTCTGCTATAAAACTGAGGGTTTGCACTTCGTGTCAACGCTGTTTCCGTGATTGTGGATCACGCGTAACTGTGGCGGGCGGCCATCATCGTGCGCATCAGCTAACTTCTTTCAGTACGTCGATTCTTCCTTCTGTATCGTCAGAACATTCACCCGCCCCCAAAAATATGTTTGCTTTTATCCAATTTAAGTGAGCCTATAAGTGCTCCTTACAATTGCGTCTATTTTGTTATCGGTAATCGCGCTGAACCTGACAACTGTTACATTTTTTATTTCCCCCCTGACTTCCTCCATAGTCAAAGGCCCTGTTGTCTGTCCCGTCTGCTGTGAGCAATTCCCGAGCCCATCGGCGGTTGAAGACCACGTGAAGAGTGTCCACGAAGGTAAGACACTCGCTGCCTCGGCTGGTGGAAAACTGTTTCATTCTTATAGTACCTTATTTGATGTAAGAGCATACTGCAGGCTAAGGTGCTGTCGTCGTCCCTTTTGTGGGTCGTCTGATCAATTTACTTGTATACCGTGTACGGGAATTGTCATTTCCCAACTTACACAGGCGTTCCGAGGCCTTCTGGATGAAAGGTTGCATTGCTCATCAGGGCCCCTGAGTCCGAGCCCTACCTTATTGTCTTTTCCCGACGAAGCCCGTCATCTGGTCTTAAAATATCAAAAACAAGTATTATAAGCATCGCTTTATCATTCTGAGATGTTTGTAACATGGCGTCATGAACTGTGACCGCGACTTATTTGCCTATCTTTGACACTTTGCTCTCGTGGAAACTTCGCTTATCTGCCTTTGAAGTACTAAACGCATAAGTAGCCCATTCGAAGAGAGTTATGCCGTAACTATTAGTATCCCAGTAGCTTCATCCATGAACTGATCTGGTTTATTCGCTGTCTTGGTTAAGTGTAAACCCATATAATATTAGAATCGCGAAGTCGTTCTTTTGGAACGTTCTAAATGCGACTTTGTGATGTTTAATTTAATTTGTCCCCTCAATTGACCTCATTCAGCGAACCGACCCGAGTATAGAGCAGATGCAACTTTTTAGTTTGTTATCCCACTCGCGTAGGCAGTTTTATCGTAAAAATGTAGGGAAGACTTGCATAAACATCCTGAGTTATGTACTTGCAGCGGTCGGTTAGACGTATTTTGGGGTTTAGAAGTAGTCCCTAGCATCCTGCAAACGTGCTTATCTGTTTCTATTCAGATCAAGAACTTCCTTCGTATATCCTCTGTAATGTGGCCTTTTACCGATTCCGGGTATTTTTATGGCTGCCTTATCAATATCCCTTCTCGGGGTTCTTCTTCGATCATTTAAAGGTGTTAGTAACATGCTATGGCGGTGGTTCAGCTGTTCTTCAAGGTAGACGCGTTGAGCTTTTGTGTCGTCAACTCCCTCCCCACGCTTCTCGTCACTAAAAGGTTCCTTCTGCATTCTGCGAAGTTTAAATTTTCATATGCACCATTATCCAAACTGCCTAGTCTCTTAATCGGCGCATATGTCTCGCACACCTTGTCGATGCTAATGAAGCCTTTCAGTTTGTCTACCGGACACCAGCTAACTTTTCGAAGGGCCTATGCCAACGGGTGCTTGCAACAACCGAAACCGTGGCTATACGGATAGCGAATCCAGTGCCCTGTTGTCAGAATATGTTAACACAGGCACTTTCACTTCCGTGCCCAAACCCGACGTCAGTTGGCGATCGCATATCACCCCCGCGCTCTACTGACGGTTGTTCGCTGCGTGCAACTGACAGTAATTATCATTCCATGTACCTGACCCCTGATTAATACCCACAACTTGATCCAATTACACAGCATAAAAATATATTAATTAACCCAATTTTCCCCGCTCCCCCAGCACAAAGACCTCTACACGCCGATATCGCCATGTAGGCAGCGTGAAAAAGAAAAGTACACGTATACTTATTAACCCTATCTAAGTGTGAACTTTTCATTATCCCTACAAATGTACTGGCCTGATGAAAGGTTGCTGAAAGCACTTTTTTGCCAAATCAGTTTTTAGCATATAGCCATGTCTTGTTTTTGCAGGCAATTGTCCCTACTCCTGCGCCCTTTGTCGGGAGTCCTTCAGCAGTCCGCAAACTCTTCGAATCCACTGCAAGAAGAAACACAATCGTAAGTTTTATGTCACGGTGATCATAGCTAACCTCTTTTCCTCACTGTGCTATACCACAAGATGCTTGCAAATTGTATGGGATGCCGGAAACGTGCTGGCTGCTAGTTTTCCGATCAGAGAAAAAACTTTTAAAGTCACCTGGAAAGTGTGCAGGCACGGACTTTGGGTGAAAATGATTGGTTTTTTGTTTGATCAGGTGGTTCAGGTTTATCACTAGCCAATAGAAGCAAACAGGCGAGTTCCGGGAAGCAGTTCAGAAGTAGAAGATGCGATCACTGGAACAAGCAGTTTATTTGCCTGACGTTTCGGATTCTACCTTGAACCCTTCATCAGCGAAAACTGCAGAATAGGGGCATACATGCACAGCTTTGCAGTATTTAAAGTTCGTAGCAGCCACGCGACCGCATGTGCACTATAATTATCAGCCTCCGTAATTACCGCCAGGGGTCGTAATTGGGTCGGTAGTCCACCTCCTAGTCATTAGTTGATGCGATTTCGTCATCCGTGTTAGATGTTGGCGTGATAATTACGCGACATTTTGGTTCGCTGTCATCCATATGACCCGCAATCTTCCGTCGTGACTGATTCCTCTACTCAGGCAAAGTCTGGGTACGGAATATGGGAACCACAAGCCATCGCGCTGGCTTATGGACTGCGGACCTGGGAAACATGACTCCAGTAGCTCGCGGCTTACGTGGTTGCCACCTCCTGCGAGGATTTCGGCCTCGTTAAAATTGAAAATATGTCCGGGTCCCGTCGGGTGAGCTGCAACCTGGGAGTTTACATCTTTCTTCTTCACCGCTGTTGCGTGATCGGCCATTCGCGTCCGGAGTAATCTCACGGTTTTTCCGACGCAGTTGCTTTGTCTACAACTGCGCGAGACCCCGTTAACGACTCCAGCCCTATCCTGCTATGACAGTGGGTTTTTCTGTCTCATGGTCCGGCACCTGATGGTTGCTTCTGGTCTATGCGCAACTCCAAGTGGAGTGAAGGCCTCAAGGCAGAATCCGAAACGTCAGGCAAATAAACCTCGTTTCAGTGGTCGCATCTTCCACTTCTGGTTATCACTTGGTTATCTTTTCAGTAATATCACCCCTTCTACTGGAATTTAAACGTATGGAGAAGCGTTCACCCTTTTCCCATCATTCATATCTTAACTGAACCGATGAGATTCAGTCGACGAGGTAAGAACATTGTTTGCCTGCTGTTCGCAGTTTCGCCTGTCGTGAAACTGAAGGCATTGCGATATCCATCAGTCGCGCATTTATGGAGTCGGTTGCCAAGCCGCGCATGCCGTTTCTTGTCAGGCATCAATATATTACCTGTCACCAGGAGTCGCGTATTTATGGAGTCGGTTGCTAAGCCGTGCATGCCGTTACTTGTCAGGCATCAATCTATTACCAGTCACCATACGCCTAATGACCTAGTTTGCAATATAGTCGACAGCCGTCGTCGCGGTGTTCAGCATCCTTGTTCAACACCACTCAATTTACGAGCGGTTCCAGTGTGAACTGAAGTCATAGAGGCTACTGAATGCATACGCGACAGCAGACAGTCGAAACCGTCCTCCATGTTCCACCTGATCACACTACCCATAGGCCACTAGACATATCAGCACTCGGGCAATGCAACCCACTCAACTTGAACAACAGATGCTCCAACTTGTTCTTCTCAGACCCACTAAACCACCTGACACCCGCAGCCTCTCGAGGTACTGTGTTGGCCTGCTATTCTGGACTTGATTTGCTTATTGTAACGCGCTACGTACTGCTACTCCACCGCGCGTCCAGTTCTCCTGAAGCATTCGACATCTTTGATGCCGCACCTTAAAATCCACCTCATTGATAAAATTAAGAATAGATGCTGTGCCTCATAACTTTTATTTATATCTGGAAAAAATACTGAACCAAACCAAAGGCAAAGAAACATGTAGAACCTACTACGTCAGATAATTATGCCCCCTCTTGTTCAACTGCCAACGTCCAATAAAGAACATTAAAGGCAATGGTTCAATAAGAAAACGGCATACGAGACAGAGAATGAGGGGTGTGGTGCAAGGGGGAGGGGAGAGGGTTAATAAGTTCTATAGGTGAGTGAGATTGGGTTGCGTCGACCCCTCTTAAAGCGTGATTACGGCGACACAGGGGGCATTAATCGGGTATTTGTTTGACGCGGGGGGAGGTTGAGAGGACGGGGAGACATGAGGCTATTCGCCGCATCGACCCCCACCCTCATGACTGCACGAGGTAGACCACGTGATCCCACTAATCCCACAGTTCCGGTTTTCGCCTCCGTCTTGCGTTGGCCTTAAACACAGCTGTCGGATCCACCGCATGTCCGGTGTCCATTTGGATAACTCGTTCTTCGCTCTCGGCAGCCAGTCCGTTATGTATTCGCCCCCAAATGTGCCCCCAACCGGGCCTTGTGATAGATGCGCATAACAAACACGGAGGCCAGATCAGGATACGGCGGGTGCTGTTCGGGTTGCGGTCCCATAGCAAATGCCGAACATGAGGGGGTTGGTTGGTTGGTAGCCCTTGTTGGAGCAGGGGTCCCCGCCGGAGTCCAAACTAGGTGTGGTTGGGAGACGGAGAAGAGCCGCGACCTCAGCCGGCTTGAGCCAAAGCTCCACGGGGGTGAGTTGGGTGCCTGGCCGGTAACTGTAGGCGAAGAGGTGACGGCAGTCATGCGGCGAGACAACGCAGTCGGGACAACTATCTGGAGTGGATGGATCGAGCCGGTGTTGATGTTGGCGAAGGAGCATGTAGTAGCCACTGCGAAGCTGCGCCAGGGTACAGCGAGTGACCCTCGGGAGATGTCGTTCCGAGGCCGCAATCAGAGGTGGATGGCCACCCAGAAGGACCGGAAGGTGAAACTGATTTTTTACGTCCACAACAGCTCTCTGGTAAGATGCTGGAAACCTGTCTTGATGGCGGAGCTATCAACGGGTAGATCCGAGAGAGATGAAACAACAGCTGCCTTGTGGAGAGCTCGAATAGGCGTCCGAACGTTGTGGCTAGCCTCAGGAGCGTTGCAACGATGGTGATTCGGATGGCCAGGTTGTGAACAGGTCCACCAAAACTGCTGGCGTACGAGTTTTGTTGTGAGGGGCGACCGGCAGGACAGAAGCCTCAGCATGAAGGTGATCGATAGGCAACACTTATAACAGCCCGTGATCGTGCGGAGGGCATCGTTCTGTGCTGACTGAAAGCGGCAGAGGCTGGTGGAGCTGATTGTGGGATACCAGACTGGTGCTGCATAGGTGACATGCGGCTTGGCCAGCGCTTTGAATGTGGTCGCCAGCGGGTGGTGGCACGCATAGCGGCAACTTTGGCCGCGCCAGCCACCGGCACCCGATCCCGCCTCCGTTTCTTGACACCGGGCAAAGGTACTTGATGGAAAATGGTGTGCGGTAGATGATGCACAAGTCTACTATCAAGTAAAACTCACTCACGTGCCAGCCACCGCCCTGAACCACCCTGTTTGGAGCATACGATGGACATAATCGAAACCGGCGGCCGAACCGTCGTGTTCGCCGAGTGTATTCACATCCGCAACTATATGTAAATTCAAATATCGCCTGACACGTTGTGCATAGGCAATATATCTGTAGTTTTTCTCGCTGACATAGTTGTTGCGGTGTTTATGAGCTGCAAAGTAGTGACTCCGTATGGTCATCGTTTGGTCATGCTCGACAGAATATCCTCCTTAAAAATGATTTAGCTGCTTATCGAGACTGTGGAATACGAACTTTTCTGGCATCGCCTTTCTGTAAACACAACAGCCCCGGTTACTCAGCAGTTATCGTAGACTAAGCAACATCTGTCCTTTCTGAAAGACACTGTAAGAAGGCTGTCGATGTTACCGGCTCGAGGCTTCACAGTGAAGGCGGAGTAGTGATTATAAACAAGATCATCTAGGTATGTAAGCCGAAAGAAGCACTGAGCGATCTCAGGGAATTTTCTTGTGAAATTTTTTTCAAAGAAAAATCAAAAGTCAAAATTGCTATCTAAAAAGTAACACAGAAGGAAGATGCCACGTCTTAGGCCCATAAACTCAGTTAAACAGATACTATACAGGCTATCAATGAGGAATCCTCCGAACACACACTCGCGCAGTGGATAGCGTTGCAGCGTATAAGCTGTGATTGCGCCTAGATCACTATACTCATCAGGCCGAATCCCAGATTGAAGTCAGAAGGCAGAATTCGCCTGTGAGAGGGATTTATTGTATTCAGAACTCCCAGTTGCAGTCTCAGGCGGCCGTGACCACCGGCAAAGCCAGGGCTAGTGTTGACTGCGTCCAGTCAGGCTTGAAAGAATGAAGGACCGTGGTGGCAGCTGCTTAAGTAGGATTGCAGAGCTGATTCGAGTGTTCTCCAATTGGTGCGTGGGATTTTTCCGGAGCGGTGTCGTATCTGGTGACGTAGGCTGTATCGTCCGGGGGTGGAGGAAAGGTGCGTGTTAAAGTGGCGTTTGCACAGGCGCGACCACCTGGACGCAATTGTTTGAGTGAAAGTCGATCAAGTGTCTGCGGGTCAGCGCGTCTGAAAGTGCTGGCTGAGCTAATGGCTAACCTTGAGACAGCTGGTCTTGAACAAGGAAGCCAGACAAAGCAATGCTGGGCTACAGCCTTACTGCTCACGCTGCGAAGAATACCGTCTCCTTCGTAGATCAGTTGAAGGATGAAAATGGATTACATAAGCACATTATATCATTCGACGTGAAGAGCCTGTTTACTAGCGCGCCACTGGATGAAATCATTGACCTACGGCGACTCGGCATGAAGCAAAAGACACACTGCCTTTCCAAGTGTTCTTGCATAAAGGCAAGCAGGCCATTCTAGACGGTGATCAATTTAGCGAAACATTACCCGACAAGTACATGCATTTTTAGAAGTTTGGCTCCTATTCGGAGGAAACGAAATTTGTTCTCCTGGAACCGGATGTCTGGATAAATTCCACAGAAAGGTCTGTGTCATCGACATAGTTTTTGAGGAGGAGGGGGATAATTTGTTGAAGAGCCAGAACCGTGCGATTAGTGAGATCACGTGATCCGTCTAGCGTTGCCATGCCAGGCGTCAGTGAGGCAAATAATCTCACGTCTCCTCCCCGCTCATCCTCTCAATGCCCCCCCCCCATCCCCACATAACTGACTAAGGTTCTATGCTGAGCCGCCGCAATCGCGCTTGACGAGGTTTCGCTGTTACTCAAACTGAAGCTGCCCCTCACATCATGCTCACCCGCATATCTGACCAGCATTTCTATCTTGTAGGTACTTATACCGTTTGCTGGCCCCAAGCCGTTTTTTATTGAACAGTTGCTTTTAGGAGGGGAATCGCCGATCACAGTACTTTATGACGTCATTGAGTTCTGCCTTTTTCGTCAGCTTTGCCTAGTTAAGATTAACTCCGGTAAGGGATGTAACAACAGTAGAGAAGGAAAACCTGCATGTTGTATTATAGCGTCTACGTAGCAGGAGTACACTAAGCACTACAATCGTCAGGCCAAAATTCCAAGTAGTAGGTAAAAAATTGAAGGCACCTGTGGGATAGATTTATTGTATACAGAACTCTCAGTTGCTGTCTCAGATGGTAGTGGTCGTTGGAGAAGCTAGGGCTAGTGTTAACTGCGTCCAGCCAGGCCTGAGAGAGGAAGAGACAGTGGTGGCAGTTGATTGAGTAGAATTGCGGAGCAGGTTCAAGTGTCCTCCAATTTGTGCATGTGACATTACCCGAGGGGTGTCGCGTCTAGTGACGTAGGTGTGTCGGCCTCGCGGACGTGCATTCTCGCCGGATGTCTTACAAATCAGCCCGGCTGAAAGCTTGGGATGTGTGTAAGCTCATGTATTTTTAATTCTTTGATTGTTTCGTATAAACAGAAAGGCAAGCATCCAAAAAATGTAACTTCATGGAAAGGCATCCTTTCCCAGAGGAGGCCTTTTCATGAAATTCTTTGATTATAGCGTAGTTCTCCTAACAGCAGCAGTAAAATTGCTTTATTATCTACACGTACTTTCAATCTACCTTACCTTAAACTCTAACTGGCTGTAACTTCATTACTCAGTTTATACACTAATGTACCTCTTAATTCATGCAAACGAGTCTGTTAGTTTAGATTTGCTTGGCTTTCATAGTGCAGTCGAGCCCTCAAAACTTAGTCGAAGCCTTTTTAACCCATGGCAGTCTCAGCAACACTGTTTTTCTCTATTATTGTACTTGTAGCCCACCTATTTAGAAAGATGGTGGTCTGACCTCTGACAAATGGTAGCGTGAGAGCTAGCACAAGTTCTTCTACACTTATTGTTGACATTTTAGAGATATGAGCCCAGAGTTGACTTTAATCACTGCTCTAAAAATGCTATATTATTATCCAAATGGTAATCCCTATTAAATCACACAGATTGGGAGTGCATACTGGGTGTGACTCCTTCAAAAGCATACACGGGTAGTACTTAGAGTATACTAAGTACTGGCCTTAGTAAGTACGAGTACTAGAATTAGCCCTTCTAGCATCTAGCTATATCGGCATCACCTTAGTGCGTACAGCTCCATGGAGCGAGATAAGAATGCGGAAACCATGAAAAACGCAGCGTTGCTCATGACGCCAAGCTTGTACTTACCCGAAATATTTAAACCCAGAGTCACACTCCTTGTTGAGACCAAGGGGATATGAGCCCTAGCGTTGGCTAAATCAGCGTCTGATAAATGGATGTGGCGTCAGTGCTAGCACCAGTACTACTGGACTTCTTGCCGTGATTTAGGGGATATGAGCCCAGTGCTGACTTACTTAGCGTCACTTCTGACTACAAAATAGCCAGTACCAGGACCAGCAGGTACTATCAATAAGTTGCTCCCTTTAAGTAGTATTAGAAGTAAGCAGTACCAGTCCTCGTTTACCAAAATCTGACTAGACACCTACTATGGGTAAGTGAGGACAGTAGTACCCGCGCAAAGTCTACTGTCGGTGTATTGGCTTGCATTTGATACAGCAGCCCACACCGGACCCTGTTTAGCCTTCGAGACTCCAGGAGAAGGTGAAGAGTGCGGAAGCACTAACTACGTCCTCTATCACTTTAATCTAAAGCCTGAGACCGTCACCTTCTGTACCAACCTGTTGGTGCACTTGGTGGACCTCATTGAAACCGATGGTCAAATATACATAAACATACAGGTGTGTCGGCCGAGGGTAGGGGAAAAGAGCATATTCAAGTGACACATAAGCAGCCGCGACCCCTGGACGCACGTGTGTGGAATTCGGTCAAGTGTCTGTAGTTCAGCGCGTCTGAAAGCGCTCACTGCGATAGTGGATGACCTTGAGGCAGCTGGCCTTGAACAAAAGCAATGCTGGAAGTCGGCTACAGTACGCGTTAAATGACCACCGCGTGACATATCGACTTGCAACCGCTGCCAAGAAATCTAATGGCTTGAACAGTTCATTGTTGCAAAGAGAATGTGGGAAGTAAAGCCGAGGCCGCGGCACTATTCCTCGTTTGAACTCAGCCTTTTCTCCATTACAGTAAATCTGTCGCTCCGTCTCTTGAAAGTCGTGGCTTATTGACGAAAGGGATCATTTTTGTTCCCGTTTTTAATGCATGAAAAGATTTGTTGCGTGCTTTGTATCAATTTCTTTTGACAATTGCAAAAAGATTTTCGATGGAAATCACATCCTGGCTGTTGAGCGGAATAAAAATACATTGATGGCCACACACGGATAGGCTGGCTGTTTACTCAAAAGTTAGATTACGGTTGTACTTGTAATCTAATTCATACCATCTTGTGTATGTTGAAGGAAATTTCCGTTTGTCACATTAAAAGAAATTATTTCGAGAGTTCGAGTGCGACAAGTAGCAATTTGTTTGGGAAATGCTACTGAACACTACGAATTTCACAGATTTGCTTTGTTTGCCATAAATACCGATTTCGTTCAGCCTATTTACCGAACACTTAGAAATAAGAAATATCTTAAAAGCACTTGCCTAAAAAATGAGTTCTTAAACATTCCTCCTTTGATAGCTGCCTATGTGGGTCATGACTTTAGAATCGCCCAAACATGTCAACTCATTGTCGAGAAAAATGAATTTCCACAACAAAAGAAAAAAAAGTGAATACGACTAAGATTCATTAAAAAACTTTTTAGAGCAAGTAAACTCCTTTAAAAGCGTTGTAGTTAGATATTTCGAAGTCGAATATCTGTGTACGATATGTTTTTCAAAGATAAGTCAAAAGCAAAATGGCATATTTTGACCGGTTTTTGATTTATCTAAAACTGAGTGGAAAAAAATTGTGCTGGAAATGAAAGACCTTACATTTCTACATAAACCAGAGCAGTTTTCAATGCGCTCTTTTACTTCAGAGTAGTGTTCTTTGATTTTAATTGGACAAAAGAGTGACCCAAAATATCCTCCAATACCTTTCAACATGATTATCTTCTACTTCTTCCGTTTGGAGTTTTGATTTTTATTGATTTCCGTCTATATTTTGAAAACATTTGGATGGATGTAGTTTACGAGGTTAATTAAAACATATGAGATTACAAGGAGGCCATCTAAAGTCAAATTAGACTACTAATTTCGGCGTAGTAAAACACCATTTTGCGTCTTGTAAGTTTGTTACTTATCTTTAGGGCACTAAACGTAGCAGATTTGTAGAGCAAACATTTGTTAATTAGATTCAACAAGCTTTTCTCGACTCTAGTCCTGTATCTTGTAAGTACACTAACCTCAATTTCATGGACGCAAAACAAAATTTTCTCTGTAGTGAACAAATATAATTAAACTTTTCTGCTGTTTGTGAATGTTTTTTATACTTCAGCACGCACAAATATGAATCTTTTCTCCGCAGTGCTTAATAGCATAGGAAATTTCTTGGTAATCAACAAACGTTGGATTTCGCCCATTTTTGTCTATATTTGTTCAAGGTATACTGACCTGACCGGAATTCAATTCTAGTTAACAGCATTTTGCGCCTCAAACCAACCCAGTGAACTTCATAAACGACCTCAAGTTTGTGTTAAATCCCCCACTCCTAAACCTTTCATCAGATATATCACCTACTGTACTTTGCCACGCCAGATCGCTCGGAAACTAATCTTACACGCTTTTGTCAAAACAAGCAGTTTAAAATATCGCTTTATCACTGTTAGTAGCGAATAGTAGTGCACAGTTGATCTGAGGTGTTATTCCCGTTCGCCTTCATCTTGTAAAATTGCATGTTTTGTGGAATGACTCGAGGATTCTGACGTCACTGTACAGGTACCAATGACTTTCGAGTTTTATAAACATTCAAAATAGTCCTTCTTAACGTGGTTCCGGTTATTCTGGAGGCGAAATAAACATCTGGCTTGCCTGAAGATTAAAACTCGATGCTATGTATAAAGCCATGGCTGTCCTTACTCCCGGTTTTTGAATAACCTTGCAGTCATCGCGAAGCCGAAACTACACACATCCTAGTCAGTGGCAACACACAGAAGCGAACACAAACTTTTTCAAGCATCATGGGCAGGCCACTATCATCGAGCTTAGCTCCGAAAGTAGGGAGCCCAGCCGAGAAGGCCTTTACCCTTCAAACATTGACCTGGAAATAGTCCAGCAAACCGACTATTTCATCGGAATGTTATTTTTCCTTACTCATTAGTTTAAGGCATAAACCAAGAATTGAAAACTTTCGGTATGCCCCAAACGTCATACTTGCCTAAATCGGACATGTTTTATCAGTAGTTTAAATTTTTCAATATAGTGTTAATTTTTTTTCAATGTCGTAAAAATAAATAAAAAGTACGTTAATATTTGTGGTAAAAGCTTAATTGTCTTCCTTCTATTCCCTTTTCTATTGCGAAAATGTACGAATGCCTACTTATTAACATTTTTAGTAGCATATATAATTTAAATTGTCTAAAGGGCTATTTTGACTTACACCTTTTTTCAAACGCACAAAATTGAAAATTCCAGATGTAAAATAAAGTTTAAGATGTTCTTAATGTTATGGTTAGAGGCATACCAGACCGCCAGCCTTTTACAAGAACTGCAGACTAGGGTGCTCCACTTTTCTCCCTGTGGTTCTCCTGTAAATGAATTAAAGTACCAAGCGTTGAAATCTTTTCTGTTTTCCTTCTTTGATATGAACTTCGTAGGTCTCGTTTTACTGTCTTTTTTGATTCTATTCTTTAGCTCGGACGAAGGACAAGGATGTTCAGTGTGAACTGTGCAAACAGCGCTTCCCCTTTAAATATGATTTACGAGCACACATACGCGCGAAGCACCAAGGTGTGTCGAGTGTGCTCAATGGCCTCCATTCCAATATTTTAACTGCTTTATTGGGGGTTTCTCTCTTTGCATCCTTTTGATCCATTTTTAATGAAATTTGTGCTAACATTTCTCGTTACTTATACGATATACTCACTATTCTGTTAGATTTTGTCGTTCTGGCTCGAATTATTTATCGGCTATGGTTAATTTGCCATTTACACTTAAGCTTTATCTTAATTACCTGATTTCAACTGGTATTCACAACAAAACTAACACTCTACCGTGCCATTTAATGCATGTTTAGTCGTTTTATGTGAGATTTTTTCTGTGGATTAATTTTGAAAAGCGTTTAGCACCATGAAACTTCTGACTTTTCTTTAGAATTTCGGCAGTTTGAGTGCTCTTTTTGCGCTACCAAGTTCAAAACAATCTATCACATCCAAGTTCACATCCAGGGAGTGCACGAAGGTAGGACTTTTTCTGTTTTGTTTACCTCTTGGGTTTTTTGTTTATATTTACATTTAAACTAATAGTAGCGCAGGTAAAAATTCAATTTTAACTGTCAACCATTAGTGGGTACTTTAGTTGACTTGAATAAAGTACCTCTTTCAATTTAGTAAAAATCAGCAGCCTCACTGGGATTAGAACTCACGACAGTTGGGACAAGACTTGCATACAGCCAACACGAGAGCCACTTGAGCTAAAATACCCCACTGGGAACCGTGAGTTTAATTTAATTTGGATCAAGGCACCCAATTAGTCTATGGTCATGAGGTTCACCACTTCAGATATGGTAAGCTGACTGCCCAGGCAGGTTTTCCCAAGAAGCCAATCTAAAAACCACCAGTTGACTACAAAGTGAGGTGTTTCAACAGATTTGATTAATCGATCTGAAACATTTTTGAAAAACTCGTTAGCCTCAGTATGGTTTTAACCCAGCACATCAAGGGCAGGGCCTGCTTACAAGCAACGCTCTATGTACCTGAGCTACTGTGCGGGATATTTGACGCAAACTTAATTGAGCTTATTGCTGCCGGTGGGTTCCTATAGGTCAGATGATTAGAGTGTTAACTGCATTCAAGTCTAGCAGGTGCTGTCGTAGCTTCGAACCCCACTGAGACCACCTTGAAAATGGGGTGAAATGAATTGCATCTACCTCATAGTAAGCCTTTCAGGCAACTATCCGTTCCAACAAAATTGGCGCATAGGCTGCCCTTGTTAACTTTTCGTAAGTTTTGCCCGGCGATCGGCCTCTCTCAGCGTTTTAAATAAGCTAACCCATCCCTCTTTGTGAACATCATGTTTGCAGGTGTCTAGCTAGTCAATAAATATTGCCAGCTAACATACGATCTTAAGGCAGATAGTATTGTCGACGAAGACAAGGGAAACTGGAATGACCACTTCTGACTTACTAGCCCTTCGTCGGCCAATCATACCCAGTCCCCTGTGGTGCACCACTGGGAGTCCGAACTCGCGACATCTTTATCAAAGTCTAACACCCTAACTATTGATTCACGAGCTGGTTGTCTTGCCGGTTTAGGTCGAAAGATAATGACTCTAGGTGATGAACGTTCACCGACTGCTAAAGGAACTCACTTGTCCCGCTTTGCCTTTTGCTTTGGGTCAAATTTCTCGGGCCCTGTAACAGCTAGTAATTGTCTAGCCACTTGCTTCTGGTGGACTTCGACCCTTATCTGTGTTTCTGAGTGTACTGTGCTGCTGGAGGTTTGCTTTTAGGCTCAAAATGCCGCAGACTAAACATCCACAACCAGTTTTGGGAAGAAATTCAGCAAAAACCAGTAGATCTATCGCCGGTTTCAGGCTTTCTTTTAGAGAATGCCGCCGCTACTTCCCGCCCAGCTGGTCTATTCAACCCTGGATCACAGATCTTCGGTCGCCTGAGATCCTGGTTAGGTACTTGCTCGCTGGGCAGTGGTTACGTCTAGTAGTTCGATTTAGAAAGGGCTCTAGGCGATTCTGGATTCAATTGTAAACTTCATCCTGCAGCTCTCCGGGGTTGCCGAACTGGTAATGGCGCGTCACCCTCGTGACCTTTACGGAAATCCGATTTCCTAGATCGGTACTAAGCCAGGCCTACAACTATCGCTGCTAAAATGATCGCGATTACTTATTCGTCAGACGTGGGGCTATGCCTTACTCTCATTCAACTTCTTCCGAGGACCCCTCTACTCTCCGTCGACTTATAACCGCACTTAGATCCCGCATAGGTAGATCCCGCGCTGCGGACGTCCTGTCGTCCATTGCGGGAATACTGGTCGCCCCCAACACTAGTAAGTAGTATGCGCAAAAATTCGAGGTCCAGACATAATATTCCTTTCTTCATCCCCGGAAAAGAAAGAAGAAGGGGTAATTTCTAGGACCAGGTTGTATTTAGGCTGAATTTTCAAAAACTTTCTCGCTTCCATCGTCAGAGCATGGTAATTATTCACCTGCTGGTGTCAGTAAATGTGTCCAAACGTGAGCCTGACGCCTGATGCCCGTGTGTCAATCGATTGTACTGATAGAAGCGAGAAAGCTTTTGAAACTTCAGCTTAAATACAACCTGGTCCCAGAAATTGCCCCTTCTTCCTCTTCAGGGGACGATGAAAGGAATACTAGTAAGAAGTTGCCGAGCGGGATAAAAACAGGTCCTCTCTGTTATCATTCGTTGCGTTTTGTTAGTATTCTTTTGGCCTGGGCTTTACATAGATCAAGAACTCTGCCCAGATCACTGCTCTTATATTGCCGTGCCTGCTTCGCGATGATTTCTTCTCTTCCCTGCACCTTTTAGGATTTCTTGTCACTTTTATTTCAGGTTGGCGGCCAATCAAGTGCAACCTGTGTAATGGCAGCTTTCAGTCAAGAAATGTCCTCCGCATTCATCAAAGTACAGTGCATCAAAGTACGTTGACTTTATCTACTAGATAATTAACCCTACTTTTCGTGTTGTCTTCGTCAACTATGTCTATGATTGGTTATCAAGCAACTAGTTGCCTAAGAAAGCGGTACTTCTAGACAGGGTTAGACATGTGTATCATACGCAGCAAATGATGGTTTGATACACCTGAGCCACTGAATCCTAGTTCGTCTCCGATCTGCTCAAACCGGTCTTCTAACTGGTACCCAGTAAGGGAGGGAGGTCAGCTCCTACAAACTCGTGACAGCTCACGTTTTTCTGTATTTCTGAGTATGCTGAGCTACGTACTCTGTCACTTATTCCCTAAAGCATGTAATCTTACTTCTAGCTTTCAATTCTTGAAGTCGGCTTTGCTTAGAAATGACAAATGGGTAGACTTGGTCCTCACCCCTCCCCTTCCAAGTTCCCAATCTTGGCGGGGGGAGGTAAAAATTTGAAGACTACTTCTGCGAAGGCCCCACCCGATAAGCCAACTGTAATATTACACTCAGTTGAGCCAATTGTGGGGAATATTCCCGGTCTTCGCGCAGCCAACGCTCTACCATTGAGCTACGAGGCTCACCGTGAGCCATGCATTTAATCACACTTGGGGTGACTTACCCGCCAAACTTACTGCTCGTATGGAATTCACTATTACAGAACAGAAAACTGACTGCCTAGGCAGTATTTCCTAAGAAATAGCCTAGGATCAACCAGAATGACTACTAAGCTCACGTAATTGTTAGGGAGGTTGAGCAGATTTGCTTAATTCAGTTGACCCAATTGTCAAAAAATCGCGGCCTCGGTGTGATATTAACGTTAAACCTTACAAAACCCTACACCCGATTCCTAACTCTGGCCCGATGAAAGTTCCATACAAGTTTTACAGGGAGAGGGTGTCTGTGGCTTCGAGGGTCTCTAATAATAAGAAACACGTTTTTGAACTGGAGTTTTCAGGTGGATGACTGCATGCACCAGCAGACGGTTTTTATAAGACTGCACACACAAACACCATACACATTGCTCGTTAAAACTGCATATGGTACTCTGATTACGTACGATCTACTTGCCATGCGGTCCGGATTCCTACGATCTGCTGCGTAACCTAGTTAACCGGCACAAAAAGGTCGATACGATCTGCAGAGTTTCGCCGCGAGAACTCAGTTTGAGTCCTTTCAGTGGCCTTCCACACCTCCTCACATGACAGTGAAATTATAGAGTTGGCCTGTGTGGCCTTTTCTTACGTTAATTTTTTTAGATTTCTGTCAGTCTGCTCCACGCTTACCGACCTATATTCCTACCATCATCAAGGCCATTATTTGCTCGCACGCGACCGGTACCACGTGCGCCACATGTGATCCTTACAAATGAAACGTTCCTACGTTTTTTTATATCATGCTCATATGTGCCACCCAAATACCTGGACCACACCGTGCCTGCAGTACCCGAATTCCCACCCTCTTGTCTTTCTTATTCTAGAGTTACGACCGTTTAAATGTCCCTACTGTCCGCATAAGTTTGGCCAAAAGTCCAGCGTCACCTTTCACATTCGGCGATATCATGACAGTAAGCACGAATTGCTACAATCCTTCCACAATGTAATTTTTGCATTACCGACCTTATCTTGCATTACAATTGTGTCTATTTTTATCCACAACAGAGAACAAAAAATTCAAGTGCAGTCTGTGCGCCTTCACCTTCAACAGTGAATCTACTCTTTCCGCGCATATAAAAAGGCTGCATGAGAGTGAGAACCCTTATCCCTGTCCTCTTTTTATCGTCATATTTACTACTCAGCGTTTTAGTGCGTACGGTATTTTGGCGTGTTGACTCTCCTGTTTTTCATATTCGCGTCTTTGGATGATAGTGCCGCTCGTGCATCGGCTTGTTGTTGACTTGCTATCTTCTAGGTTTTTGCCCCTACAACAGGCTACGCGTAGATGCGCTGAATCAACATGGAGGCCAGATGAGGACGTGGCAAACGTTATTGGAGATGCGTAACCATAACAACTGCCATAGGAGTATGATGGCACGCCTAGGCGTGTGTTCACGCCAAGTCAGCCACTTGCGCCCAAAACCCGCATCAGGTAGCTGACCGGCTCGGAGCGTGAGCTAGTGTCTGGCAGATGGAAGCAAGAGACAGAGAGTGGGGGGTTGAGGTCGACTCTGGGGACTATTGGCAACTGGACACACTTTAAAACTATCACAGTGCGCTAATAACCGTAGCCGCGTGGAGAACGAGGCTACTATGACTCCCTAATTTGGCTTCTATTTTCCTCCCAGAATCCAAGCACCTAGAATCCAAGCACCGCTTCTTTCTGTAAAACCTTGGCCCATCTTGCGCGCACCCGGCCTGTATGGCACGTATAGACGGGTTTTGAGCTTCATCTTCTATTGCGCCCAGTCTTCTTGGCTCTGTCATTTCCTTGGGCCCAGGTTGGTTATGGAGGAGAAGGTGTGATAGATCCTGCACAATTCACCGTCCCTGCGCCCTCACTGCTGCCGGACACACGGTGGACATAGTCGGTAACAGCGGCCGGCCGTTTTCAGCAAGAGCAGCTACGGCTAGTGTCAGTACTTCGTGAGCACGTATGTACCACGCGTTAGTGTCAACTTGAAAATCCTTTGGCGATACTTTTCCTCGAAAAGGATAAAGTTATTTGCGAAACCTCCTCAAACCTCCAAGCGCCGGAAACAACACTAGCCTTTGAATTATCGTAAGGTTTTATTTACGAAAAGGCACGAGTTGAACGCACATGCCGCATTTGTTGCCAAAACCGTGGGATGAGTAGGCAATACTAGGGATATGTCTCATCTTGCGGTGATGAGAAACCCTATGCTAACAAACTGCGTTCCAGATTTGTTTCCGACTACTGAACATTTGGACGCTGCTTATTGAACAACGCTCAGCGGGGGAAACATTTGAGCGTTTGGGTCTACGATTGCTTCAACATGTCTTAAATCATGTTTGTCACTTCGACTGTTTATTTCCTCCGTCATAGTTTTTTTTCAGTTCGATGGTCATGTGTATGTCATCGGCTACGTTAGAAGTCCGTTGTGTTGGTCAGTTTCTAGGAGAGTCGTTTAATGTTGAAAACGAAAAACGCTTAACTTTTTATTCTTTTCCTTCAGCCGTGAAAAAGTATGCATGCAGTGAATGCGAGAAGGAGTACACCTCCGAGGCAGCTCTCGAAGATCATATGAAGTGCTTTCATACGGGTATGGATCAGCACCCTGACGTCTGTTTACACTCTTTTTAAACATACTCATTACTAGTGCATATAATTTATGACTAAGGAATGCAAGAGCTACAGGCAATAAAAAGCAGGTTCGACTGGTTTAGACCACAGTTTTTTGTCATTAATTGTATGTGGCCTTATTGTGTCTCCGAATAATTGCAGTACGTTTCGTACTGTGGTTTATAGTGCAAAGTGATGCATTTTAAATATTGGTTTTCCTCTTACTGATTGGCTAGCCGCAAACGTTGTTGCCAGAACATTTCGCTTATACCGTTATCGGGATGGTACGAAAGTCTGTGTATAGTTAGGGAAAGGGGGAAGTCAATAGTAGCGAATATTCGAGTCCCAGGAAGCAGTTCAGAAGACGAAGATGCGATCACTGGAACAAGAGTTTTATTTGCCTGACGTTTCGGATTCCGTCGGGAATCCTTAGTCATAGGTAATCGTACACAGGTCTGAGACATGCGCAGATAAGGGGTGATACATGCACAGGTTGCACGGTATTTATAGTTCACAGCGGTCACTCGCATGCGTACTATAATTGTCAGTTCTTGTAGTCACCACTTGAGGTCTTAATTGGTGCGGTAATTGGTCATTAATTGCCACAGCGTTCTTGTCCGCGTCGGATGCGGGTTTGGTAATTGCGTGACAATTATGCCCGCTGTCGTCGGAGTTGTTGTTGCAGCGGCTGATAAGCGCTCGCGAAGTTTATGGTGCCATTAAATTCTGCTGCATACACTGTCTTCAAATTTGTACATGGGAAACGATGTTTCAAAAGACCATATTTACCAGCGGCATACCCGCCGTGTGACAAATCCTCCAGATATCCGTTCTGGTTTGATTTCTGTGTACCTCGTTTTCTTAGCTAAAAAACTGGTTAGGCAAATGTTCAGCTATCTTCGCGTGCTCTCATGTTAGGTACCTTCGCAAACCCATGTTTATTTTCCGATACAGTTAGAGGTAATGTACACGAAAAAGGCATCTTTGATTGGTCTGACACGGCTACTTCTTGTACAACTTGTCTGACTGTTCAGTCGTACTAGAGCTCTTTGGTAGTCTTGGAAACCGTTGTGCACTTGATTGGAAAAAACAGGTGCTCACAGAACCCTCATTCTGTTCTCTTTGTAATTTCCGTGTTATATTGATGAAGTGTACGCATTTTGGTTGAGCGATTAAAACGACACGAAGCTAAGCTCCCCTTTCTATGAATTGGGAAAAAAAGCTCACGGCGCACGCTTCTATCTCTCTTCCGGTGAGTGGACTTCAGCATAAAAATAACGGTCTCGTCTGTTCAGGAAAAGATCAGAGAAGGTTGATCTATACTTCCTTCATGTTGCACAATGAAGTGAGTTTTCGTCCGCAACTCGTTTGTGCTATTGTTGTGTAATCCGTCATGCTTCCTACTGCCGACCAAAGTGAACTTTTTGCCAACTGTCGAATAACATTCAAGCTATTCAAATGTATCAAAAAATCTTACGTGCTTATATTGCTATCGATTGGTTCCCATGCTTACTAACAATCAGTAGATCCTTGTCCAAACAACGACCTGTGTCTTGCTTGCGTTTGCTGATTTCTTTTTCTGCACCTTTAACCTTTCATTTCTAACTTTAGACCCCAAGACTCATCAGTGTCACATCTGCCAGAACAAGTATGCACAAAAACAACGTCTTTATGCCCACATCAGACATGTACACAAGGGTACGTTCCAGCTAATTTGCCTTTTTTTCTTGTTCGAAATCCTAGTGAGTGGCAGGTACTTCTCCAATGCACACTGCATATGATAGTCCTCCTATCACAACAGAATTTTTATTTGAATGAGGCTCGGTGCGTTCGTGGTCATAGACATCCACATGCCCAATTAGGCCAATTGGTTATCTGAAGGTGCGGAAGCGCATAGAATGTAGCGTCTAAGTAGTGGTTGCACTGGGGGGGCACTGCCATCCTCAGGTCAAACTCCAGGCGCTAGAATGAGGGATTTATTGTGCACAGAACCCTGCATTACTGCCTCAGGCAGCAGCTGCCACTGGCGGGGTGAATGTTAGTGTTGACTGCGTCTAGGCACACTGGAGAGTGAATGAGAGAGGTGGCAGCGGCAGCTGCTTTTACATGCTTGTGGAGCAAGTTTACGATTGGTGTGTTGCATTGCCCGAGGAGGTGTCACGTATGTAGGGTGAGTGAGTATTTGAAAAAATGAGCGGATTAACGTGTAGCCAATAAAAATGCAGGAAGACCTACAAACAGACTAGCGGGTGTATCCCAAAGTTTTTACGAACTATGTTCATTGTTATATTATTTTAGATTACTTTGTATTTTTTATGTAGGAAATGGTGGTTAGAAGGTCGTCTACTTCAACTTACCTGTGGTACATCTTACCGTCCTGGAGTTAGTTTAGTTTAGTCCGCGGCGCGAAGCGCCGCGCACACCTTCTATTTACGTACGCATTACCTTACAAAAACCATTGAATGTGTTCTCTACCAGTTTGGGCCAACAAAAACATTACAAAGTCCGCCAATATATTGGACGGTCATGCCGCACGTTCATTGGTTAAAAATATCCACCAGATCTGTCTATATAGGGTCTCTCGTTGGCTGCGTTGGCCGAGGGGTGGCGTGTTCAAGTAGCCCTGAGGCAGCCGCTACTATCTGGGCGCGCGCATGAGTGTAAGCGGCCAGCGAGTCGCAACCACCGCCTATGAAGTTGCACGACGGTGTGGCAGCGGACATTGAACAAGGGTGGGAAACAGTATTGTTGGCTGTCCGCCATAGGGACAGGTCAGAGTTGCAATTACAGTAGTCGCCGGCTATTAAGCCAACGGCTAATAAGCCCAGCCGCGTATTAAGCCCACATCAGCTTGGGGCGGAATTTTACATAGCAAAATCTGCCGGCTAATAGGCCCAATCGCCGGCTAATAAGCCTAGTTGCCGACTACAAAGCCCAATTCGCCGGATGTGATTCGTTTTCATTTTTCAAGTTAAATTTGGTGACACCCTTTTCGGACAGCAGCAGACATGAGGGGTGAAAAGGACAAATCCCTAACACGAGAAAGCTGCAGGTGCAAAAGGCTAACGCACCCGAACCGCAGCGCTGAGGACACACACACACGCGAAAGGGAACAACGCGTTCAGGCTCACGCCAGACGATGCCGACAGTCGTGACCCCAAAGCATACCAAAGTCGTCTGGCTAGCCACCCTAGGTCTCGATAACACAGACAAAAACCATTCTTTTCTTGTGCATAACCAAGATCTACAGCTAATACAGTAGGTATGTAATGTATAGTGCCTATCCTGCGTTTTCCAATCAAGAACTAGGACTCCGGTTAATGCGCCCTCCGCTTATTAAGCCCAATTTGGTCTGGGCCCGAGGTGGGCTCAATAGCTGGCGACTAGTGTACTACGTAGGCCTCCGACAGCGGCGAAACATAGCTGACAAGTGTTGTCACACTGGGAGCTTTAGGAGCGGCTTCCTCAACCATGCTAGTGTTTTGGAAACGACGAATGGGCTGGAGGGTCAGTAATCATTGGCCATTATTGAGGATATTGCACGGAGCAACCGCTCCATCCATCAAGGTTTGCGAAGCGATACACGACTGATAGGCGTACCCTTTGTCTGCGTACTCTGCAATCCCCAACGTAAATTATCGGCAGCAGAGGAAAACACATACAGCCTAAAAAAATGCACTTTAAAATTGGTTTTGCTGTTTGTTAGTGACTAAAGGAAGATTAAATTTATTTCATCTTCTGAACGGCCCAGTTTACTTTTACAATTTTATACTAGACAGACTTGACATTTGTTATCTGCATTTCTTTAAGATTCCTTCCTGAGTGTATGTTCGATCTGCTCCAAGACCTTTTCGGTGCCAGAACTGCTTGAATATCATGTCTTGAGTGCACACGAAGGTGAGAGTTTCCCTTTCTGCATTACTAGTTTTTCATTCGCCTTGCTGATCACTAACTTCTCATCTGCAGTTCACCATGCGTGAACTCTTCTCCCCGCGATGCAGAAGCTTCTTTATCGGGGTACGCTTATGCACGGCGCTGTCAGGCTACTAACCTTTCCCTTTGCCGAAAAAGGTAGTCTTTTTTCAGTACTCGGCTACAATTCTTGTGACTGCCGTCGACCACGGGCGTCCTCTTCTCAACAGGCTCAGCACAGATTGGCGTATGAAAGGTTAAGCAAAGTAGCATCTCATTTGCCAAATAAGCGACACTGTGGCATTATGATTTAAAGGCCACTTATAGTATTTGTGGAAAAGGTTGTTTGAGGAGACGGAAAATTAGTCATCCGTTTTGCATGTTATTACTGACAGCGCCGTTGTGATCGACCACGATGTACTTGACACTGTTGAACCAGTTTCGAACGCTCCAGACCTTCGTTTCGGTAGTAAAATACTCCCTCCTTGAAAACTTGACGAGTTTGGGGTTAGTCTTCATGAAGAGCTTATTCATTTAAGGCATATTTCGAGTTAAGGGTGGGCTTTTGACCCCGAGAAGACAACATTCATCTCTAAATATGTTGCCGAAATTACGAACTCCATTTTAAGTTGAGAAGAAGAGGCATTATCTCTTCCAGGCTTAAAGCCGCATCAGTTAGTGAATCGAGAGATACCTGTATTTCCTCAAGAACCACTGTGTCCAGGCCACGATTTCACGTAAAAATCGGCACGCAGCCATTTCAGACACTTGGGGAGAGAATTGTCTGCACTTAAATTGGCCCGAGCTTTTTTTCAATATATTTTGTGCTTCAAGATGAGCATGTTTTATATGTACTTGATTGGCAATTTTGATGCACGGTATGCTGTGGCAATAAAGCAGCAAGACAACGTTCTGAGATCTAAGTTTGACGAGCACATACTTTCCTATATTCCAGTAGACATATAAATTTATTTACTTCATCTATTTTCGTTATATATTTGTATGCTAGTGCGCGTTGAGACTTTTAATTTCCTTTTTTTGTAAATTGGTGCGTAGATTTTAAACTGATGTAATGTTAGTCCACTGCCTTGCTTACATCCACTCCAAAGCGTAAGCCTACCGACACTTCTCCTATGGACTCGTTGATTTTAGGTGTCCGGCGTTTTGAATGCCCTCACTGTGATCGGAAGTTTACCGAGAAATGCCATCTTACGATACACCAGAGAACACACGAAGGTAGGTCGGGCTTCTGATTCCATTGAGGCTCTTGTCTATTAGCTTCGCCTTTACATTGTTCCCTGCTCTTAGTTAATTTGTCTTCATTTCCATTAGGCTACCATTGTAATTATGTCTGACTGTCATCCTATGTAGTCGCAATCTCTATTGCCATGAGTATTTGGCACCCAATTATGGCCGTGAAATCACCCGATCTCTGGAACACAGAATGTGCACTAGTTAGCCTCTGTCGAGTATACTGAGCAGTAATTGGAGGTGTGAGGGGAAGTGGCATCTAGTATGTTTGCACAGTGAACAGTAATTTTGAGATAAATTGCTACTGCGCAACCCCAGTGGTCAAACGACTCTCATGCTGGCCATATCGCTCGCCCCGCCGATTTTCTTTAAAATTGTCAATTTTTTAAATCATTAATGCAATATGTGATATGCTACTTATATCCTGCTGTCTGCTCCATCTTATGGTCCTTTATTTTGATCAGCTGTCGTGGAAGCTAAAGAAACAAACCTTGATACTCTTAAATGAATCTTAGTTCCTGTCTTTGTAGATATATACAGACTCCAATTGATGAAAGTTCACCGACCGCTAACGGAACTCACCTATCCCGCTTTGCCCTGCCGTGAACATCACTTCTCGGGCGATGACAGCAGCTACAGCAGCTAGTAGTATAGGTTGACAGTAATTCCGGCAAAGACAACGGCGACTGAAATGGCCATTTCTGGTTTAAAAGCCGTCACCAGCCAGTCATACTTAGCCCCACGTGGTGCATTACTCGAGGCTCGAACTTGCAATATTTTGCCCAGAGTCTAACGCCCTAACCATTGACCGGTAATACTATCTTCCAATAGTACAAGCTGCTACAGCTGCTGTCAGGGTTCTAGAAATGAGGCCCAAGGCAAAGGCTAACGGGACATTTGAGTTCCTTTAGTGGTCGGTGTACGTTAATCACCTAGCGTCAATATCTCCCGACCTAAACCGGCAAGACAACGAGCTCGTGACTCAATTCTCGCGTTCCAGCCTCGATTGGTGCATCACTTGGGACTAGGTATGCCTGGCTGACGACGCCTTGTAAGCCAGAAACGGTCATTCCAGCCTCCCTGGTCTGTGCTGACACTAAAATCTGCCTATACTACTAGCAGCTACAGCTGCTGTGAGGGCCCGAGGCCCAAGATCAGGCTCATCGTCTCCGGCCTTGTCAATATCCTTTCGTATACTAATAACAATCCATTTTATATGCGGAGCTACAACTGACGTACAGCAAGATAGACTCTAAAATGCCTAGCGGTAGAGCATTAGCCTCCGGCAAAGGCTTTCTCTGATGCACGGGTTCTTATCCCGCAAAGGCCTAGAGCTTTTCACACATGCCTCAAATCAAATTAAGTAAATCTGCCAGACCAACCTAATTATTAAGTCAGCCTAGCAGTCATTCTGGTGGATTCTAGATGATTGCTTAGGAAATCCTGCTTGGGCAGTCAACTTTCTCCCGTATTGGTGGATTCCATATGAGCGAAAAGTTGAGCGGGTAATATCGATCCAAGTGTGATTAAACTCATGGCGTGAAGCGGGCGTTTGTAGCTTAGCGGTAGAGCATTAGCCTCCGGCAAAGGCTTTCTCTGATGCGCGGGTTCAAATCCCGCCAAACGCCTAGAGTTTTTCACACTTGGGTCAACTCAAATTTTGAATTAGCTGACGCGAGGCCGCATTAGTATGCGTAAAGACCTGCCGTTCCATCGTTTTCGAGGTTTATTTGGTCTTAGGTCATGAAATTGAGGCGAAATATGTGCTTTCGGCCAAAGAAATCTGGCACAGGACAGCAGGATCAGCTGTCCGGATAATAAAACACCCAGCGAATCAGGTCAGAAATTAACATTTGACTAAAAAGCGAACTGCACTTGAAGCCATGACAGACATTTATAAAATCTACGTGGAAGGCAGAGGTTATGTTTCAATGGAAAATGTATAACCGATGATCTACCTAGATTTCCCGAAAACCGTGGGATTTTCAAGTCTTACTCACTCAAATTCCTTGTACGTGCCATAAAAACCATTTTAACTGAATATAACTCGGTTGCCCATGGTATATGTTTGGTGGAGTATTTTCTGGTGTTATCCCTGAGGCATTTTAAAAGTGGATTTCGCCTCTAACAATTCAGCAAATTGGAGGTGGTTCAAAGTTGCTCTTCACATAAAAGACACGACCCAAATTCTATTTCCTGTCAATTCCTTATAGCTGACGAATGTTGTTTCGTGTGTCGTTTTGACAGTACATTTTAGCCAATGCTCAGCACCTTTTCTTGCCTTCTTGCAGCTGGAACTTATCAGTGCATTGTGTGTCGTGAAAGATTTCGGGAGGCAAATGGCCTGTGGAAGCACATGCAGGCAGCGCACGGCGGTAAGTCTTGTTCTCTTCAGGTCCTACTTTCGCGGATAAGGTCATTTTAGAAGCCCGTTTTATTATGCGTTACAATGAGTCGATATCGAGGATTCTCTATCGTCTTCAGTTTCTGATACAACTGTATCACCGATGGACACTTTTTAGCCCAAGTTCATGAATTGCTGCAGGTTTTTTGACTTATTTTAATTTATGTAACTTTTTAAGGCATTATGACTAAGGATAATACCGTAAGAACTGTACTTCCAAGCCAATTCCCGCTGGACCAACGCAGACGCTAGACTAGGGCCTGGTAGGCGTTACTCGGGTTCAGAAGTGGCAGATGCAGTCGCTGGAACAAGGAGTTCATTTGCCAGACGTTTCGAATTTTGTCGAGAGCCCATCTTCAGAGGAAACCGTAGCATAGGGTGAGACCTGCACAGATAAGGGAGATATAGGCAGAGATTACTCAGTATTTGCATTTCGAAATGGCCACGCGACCGTATGCACCCTATAATTATCGGCTCTCCTAACCACCACTGGTGCGGTGATGGCTTGGCAGTCGGCTTCCGAGTCATTAATTGCCGCAATTTCATTTGCGTTGGATGCCGGCTTGATATTACGCGACAATTATGTTCACTGTAATCGGATTTGTTGCTGGGCTCGGTCCTTCCCATGTGACTGACAATGTCTCAATCCGGAATATGAGAACAGCAAGCCGTTACGCTTGTTGACTGACTGTGGGCCTGAGAACCATCACTCGAGCAGCTCACGGCTCACGGGGTTGTTTCCCCTCTTGCTAGGATTTTGGCCTCGTTAAACCACTTCTGGCCTGCTTCCGGGAACTCGCATATTCGCTTCTATCGATCACTCGGCTCGCAAATGTTGAAAATGGGCGGGGGTGGATGGTGGCACGTGTAGGTGCAGACTTACGCCGCGCCAGTCCCCCCCCCCCGCCTCCGGTTTTCTTGATTCTGTGTTTACATCGGGAACGGGTAGTTTGAGAGAACGAAAAGAGTGTGGTAGGCGCAGCGGAGGTTTGCTATCACGCGAAAGTTACCGCTCCTTCACTATCATGCCGTGGAGAACAAGATGGACCTCCTCAGCGGTTGTGACTCGATCACGTCCGGTCAATCAATGTGGCGGGTTTGTGCGACAGGACAACACAGGTAGTCTATTATATGAGCCGTGTGTATGTATGCCGGAAGGACGGGTTGCCCGGAAGCCTAGTTGTTAGTTACCTGGCGCGTCCACAGGTGGCGCATAGTGGAACGGCGAAATAAGCATATTCTTTGGTCCGGTGAATAAGCCGTGGCGGACCATCAGCGGCAGTAGCAATGCTACCAGCGTGCGGCGGACTGGGGTCTGGTACGCATAACATGAACACGCGAAGAACCAATCGATGCTTCTCCAAAATAGCCCTTAGTGTACTGCTCTGTCTACTCAATGTGTGTGTGTGTGCCTACCTTACTTAAGGGAGGTTTTTGGCTTGTATTGCTTTGAATATTGATGATTTATCATTGTTTGTGACTACTTGACTTTTGTAAGAGTATTTGGCGAGCATATGTAGCTTTCGATAAATTCTTTTCGGGCCGTTACATTTATATAGGGCGGGGATGAAAAGTAACATGCTAGTAATTATGTTATCACAAAACGCAAATTAGTCATGGGGATAGGGGAGGGGGCGTGGGGTTGATAGTAATCAGTTGGTTGCAATTTGATGAGGGTTCGATGAGTCCGGACAGGGGATGGGGGGGAGGAGGTTGAAGCGGCAGAAAGCGCGAAAGGATGCAGGTAGTTTCGCAACCGTTGGCCATGCTAAGCTCGGGGCTTGCAGGAGGTTCTTCTGCACGCACAGAACCGGCTTCCTCAACCGGATCGTGGTTGTTTCTGCTGTTGCTAGCATATGCTGACTCAGGAACTTTGGGTAGTTTGGCGAGAATTTTTAAATTAACTTAAAGGCTTCGCTGGGATCCACACGATGTCCGGAGTCAACCATGTGGGCAAGGATAGAGCTATTGATGCTTTTGACTTCGCCTTTGGCCGGTCATGCCGGGAGCTGCTCTTATTCTTTTTGATAAGCGCCGACTTTTGGGAGCGATATAACTTGCTCCATAGGAGCAAGTGAATGAGTATATGCACATAGAAGTGGTCTGAGTTGGCAGTCTATCTTTACCTTCAGCTTTGTTTGGCTTTTCTACTACATAGCACCAATCTTTGCCTAAGTTATTTTGGTTTATTATAAACGCCAGAGTGTGGAACTTCCTCGGCAGCAAGTGTTCTCGCACGGCCCCCAATTATCATGTCAGCATTTTTATTCTGAACAACTGCACTTCTCTGATCATAAAGGCTTATAATTCATTATAGCTGATTTTACGTGAAGTTCTCACTGAAAAAAGGTTAAGCAAAGGGCCTCTTGAAAGCTTTTAAAATATTTTTTACTCGATGTTATCTTCCTTTTTGTGTTTCATTTGAAAAGGTGCTCGGCCGTTCACGTGTGATTTGTGCCCCTGCGCATTCACGAGACCAAACAATTTACGTCACCATATTGAACGTGACCACAGTGGTATGTTACTTTTCCGTCGAATTTCTGTACTTTGCAGAGCCTGGTAGGGCATGTTTGCAAACACAGGTAGTCTTGCGCTGCAATCCAGGGGAGTTTGGGATTGGGGTTAAAGTTAGGACAGGGCCTGGATGTTCCCGGCGTAGAATTTATTTGAAGGTCACCTTTAGTACGGAAAGTGCATATGCTCATGTCCGACCCAGACACTTCTTGTGCATCCTGTTTTAATTTTGTCTCTTTGCCGGCTCCTGTGTAGCCACTATGATGTCCAACCAAAAATTAATTCTGCATTTTGCTCACGGTAAGCTGTCTTAGAACAGTCAACTATCTTCCTCAGGGAGTCTTGCCATTGATTGGTTGGAACCTATTCCTGCGCACAACGCCAATGGATAGGGAATTTTTGCATTCGACCCAATTGCCAAGTCCAAACATAGTACGCAGAATGCGCCCCCGGCAATCAAAAAGCTGTCTTAGTCGTCCCTGGCTAGACAGGGTTTCGTGAACTGGTTTCCTGTGATTGCTGAATATAATATTTTGCGTCATTATTCGTTCCTCCGGTGTACTACTTGCCTGGAACAATAGTGAGACCTTGGTGGATGGCGAGTTACATTTGTCATGCATTACTGATATGACTTGTGGCCTGTTTGTAGAAAATCGCGTGTTCAGATCGATGCCCACTCAACTCTGACTTATTCAAATCGAATTTTCCACTACGTCGTGTTTGGCAGACCTGAGATCCGACTTCTTCGGCAGCCAATGTTTACTGAAGGCTGTCGCTGGATTCTTTTATTTAGACTGGAGCTCCACTAACAAACGTGTCTAGTCTCCTAGATTCCTGTAATTGGGAAGTGGAACTAATAGCATTTTATCGCGTGTGGAGCGTGTGAAGTCAAACCTCGACAGTTTTCTCGCTGAAATCCAAATGACGCGTTTGAAATGCCCTGGCGCTTCTAAATCCATTGCCAAAAATATTATTGACGGTTTCTAATCGTTTCGCGATTGCCTAAATGGCTGGAATTTAGCTCTGCTGTTAAAATTAATTAATGCATACTGGGTGGCATAAAATGCTTCTGTTGTTCTAAGACTGCCTTGTCATTGGAACATGTTATTTATTGAAAACAGAAGGCAGTTTGAAGGCACATTATTATGTATGCAAAACAGAACGTTGTCTGTAGGCAGGACGTGTACTGAAGACGCGGAACAGTTGAATTTACGAGTCATGTTAACAAAGAGGGCGAGACTTCAACGTCAGACGCTGAAGGATAGTTAGTCAGAATGAAGGACGGGGTGAACCCGCTGGCCAGGGTTGAAGGCTGGCCAGTCAGAATCATGAAATGTGAACACGTCTCCGTGACCTGAACCGATGCTTCACGCGCGCATTGTTGCACGAGTCTCGATACTACAGGTGGATATGCACGCCAAAACAGACGTTAAAGCGGGAACTCGAGGGGATGTGACGTATGTTGCTCACAAAATTTCAATTCCTTAGGTCGTCGTAGCCCTCATCATGTACCACGAGCGTGCTCCTACCGATCCACTTACGTGTGATTAATCGAAAAATCCCTGTAACCCTTGTGGTCCTGAAGTTAACCCTACCGGGATTGACAGCTGGTTCTGATCGCCTACTGTGAAAAGCTGATTCTAAGTTTGACGAAGAAGTAACAGTCTTCCCTTTTATTGAACCTTCAGCAGTTTGTTGTCTCCATTGAAAATTCGTAAATACCCATAGCTGAATCATTGACTGTGCCCACTTCGTTCTTTGTTATCCTCTGTTTTAATAAACATTTTCAACCTCGATTTCGGGATATTAGAATCTTAATGGTGACAGTATACGTAAACGGACTATTATCCCTGTTTAACACCTCAAACGGACTCTAAGAACGGTTTGCTTTAAAGACTATAAGCGCGATACCTTTTATGTTCCTCTCACGCTATTTATCTCTATTTTCTTTGAGGTATTCCAAAACGAAGGAAATATACACGGCGAATACTTCCTCCGCGACCAGACAATATTCATCCCTTAAAGGAGCAAAAGTCAGAATCTTCTGCAAGTCCACAGACTCGTGGCAAGGAACCTCTGCATTCTTAAGGTTTCCTGCATTTTACTGAGACCCATCCCTCCAGAGCCTACTACTACCTATGCAGACCTATCAGAGGACCATTGAACCACAACGATGTGTGGGAGTTTTCTATCGTTTTTAAAACTATTTTCCTGACTGCGTTATACATTTCTCCAAAGTATTTGGTTGGGTTATATAGTTTATCCAGGTTGTTTCATAACAATGAAAACACTTTCGATGGATTTGCTTGTTAAAATAACGTGAAAGTGTCTTGAAGGCACAGTGTGCAGCCCCTCATATGAAGTCATTTTGCAACCTATGAAACCTGCTGCTCTAGTTCGAAATCAAGGAAAGATGTGAAGCGGGGATGGGCCAAGTAATTTTTTCGAGAAATTAGGTTCATTTTGTGGACCGTTAAAGTTATAAATTGGAATCTTCCTATCCAGTATAGTCCCATTAATCATCTTTTTCTTTATACCCGCTACCTTCGCCTTATCGTAGGTTTATTATTAGGTTTTAGAGCACTTGGGCAGATGCTAAGGTAAGTAATTCAATGAGCAAGATAATTGATCTCTTCGCAGGGAATAGCTATTTTGCGAAGGCATAAAAGCTATGTTTAATTTTTACATGCCAATCAGCGCATTTGGTCGTTGTTGAGACCGGGGGGCCATCTAATTTCCCGTCTGGCATTCATTCATAAAAAGGATTATTAGCACAACGGAAATCTTGCCTGCTGACTTCTTTGTTCATTTTAACCAACAGAAAAGGTGACTTGACTAAATGCTTTCACTTTGCCTGTTTCTGCGCAAGTGATGTATCGGCTTAATGGATTTGATTGCATAGAAAACCGTGGTTCACCTGTGGCCCAGCGCGGATAAGCTGTCCACGAAAGCCCTCCTGAGTACTAAGTTTGTCTCAGTCGTCTAATAATATACTGCTTCTGACGTGAACCACTGACTACTGTCCAGTGGACATTTATAAGTTCATAACTCTGTCACTCTCCTGTCCAAGATTTAACCCGTGTCGTAGTGCCTACTATCTAAAGCGTAAAATGCTCCTATGGGAATCGCATGACTAGGCGTTTTTTGCACTGTTATGATTATTCACTCGGGGTTGTCTCTCCCATTGGTGCTCAATGCCCTGATTTGCCAATACAAGCGAACATCCGTGTCCCAGGAAGCTATTGAGAAGAAGAAGACTCGATCGCTGGGACAATGTGTTTAGTCGCCTGACGTTTCGATATCCGTCGTGGATTCGTCATCAGAGACATGAGTAGCAGAAACAGGTTAAGCGTTCACAGAAGTTTGCAGTATTTATAGGACACAGTCATTTCTGCAAATCAACGTTAATTACCTTCTTGTGCGTGGATTGCCCGCGGGCTCTGACCTGTTGAACTTTCATCACGGGCGGTGAGTTCGGGCGTGATGATTGCTCGGCCATCTGGCTCCCCGGTGTTGGCGTACGATGACACGGGGGCCTGCCCATTCCTCAAGTGACGGCTTGCTTTGGCCAAATTTAATCTCAGGATTGAATAGGGATTGGGCAAATCGTTGCACTTGTTTATGGATTGGGGGCCCGTGAGCCATGCCTCAAGTAGTTCTCGGCTCACCCGATTGTCACCTCTTGCGAGAATTTCGGCCTCATCAAATTTGAACGTGTAGCCGGGTCTCGTCGAATGAGCCGCAACTTGAGAATTGGCATCATTTCGCTGCACTGCTGCCGCGTGTTCGGCAATTCGCGTCCGGGGAAGTCTGCCAGTTTCTCCGACATATTTGCTTTGACCGCAAATGCCCCAGATCCTGTAGATGATCCCAGATGTTTCTTGCCGTGGGAGTGGGTTTTTCGGCTTCATTATCTGACGCCTGATGGTTTCCCTCCGGCCTGTGTGCGACTCCAACTCCAAGTGGTGTGACAAAGCGGCCGACTGCTTCCGATACACTTTTAACATACGGGATCGAACGCCAAATCTTGGGGTCAGTGCGCTTTTGTTGGCCATCTCGTTTGCGCAAGCACCGGTTGACGAAGTAGCGCGGGTAGCCATTTTCTCCGAACACCCGTCAAAGGTATTCAACCTCGGCAACTTTTTCTTCTTCGCTGTAGTGCGTCTCAACACGCCGATTGAGTGCCTTTACGCAGCTGCGTTTGTGGCTGATTGGGGGGCTGCTGTTGTTATTCAGTACTTGCATAATGTTTGTCGCTTTCCTGAGTACATAAGTCTTTAGGCCACCACAATCTTTGCGACAGACGAGGACATAAAAAAGGCCAGCTGGTTGTTCTCTTCCGCCTCCATCGCTAAATTGGATGTCCGGGAAGACGCTGTTTAGACGTTCCTTGAACGTGAGCACCTGATCCCGTTCGATGACGACGAAGGTGTCATCCACATACCGAGCCCAGAATTTCGGACTGTGGTGTTTGAAAACCAGCGTCTCCAGCCGCTGCAGGACAGCCTCGGCTATGAGTCCCGAAATCGGTGAACCCATCGGTGTCCCCTTCACCTGCTCGTAGGTCATTCCATCAAACGTGAAGTACGTCCTGAGACAGAACTTCAGGAGCTGTAGGATTTGCGCGTGATTTGCCTTGCTTGTAACGTTTTTGCTAAAAACAAAGTGCAAGTCCTTGAGCTGTTCCTCGGACTCCACCTCGTTAGCAGCTTGCGGTATATATTTAGGAGTGCCAGACGATGTCTTTGAACTCCGTTTATTTTCAGGACTTCAATTAGCTCTAAAATATGATAAACTATCACTGCGAAATGCTAGGGAATTTTGATAAGCATCGGTTTCACACTAAATGAACCAGGAAACGAATGTCTTTACTTCTAGTTCCTTGTGTGAATCGAAATCAATGAACACGTATGAAAATCAGGTGCTTTTTGAAAATCGAAGAGAAATACTTTTGTAACGACCTACAGGAATATGATTAGTAGGTACTACGCATACGAACTATCATGCAACAAGATTGTAGAAGAAACTTCGGATGAAATGAATGTAAAATGGTGCAGTGGTTATAATAGGTTTATTGAATGACAAAGAGAGTAAATAGAGGGATGGCGATAACAATATGGCTACAAGGGGTTAATAAGGGGATAGCAACCGGCTACGAATAATAAGGATAATCACATAATAGGGTTCTGGTAGGGGTTGAGGTTGCTGGCTGACGTGCTTGTGGGCCGTGTTGAATCCTCTGAAAAAAGAATTAATGTGAATCTTTAGTCAAATATACCCGAGGGGGTTGAGTCTCGTGACATAGCCCCTTTCAGGAGATTGAGCGCTGTCCTCTGCGCGGGATGGGTAAAGAGTGGAATTTTGGGGCAGCACAGAGGTGACTACGTGAGATGTTGAGGGAGTGGTATTTTGAGCCGATGGACCATCAGAGGTGCATGGTTTGAGGATTCTACCGATAGGGTTAGTTACGAGACGGATATTGCAGGCAGAATATCAATCAGTATGACATTGGCCGCGAAGCAATATAATGTCTGGACCACTGACGAGGGAATTCGCATGCAGAACCTGCTGGGGGTTAGTCGTTGTGCAACTGAACACGACCACCAGTTTCGTATTGTACTCCATGCGCTAAATGGTCGTAGTTGTCCTTCTTGTGTGAGTGTGTGGCTTGCAATTTTGTTCTGGCCGTAGTGTGGATATTTGTAGAGAGCATGCGAGTTGGTCAAGATATGGATATGGCTTTTCTGTTGTCGGAATGGCGTGTGGCATAGTTATTTCAGAAGGCAACCAAAGATCGTGCCCAGAAAGCAAAGTGTAGGGTAGAAATGTAAAAGAAGACTGGATAGTAGTCCGGTTGGCCAAGAGACTTAGGGGTAGAAAATCGTCCCGGGAGTCTGCACGAAATTGGTCCACCATGCTGCGAATGAACGATATTGGCGTTTGATTTTTGCGTTCCGTTTGTCCATTTCCCGCGAAATGGAATGGGAGGGAACGTGTTTTTGCTGTAATCAGCAAGTGACAAAGAGCCCTGAACAGGTGGCCTTCGAACGCGGCTTCTTGATCTGTGTGCATAATATAGGGTGATAGATTCCGGGCGATCCAGTTGTTGATTAGTGCTGTTGATTTGGTAAGGATTTCTTGATTGGAAAGTGGAATGGTTTCGCACCATTTCGTGAATTAGGCAACGATGACTAAGATAACGCGGGTTCCCTTCCCTTTCTGGTATAGAGGTTCTATGACGTCTAAACCGATACGGTGGTTTGGAAAGCCTAATGGCATTGATTCTAACGGTGCCCGGAGACTGGTTGCGGGATCTTTGATTAAAGCACAGGTCTGAAACCTCTGACAGAGGAAGACTACGTTGCGTGGCTGAGCAGGCCACCAACGTGGTTGAAGGTCTGCGGTGAGTGGCTTGCATGGTACATGAAATGCTCGGTATGTCGGTATGTCCATATTGTGCACGGATAAGCTTAAAGGCGAATTTTTCAGCTATATGTTTAGTAACGCCATCAGAATTTCACGCATTTCCGACTTGTACATATCTACCCACAAATCTCACAGCACTATCACTGCAAAGGCAAACAATATCACCACCAGCGTCATCACCATTTACAGCATCACCACCTGCAACGCATATCCAGCAACTACCAAAAGCTACCACGACTATTGCAACTGCACATACACATCACGCCCCGGTCTGGCTGACACTTAAGAAACCGTTACACTTAGAAAAGTAATAAAGTTGTACCCGAATACACACTTGTCATTATGATACACATGAATTCTCTCGTAACTATAACGAAGCGCAAAATGTTTCAACATCTAAAAATGCAGACAGTTGACGTCGTCGTTTGCGTTGGCAGAACCAAAATGCCATCTCTTCATTATTTACGTTGCCTGGCTTCCTTTTGTCAAACAACCATTTCATCTTGAACAAAATCCCAAATATGGGACTATCTTTGTTGAAAAGTGACCACAGTAAGATGCACGTTTATATGCCTATATTTACTGTCCCACTTTTTACAGTTTTTGAACTGGTAGAAAAGCTTCATCACGCAGCAAAGGAGTCAGTATTTTTCAACCAAAATTGGTGTGGGAACTCTAATACTTTATTTTCAAACTTATATAGCTTACTAGACATTCTCCTTATCATATGCATGTCCCATTATCAAGTATTTATAAGGCACTAGCGTGGATAGTTACATGTTGTTGTCCCATAAGTAGGCAAACCGTATATGAGCACCTCTAAGAATGATTATGCTCAGTTCAGTTTTATTGAGGAAATATAGGTAAATACCTTTGAACTCCCTCTTTGTGCATAGCTATGATGCAGAACATGTGGCATTGCCAGTAATGGAACTGTGTTAGGGGGAGGGGGCGGCAGTAAAAAAAACTCCTTAGGCATTTTCCATAAGTCCAGGTTTCCCTTTAGTCTCCCTTGCCCAATACTGTTGCTGATGTTGGCTTACTGCATGTGTGCTGTATATAGGAAACTCCTAAAATCATGAAGTATAAGGTGAATAGCTCGGCATTTCTGAGGTCGCGTTGACTTGATGTACAATAGGTGCATGCTTCAAAGGAGTAATTGTGGAGAAAGTAGCGATGAAAAACGGTTATGAGAAAGTCTGAATTCTGCGCAATCAACTAGAAGTAAATATAGGCTGTTAATGAAAATCATGATATTTACAATGATTAAGTCATATTTGATGAGGTCTGTGGGAAAAACACGTCTCTCATAGGTGAATTCCAGCCACCTTGAAGGTTTGAGCTTGGGACTTGTTGATGGACATAGCAAAGCAAACCTTCAGTGGAAATTGAATTAGTCGGAAATTGAACGTAGTATCAGATGGTACGATAAGAATGCGGGGGATACAAAAAGTTTCTCCTTTTGCACGACCGGACATAATTTTTCCATCTATCAAATATAACATCAGCTGCTTGACAGTTAGCCTAGTGCCATTGCATGGCCATGGTGCATCGAGATGTCTTATTAGCATAATCGGTGCCCCAACCTTCAGAGTCAATTGGTACGATGGAACTATCCATGAATTCCACTGGATAATCAACACAGTCTGAAGGATCAACCGTCGTGTCGTATGATTTGTACATTTCTTCATCACCTGGAAGAAGATGGCTAACTCTCTCGTTAATGGGATTGACTTATTTGTTTGAAGGAGCAAGAATTCCTCGTTCGTATAGCCACTTTGCGTAAGAAAAGTTCATTAGAAGATTGGGGAAAACCTTTACTCTAAGATCCTCGTCACTGCTCAAAGTACGCGTCATATTGTGTGTTTTTATAACATTTCTGTAAATAACACCGTTGTTCACAATAAAAATGTGTAAGGGTTAGATCCAGCATTGATTTGTATGGTAGGTCTTTCAATCTAAACTAAGAGCTGGCCAAACTTCAGTTTGATTGGGCCAGCTGGATTATGCACTCACTGCGTGCAGGTGTGGCAGACAGTCGCATTACTAAGGTGGGGGGAGCTGGCTGACAAGTAGCCCTTGTTGGATCAGGAGCCTTGCTGGGTTAGCCTCAATCCTGGTGGCAATAAGAGGAAATCGGAGCAGTGTGGTAGGGAGGGGCTGATCCGCCATCGAAAACAAAGATGCAGAGGAGGGAAGATTGATCCACCGTAGGGACGTTTGGTGTAGCAGACTTTGGCCGCCATGATGGCGGGTGGTTACGCTAGTATGGGGGTCCAAGTGGTAGTAGGTCAAGTGATTTTCCATTCGGAAGATGGTTGCTTGGTTACCTCTCTCAGACTTGTTGGACAGGCTTCATGCAGAGCTTCTCTCATCCTTCTGAGATCCAATGGTCTGTATGCATATGCAATGCCAGTCTTCCGCCAACCACGGTCCGTGCGGCCGGGTAGGCGCTGGCACTTTCTTCCAGTTCTGATTCCATGTTGGTGACTGCGCTCGCGCTCCCACTGGGTTTCAGGCCCCACTGCGGGTGCCCGAGAAGCTAGGCGGTCACTATGCGGTGGGGGAGAGAGTGACGTCATCCTCGGCGCGTTTCCTCCCTCACTATAATAAATCTGAATGCGTCTGAATCTATCACGGTGCGCTAAAAGCCGTGGCTTGGAGGGTCTGCCAACTGACGGGAAAACTCGGGCCCCCCACGTAGCTGCTCCTTCTGTACGCGTGTGTCTATGTGTGCGTACGGGAGGAGAGGGAGGACTGAGAGTCAGGCTGCAATGGCTCCCTCTTAATGTGGCCTTTATGGCGCTCCCGCGCTGTCGGGAGCATACCTAGCGAGATGGCTGTGTCAAGTGTGCGCGTGCTGAGTGTTTATCGCGCCAGCCATCTACACCCTCCCTCATCCCCGGTCTTATTGACTTTGTCATTGCACCGGAAACGGAGGTGGGGGTGGCGAGCGAGTGAGTAGATTCTGCGCAATTCTGCCTAAATTCCTCTTTCCTTCGCGCCAGTTGTCTGCGTTGCTCCTGCTAGATGTCGCTGGCGTATTGCTTGCCCAGCTCGCCTTTGTGTCAGTTGCGGCTTGCTTCAGCGCTTGCTGCGGCTTGTTAGAGCGCGTGGTGCCCGTCGTCTAAATGGACGGGGGAACTGTCGTGTGTGTGTGTGTGTGTGTGGTTCGACGAAAACGATGCAGCGATCAGTACTCTCATCGCTGAGAAGAATCGCCTCCGCAACGAATATGTCACTCACCCTACCAACGCCACGAAAGCAGCCTTCTACCACTGGGTTTCAGACCCACCTCAGGTGTCCGAAAAGCTAGGCGGTGGAGGAGAGACTGAGGTCGACCCTCGGCGCGTTTCTCTCCTCACGCTTGAGTCTATCACGGTGCGCTAAAATCCATGGCTTAGAGGGTTTGCCAACTGAAGAGAAAACTCGGGCCCCCTACATTGCTGCCCTACGTTAGTCCTCTTATAAGCGTGTGTTTTTGTCCGCGTATGGAAGGAGAAGGAAGACTGAGAGTCAGGCTGCAATGGCTGCCTCTTAATGTGGCCTTTATGGCGCTCCCGCGCAGGTGGGATCATACCTAGCAAGATGGCTGTGTGAAGTGGGCGCGCGTTGAGTGATTACCGCGTCAGCCATCTACATCTTCGGTGTTATTGATTTTTCTTTACACCAGAAATGGAGGTGGGATTGGCGAGCAAGTGGGTAAATTCTGCGCGAGTCTGCCCTACCTCCTGTTCTCTCTCGTGCTATTTCTCTGTGTTACCCCTGCTTGCTGTAGCATTTGTGTCGCTTGTCCAGCTCGTCTCAGTGTCTGTTGCGGCTTGCTTCAGCGTTTGCTGCGGCTATTGGAGCACGCGGTGCCCATCGTCGAAGTCGACGAGGAAACTGTCGTGAGGTCAAACGATTAAAGGTTAGGATGGCTTCCTACCAAACAATGAAAGCAGTCAGACGATAAGACAGTAGGGAAACACACACGCGCATGCCAGTGTGCCCGCGCGCGCCTACAAACTGAGCGCGGGACTAACACACACGCGCACATGCGCGTCGAAGGCGCTGGCGGCGTTTCGAGGTGACCCCTTCGACCAATGATAACGAAGACGCAGACAGAGACATGCATCACTATTAATAAGTATGCAGGTTATATTTATGCGTACTGGCAGACTCCAATTATCTGCGAGGGCACTCTTTTTCAATTTTTCGACTTCCACATACATTCACTACATTGTCTCGTGAAAATAATCTCCCCGTATATGGCGAATTTAGTCACGTGATCCAGGTCACTTTTTTAACAGCCTTGCTTAAAAAAGTTATTCTAGTTTTAAGCGTTTTCTGTGAGTGCCTTCATGTTGCAGATATTTTTAATGTGATTTAACTTGATATGATATTAAAAAATAAATTTCACAAAGACAAAAACCTTCGCTGATCGAATTCTAAATAATGAACCCCAATTGCACATCTAGAAATAAGTCTAGCTTCCTGTAGATTCATAGGTCACCTTTGCGAGGCTGCGTGTCTCTGTGTCAACCAGCTTACTTGCGCACCCGCCGCCCGCGCGGATTCATGCTGGCAAAACCCTCTCTGCCCACGCTAGCTGGCCGGCGCGAGCGCTCTTCTTTCCCGCACCGGCACTGTAGTGCAAGCCCCGGCTTGGGCCTGGGATTGCCGCTATCTCTGGGTCCAAAGCTGAACCTTGTCAAACCGCGGCGCCACACCCCCCCCCTTTATTTCACACTGATTGGCATTACCGATCGCTCGCAACTCCATGCATATGGCTTGAGAGCGATCATTCTAGACTTTTACTAACGGAGAAATCAAACTCTTCCTTTGTAAACTAACTGCTGCGCTGTCATTACGCTCGATACGCCGAAGGTTCGACACATCACTTGATGTACATGGGCATACCTCTGTTCAATATTATAGAGATAAAAAGATTTTTCCGCTTCTTTCTTGTCAACAAAATAAGAGGCGTGATTGGTTGCCAAAATATACAAGGTGTCCTAAAAGTGCATACACATTTTGAGCAATTGTAACCTTGATGTTTATCGAAATTTTCTCATTTCAAAAAAATAAAAGCATTTGTAAATATCATAATATTATTTCTCAATTGAATTTTGAATATATTTTAAATGATTGAGAAGGACAGTAACTATTAATCATGAATGCTCACAAATACGAGTGGAATTTTTTCATGGTGTGTACAATTCCATTGCTTCACGTTGTCAGCAGTGTCTGGATTAAATAGGCTTCAGTTTGAGAGCATGCATAGCAGAAACAATCAAATGGTACTTGCTAATAGTTTAAAATTTTTGAATTCATAAAATTACAATAAATACCAAGTTTACAATTAGTTAAAATGCGTATACAGTTTTTGGGACACCCAGTGCTTTTTCAATGACCGTTGCTTAACTATTTAATTCCTCGTTTATGCTGAAATTAGGAGGCTATTTTGTGTCAAAATGTTTAAAATGTACTTTATTTCTCTCCGTTGCCAAATCAAGTCAAACACCAGGCACTGTTTATCTGAGCTTCCAGAAGGGCGCCACATGTGAGATGCATCACCCTGCTTCTGATTGGTGGAAAATGATGGTCTAACACCTCATGGCTTGGTGGTCTTCCCTGAGTAATGCATCAAAGCTGGCTTCCTTAGCCATAAAGGAGGCAACGCGAAGAATTGATCAAGCCCTAGATATTGATGATGATCCTAGCCTTTCCGCACCCTTTGAATTAATACCCAAGAATGAAGTCCGTAAGTTTTAAGTTTCTGGCCCTAAACTTGGAGATGCATATTTCTCTGTACAGATTATTCAGTGTCTAACAATCTGTGAGTATTTTAACCCCTTAATCTGTCCTGAGCCATCTTATTGCTTATTACTATTGTTGGCCCCAATGTAGCCACTAATTTTACATACATCAGGGTATTTTCGGAGTCGATGGCCTTGTTTAAAGTTCGCCCATCCTTCGGGCTCTGCATGTAACATTCAACCTTTTTAAATACATAGACAATAAAGAGTTCTTATAGAATATGTTTTTTAGAAAGTACCTATATTATAACGTTAGTTTTTCGTGTGTGAACCGGTATACACCACGTAAAGAATGCTTTATCTGTTTACTTGTTCTGTCACATCTTCTCTTGTAATATTGCAGTTTCACGTTAAAACTCAGCTGCCCTGTAGATAGCCCTTCACAGCAAAGACGGTCTTTTGTTCTTTTTTGCGAAATCCGACAGCGCACTATCTGTCCATTCAAGGTGGCTTAAGTTTAGCTCAGTTTATGTTCTTCATACCCCTTATACACCCGCCGAACCTGCGACCACCAATCACCATCCTCCTTGTCAGCACTGTTCATAGCCTCAATCTAGTCTATAAGCCTTCCCTTTTGTACACTTCCAAAGATCATAAAACGGAGGTTATTGCGCCCGAGCACTCAAGTATCTCGTCGGCGACGACGTCAGCCTGCAACCCTCAAGCCTCACGAATACTTACAGAAGACTTACAGATGAAAGACCCCGATGTAACTTTACTATCCGTCCCCAACCCTCAACTTCCGAAAGTATCCGACTTACCCTCCTTTGGCCCTGTCAGGCGACAGCGGCATGCCTCTCAGCCAGTCCCTTCTTCCGACCCAATGCCCGAAGTTATCGCTTATGAGGAGGATGAAATATCTAACAGCTCGGTAAGGCTGGGCTTTTCCGCATTAATTTTCCTTTTTCCACATTTTGACCTGTGCGTTCGATTGCCTATCCAACTGATTGTGTGGGCTATATGGCCCATATCCCATTCCGAATTCAATGAACACAAACTACCGATAGTGCCGATGTTCTTTACAGCAGGTTACGCATTCTATCTTAGACAGTCAAGACTAGTTCAATTAATTTCATCACTCGAAATCGATTTAAATTGTTAATGTATATCTAGAATCGAAACCACTTTATTATATCATAAGTGCCATATCTTTACCCATAAGTTACAGTACAAAGTGCACCGAAAGTCTTTGCTCAGTTCTCTTGTCAGCAAATTTTAGCTGTTAGGATTCCCATCCGCTGTTGGAACGTAACAAAAAAACAATAGACTGGCGTCCCCAATCCCCTTTCTGCCAGAGTGACTATTATATCTAGCAATATGGCGTACACATGAAGTCCTAGAGGCTTCGACAGTCAGGTTACTTGTACTTGTTACGGCTGTGATCATGCCTGATCTAGCCGATATCAATGATGTCACGGACGGTACATATCCATGTGGGACGATTGGCAGTAGCGGATCTGGACAGTTCCACCCAGTCTCTTCTCCAGCGACAGAGACCGAAGATAGAAGGTCCAAAAACTGCTTCCATGTCTTGACGGATGGTGTCGAGCCAAGTCTTCAGTTGTCCTCATCATTAACGCCTCTAGATGGGCGGACGACAAAGAACGTATCAAAACCACCTCAGTCGCCTTTCTTTAATGGTCTGAAATATCCTCGAGATACGATCGCACCAGATGCGCTCAGATTACCTAAAAACGAGGAAAATTCACGCTATCTACGTACTCTTAGTATTCAGGAATGTCATAATTATCCGGTTTATCGGAACACACATGAGTGAACGGTCGGAAGAGGATACGTAGTCCTCTGGAGTGGTCATCGAAATGAAGTGTGACTTGATTCAGTAGCGGCTTCCGTTATCAAGAATGACATTTCAGGAACACTTTCAATCGTTAAAAACTTTCGATTGCTGACTCAATTTCAGAAATATCGCGGAAATCACAAACCCTTAAACCACAGAAATAATAAACATAAACAATAGAATGCAAGTTTTAAAAACACCGTATTTTGCTATCTAATCTATGTCGATGGTTGCCGAACGTGGGGTACTCGTGGCTTTCACCGCTACGTTTATCATCATTCACGCCGCCT
>JAYGXS010000003.1:47230473-47337151 GCA_036362985.1 Ligula intestinalis
CTGTTTTATTCGCATTCGAAAGAGGTCATACGTTGCTCGTACAATTTTGCCATGATGTGAATCCTGTTGCATACTCGGCTAGCAGTACTATGAATGAACCTTTTACGATCTTAAAAAATCACATTCAGAAACTAAAAAAACGAAAGAAAGCCTTTCGTTAAGTATCAACCTCGAGGAAGTCGTACTTATCACCAAATGAGTAATACCATAAAATACATTTGAATTTATGGGATTGATGGGGTCTAAAAGGAGCTCGTTCAAAAGCCGGCATTTTGAGGTGACTGAAATGTATTGAGATTAATTCCCATGCTACTCAACATTACAACCATACTTGATTGATATATTCGAACCGAAGGCAAATTTAATAATTTCGGCCGACATTCCATGAGATAGACAATTTACGGTACTTTACTTACCTTTCCTCCCTGTACACCCTCCCCCCCTCGCCGTCTGTTTACTAACCCCCCCCCCCCCCCCCATTTCGATCAGACCATACTTTTTTAGAGTTTAGGTGTCACATCCGCGCGAATTATCACAGGGTTGCATGCAAAGAACGCTACGGTAGCCGCTATTACGGGCAACGCGAAGGACGCTAGCGTTCGTACGAACCTCAGACCAACACTATCAGGAAAAGATAAGATTCATACAGAACTTAATGATTCAATGTCAAACGATCTGCACAACCAACGCATACTACTACAGGCGATCATTTGAACAGGAGTAATTCAGTACAGTCGTTCGATATCCGGTCTGGTGTCCGACAGGGCTGCGTCCTTTCGCCCATTCTGTTTAACTACGTCATTGACTGGATTCTCGGCAAAGCCCTACATGAAGAGGATGGTGTTGAACTTGCACCCGGATGCCGACTAACTGATCTTGATTACGCTGATGATATTGGGCTGTTAGCCTCAAGCTTTGATGGTCTACAGTCAGTAGTATCGCGGTTAAATGAGATCGCTATGTCGGTAGGCATGTCCATAAATTCGGGAAAGACGAAGTTGTTCTCGAGCTGCATCCCTGACCAGGAAACGACATCCCTGGGAATTAATGGCCATCAACTTGAAGAAGTAGACAGCTTTAAATATCTCGGGGCGAAGCTGCTACCGAATGGGCAGAGCAAGGACGACATTGTTTCCCGTATCGATGCTGCTCGCTGGGTTTTCTCAATCCTTCGAAAGCGCCTATGGATCCGACGTGACATCTCCATCGCCACGAAGATTCGTGTATACCGTGCATCCATCCGGTCGGTCCTCCTCTGTGGATGTGAATGCTGGGCTGTGCGCGCTGAAGATGAGCGAAGACTGGAGGTCTATGCCTGAGGACGATCCTGCGAGTTAAGTATAGCGACTTCATCTCAAATGAGAAAGTTTGCATCCGCTGCGATCTTATCACGAGGATATCTCAAGCTATTCAAGGAAGGCGACTGAGGTGGTTTGGACACGTTCTAGATCGTCCGCCAGACGAGCTTACCTATACTGCCCTCGACCCGGCACCACAGCCCACCTGGAAACGTCGAAGAGGAGGGCAACTGAAGACTTGGCTAGACACCGTCCGTCAAGACATGGAATCAGTTCTTGGACCTTCTATCTTCGGCCTCCGTCGCTGGAGAAGGGACTGGATGGAGCTTTCGAGATCCGCTGCCGCCAATCGCCACGCATGGAGAGGTACCGTTCGTGACATCATTGAGGCCGGCTAGATCAGACATGATCACAGCCATAACAAGTAACAGTTAAAGGACTGTGCACAGATAGTTAAAGTCAAGATTGTCAGACATCTAGACTCTCATTCTCGAGGATAAGTTGATTCGCCTGTCGGCAGCTGTTAGTTGCAATTTCGTCGTGAGTACGTTTGCCACCCTATTACCGGCCACATTGTAGATGCGCTGGACCAACGCGGGGACCATATCAGGGCACGAAAGGTTTGCTTGGAGATACGCACCCCTCTTCCCCCCCATAACAAATACCACTTATGGAGGTTGAACGAGCACACCTAGGCTCGGGTTCACACCACGCCAGCCACCTGCGCCCGATCCCGTATTTCTGCTTCCTTCCCTTGTAGACCAATGAGAAATTCGGGTCACTGTCAGCGTGCTTGGAAAAAGGTGCATGAGCCGAATGACAAAAACACTCCGTCTCACCCCCGCCTGTTTGCCTCCGTTCAGTCCTTACACAGCTGAACTACCTAGTTTGACGGGGTTTTCCTTATATACTTTAACCCAAAAATTGTTGGCTTCTTTGCGCCTTATTAAGTAAGAGTAATTTATTTTTCGGAAGTAGCTATGCGCTTATAAAAAAAACTCATAGAAAGTGCATCTTTGGTTTGAGGCCAATCTGTAGATCCTGACAGGTAGGAGCTCCCCACACTCTGTCTATCGAGAAGGCCAGATTCCTATGTTTTTCATCTGCGTCTTTGGTCTGATCTGACTGATGTGCTTCCTCCTAAACCGAAACTAAAATTTGAACCCCGACAGATAACACGTGGTTTTTCATGATTTTTTGACAGTTCCATTTGGATTTGTATATATTTTTTTGACAGTTATTCATGTAGTGTGCATCACAGTGCCTTCTTCCGTACGATTTAACGCATCGCTCATTTCCCATAAGCCGTGTGTGATTTGTAAGTACGTATTTTTATTGAATGATGCTCACGCGTTGCAAAGTTATTAAGTGCACGAATGCCACATTACTAAGACAGCATTACTGTACTGACCGAAGTGACTTTTTGCATAAGACCAATTTATTTTATGCTCTCTCTACTTGCTAACGTTTCCAGTTGCGTTCTCAGTTTTAATATTCACTCCGACGTTCAATTCTCTAGATCCTACCGTTGCTAATCGGCCCTCGGAATCCGCCTTACATGAAGATTTATCACAGGTAATACTGCATAGTGCTCAGGCTGTACTTTCGGTTCCCTAGCTGTTTTATTTTAATTTCTCCCCATTCCCCTCCCTTTCTCCTCGTCTCTGATTTTTATTCTTTTCCCACTCTTCCTCTACTTTATCCACTTCTTAAACCTCACTTTTTCTCGGGTTTGTTCTTGTTACAGTTACTGGAGGCCCGTGAGTCGAAAATACTTGAACTGAGCCGTGAAAACATCTCTCTTCAGGAAGCTAACGCCTTCCTGCAATCGTAAGTTACACCCCTCTGTTCTTACTTGCATTGTTACTTGCTTGTGCTTGACATTTAACTTATCTGTCGGTGCAGTCGAAGCAATGGTTTCGTTGTTTTTCGGTGGGCCGATTTTCATTCTAGGCCTCAATACTGTAATCTACTTAATCTACGCACTGGTTACTGTACAATTAGTTGGCCGCTTGTTTTCGTTGGAGTCTTTTTTAAAGACTTTTCCTCTTTCGGCATAAATAGTTTGCCTTAGCCGACGAGCCTATCCCCTGAGGCTAAGCCTTACTCCCCAACGAATGGGTCAACCCCATCTGCGCCTGGGATGGACGCTGCTAAAACCTATTTGAAGCAACCGTTCGCTCTTATGCGTGAATTTGTACTTGCGATTTGCATGCAAGTGGCCGGAATTTTGTGCCAACGTTACATGTGGTCGCTGCTTTCTACCTGATTCAGTCGTTGACGCCACATAATTTATAAAGCTGTTAGTGGCGCAGCATGCAGCCGGGATTCGCCATCGTTACATTTAATATTATAAGGTTCTCTTAGATGCTATAAATAACCACCCAAAACTGAGCTTAGGTCGGAAATCCGTGCCTTTCTATGCCTATTATTTAAGTCCGCGGGGAATCCTAGAAGGGGTGCTCACTTTGACGAGTATGCGATCGCACAAAATGCCTGTTTGGACAGGATTCTTTCTAGCATACGATTCTATTTAACCTCCACTCCTCACTTGTAGATCCATTGATGCGTGTTGAGCGTAGTAGATGCAGCCCCTTCCATCCACGAGCGAATGAAGATGAGGGTGACGGTGCGTCCCTCGGATGGGTCACACTTTGTAATATAATATCGGACGAGGCGGATCATCCTTATTGCCACATACGTTCCTTTGTATCAGAATACACGTGGGCCACTCTATGGCGTTAGAGCAAATGGGGACCTTTGACGACATGTCCCGGGATTTAACCCTAGATTATTACCACGTAGGCATGTGACATCCGCTAGAAGGTGTTAGACCACACTAACCACTGCACCCAATTTCGGAGCGGAGCGGAGAGGAGAGCGAGATTAAGAGTTAGATTCTACGAATGTCTGCTACATTGCCAATCAATTAGTGCGCAAGTCAAAAGTGCGTCTTCTGTAGGACGGTGACGGTCCTCATCACTTGAGGCAGAAGGTCTGTAGATGTAAGGGAGAGAATGGTTGAGGTCGATATTACGCAAGTCTAACTCACTCCATTTGAAGTTTCTAATTAGGTAACGGTTTCGGGTAAAGGGCAATAACACTAAGCTTGCGAGTTTGACGGCATAGAACGTGTCCAAACCACCTCAGTCTTGATTCTTCGATGGCCTGGGATGTTCTTGCCATGTTGTCACAGCGAGTTCGGACTGTGTCATTTGAAACGAAGTTGGTGTACTTCACGCAGAGGATGGTACTCAGACCGTAGGGGTTAAATACATCCAGTTTCCGTTCATCTTCTACGCGCATAGCCCGGCTCTTGAAATCCTCTCCCATTTTGACGGCTACTACCACTTATTGCGTTTGCCTCAACCGTTCTACTTGCATCTCTCTGGATCTCGACTGCCGTTATGCGCTGTATGGTGGACTAACTGGCTGCACTACAAGCTTTCAGAATCATGCTCTCAGTTGAATGTGATGCTTGTAAAAACAAGAACCACATTCCTTTTTTCCCCTTCTGTGTTAGGCAGGTGGCACAAGCAGCAGGCAGCGGCACCGGTAATCTGCATAAGCTCGACAGCCTCACCGACGAATTTACTAAACGTCTTGCGCTGACTGAGCGTCGTCTCCAGGCAGTGACAAAGGAGCGTAACCAACTGCGTGCCCAGCTCGCCTCTGAGCCCCGCCAGTCGCCCGCTAAGCCCTCAGCTGCGGAGACTTCGTCAGAAAAGGCACTGCAGTATGTGTTACTTCACTTGCTGTTGTCCAAGCGGTGTATGATTGGGTGTGTGTGTGTGTGTGTGTGTGTGTGTGTGGCACGGAGACACCCAGGTTGTGTGTGAGGTGGGATCTGTGCCACCGCTTCCATTTTTTTTGCTGCCGTGTTAAAACCCTGGTCAGTCGTTTTTGATGAACCAAAGATCGTGTTGGTACGCTTGGACGCGGACTTCGCTATGCCAACCACCCGCGCACGATCCCACTTCTCGTCTTCTCTTCGGGCTCGGGTAGGTGGGAGACGAGGCAGTGCGGTAAATACGATGCAAGTTAATATCGCTTAAATCGAATCCACGTGTCAGTCACCGTCACTGTACCCCATCAGCGCAGAATTGATGGTTTAACTCTAACCTGTTGTATGGATCTTTTTCCTCTTTTTTATTTATGAACTCTGTTGCGCTGGCTTTTAGATAGTGCTACAAAAAATCTCAAGTGTTATCCACCTCGAGCTTTGATTAGGGGGCAAGACGACCGTCATTGCACAACCTCCCTGCCACTTTTCTTCTAGCGTTGCTCATCAGTGTAGGCATGTCTACCATCTAGCCCTTAACCCGAGTTTTTTTTTCTCCCTTCTTCGTGATCGTCTTCAGGTCATCATATTATTAACCGCCAATGCACAGGTTCATAAGTATTTGTGTGACATCACAAGCTCCTAACTAAATATGCTTGGAGGCTCACAAGGCTTTCAAAGACTCGGATTAACTGGTACCAAATGATAGTCCCCACCGCTGTTCTGACAAAACAATGTCGGCTTGCCGAATAGCTACCTTGGTTTCTCTCCACACCTTTAACTTACGCCAATAGCAAAGCAAAGTTTAGATAATTAAAGATGATTGTAGGAGCAGTGCCATTGGATGCTGTTCTGCGCTTGTGTCCCACAAACTGTTCCCAACGCACCCTTGAATCTGAGTGGAGTATGAGCTCCCTCGTAAGTATCAGTTGGCATTCCAATCACAATACGCTGCTCGAAATATCCTATGCAAAACGCTGAAGTTTACGAATGATTAATACTTACTCACAACTTGGTATAAATTAATGTGTTGAAGCATTAAAATAATAAAGAACATCCTTAATCCAATTTAAAAACTAAATATGGAGCTTAATATCACTTTGTTTAGAAATGCCTGTTTATTTAAAAATGGGAATTTCTGAAAACCTGAAAAATTGCAAACAGAATTGCGATTTTGTGTATATTAAGAGGAATTTCTTTTCCTTAAATTTCTGTTATTATATTTCTGCTACTCGATAACAATGGGTATCAGAACGTCCTTGAAATGCCGATACATACTTCACAATTTTCATGGTTTGCAATTGATTGACCATTAATTTGGATTCTATAATCTCTGTGTTTGTCAAAACCTTCAAAATACTATATTTTCTAAATTAGTGAGGTGAGTATTATGAGAGAAAGATGCGCTTTATTTTGAAAATATCATTTCAATATTTTCAAAACAAATGTCCTCCATTCACTAGGGATACAATTAGGCACACAAACTCACAAAACCGGGAAACTAAAACCAATAAATACTCGTCAGTAATTGCAATTGTCGACATGGTGGAAAATTCGGCCAAATTCAACTGCTTTCAAAACGGCGCCAGCGTCTTGCACTGATGACCTGAGTGTAGTTCAAATCAACAAAGACGGATCAAACTCATTTTATAATGGATGAAGTAGGCCAACGGACGTATATATAGGAAAATTTCAAGGAAAGGACGCTTTTCCTTGAAATCACATTTCGTGGGATACCTGCCCTCCAGTATATAAGAAAATTTACATGCTAATGGAGGAGGGAAAAACGGCGGCTCAATTTGAAAAGTCCGCTAATTATTTCTAGTACAGATTGTCGTTTTGGTCATATTCGTAGTGTTGCCCAAGCACGAAAACACTTTGCCGATGAAAACGAACATGCACAATAAAAATTCACAATTAATATACTTATAATTGAATGAATACAGGTGCTTCACCGATCTACTCAATGAACAATTAAGTTCCGCTTTGCCAAGGAGCTCACAACGCAAACCCTTAATGACCGTCACATAGTGACTAAAGTGATATGGTGAAGTGCATCAGACAAAGCAAAGGGAGACCCGAATGGTCATTTCTGGCTTATTAGCCGTCATCAGCCAGTCATACCCAATCTCGAGGGTTGGCGACCCCGAGATTTGAACCCGGGACCTTCGGTCATGACGTTGGAGACGCTGCCTCTATTCCACGGGTCCCCTGCTTTGTCGGTTGTGATTGTGAATATGATGAATGAATGCAGGTGTTTCACCGATATAGTCAAAGAAAAAGTTCCGCTTTGCCAAGGAGCTCGCAACACAAACCCTCAATGACCGTCACATAGTGACTAAAGTGATATGATGAAAAAGTGGATCTGACAAAGAAAAGGGAGACCGGAATGGTCATTTCTGGCTTATTTCAATTAATTTTTCAAAAACTTTTTTAAATAGATCACCCTCTTAAAAGGCAGTTTGATCAGATATTTTGCTGAAGCAAATCTGCGTACTTTGTTCATTCCAATGGGTTGGGCAGGGCAAAAAGGGTAAATTTGGAAACTATTTGACTTTCCTGAAAATTAGTAAAAAATGCTTTACTGAAACTAAAAAAACTAACTACTTTGGAGCGTCATCGTAAACTCTTATTCAAGGGTTTCCTCACCAATACTTCAACCTTCCCACGATTTTCTGTTGGTTTTCATCTCCGCAATAACATATGCGTTTCCTTGTTTACGGACCCTATTCGCGGCGTGTTAAAACAAAATATAATTAGTAAGCAAATGTGTTACATCATTTTTGGCAAAACACATCGGAATTTCGCAAAATATCATTTCAACAGCTGAATTTTTACCGACATACGGCGTCCTCACCAGCTTTTCATTGACTTAAGGTCGGATTTTCCGGTTTCAGGAGGTATTCATTTGAAACGTTTTTCCTTTTTATATGAATGTCTGGGACTGATATTTTTGACACAGCAGCTTATGTGGAGTACAATCGCACTCTAGCGAATGTCATTTGCGGAGCTGTATCTTAAAGAGGAGGTGGTGTCTTAAAAAGTACTCTGTGGGTGGCATTGCGTTTCCATTAAAGTTTATGAGAGGCCTAGTTAATCTCTTCGGCCGGTCATCCTGAAAGCCATGCATCAACACCCACGGCTTCCACCAACATCAGCATCGTACTCACCGTCTGTCATGCATGCGATGCACGTTTTCTCTCTCCCCCCCCACCGTTATTAAACGCCTGTCTCTATACTTTTGTTTACCCATTCAGGACTCGATGCGCGAAGTTGGAGGCTCTGGTTGCAGAGAAGGAAACTCAAATTGCTGAGATACTACAAGAGGGTGAACGCATGGCACAAGAACAATTGAAGACCAACAACATCATAAAATCTTTACGAGCGAAGGAGAAGACGAATGAACAAAAAATGCAACGGACGAGGTACTTACTTGCCTGTGACATATGTCTTTCAATTCTACTTATGTATGTTCAGATGGAGCACTATGGAGTTACAGTAAAATATGGCTTCTGAACGAGTCTTATAATGCTGTTTATCAGCTCAGTGGAATTGAAATCACTAGTATCCATCCTTTCAGTCAGCATGTTTACTAGTACTACTATTACCACCACAAATACTACTACTATTATTATTACTGCTCGTACCACTATTACTAATATTACTACTGTTACCACAACTACTTCTGCTATTATCATTACTACTACAACTACTACCCCACTTCCAATACCACTACTACTACCCACACCCACCATGTTCTCACGTTAGCGAATTGGGATGGTACGAGGAGTCGTGAGCTTCTATCTACCGGATGCCACATTCATGTAAAAAGCTGTCTAGGGACTCAATGTGACTCAGCACAGCTGGGACAGCACATGTCACAAACTGTTTTGCTTCCCTTTTTGTCGTCTGGCGGGGGGGGAGGGGTCAGGGACGATGCGGTTCTTTTGAACGAAAGGTGGCCATCACGAGTGCCTCCAACACCTGCGCCGAGGTTTTCTTACAGAGCTGTTTATTTGTCTACCTTTTAAAGCCTAGGCTCCTCAGGTAGCATGATTTGGTGCGCCACATTTCTGTTCTCTCTTGCTAGTCACTAACACATTTTGCATTTATATGATTGACATTTAGCTCAGCCCTGACCAGGGCACAGACTGAAATCGAGCGCCTTAAAGCCGAACTTGCTACTGCCCAGGGTAGCGAGTCCAAAAGCTTAGGTAAGTCCCGCGTTTACTTACAGGAGCATATAGCATCCGCATTAAAGAGGCTCACCAAATGGCTGTGAAGAGACAAATATTTTGGAAGTTCGCTTCAACCCTTTTATTGCAGCCACCAGCTAGATTGGCTGAGTTGCACGTAACCAAACAAAGGCTTATAAGTGGACTCTGGCTGAAAATGCAGAGGGGTAGCACAAAGGATTTGTCATGTAATTTCCTAAGATCCATCAGACCGTTTATTTCCCAGGCTCCGTTGTTGACTTTGCGAGCTTCCCTTCATGCCGGTGGCGACGTTACTCTCTCGGATACCGCACGTCTTCAGCAGAGAGGCAATATACGGTTATAAAAGTCCAGTGAGGTTGCAGCACAAATAGAAAAGGAGTAAAAATACAAGAAAATACATTGCGAACAGTCCTCACATCATCTTACTTCGCCAAAGTCGTGATCTAGCATACCTTTGAAACACTACCTGGCTAGCCTTCCCTCTTTTTTCGTACCGTATTACCTCAAGGACACACTTATCATCCTCAAGTAGATGGATTAACGACTTTTTTTATAAATATTAACGGCTTTTGAACCCCTTTAATTGACTGATATCTTTGTTCTCCTCGCTACCTTGCCAAACCTTTCTCCACTCATTGTTTGCACATTCTTATTCGCTTTTATTGCAACGTCTTTTTTTCCTTTTGCTGTTTATTTCTCAGCAAAAACGATTCAATGGCTTAAAAAGTCTGGCGTTTATGCCTTTTACCACTAGAAATGCAATGTTTAGTTGATGCAGTCGACCTTCAAGGCTAATGCACCAGAAGATGCGCCATATAAAGAGAACTGTTCACCAGTATCTCCAGCTTTTGAAGTAACTGAATTAACTACTCCGACCATTAGGGTTAAAATGCACCTCTGCCAATTAACATCCCCCTTTTCTATCCATTTTTTCCTTTTAGTTAATTGTTTGTGATTGTGTACTACTGACCATCGTGGTGCTAAACAGATTTGTAGGAATGCCCTTAGTCACTGCAGTGGGCTAGTCCCTCTTCTTATAAGGCGCCTGGGAACAATATATTTGCTTTATGCCAGAAAACGTGCTGGAATCAATGTAGCATTTCATCTGTCCTTGTAAATATTTCTCCAGCTTTTATTCCCCCTTAACCCCTGATTTGCGTTTATTTTAGGTGCCCTCAACCAGGTGAATCGGCAAAATCTAAAACTGGAAAAGGATTTGGCTGCCTTAAATGTAAGCAGTGCATTTGTTTCATCCCCACCCACCCGCCTGACTGGCTATCCGTTGCCAATCCTGCTTTCTGCTTTGCCTAGTTTTATTTACTTGTGTGTTTTCGCGCGCCTACAATCCGTGTATATTTACCTGCAGACTCCTTTTGGTTGTTATTTATAGGAAAGGTCAGCTACGTGACCATTACTAATGTTGTGAACTAATAGACCGAAAGCCCTGCACACCTACACCAAACTTCCTTTTTTTGCGGCGAGCTGTTGCCGATCGAACCAAATTTTGTAATCGATAGCCTCTAGCAAACACGTAAGCGTGTTTGCACCGATTTTAGTCGAGTACATAATTTCATGATTTCCATGGCTATTTGTTCTGACGGCTATTTACTGAATTAGAAACTGACCTAATGTAATATTTACTTCACTGGAGACGAATTATGCATTTCCACCATAGGCCAGCTACTAACAGATTGAATTCAAAACGCGTCAGTGAAGGTGAGGAAAGCAAACGAACCAACATTCTCTCAGTGGGTTGAGTTGATAATGGATTTGAAACCTTTTTCGCATGGGCTCAGTCAGCGCACCAAACACGACACCAGTGTGCCCTGGCTGCCGCCTGATGTAAGGGTTGTTGGAAGTATGCAAGTGATTCGTTAGTGAAAACCCCTATGGCACTCCCAATAAACCGTGGCCAACCTATAGGATACTTATAAATACGAACAGCAGCAGCAGCAGCAGCAACAACAACAACAGTAGCAAAAAGGCGACAATTTTAGGGAGTGGAAGCCAATAAATTATTAGTGAAATAAGTATGGAAGTGACTGCACTGGACTGTGTATGCCGGCGCCGAATCGATTGGTTGAGTTCCCATCCGTGGACCAGGCTTTAATCAATTCTCGGTTCTTCTTGTTTCAGCCGGGCGCGATTACACTGACGGCTAAAAAGTTGAACTTATGGCCCGTTTCGTAGATGTGGGCAGCAAGTTGCGATGATTTGTCGTCCGGTTGCTCATGTACGGCCGACACGAGCGTGCGTTTAGTTTGCCCTGCGTAGTTACAACGATAGCTTAGGCATGAAATGCGGTACACTTCGGCAGATTGCTCTTAGATTTGTAGTTGATGTTTGTTTTTCATCACCCTGTTGCGCATGGTAGCGTTAGGACAGTGTGCTATTCCAATACAACGATGCGCCCGGTCGCTTCTGAGAAGTCTCTGGTGTATGGCAAAACCTGCCTTATCCTTGTTGCTGTTTTTGTTTGTGCGTGATAGATGCGCTGAATTAGCACCGGGGGCCAGATCAGGGCAGTGCTCTCGGTTAGTGGTCTCATAAGAAATGCCGAACATGGGGGACGGGAGTCCGTTAATTGCACGCGTAGGCATCAGCTTATAAATGCCGTCGGATAGTCATTCCGTAAAAGCTGTTCGCGGAGATATTGGGCCTCGCGTACCTTTTCGCCTGGTTCGCTGCAATGAGTCTGAATCCGTTTGAAGAGCGCTCTCTTACCTTCAGTTTCCTTTTAATCAACATTCTTCTTCCTATTTTATATTCAGAATGAACTTGGTCTCTCCCGCGAGAAGGTCGAACACCTTGAGAAGACCGTTCAGGCGCATGAGGCGTAAGTTTATTTGCTTCTTATAAGTTAGTGTTTACACTATCGATTAGTTGCATAATAATACTTATTTTCAATTAAAAGTGATTTATTTACTTCTCCACTTGCTCTGGAGACGCTATATAAGGTCGCTATCTTTTTTAACATCGGAATTTCTATTCATGGACGTATTTTGGTTGAAAAAAACTATTTTGATACTGAAATATCTTTTATCCTTCCAGGGGAAAACAACAAATGGTGGAAAAATTGGAGGAAACGCAAAGGCATTTATCGGCTGCTAATAGCCGCCTTGAGACAATGCGGGGTTCAGAGCAGCAACGGGCTGCTCTCCATGAAGAGATTGATCGTTTGCGCAATCAAATCGATGAGATGCGTAGGGCTGCATCCAAACAACAACGCAGCCTCGAGCAGGCTCGTGAACAATCCGCCCAGGAAGTCTCGTACTATCGCGTTCGTTCACAGTCCTTTTTAAACCCAGACCTTGCTACTTTTAATAGTTAAGTAAACAGTTTTAAATCATTGTTTTTACTTCAGTCACGTCTTGCCAACGCTGAGACGCAACTAGAGTTGATGGGTGAAACCGCCTCCTCAGTGGCCAAACCCCTGCTTTCCAGGATTGAATCCCTACAGAGCAGCCTTGATGATCAGACCGCCGCATTTGAACAGACCGAACAACGGCTTTCTGCCCAAATTGGTTAGTCCTATAGCCTTATGCAATTCTTAACAATCATTTGTAATACAGATTATGGAAGGTAGAGAACGTATGCAGTAGGAAGAACTGGCTTCCCACAGTGTTGATCTGACGATCCCAGAATTTGGTGTCAGTTGCTTTGCCTTGAGGCCATGGTCGTCTATGCGATCGCCTTTTATCTTTCGACCATGCTATTTCACTTCTTCCAATAGTCTGAACCAAAGAAATATTTGCCCTTCAAATTCTCGCTTGCTTATTTTCTCCGTGTTGCTTATACGTATTGCCAGAATGATAATTTTGATTTCCCTTCTTGCAACTGTGTTTTATATGCGCCGTTATCTTTGCCGGTGTCGTTGTCCTCTATTGACCTTCAAAACTTTCAGAGGATCTACAAGCCAAACTTTCCGCGTCCGCACAAACCGATCGTGAACTCAAACAGCGCCTGATTGATTCAGAAACAACCATTGCCACGCTTCGGGATGAACTCAAAAAGGCAAAGTTGGAAAAAGATGAGGTGCAAAAACAGTTAGCTGAATCTTTCAATCAACTGCAAGACAAGGATACATTTCTGCAGAGGTGAGTCTTGTTTACAGAAAAAAAAATCAACGACACAAACCCCGCTTTGTTCTCTTTCCTTCACTCCTCTTGATCCTTTTTCAGACTTCAGGGTGACATTAGGACAGCTAATAGAAAGGTGTCGGAGGTTCGGAAGACTTTTTCATCTCTTGAAGAAGAAAATCGACGGGAACGTGAAGTTTCAGCCCACTTGCGAGCGGAATTAAAGGAGGCAAGGGCTGCACTGCAGGAAATTGTCTCCCGCAAAAATTCGGTTGCAGAGGGCCATGTGCAAAATTCCCCCTCATCACACAAAACATCAACAGTAAGTAATTTCTGCTGTTACCTATTGTCAAGTTCAGCCATTTGTGAACATGAGGGAGCTTTACTGCATGCAAATATTTTAGGTCGAATTGCAGAAAGCAGTACTGATAATACAGTTGCATTAGTCCCCGGTTATTAAGCCCACCTCGGGCCCAGACCAAAGTGGGCATAATAAGTGGCTGGGCCTATTAACCGTGGGCTTAATAACCGGCGACTACTATATACGACTCGTGCTGATTACTGGCTTGGTTTCCTTTTTATTTGTTCTCAGTAGCTAGTCTTCTGTTAATAGTTTCAACATTTCCTGACGGATTCTTGGCAAACGCAACATACTAAAACATGCCATATTTTATCAGTGACTGCCTATTTTTGTTAAGCCTTATCGTCCAGTGTGTGTGTTCCCTGCAGCATTTCGCTAGTAAGGATGATTTGCATGGCCGCCTAATCAGGGCATGGGAATAGCAACGCTCCGCCCACTAAAAATAGGTAGCCTTGCAATTCATTTCAGGCAGGGTAACTCTTCTCGGATGTTGACTCCAAGATAGCACTAAACTGTAACTTTAAACTTAAGTCTAGCCCTACCGTAAAATCGCTACAGTTAACAGGAACTCAAACCTTGACTTTTAGCATAATCCTGACCCCAATACAAGCCCTCACCTTAATCTTAAATATTATTTCCCGGGAATCGGTCACAAAGCCACATGTATTGCGGGCGTTTCCTGTTCCGTAGGCTCCGGTAAAGATGACATGTATGACCGCCTAAACAGAGCACGGGAACAGGAAGCGCCCCGTCCACCTAAAATAAGTGGCATTGCGATAACTTTCAGGAAGGGTACCTCTTCCTGTGTTTTAACTCCATCACTAAGCTGAACATAAAACAAAACTGTAGCCTTTATCGTAAACGTTGCCCCACCCCTAAACCTAAGCCCCCCCCACAGTTAGCACGAACCCAAATCTTAACCCCTACCATAATGTTGACCTTCACCCCAACTCTGAATTGAAACCCAACCTTAAACCTAACTCTAAACGTAACCCTAACTCCCACCTTTATCGTCGCTCTAATTTTCATGAGATTCTGTGCACATTCACATGTATTGTGACTGGTTATCGTTTCCGTTTCCCGTTTAGGCGACCACGGGAAGATGTGTCCGACTCTTGGACGGCTGTTTTTGTATGTTGCGGTTGGGCGGCGTGGCATTCGCAGGGGCCACGATGAAGACTGACATCTAATTTAAGGTCGCAGCTCACTCGACGGGATACGATAGGGTTCTCAACTTCGACGAGGTTAAAACTCCCTGACAGTCACGCGAGCCGCGAGCTGTCTGGTTTGTAGTTCTCAGTCCACCAACAAGGGTAATGACTTATTAAGTCCTAAGACGTTTCCTGGTCGGAGATGCATAGTCGAGCGGGTGAATGGGACTGTCGATGCTATGACCAATTGACCAAATTGCCGAGTACTTATCATATCAATTATCAGCACCGGTGATAAAATCGCGGCGGGGAATGACTCGGACGTAGGTAAGCAAGCTATCATCGGATCGCGTGCATCTGTCTGTTGGGGACCTGGATGCTGCTAGTTTTGCTAAATATGTGGTTGTATCTTATGGACACTGTACACACTTTGTGCTGTGTTATCTGCCATTGTCTCTGGTGATGATTTCGAGTGGGAATCTGAACTGTCAGGCACGTAGGCTCCGTGTCTCAACAATCGTGTCTCCTCTTCAACTTTCCGAAAACGACCGTTTTCCCTGTATCGATACCGACACCTGTATCAAGAAATTTAGAGCTCATTTTCCGTTCAGAGTGTACACTGTAGTATGTCCGCCGTTATTGGCACCGACTAACCGTTCTGCCCTTCTTAGCTGTTGGATGTTTACTGACTGACGGGGGCGATGTTTGCCGATTCCACTATGCGTTTGTTGGTTGCCTCCGTTTGGGACCAATTGCTCGGATTATGCAGGAGCGATACCTTGATCCACTTTGCTCTAACCATTGAGCCACGGATTCGTCCTGTCGGTTGTGATCGGGAATGCTAAAAAGTGCAAAGGGCCAATTACCGATCGCTTTAGGGGACTCGAGATTGAGTCCCCAGACACTACAGAACGAGTATTTCCCGTATTGCCTTTGCTAAACACCCCCCCTAGTCGGTAGGATTCCGTGGCACTAGATATTCAACCAACCGATCGCGAGTTCAAGCCTCAAAAGTTGCAAATCATGGAATTGGTTGTAACCGGCTGATGACTGCCAATAAGTTGAAAATGATCATTCGACAATGGCCATTCGTAGTCTTTGTCGATAATGGTTTTCTGCGTAGACACCATAGCTAACTTGATGTTTTCTCAACCCAAATAGCGACTAGACAAGGAAGAAGACGTTTCCAGCGCCGGATCAATGGGTTTATTGCCTTGAGCTTTCGAACTCTTACAGGATTCCATCTTCAGAGATGAAAAGCAACAACCAAAAGGAGGGCAATCATAGTTGCCATAGGCCAATCAACTGTCAGAAGTCATCAGGTTGTTGAAGCGTTCGAATCAACAATCAAGAAGGATGCAGGGGCAATTATAATGGTGTACGCTAATAAGCTATCAGTGGAGCCTGCAATTATAGTGGAGTACGCTAATTAGCTGTCAGACGAGTTGGGGGCCATGAACAGTAATTAGTTTGAGAAGAAGACGACTCGATCGCTGGCACAATACTTTTATTTGCTTTGTATTGTCCCAGCGATCGAGTCTTCTTCTTAATTATTTCCCGCGACTTGCATGTTCGCTTTTATTAGTCATTAGTGTGGCGCGACTTTTGCCAGCGTGTCGTTAGTTGTTTTTTAGTTATGTCAAACTGGATGCAACATGCCCTTTTAATATATGATAGTTATTCACAGGAATTCGGGTTGGTGCTACAATTCCCTTGCAATTAGGATTATGTATAACTATCAGTCCTGCTGCGTCCAGTGTGGACTAAGTTTCCCGAACCCATCAATTCCCCGTTGGCTTTAACAATTCAGTCCGGCCAACGCACGCATGTTTTACAGTAAACTATCCTGTGAGAACTATATAGGTTCCTTATAGCTTGTTGGCTGGTTGGACGAAGTGGCATTAATTTATTGAGCTCGTACGACTCAGAAGAACCGCAAGCCGTAGGAAGGGCGTATAAGGAAGATGGCTTTCCTGCCCATTTGCTTGCAAACTCACATCACGAAACACGGTGGTCTCGTAACGACGTTCTTGTATGCACACGACCCCAGTTTTAATAGCCCGGTTGCTGTCGCCCCGCCTGCCTCTATCTCTCCATTTCCCAATGAAGATGAATTAAAATACGCATTTTATTTAAAATATCTTGCTAATTTACGCAAAACTCCGCCTATTCCGCTTTTTGTTAAAGCATGAAGTGCATGCTTGTTGCTGTTTTTCTAGTAAAGAATTAATGCAGTCTGTGTCAACGGAGTTCTTGCAGCCTCTAGTTGACGACCTTTCGGGGACGAAAAGACGTCCTGTTGGCAGTTTGCACTAGTTGTCAAGACTAAACCGAGCTTAAGATAGAAAAGGTCCACCTGCCTACCTTCGTGGACAAAATGCTCATCACCAGTAAGCCGAATTTTCAATCAGTATCATTTCCGCTGACCAAGCTATTGTCCTCCACAGATGCTGGGGGTGAGCGCATGCTTGCCTCGTCGAGCCTCCAATGAACGCGTTATTCAGACAGACAGGTCAGTTCCTCCACCCGAGGGCACAAGTCATCTTGCATACAAGGTTAACCAGTCTGAACAAGCAGACATTTTCCGGTAATTGCGAACGTTTTTGTCCGGTAGCCTAAAAGAGTCAGTTTTGAAGCTACCCCGTTGTCCCACCCCAAAACCGCATTTTGCACTTCAAATCTCCTCTTTTTTCTTATTAATTTAACTCTGCGAAATATACCTGCAGCTGCTTCAAATCTTAATCTTTCTATTACAGGTGTCGATAGCCTCTGTGGATGAACGCTCGTCGCAACGATCCCTCTCGTCATCCGAAACCCCCACGTCCACTCCGGCTATTCAACCCCCCTCCGCCTCTATGCAGTTTGCTAGCAGTCTTGAATACCTACAGGCACGTAAGCACTCGGACTTTTCATTCACTGCGGATTATCGCGAAACCTTTTTAGAAAAGCAGACCACCATGCGTGTATATTGAATGCCTCTGCTCCGTGCAGTTTTTAACCGTTTTGACTAGCTTTACAGGCCTGCCCGTCAGCATCAGTCGGACCTCCCGTTCGCTCGGTTCATCGCGAGACCTTTTTAGCAACACTGACCAGCATGCGTGCGCATTAAATATTCCCTCTGCAAGTCAATTCAGATCTCTGTATTGTTTACCGTCTGGCTCCTAACAGCGGACATAGCAATGAATCTCAAGTAAATACTATCAGAACATGTAAATACAGCAGTTGGTCTACTTGAGGAAACGTTAAACGAAATTCTCCAACGTTTTTTGATTAGAACGGATTGCTTAGTTGGGGTTGTTAGATTGATTATCGTGCTAGCTGACCAAAATGCAATGTCCGAATGTTGTCGATGAAGTCCCTGTAAAATGCCTCACCGGTTGATGCCCGTGTTAGCCTTGCACATAGTAAGTGGAGGTGTAAGTTAAGCACCCATACCTAGAAAGGTGATGGAACGTGAAACCCAAAATAAAATTCTGAAATTTGTTTTAATGTAGAGGGATTAGTTAATTTGAGTTGCAATATTGATTATTGTGCAGCATTCTTCTAAGATATTTCGGTCACAGTAGGATGCCAGCTTTTTAAATGAACTGCTTACTGGCCACCTAAAGAAACTGCGCAACAAAAATGGCTTCTTAAGTAACATCAATTTTTTGACGTTGCTTTTTAATATCCTTATAACTTCATATGTGTTGTAAAGGAAATCTGCTTAAACGTATTCCTGCATATACTCATTTGGTAGCGAATTACCTCTTCTTCAACTAGGTTATCTTTCAGTTCTCTTTTCCATTCCCGAAGACATTTGAACTCAACATGCAGTTGAACTTACGGTTAGGGTTTTCAAAATTACATGCTGTATGCAAAACGATACATATATAGGACTTGTAAAAGTTTTCACTACATTTGGAACCTCTTGTCTACTTTGTTAGTAGAATTCCTAAACGGATTGGACGGATGGATTGGTATTTTATATTCTTTAATGATCTTATAATTAGACACCTTTTAAAAACCTTATCGCAGCCCTTCTTAGCATACATTTTTAGGACGCAATTTTTGCCCGAAATGAGAATGATAAAAAGTATTTTTACGCATTTTTTCTCCATAATATTCTTGCATGTAAAAGGGCATCGAAAATCGATGGAAACAATTTTTACTACCTAAATACTGATATTCTACCTAGTACAGACTTCGCAGGGTACCAGAAAGAAACTTATTAAGTAGCCGATACCCTGCTCTGACTGAACTATGCTTCAACGATGCCTCATGATAATCACTAATACGTCCCATCTAACCGAAAGCATCTTTCTTACTTTTATTTAATGGGCTAGGCCAGATGCCGTATGTATGCTTTTAGTATTCTAAAAATCACCGAAAATATCCAATTTATTGTCTCTCCGTCTTCCATTTTCACCCTCTTCTCAAACATTTACTTCTTTTCTAATGCTGTCGAAAGTTCCCATGTCTACTTCGTTTCTTCTTTTTTTCCAGTCAACTCTTCGCCAACGCGATGGTGAAGTCAGTCAGCTTCGCCGAGAGGTTGTACATCTGAAGGAGGCCCGGGAGAAGCTGATGTCAGAGCTGTCAGAGCAGACCGACCGAGCCAACCAGTTTGCTCGGCTGGCGGGAGTCACCGGAGTGCCCACTGCCTCGCCGAGCGCAATACCGGCGCTGACACATCAGCCCAGTCGCCTGGGCGAGGCTGCACCCATTGGCAGTGAATCTGATGCTGGCTTGCTAGCTGAGCTCCAACGGCGCTACGAGCTGCTGTTGGAGCTATATGGTGAGAAACTGGAGGAGAGTAACGAGTTGAGAATGGATCTGGCCGAGGCGAAGGAGGCCTACAAACTTCAGGTTAGTTTCACTGGCTTGTAAAATCCCCCTATTTAAAGCAGCTTTTTTTGGTGCAAATTTGAAGATTGTATAACCAGCAGAATTTAATGGATCCATGCATTTCGGCTGCCAAAACTCGACCTGTGTAAATAATTGGAGTATTTGGTTAGCCCAACTTTGCCTTGGTAACATCGGACTCCCTGATTTACAAATATTCCTGCCAACATTTTCGCTTTGACTTTTTTTCCCCACTTTTACTTTCCACACTGTTTTAACATGCTTACTTTACTGATTAGCCTGTGGCCAGGTTCTGTGACCTTATTGACCTTTTCTGTACAAATTCATAAGTTACCCACGTTATGTAGCGAGAGGAAGCAGCTGATGAGCATTCTCGAAATTTATAGGTCCAATAAATTCCGCTGTTTATGCAATCTTCAAAATTCCTCTATCTACGCATGCGACTCCAAGTCCAGTTCTGATGGAACCAGTCTGGCTACCAGTCAACCAATTTTGGCGTAGGGCGCTATTCAAAACCGTCAATATTCCTATAGCTTAACTTATCGGTATGCAATCTGGGGAGTTGAAACATTCCCCTGCAATACGTTGATTGTATTAGTTGAGTTAAGCCCAGCAATGAGGAATGGATTTATTGTCTCTCTGATTTGCCTACATACAAATCCTCTATAACACCCTCTCACATGGAGAATTGCAAGCTAATGTTGCAATAATCGCCTACAACAGCTGACCCCTATCTCACAAAATGTGAACCGAAATTCTGGAATGGGTATTTTCTGCGGAAGGATTACTTTGGCAAGGTTGAAATGATGATTATGTTGGAGCATAATGGCAAGAATTTTCCGCCATACCAGGCAAATGGTTCATCCGAAGACCGACCTTCTCGGGTGAAGAAAATATCTTGCGGTTACACTAGACGCTATTAACCAAAGTAATCGAAAACACATCAGCATTTCGGTTAATATTTCATGGCATAGGCCACCTACGGTGCACTGCAGTTTAGGTTCTATGCAACCGCCCTACAATGATTATATCACTTAGAAGGACAAAGGATGCGCATACTGCCTAAAATTTTGTCTTTGGCGAATTCAATGATAACTGCCTGTCTGGTCATTTGAGCGCTTTTGTGAATAGCTTTTAACGACAGCAAATAGTCTCCCAGTCGCCAGTCTACCACCAAACACCTGCTTGCTAACTGAAATTCTGTTTACCCAAATGAACCTTCAAAGTACCTGCTTGTGCACTAGCAACTTGGACAGTATGCAAAGTTAAACCAGCCTAGCGGGCTCGCAGTGAGAAACCTTCCTACTCTGCCGTTTTTGAGCCATATTCTGTTGAGTGGACTTTGTGTTCCCAACTATGGTCCTGCTGTGTTCCTACTGCGATTCCAGGGGACTTGAGTTTGTTGTGCATCCCCTTTTCCTTTCTCACGTTCTGATTGGACGTAAAACCGAATGCTTGAGATTTGCCGCTTTTTCCATGCTGACTCAATTCTGTTGAGCATGCTGGTTTTCGGTTCACCGTTTTATCGACTTCAGCGCTCATCTTGTGTTTAGCTATTTGTGCAATCCTTGTTATACTCTTTATCATCCACTATTAATTAACCTTTGAATGCAAGTAGGTTGTAGGTTTTTCCCATGTCATCAGAGATTTATGGGAGGAAAGTAAGGCACCGTAATGCAAGCATGCATCCGCAGTGAGTTTGTGTGTTAGGGAGCAGATTTAAGAGGGAGATCCCTGGACCACTGCAATAATATTTTGACTTATTAATTTGTTCCGCCACACTTGCACGGCAAACAGCGGCTGGGTGTTCAAGCACCCCTTTTATCCATTTTCTACCGTAGCGTGACGCAACTGCGCTTGGTTGAACTCGTCAGTGGAGCCCCTCCTCACAGCGTCCTCCCTGTGATTTCTCGCATCACTTAAGATTTCAATTTCAGGACCGTTTTTTACAAATTATTTTGAATCTTGGAGTTAATTAGTCGAAACCAGACTGGCTTACTCAGGTCCCTCGCTTTACATTGATTCAAATAGACTTCAGCCGCCTCAGGCAGTTGTACCATCTTTGACTTAATACTGCGTTTTTTGAGATGCAATGTTGTTGTAAGGTGACCGAAGTCAATCCGAACACCGAAATGTTTGGATTTGTTCCTTTTCTCTAAAATACGAAAGGCAACTATTCTCCAACAGTCGTTAATTTGTCTACGATCTTCTTCATTTAACTATCTGGTAAAAAGTGAAAAGTCATATTGGTATTAACGTTTGCTTCCGCAAGTCTGGTGTCAAACTTTAGGAAGCCATTGACTTCCTTTAACACCAAGAGATCTTTGGATTGGCTTAGTTCTGCAAAAATTCCCATTTTTACAATTGAAAATTCTTAAAAAAGTCATATCTGATAACAGGCAGTTGCGTTGGGTGCTTCGTTGAGCGAACTTTAATGTTCCTATGTTAGGCGCCGTTCTCTCCTCCTAAGAACCCACTTTTTATACTGGTGTCAGCATTGGTAGGAAAATGGCCGTAGTCTTTCAGTGACCATTCTGCTTCCTTCTCCAGCGCTACTGCACATTCTGTACGCACACCGGTGTCATGTGTCATCCGCAGGTCTTTGCTTTTGCAATCAGGGCGCATGTGTGTAACCTGATGCTTTGCCTTTTCAGTTAACCGAACTTCTGGCAAACCAGGAGAAAAACAAGGGATGAGTGTGGTCTTCCTCAAGATTTCACCTGACACCGGCATGCAGTCTTCCCTCTCGAGATTACCTGGACTGAATTTTCCTTGCCAAATCTCTCTCTTCCCTACGGAAGACCGTCCTATCTCCTCAAACATGTACATGTTGTTTTTCTTTTCGTGTTTTCCGCTCAATGGGCTGTGATACTTACACCTGTTTCTCTTCTTGCAATTTTCCTTTTTCTACTGAATTCTTCTGATTGGGTACTATTCCGTTTAGAGGAGTCGGTGTACACTAGATGGCGGGAGCCTTGCCAATTCTCAGTGTCGGATTACTACTAGGGAGACTCCATGCTGGAATCACCAAATGCGAAGATACTGGCATGCCGGTGTGTGTGTGTGTACATCATCTGCAAGGGAGGGGGAGGGGAGTGAGGGTGCAGTTTTTTTGAAGACATTTGCTCTTTTTGCGCATTAGAAAATGCCATTGTGCGCCACACCATCCAAGGGCTTTGGGGTCCACTCTAACATTTTTCTCGTTACGGTAGCTTCTAGGTAAGTCAAAAGGCGCAATTGCTTTTTAACTGCGTCTGGTAGCGGCATAACCACTGCTGGTGGATCTGCAAAAGGCATACTCAGCCGCGAAGGATCTAGGTATTTGTTACTGGGGTAATAAACGTCCATATTATGAGTGTGCCGGCTACTCGAGCAATCAAATGTATGCGTTTCAGGCGCACGAAGTAAAGGAGAATATGACATGTTTAAAGGCGAAGGATAGAGAAAGCAGATTAATTAAGCCATGGGTTTAGTGGCGATTCTAGAGGAATTCACGTCGGTGCCAACGTTCAGGACTTCGATATAGGCCGACTTTCCCCTGTGAGGGTAATATGTGCGAATGTGAGTAAAGAGGACGTCTGGTCGAGCTTTCGAACTCGTACAGAAGTTCATTTACAGCAACGGTAGTAACAGTAGAAGCTACTCTTGCGGGATTATGAGGATAAAGCTTTCTCTGGGAAAATTTCGAATTTTATTTCGTAAATTTTCGACGTGGAAAACTGGGCAACAAACAAATAAATTTTTAGACGTTCGAAAAATCAATATTCATCCGACGTGGGTGTGCAGGGATCTTTATGCCGGCGCTAGATCGATTCATCGATTGATTAATTTCCCATCCAAAGTTCAGTATTCGGTCAACCCGTCCTCTTCTTTAGCCATATCAACACCTGACACTCAAATACTCGTTCTATAATAGTGTGACGATCAGGATGCGTTGATGGTGCTGAAGAGATATTGTTCGTCGCGGTGTTGTCTCCTAGCTTTCGACTTATTTTCGTTGCTATAGTTTCGTGTCAAAGAAACTTGTCACAAGTTGTGTCGACAACAAAAGGTCCCCAGATCACGAGTCCGGGAAGATGGCATGAACTGAAACAGCTTTACTGTGCTGAAGTAGTCTAAATACACCGCGTACAAAAGCCAGTCGAGGCGGTGTAAAAGTGTCTGTTGCTGCTATGCCCTGACTGCAGAATGTGTCCTTAGCCAGTTAGGTGGCACGGTGCACACCGATTGGTCTGAAGTAACGTGCGCCTCAGGAGGCGAGTCTACCGAGAGCGTGGGAAAGGCAGGGCATCGTGGGCCTCTCGCAGCGCTTGACAACGACGACGTGGGAAAGGCAGGACATCGTGGGCCTCTCGCAACGCTTGACAAAGAAGGCGTGGGGGCGTTTGTCATGTGCAAGTACACAAAGACTTGGCTGACGAAGTGAGCATGAGTCAAAGCAGCAGTAAGGATCATAGGCTCCCACAAACCCCCACTGTTAGTCCATTTCTTGGGATTGTGGTGCATTAGTGCTGACCATAAATTAAGGCTGATTTGACAAAATGCATGAGCCCCACCTTCGCTGAAATGGGAAATCGCAAAGCTGATTGAATTTTAAACACTGGTTTCTTCAAAATTGGACGAGGTTCAACGTGTCCCTTTCCAGTTATTAACTCCTTAGAAAATTTTCTGCTCGTAGTCCACACCCCCTGACTCATTTTGGAAATAAATTTCGTATTCGTGGTTCACAGTATCAGTAGTTTGTGAGCTGCCTTATTCAGTTAAGCTGCATAGTATTTTTATGCTGATCTACCCCAGAGACCCACATTTCGCTGGAAAACGATTCGAGACCATTTATTAGTTGATTCCGACAGGATTGCAATGAGTCAAAAATACCTTTGTTGTCTAACCAAATGGTTAGTTTCTGTCCTTTCAACGGCTTAAAATCATTAAACGCGAAATTGCACTTACTGTGCAGCATAGACCTCTGTAAGTCTACATTTACATCGTCATGACAGCATTCAAATGACGGGGTCAAGACTGTGTCACCGCAACGGACGCTATGTCCGAAGTACCTCGAAATGCATCGAGGCGCGATTTCGTGGGACTCGTCCAGGTAACTTCATAGAAGGCTGTAATCGTAACGACTTGCAAGTTGAACGGTAGACTATGGCTCACATCGTCATCTACTTCACAGTAGTCATCTAAACTATGCATAAACAACAACGCTTATTATGTTGGTTATCTCTCGCAATTCAGTGTTTGATGAAGCGTTGGCCGCTGGCTTGCCCACCTGCCACGAAATTAATCTAGTCATGACACACTTCAGTGATGGTTGGTTAACATAGTCGTGCCCGCCCGCTCTTAGCTGACTAGAAGCGCCACCACCCACAAAGTGTGGAAGGAGCGATGAACATTGTTGTAACCATGCCGCGGTGACTATGCAATTGCGAATAGCCGTATTCCAGGTGTGTGTGTGTGTGTGTGTACAATTGAAGAAGAAGCTGTATGCTCGTAGAACAATGTCTTTCTTCAGCTGACCCTTCGGACTCTTACTGGAGTTCACCGCCAGAGATAAAAGCAGCAATGAAAAACAAGCAATAGTTATAGGAGTTAGGGTCTAATCAAATATCAGCACCGCTAGTCCACAGGTGAGTGCGCAGGGTATTTTGGCGCCAGATCGATAGATCGATGAATTCGCATTGGAAACCTAGACTTCAATAAATTCCCCAGCTTGTCTTGCTCCAAATGTGGGCGATACTCTTCGTGACTGCAATGTTAAACTCGTGACCCTTTTCGTACGTGTGAGCAGTCACTTATGCTACTCCATCACCCTGTCTCACAGCTAACTTATATTCTTTTATGCGCTATCCAAGCATCATCCACTTTGTCCTGTCTAGTTATGAAGACGGTTCAGACACGGGATCACGACTACGCACTGAGCTTTAGATGGTTGGTCGTCTTCTTCTCAGTTATTTCCTGGGACTCGCATGTTCGCTTGGTTTGGCAATTTAGATGGTTCTTGATCTTCACGATCCTGATACGCACAGGTGTGAATTTCTGACGCCTAGTCCCGCAACACTGCGCACAATGGCCTCTGACACGTGTTTGATATATGACAGCGCCATACCATAGGTGCTGATTCTTATTGAGTTTTCCAGGGACAAACACTTAAAAATTGGTTTATAAACGAATTAGGATAGTTATTAGGGTTTAGACAGATTTTGGATTTGAACCCACGTATTAGAGAATGCCTTTACAGGAAGCCAACGCTCTAACCGCTAAGCTAAAAACACTCCACCTTGCGCCATGAATTTCATCACATTTGGGTCGATATTACCCGCCCAAAGTTACCGCTCGTATGGAATCCACCAATAGGGAACAGCAAGCTGACTGCATGAGCAGGATTTCCTAAGCGATCATCTAGAATCCACTAGAATGACTCCTAGGCTGACTGAATTATTAGGAGGTTTGGCAGATTTGCTTAATTTGGGTTAACCCACTTGTGAAAAAACTCGAGGCGTTCGGTGGGAAAGCAAATCTGCCAAACCCCTAATAATTAAATCAGCCTAGGAGTCATTCTAGTGGATTCTAGATGATTGCTTAGGAAATCCTGCTCGTGCAGTCAGCTCGCTGTTCCCTATTGGTGGATTCCATACGAGCGGTAAAGTTGGGCGGATAATATCGACCCAAGTGTGATTAAATTCATGGTGCGAGGTGGGGCGTTTGTAGCTTAGCGGTTAGAGCGTTGGCTTCCTGTAAAGGCATTCTCTAATACGTGGGTTCAAATCCCGCCAAACGCCTCGAGTTTTTTTTACAATTGGGTCAATTCAAATGGAGATAGTCGTTCTGCATAAACTGATCGTGGGGTTTGGGTTCTCAAGTACGTTTTCTTCCGGGTTACTGCGTCTGGATTCGTTTGAACAATGTTCTCACACACAGCTTCATTTGTGAGCCGCCGGATGCTTTCTGTGGAAAGTGACAAGCTGCGGAGTGTCCGTCATCTTTCCGGAAACAGTTGTTTCTATTTCGCCGTTTGAACTCCACCCGGTGAGCACACAAAGAAAGGGTAGCTGCTGCTCTTTTGCATCTTTCCTGGTGGCTTGTATATCTGACAAGATTGAGGTAAGGTGATTATAAATCTTTTGCAACATGTTCCTGTTGACGATAGCAAACGTTCCAGAAAATCGGCGGCTTTTGGGTGAAGGCAAACTTATTTTAGTTATTATAAGACATGCTCTAATCAAACCAGAGATTGGGGAGCCCGTTGGAGTTTCGCAGACCAGCTAATGGATTTCTCGTCCAAATGTGAACAACAAAACTCAAACTGTCTCACTAGGTATTCGATTTTGAGCAAACTCTGAGTTTCAACGCAGACCTCCTCAAGTTTCCTGCGCAAGCTTCTTGTGCCTCAAACATATACCACACAGTTCCATAAGTAAGACTATTGGCTTCCCAGCATCGTCACCTAGCCTGCTGTTGCGCGTGAGGAGTGATCTATGTACAAGGCGACGACAAGGTTGCTCTCAGAACCGCAAAATTCGTTGACAAATCGTTTATGTGTGTGTGTGTGTGCATGCAGATGGTTGTCATCGCAGCAAACTACGCAGTTGGAACGACTTGGTTTTTTGTGGGTACCGTTCTGTCCCCAAGAAAAAGGAACCAAGGTGTTTTTCTAAAGAGGCAGTTGTATCCACGTTCTGATCATAGGTGCTGCAAGAACGATACACCTATCTCCTGAACACCACTTTTTAGCGTTGACCTGTGGTGAAAAACTGTGATTTTTGGTTCTTCTAAAATCCGATCTGGTGAATTTACGAAAACGCCCGGGCAGAACTTTAATTAGCTGGAATTTAATTCAGAACTTATACGTGTTTATGGATATTCAGTATAAGACAATTTGATCTTCACGCGAAGCTAGTAATATCGGCGCTCTTAAGTCCCATACATTTTTTCTTGAATATACTTTAAGCCAATAGGGGCATAGTTTTCAGTTTTACTGATCACATTCTGTTGAAGTATAAGGAAGAAACACTTAACGGCCGTAATAATTCTTTTCACACACGGTCTGACTTCCGTTAAGAGGACCACTAGTTATAGTCAACAGCCGCAACATTGCCATATGTACATTATCCGCTGAGGACCGTGCAACTTTCATGTGGAAATTTGGCTTGGTACTTTAGCATATATTTGTTCACATCATTTTGATTCATTGAGTGGATTTAATTTTGCGAAAGCCTTTTACTTAGGAAAATCACCATTTTAGTTCGGCTTATTAAGAGAAATGCGTATTAATTTTGGCGAAGTTAGGAGTAGTCTCATATCGAAGGAATTTCATATGCTATTAAGTAAGACAGAACCAAACTTATCATTAATGTTGATTATACTGCCAAGGAATTCGAAAATAAGTAAAATAGGTATAAAAGATATTGCTCACAGAAATGGAAAATATTTCCCGAAGTTGTTCAGAATTCAAATGAAGCCAAGTTGAAGGAATCGCATTTATTTTCAAAAACATGGAACGACTTATGTTCTAAAAAATATGTTTAGCTAACCTGTGAAGTTTTTCGAACAAAATGCAGCAACAGAAAGTTTAATCGCATTTTATTTAAACCGCACCGCTCACCTTGGCCAAGTATCAAAGTGTCTGCATATGTTACGGCGAAGGTAATGTAAAACAGGCCTTATTACATGTAAGTCATGCAGAAATATACTTTTTTGTAAACTAGAATTTAGGCTTATGCATATTTTAGAAACGGAACAGGCGCAAGAAAAATAATTATTCTAAAGAATGGCCATATATATGAGCACTCTTTTTGCATTTGGAAGCTTATAACACATCCTGGAAGTAATCAGCTATGGCGGAAGATAATCCGTTATAAAGAAAATGTGTGCTCTTTCATTTCCAATCAACTTGAATCACATATCTTCGGGTGGATTAAAATAATTGTCAAAAAGTCTCCAATTTCCTTGTGTCATTACCTTAGGAAAACTTTATGTACACAGAAATCCTTCAGCGGAATATCTTATAAAAACAAACTTTAAAGAGTTAATCTTTTATAAATTTTGATTAATCTTAGGAATAAAAATATCCGAGTAATCTAGCAGCCGTTGCGTATGTTCAACAATGTGGCTTGCTCTTTTGAGACATTAGTAAATATGATCCATATGGCCATCTTCATAAGGAATAATATAAAAGAACTCATTTTTTTCGGTAAATGATCTTTATATATACCATATTTTAAAGGTTTTCGTGTAAACGTCGAACGTAAGATCAGGTTATGCATTAACAAATGAAGACTTTGAAAACGGATGAACTGACTCCACAATTTCAATAATGATATTAAAATAAATAGTCATCCGTTAACGGTAACTTGTACAAAACATTTTGAATGTGGTTACGTACACTTTTCAGCTAAAGAGCAAATTTAAATTTATCGTTCTAAATTATAGCTATTCTCACCTCTTCGGAATTTGAGGATTATCAGACAAATTTTATTTTTCTTATCAAACACTTAGGACTACTTATATTTCCTTTAAGTATTAAATTAACCTAATGTTGTTCATTATTATTGATAAGTTTTTTTAAGTGCGTTCACACCAATATGCGAGTACTGGTCAAACTTTTACAAATATATGAAATTTGCACGGCCATTAGCGAATACTGTAGTAGCTATGATAGTTCGTCCATCTCAAACAAGGAAAACAACGTCTGTCTTCCAATGGGGAGTGGAGTGGTGATTTTTGCGTAAGTTAGGCCATTATGGAGCAACCATGGACTGCATCTACCCCACCCTTTTATCGCTCATATCCGCCGTGTTGTGATAGTGAATTCAGTGGCTAGCAAAGCAAAACAGGCCGCCTACGCAAGTGCCAGACTCGGGCTGATTCATAAGAATTCCCACGCACCGGACTTCAAAGGAGAAGTGGGCTTTAGATCACATATGAGCGCAAGTTCCATGAGAATTAACCGTTGCGGCTAGAATCCCGGTTCTGATTTGGATCAACTTATATCTTGAATCGTATAACGGCCCAAACTGAATCACCTTTTTTTTAACGTCACCAAACATTTTTTCTCTAAAACAGTTTTCTGATTGGACGACCACACCACGGATCCTCTCTGCGCATGTCTCACACTGTTCTTCTCTTACCTTTGAGCAAGGATTCCCGAGGGAATCCGAAACGTCAGGATAATAAACCTCTTTTTCCAGTGATCGCTTCTTCTTCTTCCGAACTGCTTCCTGGAACTCGGATATTCTCCTCTATTGGCACTAGTAGGATTGCTTTAAATTGCGATGTAGGAGGATACTTTATTATACATGTAAGTCTGTCTTCCCTTTGATCAGCAAGAAGCTATCGACAAACTGGATGCTAGATCAAATTTATTTGTTGAAAGGATCTCAACACCGTACGATATGTGTCATATGCATGCATGATAAAAGGTAAGAGCTCAAGCCCAGTCAGCGCCACTTGATAAACAAGCATAATTAGCTAATGTGGTCCTCCTTGTCGCCTGGCACGAAAGCAGTTTAGCTTGTTTGGGTGACCTATAGCGGATGAAGACTTGTAGTGGCCCTAGCAGCCACTTGGAACCCAAGATCAGATGGATGGCGCCTTTGGTCTGCGCGCCCAATCCCGCCTGCGGTCAGGTGCTAAGTCCCGGCACCCCCTGTACGTTTTCGCTCAATGGTCTGGGCCACGTACGAACACATCCAGTCTCGCCTTGCCAGCCTTGCGCCAAGGCAACCAATCACAGGCCGACCTTGCCAACGAACGCGCTCTGTCTCTGTCTTCTGGCCTGATTCGCGCTAAGACCTCACTTGGGATTCCGGCCTCGCGCGTCGCGGCGGCCGGCGACGCCGCCCTGTCCTACGGGCCTCGCGGTCGTACGCCCTGCAAGACCCATTGGCAACCTTCCCCTTATGCCTTCTATAAACAATACACTGTTGCGTCTACTCTGCCTTCCCAAGACTTCTCCTATCTCCTAAGGAACCGGACCTGGAAGATTTTAGCTGTTAGCGTTAACCGTCATAGACTTAACTCCTATAGACTGACTGGGACTAATGAAGACAACGATTGCCGATGGTTCTTGTTGGTTATATACAGTACCTTTGCCGTCTTATTAAATTTCAACGGAAATTATATCGTATGTTTTCGAAAGATAAAGAAAAACTAAAGTAGAATTGCTGTAGAAAGCGCAACGTGCAGCATAATTTCCAGATAACTCAGTCACACTACGACGCCATATGGGGTTTGAAAAAGTGCCAGTTTCTGTTTTCCATGTTGTACAGGAAACATGAATAAAGGAACAGACATTCTTATTTATGAATGGATATTTCGCAGTCTGAAAAAGTCCACAATTGGAAAATATTTTCAATCAAACACGCTAGTCTTTCTTTAAGTATACAATTGAAAAAAAGTTGTACGTTACTATAAAAAGAGTATCAAAAAGAATAGCTCTGTGCATATGTTTCCTTAAAATCTATTCGAATTTATGAGGGTATCGGAAATCAGTGCGAAACAGACATTGATAAATAGTGTCGATTTTGAATGTGGCCAAGAACCTGATTATTGAAAACTGACATTCTTACCTAAAATCAATGTCTGAGGATTATGCGGCATGATAATATTTTAGCAAAACTCGCAATGAGGAATTTGCTCCAGTCCAAAACCTCTTTCAATAACTTCGAGTTACATTGGATGAGATAACACATCAATTGTATCAAATCAATACCTGCGAACAAAAAAACACGGAAGAGGGTGCCGAAGCAGCGCAGATGGATCAAAGGGGAATTTATATAAGAGGTTAGCAACAGTACCTAATGGGTTTTAATTGATAACTCTATCACGGTACGTCATCTCTTTGTGTACATAAACGTTAGCACAAAACAATCTGCTTGGCTAGTCAGAGGAAACAAGCTCCACGCGGAACTGTAAAGACCGCGAAAGGTTGACGAACTAAGGGACCACGGGAGAAGGGAGATAAGGACCCGAGTATACCTAGACAGCAATTGTTTCTGAAATATGCTTACGCTGCGAATCAGCCATACACCTGGCCCGCAACTAGTTGAAGCGACCGTGACGAAATCAAAGACAGTAAACGTATTGATATTGGTCTGGCAGGCTTTTATGCTGTACCCTTTGCAGTTTGATAGACGGTCATATTGCGTGACATTCCGCACTCTATTCTGTGTTTGGTTTCTACGGAAAGCCGAATCAATTGCCTTGCGTGTAGTCCCCTGGTGGATTTTACCTATATTACGGGCGTCATTACCACCTCCCCACTCTTACCGGTACCGTCACAAAATAGGTTCTTAAAACGCTGATTCGCTGTCTTCCTAAGTCTAGCAACCTAGTTTACTATTCTAATTAACATATGCTTTGAAAGACTGGATCCTCCCAATGGCGTAATAGTAATTTGTGCATGGCTTATAAGGGCACGAGAGTTATTTGATATGGAGGAACAATGCCGTGTTGGATTCATATAAGAATAGGAAATTAAGCACATACACGGGCAGAACAACACCATAGCTTTCGGCATTCAGGATAATTCCGTTGACCCATTCTTACAGAACTCGACAGCCTCGATGGGATTCGAAACCACAACAACAAGAGGAAGGCTTTAGCAAAGCCAACGTTCTAGCAACTGAAGCTACAAGGCTCCCACTGTTAGGTGTGACTTTAAGTAAAATTGAGTCAAGTTACTTGTGTGTAATTGCTCAATGCATTTGTACTTTTACTCTGACCCAGTTGTGGAAAACTTATCAGCTTCGGCGGGATTTGAACCCGCGACAGCAAGAAGAAAGCTTCGCTGCAGCCAACACTGTAGCCATTTGGGCTAACAGGCCCTTGTAAATCAGTCAGTCTTGGATTCGAATCCGATCGAGGACGCCGAGCTTGTCACAACCGGGTCAAATGAATTATTCTTATCTTCCAGAAGATTCCTATAAATCTAGCATAATGGTCTTAGATAGTGCCAATGAGCGAGTCATTCCCAGTTGAGTAAAAATCCTCCAGGTGATCACGAGTCGAAATTTTTACCATGATATCTTGGCAGCTTTTAAGTGGTTTGATACCGGATGGCTAGTGAGTCCATCTGCATGGCTTCCTGTCACGCTCAGTCAACATTTTCTCCTTATGCACCAGCCTGTTCCACTGCATACTTTAGTAGCGATGAGTGGTTGCTTAATTATTCTATGTACAATCCCACAATTTAGGCGACTTGTAATTTATATTTGCCTCGCATGCACAGTAGAACTGATCCTATGGAAAGTACGAGGTTTCCAAGACCATTCTGATGGTTTTGTTTCAGTCCACAATTTACTATCTATGGGTTTTTAAGTATAAAATTCATAATCAGTAGTGTTGTGAAACTGCGAAGGAATTTTCATTGGCTAAGTCCTGTGCCAGGTGAACTCAGCCTAGTCTAACACAGATATAAGTGTGCCCCATTCTACAGGTAGCCTGAATTGCAGAGGGTGGCTAACTATTTGCAGGGCCAAAATTTAGCACTAACCCTGACCCTAGCTAAATTTATAAACCTAACGCTAACTACTCCAATATTCCTAATCTTACCCTTAATCTTAACCTTGATCAGTCAGACGCGGATACATGGACTCACTGGTAAAACAAGGGGCTTTGTGGTTAGTTCTGGAACAGCACATATTACTGTGTCGATAGAAGCGAATATGAGAATTCCAGGAAGCAGTTCAGCAAAAGATGCGATCACAAGAGATGACAACCACGTGTACCACGAGATGTTCGAGTCATAATTCTCAGGCCCACAATCAGTCAACAAGCGCAGGGAATGGCCCATCTCAGTACTGCGTGCTGAGACAGGAGAATCCGTCACGTGGGAAGGGCCTGGCTCAGTAGCACCTCAGACGGCAGCGAACGTAATTGTCGCGCATTTATTGAGCCCGCATCCAACGAAATCGCGATAATTAATGACTCTAAAGTGGACTGCCAAGCCATCATTGCACCAAAAGGTCAGGCTAATAAGTTTCTTTTTCCAGGGATCACATCTTTTTTTCTTCTTCTCCTTCTGATATTTCTGTGTGTTGAATGTGGCCCTTAACACGAACCCTAACTAAAGCCTCTTCAAACTATTACTAAACCTGAGTATAATCCCAACTTTCGTATTTACCCTTACAATAAACCCACGCACGCAGAAATTTAGCGCCAACCCATCTGCACTGCTGCGAGTTTTATGTTACTGTGCCTAAACCACGAACTTTCTCAACCCTGACCTTATCTCCCTTACTACTAACAATAACGTCAATAACGCCAACGCGGCAAAATACCGACGAAATGCGTGTTCGGGCCTTTTACCTACGAACTAGGCTGCTAGTATGGTTAGTTACAACATCAATATATGCTACTCAAGTCTCTCCGTTGGCATCAAGTGTATATTTCGCAGTGTTGGACAAGTTTTAACCCAAAAATACACTTAAAATTTTGGTTTATCCTTACAGAGCTTAAATATACTGATGTTTACCGCGAAAAGAAATTAATTTCTCAGGAGATTAAAAAGCTGAACTTTCAAAACCGGTATATCAACCAGAAAGCAGAGAGGAAAAGCTGTGGGACCCAATTATGAGCTGGACCACTTGCAGCTGTGTCAAGCAACGGTACAATACTGGTGAAACACGTGTCTGGGCCTTTTAGCTAGTACCTGGGCTGTTAGTATGGTAAGGTACAACGCCAACTCTGGCCTGTCCTGGAATTTAGCGTAAGACCACTTTTAAGTCGATGGTTATTTATAACCATGTCTTACTCTGTACCTACCTCATCTGAATAGGTCACAACCGGCTGTATTTTGGCGACCCGTTAGCTGAGATATCGAGTGAAGAATTGAGCTTGTGTCAGTAAGACTAGGAAAATGATCTCTGGGGAAAAGGGTATGAATTGAGGTAAAAAAATATGGGAGCAGCACCGCGTCGTATTGACCCCTTTTCTGGACAACTGGAATCCTCACCAAGCACACGGCCAATATTAGCTGAATCGAGTGGCACGGAATCCGACAAATTTTATGTGCATGTGTAAAAACATTATCTAGGTGGAATAAGTCTAGAATGCAAGCCTTGAGAATCTCGTTGATCAAGGCTTCCGTGACTGAGATACATTAAAAAAGTGAGTTTAGAAATCATAGTGTGCTTGAACATGAGAATGTAAGGCCAAAGGACGACCGCAATTGCTCATATTCTTTCCACTGCCCCAGCTGCAAACCAGTTCTGCAGGGAGCTCCGTGTCTGGATAGAGGAAATCAGTGCCATCCTTCTGGTCTTGCCTACTAGCAGAATGACTTTGGTGATAGCAGTGTCGATGTAACCAGAACTAGGCTAAGGTACTGATACATTGAACTGTATTTGTCTCTGATCTTGGATGATTGTCTGCATTCGAAAGGCCCAGCCATGAGATGTTGGGTCTCCGAAGCTCCCTCCACTTCCAACACATGCTTCTACACCCCACCCTCCACCTCATACTCCAATGCTCATTTCATTTTTGTTCGCTTATTCGCAACCTTTTCATTTGTTTCATAGTTAATTAGGCTAAAGTAAGTAGCTACTTTAAACAAATATATATAGAAGTGGCAGTATGCTCCAGTACAAACGTTCACATAATCTGTTTTCAGCATTACCTACTGACTACGAGCAAAACCCCAACATATATGGAAACTACCGCCGTTGGCACTGCATAAGGCACATATCAATGAGGTGGGCCTATCTGAATAATAACCATCTAGTGGTTGATAAAATTCCTGAGTAAGAAGGGTTAATCTAGGGAACTGGATTTTCATTTGATTTTTACGTGAAAGAAAGCGAACTAGAGCATCTTCTAACCAGATCTGATGGTTTTGCGATTGCCTCCAGTCAGATTGGCTGCAAACCGGATCGCTAAACTTTGACGGAGAGCGACCGGTCCCTTCCAAAACAGCCTCAGTCTTGTTCTGTGTTTGTCACAAATTGTTTTAGCAATTTTGAAAAGCATGTCCGCCAAGTGTGTCATCAGGGGCCCAAAAAGGTCAACCTTCATTGTCCACCAGAAGGAGTCTAGGCTCAGCCATCCAAGTTGTCCTTCAGCTGTGCGCACGCACTTCGCCGTCCCTTTTTGTAGACAGCAGCAAAACTAGGCTTCTATAGGCCCGTGCGTGTACTTTGTGAATTGCTGATCGCCTAAAAGGAAAGGGTACTGCCGGACAAACCCCATGTTCAGCACGGAACATGATTCTGCAGGCGTGTTACCGCGTCAGCCGCACACGCACAGCCCACATATGCCTGCGTATAATGTCGAATTTCCATCCAGAGAGTACCTATGCACAAAATCACTCATAAGTTAAGCGCATTATAATCAACCCGACCGACATTCTCCCGTTCAGTGTCAGTATTTGTAGGTGAGACGCCATGCCCAAATGAAACAAATGATGATCGACCTGCGAACATTTCATCGCAACCGCTTCCTGTAACTCATTTTAATAAGCTGGTTTGCAGTGATTTCGAAATTTCTGCTGTCTCTCGCGCTGTTTGAACTACAAAACAATAATTCTGATCACACATACTCACACTCAATTGCTAGTTCACGCAAGTCTTTGAAAATTGCTAAAAAGTTTGCCATATATATTATTAAACCATCCTAAAAATGTGTACATTAAGCCGAGTATCGTAACTGTGACCATACGAACGCCGTGTTACACTCTGAACACTGTTGGTAACTGAAAGGTGAAAGGAATGACAATTTATGGCTTGTTAAACATCATCAGACAATCGTACTCGACCCCAGGACGTGCACCGCCCGAGGCCCGAACTCGCGACCTGCACATAGGAAGTCCAGCGTTCTAACCATTGAGTCACGGATTCTTTGTTTTTCCTGAATAGATCGCGAATATAAACATTCGTGACCGCTAACAGACTCATTCGTTCCGTTCTGGGTTTCGCTCTCCGGCCTCTTTCTCGGCTTGGCTGGCAGTTTTCGTCTGCCTAAACAACAAGCCGCAGTGGGGCCGCTGGCAAGGCTCGAGACTGAGTTCTGTTAGCAATCGGTGAGCGTTCATTACGAATGGCGCAATCTGCTGTCAGAAGTCTAGACGAGAATTGCCGTGTGTACACATGGTCATTTCTTGATGAGTTATCTACACTTTACGTAGCGTGGTTCGTTTACCTCTCTGCTGCATCCAGCATCTCCTTTCCTAACAACTTCCCCGGTAATATAGGTGATATTTTTCTAACGTTCTGTATACTCCCTTTTGTTATAAATAATCTAATTATTTTGTTTTCTTTCTAATCTTTTCTTGCTTTATTGAAAACGATGTCCTTAGTTGTATAGATGTCTCCTACATACTCTCCTCTGCTATTAGGGTGCTAATATTCATGGTGGGATGAGTCTGTCCTATCTTAAACGTCGTCTCTTAATCCTTAAGATAACCCTTTTCGTATCAATGACATCAAAAATATTTAAAAAATGCTCTGCAATATTTACAAATTTATGAAAGTTTTTTAGTTTTGTTAGAGCAATGCACGGTGTTCTACGTATAAATCTTAAGTCCAAGAACAACGTTCCCTATCACGAGTTATTTGAAAGGGAAGCATTGAATATTTGTCATTAGGTCCACTTTCAGGGTTTTCGACTGAATGACTAAGCTTTATATTCACTTTACCATAAAATTCCCTATGGCACGCCTTTCAATGACATATAATTGCTGCCGATATATCTTTCTGAAGCTTTTTTGTCGAACAACTACGACAGTCAGTGGCCGACGTCACGCAATTTTAACACTTCTTTTCAGATGTGGTTAGGTGGTGATTAGGAAGAATTAGGAAGAACTAATTAAATGGGGTTGCAATTCTAATTACGTTGCCGCGTAAGGAACGATATTTCCGACACGTTGGAATTGCGGCTTTGAATGCACCCCTTCTCAGCCGTCTACAAAAACCACGTTCGTGAAAATTGCTTCTTATAAGTATGCATTTTATATTTGATTATATTCGGTGTCCTTATAATTTAAACTTTTTTTTCTAAAAAAACGGAAATATAAATACCCTTTTTTGTGCTCGTTTAGAAGTCTATCATATCTTTTTGAATGCGCAGTCAATTAAAGATTAGAATGTTGTGTTTAGTTGTGTTTAGTCTACAAGGGATTGGAAGACACCTATGCTTCCAGCAGTGAACAGTACCAAACTTCTGTAAAGTTCATGTTAACTGATGCACACTTATAGCTCCGAGTATCCTGAACCACTGACAACCACGGAAAGGTCAAGAGGTTTAGCCGCCTCTGCTTTACAGTCGGCTGTCTCTTTTTTCTGCGACATTCTGTGCCTGAGGGAAATAATTTAGGGCACTGACTTAGCTTTACAAATAGTCACGCTCCTGCCAAGTGGTGAATGCAAGCAGGATGCAATTTTTCTACTGCTACTATTTTGTGGGAAGAAAATGGATTTAGAAATACCCTGGAAAGCTGCCTGAAAAGGCACATACCTGATCCTAAGCATCGGTTTCAAGGAAAAGCTGGGAAAAAATAAGGCATACAACATTCTAGCGTGAGTACAGAAATTGATTCTTCGTAAACATATTTTTTGAAACAGCGCCATCGCTTGCGACACATTGCGACACATTTATCCTTTAAATGCTTGGATCTCAGCAGCAGCAGCAGCAGCAACACTAAATTTTCATTCAAATGTCTTTGACTGAGCGCTATTTCTTCACATTTTCCTCAGACGTTTTTCTTATTTTTATATGAAGTTTGGGCCCAATATTTCGCTGCAGCGACCGTGTTCGGCATTGCTAGCCCGAGGTGATTTAAAATTTTAATATAAGCACGCGTTTATAGGTTGCAGCGATGTGAGTCCTGTCTTTGCTTTCCTGTATCACAAATATAGCGGTTTTCTAAAGACAAACCGGTGAGAAATTTTGATCTGTGTACAGTCATTTCCATTCTGTATTTCTTCAACGAAAGTGCTAAAATAGTTATTAAGTTCACAGGAAATCTGAAACTTGAACCAGTGGAAGGCAAGGCCACTAACTCGTTCTCACCCACTGTGATGAGGGCGCAACGACGATATATAACTGTTGCTCAAACCCAACAGATGGTTACAAATAGGTGCCCTTAGGCAACGCGAGAAAGCAAGCACGATCTTCTTTTGTTTTTGTGTTAGGAGACCAGGGTATAGGATTCAATAAAAAAGTTGGTAGGAATGACTTATACGGTCCCCAAAAGAGGCCATGAAAACAGATTTCTCCCACACTCATATTAAATTCTAGGAAAAATAGGATTTAGTTTATGGTAACGGTTATATAAATTATTAACTTTAAGGCTTGGTAGTAAGGTCAGTTATAGTTTAAGTAGCTGTAGTGTCAACTGTAGAGTTAGTATTAAGGTTATGATTAGGATTACGGTTTCGGTTTATGCTAGGACTACTGTTAGAATTAGGACACGGGGGTTGTTTCATCCTCTTGACTTTTCTTACTGTATTCAGCATTCAAGCGTACGTCAAACCCAACTATAAGAACTATCAGGGCAGTACGGTAATATTAAGCAAAAATAGTGAAGGATAAGTAGTGTACAAACTTAAACAATGGACACACTGAGTCAATAACGAAAGGAGTTGGCCAAATCGCCTGATTCTATACAAGAGAACGACAGAAGTTCAACAATAACGTCTTGCCAGACGAAACTAGTCTTGGGAAAACTTGTGTGTGTTAGTGGGAGTGAGGGATAGTTCCGCTTTTGTATGATTTCGCGAGACAATTCCTGTAGCATCAAGATTGATTTGAAACACCAACGCGAAAGGGGGCAGTTTGTGAACAGAGGAAATATAAAAGTGGCAGCTTTGGGGGGGGGGGGTGGCTTAACGAGTGATTGTTTGATTACCCGGGTTAAGAAGGGAACTGGGGAGATGGACAGCTGGCCCACCAGCACAAAGTCACTTCACAGGGTTTGATCTCGATGCGAAAACGGGAAATGGGAAAAAGGGAGCCGAAACCGGATGGGAGAGTATTCACTCACCTGCATCAAGTTTGAATGGCGCAGGATTGAGGTTTGGAACAAGGCAAGCTTCTAATGAAGTGCAACTGGCCCGAAGAAGAAAACCTTCTTTCTAATACTGCGTTTTACTTTTCGTCAAATGTAAAAAGTCTGTTAACCTAGATTTCACTTTCCCCTGGAGAAATCAAACAGCTTTTAAGATAAACAAGTTTGCTGTCTTCAATCTCTATAGATTGCTTACGCATTGAAGTGGTTTACTTAGCAGCTTTCTGTTCGCACGGTAATTCTAGTTCGATTCAGTTGTTTCTGTTAACCGCGTGACTGATGCGGTATCTGAAGGAATTTGCACTTGCACGAGGTAATGCAGAGCCGATGATCTATTAACATAGGCTGCATAGGCTGATTCAGAGTAGTGCTTGACCCAAACCTTATTAATACAGCATTCTTCGTGTTCCACCTTTGAATAGTATGCTTAAACATATATAACAGAGGTTCATCATCAAAACATATTTTTGAGGCTATTAACCCGCATTCTTACCGGCCATGCCACTGACTAAAATATCAAAAGAGTAAACTGAAAGCATTATTGAGTCAATAAAGTCACGCAAATCGGTGTGTTCAGAATTTCTTGCGTCCCCTGAGTCTGTATCCAGTAGTAAACCCCAATGACAGCAACAGTCAACTGTTAAACAAAATAGTAAAGAATAAACTAGGTGCACGCCTTAACAATGGATACACTTAGTTAAGAACAAAGGAGTCGGCCAAATATCGCCTGATTCTAGACAAAGGAAAGACGCACGTCCCATAATGTCACGCGGGTGCAGGACAGCTTTTTTGACTAAACCTTGTCTCCCTGGGAAGTTGCATAAATTTTCCGGAAAAGGGGAGGGGGTGGGTGTCCGTCGGATTCGGAAAACAAGTAACTTGGATTCAGTGTGTTCCAAAAATAGCGATTTGCACCGGGGAAGTGTGTGGGGATTGTTCTGAGACGCCCGATGCAATTATTTGCAATTACAGTTGACATCTAAGTAGAAAGTCACAATCTCGCTTCGCCTCCTGTTCATGCAATACAGGGAATATTTTCTTCATAAAAACACCCAGCTCATTTGAGAAAAACTGTTGATCTTCCTTAGCATTGTTTGGGGTTTCTTGCATCCTCTGACTCTCTATCCATTCATAACGCGTACGCTAACATCAAGTGGTAACAATAATCAATTTAATACGGTACTATTAGGCAAAAAAAGTGAAGGATAAACAAGGTAGATATCGAGATGAAGACGACTCGATCGCTGGGACAATGCATTTATTCGCCTGAAGTTTCGACATCCGTCGCGGATTCAGCATCAGAGACATTAGCAGAAACGGGTAATACATGCACAATACTTGAGTCATGGTTCACGGGCCCCCAATCGAAAAAACAAGTGCAATGGTTTGTCCAATCCATATCCAGTGCTGAGACTCAATTTGGCCAAAGCAAGTCGCCACTTGGGGTAATGGACAGGCCACCGCATCACCCTACGCCAACACCGGAGTGCAAAATAGACGAGCACTCATCACGCCCGAATACACCGCCCGTAATGAAATTTCAACAGGTCAGAGCCCGCGTGCCGTCCAACAATCTATCCACGCGCAAGAAGGTAATTAACGTTAATTTGCAGAAATGATTGTATCCTATAAATACTGCAAACTCCTGTGCATGCATTACCCGTTTCTACTTCTGTTTTCTGTTAATGTTTCTGATGATGGATCCGCGATGGATGTCGAAACGTCAGGCGAATAAACGTATTGTCCGAGCGATCGGGTCGTCTCCTTCTCAATTACTTCCTGGGACGCGCATTTTCGCTTGTACTGGCTTGTATTAAAAATGGATACACGTAATGAAGAACACTGGAGTCGGCTAAATATCGCCCGACCCTAGACAAAGGAAAGGTGTACGTTCAATAACGCCACCCAGTGCAGGGTAAAGCTAGTCGTGAGAGGGTGTGCGTGTGTCACTGGGAGAGGGGACGAACGCGGCTTTTATGCGACTTTGGGGCCAGTTAATGTGGCGTCCAGTTGGCGCGAAGCATTAGCCGGAAGGGGATTATCGTATATAGTGGCCTATACCGCGTCTGCCGGGGAGAAGGGGTGTTCCAGTGGCCTTCACAGTGTTGCGCAGTGGCCACAGCCATCTTACACCCGAGGGAAACTAGATCAAGGGGTTTCAGGTCAATCAGACGCAACGGCTGCATATCGAACAATAAGGGGAGGGTGTGGAAAACATAGTTGGCTTCCGGCCGCAAGGTCCGTCATGGTTCTTCATCTCAGCGAGTCCAGACAGCTGGTCCTTGTGGCAGCGGGGGCCGACAACATTGTAGGGGGAAAAGGGCTAAAAACATGGGGGCGGAACAGGGGAGGGAACAGCCTTTTGAAGAGGGGAACAATCATATATAGGTCAGACAGAATTTCACTGGAGATGGATGTGGAGAATTCCAAAAATTATTAAGCAGAAAGTGACATGATGGTTCTTGAAAACATCGATGCTCGGCTAGAGCCAGGCTAGGCTATATCGGTCACCAAGGGCTTGGCAACTGCGAAAAATTGATATTTGACTTCTGCAAGCTTGTATGGTGCACAGTATTCTTCTGAGCAAGACGTTCGTTGGCCTCTCGATGCAGACGAAAGGCACAACAATTCGCCCTCTCGTTCACAATTACTATGTCCTCCTCCGGGGGCGTAACTAGTGACCAGGGTGACCTAGGTACCGACTGAGGGACGAACCACTGTCCTCCAGTCTGCAAGCTGAGGTTTTAGCTGCAAACTGGCAGGCAATGGCATGTTTAGTTAGCATAAAGTAAGTTAAATTATTTTTTATTACGTACAGCTGAACGCTGACTGAATATTAGTAATCACGTGACTCTAAAACTGTAGCAATTTCAATCCCTGGAAAAAGGCTAGATCTTAGAGTCAGATTGAGGCAATTGTGGCATTCTGGTAAGGCTACCATCTTAATGCATCTCTGTCGGGCACAGCAGCGGCATCAGGATCGGCTCCACAGTACCGGCGAAGAGATTTGACACCCTCTTTCTGAGAAAAAAATGCGTACATTGGACGAACGAAAGAACCTATGTTAGCAATTCCACACACTCTCGATACAGTAGCCTACTGCAGCGATAAAGAGGCTAATACGGAAGGATAAATTAGAGGGAAAAACTAAAAAAATTGAAGGTTTGTTGATAGTTTTAAGATGAAGAATGTTGTCGTGGTTTTCAAGCCAGTTTCTTTACCCACGCCGAGGGGAAATCCACTATCAATTTTTTACGGTTAATTAACCACATCCAATCAAAAATGCTAACCCCTACCGATAAATGAGTCACAGATAGTGGGGTGCTGTATGTAACCTTATAAGTATGCTTTCAACCACCAGCCCAAGTCTGCGAACAATCCCTTAACCGGCTTTTTCAATTAGACCTTCATGACGGCTTGGATAAGTCACTGGAGCCCATCCCGGAAACCCATCCTCAAGACGGGTAAGCCGACTCCTCATTGGCACGTTTGAACCTAGCACGAAACGCTATCAATCGTTACGTAGAAGACGGCGAACTGGCGATGTATTACAGCTGGTCTCATAGTGGAACTTTGGGAATGCTAACTTTATGGTTTTCACATCAAAGTGCAATCTGGCGTAGATGGATTGTATCCAGAACATATATGGGTCACGTAGATTGACTGATTGAGTTGTCCACAAACATGTCCCGAAAAACGACCGGCGATGTTGACTTTTTCTTGGCCGCGGGACGGAGAGTGCTTGAAGAGGTTTGGAAATTATATCGAATTCTAAACAAATTCACGCCCAAGGCACCTTTGTAGGATACAAATTTGTCTAATCTTGCATGCAAGAAAATAGCATCCCCAAGTTATACCCCTTAAAGTATGAAAAAAAGGCTTTGGTAGCTGAGAAACAACGGGGTATTTCGTTTGTTGTTCAAAATTTTGTCAAGTAAATAACAAGGCATATTTGAATTCACTAAAACAACAAGCCTTTTATGTCATTTACCTCGTTAGTTAGCGGTAGACCTCGTCATGATCAATGTTTGCATAGTTGCTTGCAGCATCACCAGAGCTAGGTCATTGCATCGCCTCATCGTTAGTTTATACTAGTGTAAATAGGGCCAGGCAGATTTTTAAATCTAGCCGGATAAACAGCTTCAAAATCGGTACATATAATTCCGTGGAAAATTTCATTTCTGTCAAAATAACCAAACATGGCAGCCGAGAGAAGCAGGTAACTTGGGGCCAATACGCGCCATTTGCATCCCATCATCGGGTTGGAATTCGCTCTTATCGTCGCGATTTCTCCTATTCCTGCATGTCTCACTCGTGTTGATTGCCCTTTAGAAACCACTGTTTTTTTCTTGGGCAGACGCCAACTACACAAATTTTCTCCCATGCAAATTGATTTTCCGTGTGTGTACGACCACCCGGGATGGGTGATCTTCCCTTCTCTTCGCTATTTGATGCTCACAATAGGGCACGGAGGATTAAATGGACACTTTTTCATCGAAAAAATTAAGCATGTGTTTCAGGTGCACATATTGAGCGTGGAAAGCAGATGCCGGTTTTTGCGTTACGCTCATTTGACGTCTTTTCCCAAAGAAAGTCACTGGTTTTGATTGATGAATTTCATCTGGCGCGGCTGGATATATTTTTCATGAAGGGAAAAAATTTTCAGGTGACTGGCTTTTGCATCTGTCTATTCTAGTGTTGGAAGTGTTTCTTTTCCTGGAATCTTGCTGCCTGTTATAGTAATACTTAAAATCGGAAATGCACCTGTTTTTAATAGGGTTCACCTTTCTGCTCGCTTCCTTTCCCATCTGACCAGTGACTTTTGCCTAGATTTGGTAAACTGTCCTCGTTTGCTTCGAAGATATGCTAGCCTTAAAACGAAAGTGTTCAGGACAGCGACCCACACTATATAAGTGCTAAACTTAAATAGCAATCAATCGATCAGTCAAAAACGCAGTTGCCTATGTGCGCTATGTAGGCTAGTTGAAACGCATTGCAGCAAACGGAAGAAGACGTTGCTGTATTATATTACCTTCGACGGATACTGAGAGCACATGGTTACTCGTACAACTTTCTTAACTAGTGCGTACGCAAATGAAATCAAAAACCAACTCCAGCCAGCCTTTGAGTTTGGCGAGCTCCTTCTTACGTGAAGAATATATAGCAAGCAGTCAGCCGCCTTCTCACTCGACTTGGAGTAAGAGTTGCACACAGGCCAGAGGCAACCATCACGGGTCGAGTCGAGAGTACGAAATCACCGCTGATTCGGCAGAAGACGACTGGAGTAGTTTACCGAATCTGGTTTAGTTTTAGACAAAGCAACTACGTCGGAAAAACCGGGAGATTACTCTGGACTCGATCACCCGAGCACGCAGCAGTAATGTGGAGGAAAGACGCTAGCTCTCAGGTTACGCCTCACTCGATGGGACCTGGCCATATTTACAAGTTTAACGATGACTAAATCGTTGCGAAAATCCCCATTCGATAATTCAGAAGGACAGTTGGCGAGCATACGTATACTTTCGATAAATTCTCTTCGGGCCATTACATCTATATTGAAGAAGAAGGCACAGGGTGACAAGCCATCAATTAATTATTGTTCTAATCAACTAAGTCTTGGGAATGGGGGCTTGGAGTTTGGGTTGATAAAAAGGGGGTAGTGGCAGGGTTATTAGGAGAAGGAAGGGGAAAGAACGCGTGGAAAATGCTGGTAGTTCTGCGGCCAGTGGCCATGCTAGGCTTGGGGCCTGAAGAAGGTTCTTCTGCGCGCACAACACCGGCTTCATCAGGCGAATGGCCGCGGTCTCCACTGTTTCCAGCAGCCGTTAACCCAGGGACTTTGGGTAATCTGGTGAGACCTTTTAGATCACCTTAAAGGCTTCGTTCGTGTCAGCACGGTATCCAGAGTCCACCATATGAGCAATAATGAAACTTTTGATGTTCCTGACTTCGCCTTTGTTAAGCCATGCTGGCAGATGCTCCCGTATCCTCTTGGATAAGCGCCGGCTTGTGCAACCTATGTAACCTGCTCCACAGGAACAAGCAAATGAGTAAATACACATGGAAGTGGTCAACGCTGGCAGCTTATCCTTACCTTCGCCGTGTAGGACCGGGTTTGTTGAGAATAACACACGAACTTTCGCCGCTGGGAAGTTTCGTGATACGGCTTGGTTAAGGCGTTGGCTTAACAGTTCACTTGCTGCGTCCTCTTGAAAGGGGACTTTGAGGAAAAGGGTCTTCTTTTCCACGGTGGGGTTTAAGGGTTTGCGTTCTCTCTCCATCATATTCTTCTGAATAAACTTGTCAGGGTACCTGTTCTCTCGAAGCAGGTCCTGGATCTTCGTGAGCTCTCTTTCGAAAGTATCGTCCGAGCAGATTTTTCTAGCCCTTTGCGTTAAGCAGCGGACTAGATTACGCTTCTGCTGGATGGGAACGAAACTGTGAAAGTTCGTGTACTGTCCGGACCAGGTTTTCTTTCTATAAACGCTCCTTCGGAGGCTATCATCAGGTCGTCTGCTTAGGAGAACGTCCAAGAACGGAAGCGAACCTGCCATTTCCATCGCCAATGTGAACTTTATGGAGGGGTGTGCTTGGTTGACAGTATTTAGAAGCGAGTCTATATTGGTGTCTGCTGGGGCGATAGCAAAGATATCATCGACATAGCGACCGTAGTGTTTAAATTCATGAATCTGGTCGCTGAGTTGAAACTTCTCCAGCTTGCCCATGAAGATATTTGCTAGGAGAGGCCCAAGGGAAGGCCCATGGCGACGCCGTCTATCTGTCGATATAGTTGGTTATCAAAAAGGAACTGCACATTTAATGTGCATTTTAGTAGAAGTTCCTTCAGGGCTTCTATTGGAATTCCTACTTCTGTCTGATTCGTCAATAGAAAGTCGCAGATGTAATCTACTGTTTACACGACCGGGACGTTCGTAAATAGCGACAAGACGTCTAAGGAGAGCATCATCATGCCATTTAGGTTTATGTCCCTGATGTCGTCAATAAATGTGAACGTGTTTTGATAGCTCCGTGGTGCTAGTTGCTGCTGCAGTGGTTTGAGTTTATCCGCTAACCACTTGGCTATCGTATGGTAGGGCGAGCTACGCATGTCCAAGATCGGACGAACTGGCAGGCTATCCTTGTGGATTTTTGGGAGGCCATACAGGCGAGGGATATGCGTACCTACTGGCCGGAGACGTTCAAAGTCACGGTCACTTATGAAACCTGCCGTTTGGAGTCTTCTTAGGCAGTTAGTCAAGTGTGCCTCTACTTCATCCGTGCGATCCTTCTCTTTGTCTACTTTCTTAAACTTCGTCTGGTCTGACAAGATAGTATGCATTTTTTGAAGGTAATCCGACCTGTTCATTATGACGAAACCTGCTCCTTTATCAGGTCTAGTAATCAGGATGTCTTTATTTTCTCGCAACTGCTTTAACTTCTCCATGTGTGCTTTTGACAGCACTCCGCGACTGACTGGTCTCTGATTTAAGTACTGGTAACAACATTTCAACAGTATCGATTTTAAATGCTGGATACTTTCAGTTGAGATAGGTTTTAATTCGTAAGTTTGGTTAAACAGGTTTTCAAACTGGGTTTCCAATTCTAACTGATTAACTCTTCGAGCAGGTATGCAGAATTTTGTGCCAAGAGATAATGCCTCAACTGTTGTCTTATCAAGCGTCAAAGAGGAATGATTGTATACGTACCGATCTGGGTCTTTAGGCAGTCTTGCTTGGGGTTTTACTTTCGTGCACCCTTTGTAGTAGTGACGATCGTTTTGCTTCTCCCCGTTTCTTTTCTATGATCTTTGTGTAGCTGATGAGGTCTCGCCTTTCTTCGTCATTAAGGGTGTCCAGAACGGCTAAATCCTCGCAATTGGTGACAACCACGTGAGCCGTGAGCTGCACAAGTATGGTTCCCAGGCCCATAAGCAAACGTGACGATACTCCGTAACCAAAATTTGCCTGAGTAGGGAAATCAGTCACGTGGGGAGATCGGTGGCCATCAACTATATGGATGACAGTGAACCAAATTGTTGTGTAATTGTCACGTTAACATCAAACACGGATGATGAAAGCGTGGCAATTAACGAGTCGCACACAGGCCGGAATCAACAATAAGGCATCAGATAATGAAACCGAAAGGGCCACTAGCACGGCAATAAACGTCTGGAGTAGGCTACGGGATCTAGTGCAGTTGTGAGCAAAGCTTCTATGTTGGAGAAACTGGCAGACTTCTCAAGACGCGAATTGGCGAACACGCGGCTGCACTGCGGCGAAATGATGCTAATTCTCAAGTGGCGGCTCATTTATGAACCCTGGCTACACATTCAAATTTGATGAGGCCAAATTCTTCGCAAGAGATGACAATCGGGTGGGCCGATGATTACTTGAACCTTGTTTCACGGGCCCCCAATCCATCAACAAGTGCAACAATTTGCCTGATTCATATTCGGTGCTGGGACTCAATTTGGCCAAAACAAGTCACCACTTGGGGAACGGACAGGCCACCGCGTCATCCTACACTTACGCTAGATGACCGAGCTATCATCGCCTCCGAGTCCACCACGCGTGATGAAGATGCAGCAAGTGAGAGCCCGCATGCTGTTCAACAAACTAGGAACACGCAAGAAGGCAATGGCCGTTAATTGTCGTTGTTTGTTTACAGTAATGACTGTTTCCTATAAATACTGAAAACTCCTGTGCACAAGTTACCCGTATCCACTACTGTTCTCTGATTATTTCTTTGATGACGAATCGGTGACGGATCTCAAAACTTCAGGCGAATATAAGTATTTTCCCTGCGATCGAGTCATCTTCTCAATTAACGAATCGTACGCAGACAGTCAAGTCATAATCGCATCAATCTCAATCCCAAGCGGTGATCACAAAAGTTGCTAAGTTGAGTGCGCATGAGGTTGTGTGGCCGCTACTGCGTAACCTGTTCCTTTATCACCTTTTCTGCGGTTGTTTCTGATGATGGATTCAAGCCAGAATACGAAACGTGAGGTTAATGAACTTCTTGTTGCAGTCATTCCATCTTTTACTTCTGCCTGTCTCCTGGAACTCGCCCGTTCAGCCAATTGTTGACCTCACTCTGTTTGTGAAGGTCACACTCGTTTTGCTGACAGTGTACGTTGACTTAGGAGTATGTCTCATTGTACCAAGCCAATGTTTGCGACGATCCATCAGCGAAGGACCATAGTGCAGACATTTTTAAATTGCAAACTGATTGAAGATCGCTTCTTTATTTGCCCCAGAGTGTACTGGTCATTGATTTTCAATCGGCAACAGCAGTTGCTTTTGTGATTAAGTCTTATTTTTGAGGAAGCTCCGAATTCGGCCCAAGTAGTCATACATGGGAAGAACTTTCCCCGAGAACACCATGCGTCAATAGTCGTTTTCAAGCAATGTCGACGTTTGCTAGTTTGGGTGGCCATTGAAGAGCATCAGATCTGGCGGTGTTCACTGCCATTGAAAAAACGGTAACAGTAGCTTATGTAGGCCCATTCATTTATCCATACTCCCTGCATGTTCTGCTACGAAAACGGTGGTTATAGGGTTTAAGGGGTGAGGAATTAGAACACGCAGTGGAATATACTCGAATAAATGCTAAATGCATTTTTATTTTACTGTATTCAGCGGTGTTGTTGATTAATGGCTGTAAAATTTTCTCACCTGTATTATTGTTTAACTTATTGCAGAAAAACCCGATTATCAAATTGTAGGTTTATTGAATTTCCCGAAAAATTGAACTAATGGCTATGAGGTCGTCTACATCAACTTACCTGAGGTCCAACTTACCGTTCTGGAGTTTAGTATAGTTCACGGTGCGAAGCGTCGCGCACACCTTCAATTTACATGCGGAACAACTTACTCTCAGCGGCCACGGGAAGCAACCTTGACTGAATTTTTCCCTTTACACTTACTTCTAAAAATTTCATTCTCTGTCTATCCTATTTTGCCACCCCACAAGACTTTGTAACCACCATTTTTGCAGGACAAACTGCTGGGACTAGGGGTATATGAGTGGGCCTACATAAGCTACTTTTGCCGAATAAACACCGTAATTTTGCAGAATAATGCTTTTTTACACCAGTCAGAGCTTAAAACTAGAACTCTAACATTTTAGTCCAAAACCAGACTGCCTGCCTGTAGGTCGACAAGTATTTTAATATCTGCTAATAGCTTGGATTTCAGTTCTAGCGAAAATCTTTTCACTAGCCCCAGGATATGTTTTTCAATGTGGAAAAAGCGGCCTTTTGTTCTCGATAATTTCACAGTCCAGTCTCCCATAGACAACTAGGTTTTATGTTCACCCGACATCTGTTACTTTGTCACACAAAGGGACGACGTATGAAGTACTTGGACTTATTATGATTTTTTTAGGATTTTCGTGTTTTATTCTACTTTGCTTTTCTGCCATCAGCTATAGTAGGCTTTTATTAATTGACCCGTAATTTAGTTGTTTATTTGATGATTTTAAATAAGATAAGTAAATTACTTGCTTTAAGAAGTCAAATTTAGCAAACGTAATACTGACTTATATACCCAACTTGCGTGTTTTTTGAGGAGTGGTTGCTTCGGTAATGCAGTTAAACTTTCGTGGATACAGTGTGGGCGGCCTGTGCGTTACGACAGTTTTGTGCATAGCTTCTGAACTTTCTTCTGGTAGGTCAGGAACTGCATAAGCATGTAGTGGTCTCCATCGTCCGACACCTTCCATTGCTTTGTTCGGCGTCATTGTTCAAGGCCAGCTGCCTCAAGTTCATCCAATACCTCAGTCAGCGCCCACAGTCGCGCTGACCTACAGAGTCTTGATCTACTTCCACTCGGACACACACACACGTGCGTCTAGGTTCTCGCGGCTGCCCAAGCACCACTCGAAGAAGTCAATTTTTCCCCACTATCAGCCACTAGACACGACTAAGGACCACGGCGCTCCAGCGGAATTACGTCTGCTTCGAGGTCAAAACTCTTTCCATTTATTCTTCGTTTTTTTGTGTACACAGTAAACTATTCCTTCTACTCTGCCCTCTCCAAGACTTCTCCCATCTCTGAAGGAACCGGGCCTGGAAGATTGTAGCTGTTAGGGTTAACCGTCTTAGCCTTAACTCCTATAAACACATGTAGAAATGGGAGTTACGCCTTAACATACATTCCAATTTTAAACATAAGTGAGCATTACCAACTGTTATTTAGGAGAGAATCACACGGAAATAGGATCCGCGGATGATAGAAGTGACCATTCTCTAAATTCCTGGACGGATAAATGGTACCGACACATAATCCTAACTCCGACTCTAGCTTTACTCGAAACACCCAATTTAACTCTTAACCTGAGCCCTAACCCTACTCCTCACCTTAACACTAAACCTTATCTCCCTGGATTGTACGCGTGGTCCATGGGGTAGGTGGGGGCATTCTACTCCCGCGTAATCTGTGCCTTGGACTCACAAATTTGGGCCAAATGTAAAGGGACAAGGAGTTTAAAAATGGCTGCGCTTTTCATGCGCTAGGATTTCAGACAAAATCAAACTCACAAGAGGACCTGTAGGGGTTTGAGTAGTGTTCGTTCACGAATAACTATAATAACCACGCCGAATCCCAGGTTGGAAGTTAAAAGGCAGAAAGCACCTGTGAGAGAGGTTTACTGTGTACATAACTCCCCGTTTCTGTCTCAGGCGGCAGTAGCCACTGGCGAAGCCAGGGCTAGTGTTAACTGCGTCCAGCCAAACCTGACAGAGCATGGGACAGTGGTGGCAACTGCTTGAGTAGGATTGCGGTTGGTGTGTTGCAATTGCCCGAAGGGGTGTCGCCAACAAAGGCCCTTTGCTGCGTTGGCCAAAGAGGTGGCGTGCTAGGTGTCCTTAGGAAGCCACAACTATTTTGGCACGCGTGTGCGTGCGTATGTGCGTGCGTGTGTGCGATTGAATATCAGTCAAGTGGTCTTCAGGTGAGGGAGTGAGAACAGCTGCCTGCGAAGACGCATGAATTTGACGCAGCGAGCATTGGACGGGGGAACAGTATTAATGGCCGTGCGCCACAGATCTTTTGGTTGTGCATAGTACTGTCTGACAATAAAAAGGTAGTTTACACATGACGATTGGGATGTTGAGGTTGAGATATTGCAAGTTTGTCCATAGTGCTTGCCAGGAGGATTTCTTTAATCCAGAGTTCAGGTAGATCTAGTGGAACCATGTAAATTGCATTATTGCTGCTTAATTTGTAAATCTGGTTCAATCACTTTCAGATTCCGCCAATACTCACGTGCTAGGTTTGGGAAGTCAATTTGCAAATATTTATTTTTTTAACGCTGCAAACATTTCCATCAAGAATTCGAAAGAATATCTGGTGAGTATGCGTAGCTTTCCATAAATTCTCCTGGGGCCGTTAAGTGTATATAGGAGGGGGGTAAAAAAGTAACCTGCCGGTAATTATGTTCAGCATTACAGGCAAATTAGTCATGGGGATAGGGGGATGGAGTGGGGTTGATAGTTCTCGGCTGGTTGCGAGGTGATGAGGATTGGCTGAATACGGACTTCACCATCAGGCCAATACATTCACATAGAGTATGCAATTGTGAGCTATGTACAGGCTGCATTTGTGTCTCCGGGTGGGTTTAGCCACGCCCTGCGTTCACACACCACCTGCATGACGGAATATGCATGTTGCTGGGGGTCCGGGCGGATACGGGTAGCTCGCAGAGTTCGTATGACTGTTTTCAGGGGACAACTTGGACTGCTCGGTCACTAAGCGTGTGAATCCATCACATAGATCCTGGCGAACCAGGGCCGGCGGCGTCAACATAAACCGACCACACCGGCTGCAACTGTCCGCGCTGTGCAAGCACTCACTGCGTGGATCAGTTGCGCCCCCCCCCCCCCCCCCCCCTTTAACCCCCCCCCCCCCCGCCGAAGGATACCACCGGCTATAACATATCACTGTCTGTTCTTTCACCAGCACCTACATCACTCAAGACCAAGCCCAAAATCACACAATGAATGTTCGCATACGACACCTTTGACGTCAGTGAACAGTGTGATCCCCGGGTCCGTCCGCATGTGCCTCCACTGCTGAATGTGCGATCTCAGCCTCAGACTATCATGACGCGTTAAGTGCCCTGGCGTGGGAGCTTGAAAATGTACAATTGCACTCAGTTCTCGCATTCAGCCCAGTGTTTTTCATGTGGAGTGACCAACTGGTAGTCTGGGATTGATGTGCAATGGCTTCTCCTCAACTTTACACTCTCACATCTGTGAGATATGAGCCGCCGACTGCCTTTTGTGTGGAATCCTGGTGCTTCTATTTGTGTCGTGTATGCAACACGCTTGTAGATGAGGTAATTATGTATGTCAGTAGCTGCGCTCATTCCCACACAAGTCCGCTAACTAGTTCGGATCATGGCCGAGGCTAGGGGATGGAAGTAGAGAGTAGGGCCGGCGGCTCAGCATACTTTCTTCAATGGAAACAATCTGACGCGCTCGTAGCTATTACGGTGCTCTAGAAGCCGTGGCTTTGAAGACTGCCAACTGATGGGATAATTCGTATGGCGCATTCAGCCCAGTCTGGCTGCACCGGTTCCTTCTTAATTTGGCCTCTAGGCGAATTCCACTTCATGGAATCCGAACCAGATATGGCGGTCCGCCTAGAGGTGGCTCTACCCACGCCAGCCACCTGTGCTAAATCCTGCCTCCGATCATGTTGGCGTTGTCATGACATCGAAACAAGGTGGGGGAGGTGAAGTGAGCGCGAAAGATGCAGCGCATGTCCATGCCCACTATAATCTTATCCACGCATAAGTCACCGTCCCTGTACCCAATGGAGCCAGTCGAAACTAACTGCTAAGTAACAGCAGGAGGTGGTTTGAGTCTTCGTGAGATCACCGTCTGCGGTGGCAGAACAGTCTTCTGCCTTCCAGTGTCTTCTCAAATTGATTTTAAAATGCATGCAGATGTTGATATAGTTATTTTGAAATATCGTTGCTGAATGCACCGCTTACAGTGACAAACGCTCACGAAGATTTTTGAATCCCAGAAAGTCCATACATTTTAGCAACTGTCAGTTCCTCCCTTTCCAAGAATTTGACAAGAACCGAAATAAATCCCCTTCCTGTAAGGAATTTCGCAATTCTTTCATTGCATGGGTTCCCTGACTGCGTTGTTTCAGCGGACAGGCGTCCATTCCTTTTGTCCTCTTAAACATGACATCCTCCTCTGCAGCACAAACCGATATCTGCTTTCTATATGCATATTCTACCACTCTAAGGACATGCCTCTTTATTACGAGGGAAAGTGAAAGTCAGCAAAATCTTTCGTACCAGATAAGATACGATACATTTCGGCTTAATTGTGGAAATAAGCCTAAAAGGGTTTACCTTAGCGTGTGCTGCAGATGAAGTAACAGGACTATGTAATCCGAGTCATCGCACTCACACTGAGCCACGGAAACCAATTTCCTTGCGAGAAATTTCCTTTAACAAAAAGGCCACGAATTCCGGAAGATACTACGCTTAACTGAGATACAGTGGAACTTCGGTTAACGAGTTTAATTCGTTCCAGCGCCGAGGTGGGCATGTGAAAAGCTCTTCTTGCGAAGCATAGTCAATTAAAGCTGCAACAGTTCACTGATTGGCTGCAGGCGACCGAGGACCCACGCCCTCGGAGCAAGGCTGAACGGTTGACACAGGCATACACGCACGTGCACTGACAGCTCGTTAACTGAACGCAAGCTCCTCAATCGAAGCAACGTTTTGCTTATGACTCACTCGTTACCTAAAAGGCTCGCAGATGGAACGCGTACGTGTTGACACGAAATTAACCCGGCTAAATACTCTTGTGTTGGACATGATTAAAAGTAAACTGTTAAACTACTGGCGATATTTGCTTACAAAGTATCCCTCCTATTGAGATTTTGTTATTTCACAAGAAACATGTGTATAAACTTAGGGTAAATGGCTTACAAATTTTTTTTCATAGAAGCTGAGGTGCGGCTTGAATGCCTGAACCAAAATCCCGTATTTTCAGTGCACGCATCGTCTTTCGCGCATGCTATGCTCAAACAGGTACACTCGGGAATCTATGAATACGGAAAATGCTATACTCTCAGCACGGTTACTAGCTAACATCCCCCAAGTACGTGTTTCACCGGCATTGTGTGTTCCTAGTGTGCTGCCCCTGGAAGTACCTGTCCTGAAGAAGTCACCCAATCTTCACACGTTGGTGTTTTCTGAGGACAGTGAAGGACTCAGCAAAGTACACACACCAATGCCACCAGATGGAGCCTACTTGGACTATATGTGCGTGTGTCTGTCATGTTGCACCAGCCTAATTTCGTGTCCTTGCGTTCCTTCCCCCACTCTTCGCCTTATTCTCATACAATACGGTTATGCCTACATATATAGGTGTGCGGCTTTTAACCAACCAGAGAGTTAACGATGAATATGCCTTTTAGCCTCGGCCGTCGCCGCTGTCGTCTTTGCCCGTGAGTCAGGATGGGCGTTGGCTCAGTGGCACGAGGGCCATCATGATGTCGATTTTTGTGTCCCGAAAATAGTGACTTTGTCGTGGGTGAAAAATCACAACATTGCCTGTGGAGAACTCCGCACACCTCCTTTTTTACACTACGTCTACCAGCGTCCCGGGGCACGATGTAGTGACGTAAAAACGGAGTCTGCGATAAGGTAGACGTGTTATTGACACGTATTCAAATTTATGAAAAATATATGTTCAACTAATGCAGGACCAACGTGGATTTATAGACTGGATTGCATCACCCTGCCTGAAAAAGGAGCCCCTGGGCGGATTAAATGATTAGACTTTGGAGGTTTCATTTAAAACGCCAGTGCTCACTAGCGAATCGCAAAAGATTAACAAAATAGTTTCATCTCGATTTGACGTTATCTGTACAAGCACATTGTCATGCTACGAACTAGTTGAACAAGTAGGTCTGAAAATAATGTCAGCATCTGGAAGATGTAGCTGAGTCTAACTATTACCAAAAGTTAGCCAAAGTAAGTGCATTAACGATACTTGGATTTCATTAGCAGAGAAAACTGTAAACGTCAACGTTTCTATAGAGACGCTCCGGTAATGCAGGTTGGTTTGCACAAACATTTTCAGAGGTTTACCTATTTCAGTGTTTTAACTCTAACAGTAATTCTTCTCTATACCTTCATCCTAACTGTAACCTCAACCCTAAACTTAATGCCATGAATAATCAGAATCATAAACGCCTAGTCTCCTGGAGTGCAACGCAAAACGAACTGCATAACAGGGTGTTAATTTTTCTCTAGGTTCACCGGGGTCTTCATAAAAACTATCCCTTTTTTCGTCTGAACACAGGCAACGTATTATTTAATGGTCGCACGAATAATGCACGTAAATATTTCATTTACCATTATCATCCGACAACGACTTATGATTTGAGAGAGAAACTGCAGAAAAGCTTAAAATGTGCTATTATTACCCCATATTGACTAGTCATATTCCACATTCAAGGTGATCATTTATTTACTTCCTATGGCAGCAAATGAAAGAAACGCGAGAATACGCGAATCTAACGCAACGGTCCATTTACTCTGTGCCCAGATTCAGTATAAAACCTTCGCCTGATTAAAGTCACTTGATAGGAGAGCAGTTAAAAAAGAACTGGAGTAGATCCTGCCTACCTCAGGTGAAGTTCGTCCGCAAATTAATGTACCATCGAGGTAAGTTCGACGAACTACCAGAAAGCAAATGTAACAAACAAGGAAGATTGCATTTAAAGAAGTCATTTTGCTTGTCAAATTGCAATAGATCACCTACAGAGAGCAAATACCAGAAAAGGGCCAAGAAACAGAGTACAGCAAAGTGGTAGAAAGTCTTTTTTGAGTTACGTGCTGGGCATAAGAGTTTGGCGTCGCAATTTTCCTGCACTGGAGATTGCGAAACAAAGCAGGTTGAGGGGCCAACAAATTAAAGTTTGTCTCCGAGCTTACGTTCTCCACCAAAACACCGTCTTCAACCGCGTGTGTAAATCCGGGTGTGCGAGGTATTTCGTCTTGTGGAAGAATGTCTCCGGAATGTAGGCAAAACAGGAAGAACTAGGTTATTAACAAAAAATAATGCACCTGTTGATACTAAATAATGGGGGGGGGGTTACAGAGATTGGGGCGTCAGTGTGCAGGTGGCTATTACAAAAAACGCTAAAGACGCCGCCTAAGGACTACGAACTTCTCATCATCGTCAAAGCAAGCGGTCCACAAACGGACAATGAGAAATGCTGTTCGGTTGTCAACTCTGGACGGTGAGATCGATGAAGGTGCAAAGAAGAGGAGGAGTGGGTGAAAGTTAGGCCGATCCTAATTATGGAGTGAGAAGTAAGGTAGTAAAAACGTAACCACGTCCAAGGAAGTCTGTACAAATCTGTTGGGTGTTCAACCCATGTTAAGCGCTGAGGTGGGTTAGGAGAGGCTGTGGATGCCAGCATATAAAAAGAGACTGTAGAGGTGAAAGTTTGGGGGGGGGGGGGGGGGAGGGGGGCGAAAGGGAGGGTAAGGATGAGTATATATATATCTAACTTCGAATCAAAGTTTCGTGGGGGGATTGTTTTTGATCCATTCAGCAGGCTCCGAGACTAAGGTTGGAACGGTAGCCAGGCTCAAGGTAGTAGTTGGTCATGACTGAGTGTCCCAGTGCTTTCCTACAATATACTACACGGCCGACCCGTGTGAATTCCTGATCTGGTTGCCATGGACAACGTCCTTTGAGTAAGCGTTTATGGGCTGTTCACTGACGACATGGCTTAAAATCGGATAGAGAAAGAAAAAGATCTAAGGAATGCCCAAAAACTCAAAGAAATTATTGTATGTTAGCCTCTCAAACCGTACGTTGCGGTTTTTGTTTAAACATTCAGGCAAAGAAGAATGCAGGAAAACTGAAATATTCACATATCCACGCATAGAACTCAAATTTCCTAACATGATTGCAAATAACATTTTATAATGGGTAAAAAGGAAATGTACTTGGAGACTTTTTTACGGAAACAAAGAATGTAAATTTGTTCCAAAAATTTCATTCGTCTGTCTTGCTAGGTATTTCCTAAAATCTAAGTTATGGAGTCACTGTTCGTTAACTTTTTGACCTTAAATACAACTAATACAATAGTACTAACAAAATGATGGTTTATAATAGTCAGTGCACTCCACATAGCCAAGTGTCTATTAACTGGCAACGTTGTTGTAATAACGTTTCTATCGTTCTGGTGAAAGGATTTTATGCAGGTTCAAAATCTAAACAATTATTTAAAATTGGCTTAGCCCTTAACAGGTCAGTAGATGTCGGAACAAAACTTTTTCTCACAGTTTAACTGAACTTTCAAGAAATGAGAAAGTTGATTCAAAGATTATACCCTTAACTACTTCAGAGTAGCCTCCATAAGGGAAAGCACTCAGCCTAGCAATAGAAGCGTTTCACATTCGCTCTCGTTTATTAGTCCCTTACACAAATAATTAACCTATTTCACGAGATGTCAGTCTTGGAGTTTTAGGTGTGTGTACTAATTACCCCAGCAAACTTGACAGAATATTTAAGCATTGCTTAAAAAAACAAATGTTAAGTGCGTCTGGCTAATTGGCCGCTCGTCCTTCCAAAGAAGGTGTAGAGTGTCTTGCTGGTCTATCTACGGAATCCTTTGATGCCTTCCAATAGACCCTGTGACCACGCTAATTACGCCTCTCTTTGGAAGCCCATATCACAGATAGCATTCTGTGGATCAAAATGGCTGGCTGACTACCTGAAACGGTCTGGCTCTATTTGACTGTGATAATAGCAGACATCCATAGTCAACAGACAATTCCATTTCTGCTATGATTACTTTAACGCAATTTAACACTTTAAGCAGTAAAGTGTTGGTTGGTAAATCCAAAGCCTCATGCTTGGAATTCGGCCACCTTGTATACATTAAAGTTTAAATGCGAGAGGAACAACTAAAAGTAGCTAAAGGAACCAGCAACGGCCAACGTAGTCCTAGTTTAAGCGGTTTTTCAGTCATTTGCTGTTTTTAGTGTTGTCAGTAACAACCTGCAAAATATGCTGATAAAGTTTCAAGGTCTTTACAGCTAACGACCTTCACTGAGTTTGCAGACACCTAAAAACATTAATTTTTATTGCTCCGTGTCTTTTATGCGATTGATTATCTCTCTCTCCAGTAAAATCAGTTCCTGTCAAACAGCAAAATTTAAGCACTCCAGCGCGGAAGCAATTTTTTTATGAGAATTTCCATTCGCCTCTTGGTAAGAATTGTACCAGTGAAAATTCCATTGAGACTACAGTCTAATCACTAGATACCATCGCTGCACTGGCCACTGCAGTAACAATCATAAATGCATATCTAAAGGTTTGGTTGGGTTTGTTAATTGCATAATATCGCATCCATCTTATTCAGTCACCCCGTGCCATGCAAAAAGAACAACACTTACGCTAGCTGCGGTAAAATCAGAACAAGAATTATTGTTTGTTTAATTGAATGAGGGCCTACCAGTATCTCTTAGATTGATGCATGGGCCCATTTCGGAGTCTCTTCTCCTTTTGCGAAAGGTGGATCTTGTAGCCGATGATGAACAGGGTAAAAGCTACTAGAAGGGCTCCCACCACGGCACCTGCAATGATGACCTCGGTTCTAATGCCCGACGCGACGGCGAGTGTCTCTGCGTCCTCGCCGCCTTCTGGGTTCGCCGGCTGTTGATTGTTGGGTCTCACTGCTTCAACCGGAGACTCTGTAGGTGGACAAAGTTCCGCCTGAGTTAATTCTCTGAGGTCCTTTCCCTTCAGCTCCGGTGGGGAACCGCAGGTTAGCTGGGTGAAGGTACTGTCAAGAAGAAAGCCAAGAGTTGCACGAAACATTGAACACATGGTTACTAGAAAGGCGAGTCCACAGTATCAAATAATAATTGTTTATCCATCTAGGCTTTCTAAATTGAAAGAGGAGAAGTAGTTAGGCCAACAGGTGTGATGATGCACATAGAAGGTTGTAGCAAACTCAGCGAGTTCCAGTTCAGAGCAATAAGATGCGATCGCGGGAGAACAAGACCTTTTTTGGCCTGTCGTTTCGGATACTCACTCGAATCCATCATCAGCGACAGTCGCAGATAGTGGGTAATAGAGGCACAAGGTGCGTAGTATTTAAAATTGGTAGTGGCCAAGCGATCATACGCGTACGATAAGTTAGCAGCTCACAGCTGGTTGGCTTGGCAGCCCGCATTCGAGTGTGTATTTGTCGCTAATGTCATTCTGCCTATAGCATTAGCTGCTTTACAGCTGCTAGTGGAGTTCAAGAGAGAAGGCACAACGAGACACAACGGAACGAATGAGTGATATAATTGATAGCTTCCGCCTATCTACCATCATAAGAGGACTCGCTTTGTGCCCTGTCTAGGTGGACCATACACATAGCATGGCTGGTACGCAAACTTTACTCAAAGATTGAACCACAGGCGGCTATCTGTCTAAATCTTTGAAGGTGTATAACAGCCAGTTGACCTGCCATTGTGTTCGTCATCAAAATAGAAGATAGCTAGATGTTCGTTAAAATATTCGTCGAATGCGCTTAGTAGACTGGGTTTCCTGCCAGTACAGAAAATCATAAAAACAAAAAATTGATGGAATGCGACCGTTGACGGCCAAGTGAAATGCAATGGTCCAGATTCCTTATAAGATATAGTAAGGTTTGAACTAACAGTTGACTGACGAACAAAGTCAAATAGTCTAGGCGAGGAAAAAGATGAGATGACCGCAATGAAGAACAAGGAGAGGGCAGACCCTTCCGTAGTTATGCAAAAAATAGCACATCATAATTACGGCTGCTTCAGCAGAGACCTTCAGCCGCTAAAATAAATAAACGTCAGAGCAGGGACGTAGGTCTTTTAAGAAAAAAAGACTGACGGGATACTGAATGCACTGGCAGTCCGTTTGGCAAAGTAGCACGTGAAAATATGGCTTTCTACTTTGTTTCCCAGCGATGACAGGTTGGCTTTCCCAACTGAATAAGTACACGGCAGATTTTCTGCTTCTGATCATTCACTTATGCATAGGTATTATGACCACGAGAGGACAATTTCAGATAAGAAAAGTTACATAGGATAAACGTTTCTTTCCTTGGAATATTCAAAGACAGTCCCGTTTCTTTACTAGATGCACGGTACTGCGTCAAAAGAAATTGCAATCGGCTAAAGAATAATAGGTAAACTCTAGTTCTCTACAACCAAATTGGTAAATAAAAGTTAGTCACCCGCGTTGGATACTCCTAGCTCCATAATTCTATCTAAGGAGGCAGGTGGTACTAAGTTAGTCTAGTTTTTATTTTATTGTTTACTTTGTCAGTTTAATTTTATGGTTCGTTTAGGTTAATTAGCTTTGCTTAGTCTAGCTTGGTATAGGTAGTTCAGTTTAGTACATAGTTATCTAACGTTTGCGGTATCTAACTAAACTAGTCACTAAAATAACTTAAAAACAAACTTAAGCAAAACTAATAAAAGTCAAGGTTACCAGAGAGCTAGGTGCTAGGGGTATCTAGGGTGGGTGACTAACTTAACTGCTACCAAGTGGTCTGCAGTAAATCACAGAAAGTTTAAAACATCCGTATACATGCATGATCTGCAGGTATTTCTAAAATATAAAAACGCCAAAACCTTCGCAGATTCCTGTTTTAGGTGATCCGTTAGATTCGTGCAACTTACAAATCTACACGGCTTCAGATGTACGCTGACAATATGTGCTACCTTGAACAGCCAGTAAAATTTGGTAGTTTTATTATTTTCCAACTCGTTAGACACATCTGCATTAACACTTTTGCCAAAATTCCCTTGTTTTGTACACAAACGGGTAATGTTTAAGTTCCCCAAATTAGGAAAATGGTAACAGGAAGTGATTTGAATTGCTGCTTTTGTCACATACTGTCGTATAAGATCCAGGCTGGCCGCAAACATGGAAAGTGCGTATGCAAATGTAGGGCAGAGCAACATTAATCACTCAGGCTTAAACTAGTTTCAGGCCCAGGTCACAAGACGTTGTTTTCTTTTTTAACCAGTCCTTATTCATCTCCAATTATTATGATGAAGAGCACAGGAACATCATTACTCATGCCATTGAACGCAACTTAACTGTTTTTCCTCAGGTGCCAGACCACTTGCCATCGCGTTCTCCTCTTGCTGTTAGTCCATGTGATGACAGATAACAGGCGTCATGAGGTCCACCAGTCATCAAATCTTGAGGCCAGGTCGAAACTCAGTGCATTTGTGTGCGTTGGGACTTAACGTGCTGTCTTTCAAATGCAGCTGCACAAGAAAACGCCCGTTCAAGAAGTCCTGTCCTTAAACTCCACATTTCAATCAGGTCTCGGTTTCGGGACCCGAGAGTCACGCAAAAGCATGAAATAAACACGGGAGCCACCACCACATTTTCGGTCTTGTGATTTTTCCTTCTAGGAAGTGCTGGTCGTTGAAAAAACTTCGAGATCTTTACCAAACAGTATTCACTCGTTCTGTCGCCAACTCGGTGGCAAAACCCTCGGGGCAGAGGTCACATCTATTTCATGCCCGGATTAGTAATAGTAGAAAAAGCGAGGACGGTGAAGGCTGGAAATAGCGTGGGCGGGGTGAGGGCATCAAGGTCTGAGCTTGTTTGCAAATTTGGGCTAGGTTTCCGGCGGATGTGATGAATACTCAGTTGGTTTGATTTTCCGATAGCGACTGCTGCTCAAGTGCTTGTCAGTGGCAAATTGAATATGTTTCTGACATTACCTACGTCGTGAAGGCACGGGCGTAAACCCTAAGCCCTGCCAGATGCCTTAACATGCAGAATTCCATAACTTATCGGGAAGCGGTTCATTTTTAGCAACTCAGGGCTAATCCTCAGAAAGGTAACCCAATCTTAGCTATTAAAGTCATCATTTTAAGCAAACATCCAACGGTATCGAAACGCTTCGGGACTTGTTCAGAAGACGGGTGACAAGAACTAGTGTAATACGGGAACGGTGGAAATAACGCAATACCGGGAGGCTAAACCAAACTGAGAAATCGTTGTTTTCGATAAGCAAACGCTAAAAATATTTCACACACGCCCTTAGCCTGCTTGAGGACACGAATAAACCATAAAGTGCCAGCACGCAATTCGAAATATTGCAGATTAAGGTCTGTATACGCATGGAAAAAATGAAAACTGAGGGCCCAAGTTAGCTAGCTAGACCAAGTAATTCCAGCCCGTGACAACCATTCAAAATCAAGGAGAAGGTAAATCTGACTCTCGTGACGGTCTCGATCGAAGCTGACCAAATCGATAAATCAATCCCCACTTCTAAACTTATTCCTACGACCTAAGCCTACAGTTACAATCTCGAGCCTAAACTAAGTTCAGTCCTAATTGTAAGCTGAACCTCTAACCCTTTACCCTAAAACCAACCTATAAGATCAAGCCTAACGTCACTCCTACTCGTAACACTTAGTGAAGGTATGACGGGCAGTGGGCAAAAGCGAAGGGAGCTAACTTAAGCCTATCCATTATTTATAGAAATTAATGTGCATCCTGAGGCTGGGCTGTATTTCATTCACAAAAACGCTGGTAGCACCTTTTTCCAGCCGATCCAACAGTTATCGCAGGATATTTCACCTAAATCCGTGGGCGAAATACCGGGACTAAAATTAATTCACCATTCCTTGTTGATCGAGTTAACCCCTGGTAATCCTAGCGTACATTCCCTTTCCACCTAGGTTTCTAAGCATAGTTCACCAAATACGTATTTTATCAGAGTGCTTAGCCAGATAGATAACGCCAAATAAATGCAGATGCAGATTAAGGCACAGAGTAGATGTGACCAAGGTAATACAGTGTTTTCAGGTAAAGCGCCTGGCGTGTGCTTCAAGTACTACAAACTCGAGGCAGTAAAAGAGGATCTCCAATGCAAGCCATGAAGCGAGTAGTGCGAAGCAGTTGACCAGAAGGAAACGCAATTGCTGAAACAACGGTGTTACTCGACTGATAAGCCGTTTTTGCTCTCGAACCCGTTATCAAAAGCAGAGAAAGACAGTCGTTTTCGACGATGTTCACCATGAGCTTCAGCAAGCTGAAGGTAGACGCGGTGACTGAATTATAATGAAAGTAGGCTCGCCAGATCTACTCCACTCTCTCACCACTCCTACACCTGTACCCGATGTCAAAATAGAAGTCGAGAAGACCGGAGATGGGGGAGGGTGCAGGTGTTTGGTGTGGCCAGAGTCGCCCCTGAGCGTGCCCCCACGCTCAGAAGGGTCAGTTTCGTAAGATACGCACGGAGCATCTGGCCAGGTGTCACTTGCGACTACACCACGAGGGCGGACAGCCCCCATCGCAAGCACGCCACCCGCAAATGCACTAGGCGCCACTAGTAGGTATCCACTCCTCTGGATCAGCGAGAGAAAATGCAATTAACCGCGGAACCATGTACACGGCCAGTGGGAGCGCAAGCGCCTACACCGAAAGGGCATCGGATCCAAGAAGTCTGCCAGCGCACACCAGGCCGCCGGGACCATGGCTTGCTGAAGTGTGGCGTTGCATACGCACATAAGCCTCAAATAATAGGCGCACGCTGGTAAACGATGTAGAGGATGCAACTGCAGACGTTAAGCAATAAATACGTAGGTGAAGAGCAGCCGCTTTGTTGATTAAGTCTGGGCACAGAGCCCCTACTTATGCAGCTTGCGGGCCACGTGGTCGTCAGCTCTGGCGAGGCTGCCAATCTCGTTAACCTAGAAGATGCGACCGCGTAGCATCAATTAAGCCGAGTGAGGTACCATCGCTCCTTGCTCATCGCATCTGATTCTTTATCTGCGTTTGAAGTAGCGGAGTGGCCTTTTCCATATGTAAACCAGATTCAGTAAAACAAAATGGAGCTGTTTCGTATCATGCAGCAGCAGACTTTTCCGTTCCTTCCAGCCAGCCTCCAGCCAGTGCGCAAATCCACCTCCGTGTGATTTGAGAAGTTAGCCAAGAACCGCCTCGGAGACGTTCTTGGCATACGCGTGCGTTGACCAAAATTAGGACACAGTGTGGTTTAGTCCCGCGTTTCGTCTTGACCTGGAATTAAGGGCGATGTTGCGCGGGTAGTCATTTAGACAGAGAGTATCTGTCAAAGTCACTGCGCTTAAAAAGCCTCATCTTCCAGTCCATTATCGTGCGTTTTAACACATTGAAAAAAAAACCTGCCTCTGTAGCAGCTCTGTGATTCCGTCGTATTCGCGCTTTTATAAATATTTCCGGTTTTAAATCATCGTAATATTTCGACAAAGAGTAATAAAAGGGTCACTCAAATGATATAGATTTTTCACTAAATCTGTTTACATTACGCCTAAGTTTAGGGACATCGAGCTCGAAGGCTTTAACATCCCTAGACGTTGCCTTCATACAACAAGTCTGACTGAAGTCGTGCTCGGCACAAGTCATGTTGAAGCATGCACTTGAGTCATAAGGGTAGAACGTCAAACCCCATTCACCTTAATAGCGCTAATAAATTTCTTCTGCAATTGCCCCATCGCAACTTTATGAAAGCATGAACGATGACGCATTTGCGATTTATTGTATAATGTTAGGTCGCTGAATAGTCGGCTTAATATTCATCGCTTGTCCAGTAAAGTGTCTGAAGGGGAATCTTAAATCGACGTGAGCACAGTCTGTAGGCTTCGACATATCCTACCGCCGTTGCTGCATCACGCAATCTGGGCAGCAAATTTGCACAAAACAAAATACACGGCGAGTGAGCGATTTTCATAAAGATAATTCCCACCCTAGTAGCCCTGCCTTACGTGTCCATCCGCCCAATGTGCACGCGGCGAGGAAAGACTCAAAAATACTGGGTGTGTCCAGAGGATGACATTGACCAAGGTAGACAACACCTTTTTTTCTTGAGAAAATAATATCCCAGTTGGTGGGGAATATGTGACTGGTAAATCGCCCTCCGGAATTCCACTTCCGTTTTGGTAATGTGACTTTATTTATGAACTCTGAGAAGGCCAAGCTAATCGATTTAGAATTGACATAAAAGGCGTCGAGTTTTGATTTACAGGAAATAAATCTGCCTCAGGACTGGCGCATGATGCTGAATAGACCTTCGGTTGAAAGCAGAGATTTAAAAACATAAAGATGTACAGAAACGCTCTGCATCATTCAAGCTGCGCCAAAACAGGAAAACATTCAGCACTTTGTGTGCCATAGCAACACCCTGCAACTCAATAGCCAAAATACAGAATCCTAAGGTTAAATTCTGACACCGAAGCGGGACTAAGAAATCGAAAATAAACGCAAAGAATATTATTTTGAAAAGTACCTGACTGCTGTCCGCCGAAAAAAGTATCGAATTTTAGGACGGAGTCTGTGCCCTAATATAATGTATGACGATCTAGAAACTAGAGTGGCCTTCTGGAGTTCAAGATGTCACTCCCCTTAACCAAATAGGTATTGCCTTTCGAGGCAAATCAGCGATCTTTTTTGAGCAGAGGTATCAGTGGTAGCGCACTTTAGATACGCTGAGCCCCAGGCTTGTGTCTTACGGTTACAGTTAAGTTGATGGTATGGATTAGGTTTAGGGTTGTTATGAAGAAATAAGTAGGCAGCTATTTATAGTAAACAACGTAATCGCGATTAGCTTTTTCTTGTCCTCCCAACGAAGCGATTATTTTTAAAGTACTGCCATAGCCTTTACCTTTACGTAAGCCCATCTAATCTGTCATTCGTTACGCTTTCGCTATCATGATTTGCATTTTGCCTACTTCCCCACTCGGTCCCGTAAGACACAAGACTTGGGCTGAGTGTATACAAGGTGCGCTACAAATGCTACCTCTGCCTTTTTTAAAGTCTAATCAATCGCAACCATTATGCATGGAAAGTGCAGTTCAGTCATTAGTCAATCCAACACACCATGGTAACAAGAGGACAACGGGAAGGAACTTTGTTGCCAGAAGCTTTTTGAATCGTATGGTACTATCGCTGACTAACATCGGGGTAGATGCAATAAAATATACGGTTTGGACCTCTAAAGGCAGGTCAAACATTTGCATTTTACCTCTTTAACTGTAATCCAATAGAGATAAAAACTAGAAAAGGCAGGTGACAAAAGTGTTTCCAACTTTTGCACCGGTAGACTCTCATAAAACTCGTTGGCAAATAAAATAAACCAAAGGTCCAGTCGATACGAGGTTTATAAGAGTGTTCATATTTACGTTTACACAACACTTCTACTTCTTTGAATCTTTTTTAGATTATGAACGCTTCGTAGGTCGGACAGGCATCACCTTTCGTTAACTCCCAGTGGGCGCATTTTCTCGAGTCCTCACTTTATACTGCGTCTCAAACCTAAGCCTAAACCCCCTAATCATAACCCTAACACTTATCCTGCGGACTCTTAAGACCTTTAGCCCACACCCGTTTGAACTATAGGGGTTCCGTATAACCGCGCATTTACAGCCCGAACACACGTGCTCTGCACTTTCACTCAGGAAGACTCGAACTGGGCTTGATACAACTTAGACGATAAAGGCAAAGCGTGAGACAGAAGATACTTTTTATTTTGAAACGATCAGCGCTTTCCTGAGGCATGCCTCTTAAAAATGAAAAAGCATGTGGATGCAGTAAAGGATATAGTTTTTCCCGATACCTCTATAGAGTAGTCGCCGGCTATTAAGCCCACGGCTAATAGGCCCAGTCGCCTTTTAAGCTCAAATCAGCTTGGGACGCAATTTTATAAACTAAAATCCACCGGCTAATGAGCCCAGTCGCCGGCTACAAAGCCCGGTTTGCCAACAGGAAAGAGTGAGATTCACAAAATTCGACGATTTCTGCTGCCTGGGGAAGGACATCAAAGAGCACTTGCGAGTGAAGTTTCCTCCAAAAAAACTGACGCTAGACCGCTTTTTTAAACGTGTCGCAAATAATTTTTGTTTATGCTATTACGTAAAATACAGACAAACAGCATTCTTTTCGCTTTTCCTGTACATAATGTAGCTCTACACATAATACAGCAGGTATGTACTGTATAGTGCCTATCCTGCGTTTGCTAATCAAAAACTAGGACTCTCCGCTTAATGCGCCCGCCGCTTATTAAGCCCAAGTTGGTCTGGGCCCGAGGTGGGCTTAATAGCCGGCGACTACTGTATTAGGCTAGTTGTTGTATACTTTGATGGCTCAGAGGAGTTAAAAAATTAGGCATGGATATCATGATTACACGTCTCCCAAGATTAGGAGGATCTTAACAAGGGTCTTCTGAGAAAGTGGGTATAGATTCGCTCAATATTCTTCTAAATAAGTCAGTCACGTAACTATTTCGGTTGAACTGCTTGAGTTTTTGCACCATCTGGTAACCTGTTTTGATGATAGGTAGATTTAATTGAGACCGTCTAACATTGTCTCTAAGGGTGACGTCTGCCTATTACTATCAGGTAAAAATACAGCTCCACCGATGACTCATTACGTCTTCAAAGGTGGACCGGAAACGTGTGTCACCAGACGAGGTCGAGATGCCGACCTCCGCAAGTGCTTCAGGCACTTTGTGGCGGTGCCCGCAGGTAAAGACTCCAGAGCACGCCTGTCTAACCGCGTCCGGCGATACTCGTTTTTTCTGTCTGTGTGAATTTCGTATTCAACCTAGTTTGTCTGTATAAATGTTCTAACAGTCATGCAAACGTTGTCTGTTGCCACCATTTATTTTCTTCCGCCGAATAGGCTCCTCTTGCAAGACCAGCAGAAATGTTGCTCAGCTTGTCTCGAGCATGTGTTGTGAGACAGAACTTATGGGGTGACGGTTAATTACAGGGCTCAATGGTCGATAATTAACTGTCAAATGGGAGGATCAGTGATTAGAATACATCCGGCGACACGCGTTGTCTGTCTGTGTAATTTCTATATTTTCCACAGTCGGTCTAATTGGAATTTCGAACAAGGTGAAATTTATCGTATATCTTTATAAAATAGCTTTTGGAGTTCTCGGAGGGCGATAAGACATTTTTAGTTGTCGGGAGACAACTGTCTGACTTGAATTCAGTTTAAGAACCAGTAGATGGGAACTTGAAATTAACCAGTTCACATATGAAAATCTTCCATCTTACACGGTCCGATGCTGAATTAGACGCTTCGATAGTGCTCATAGGACATGACTATTAACTTTATCGGCACAGTTTCCCGAAGACGTATGATGCTAATATTTCGAAATGTGTAGGCTACACCATGGAAGTACAGAAACATTTCCGATGACGTACTGATTGAGGCCTTCAAAACATGGAAAAATACGGCTAAACACACTGTAGTCTCTCTTTCCGTTTGTAGAATGGTTAACGCCTGTTTGATAAATATCAGGTGGATTTGTGCCTTACAAAAGTGACTCAAAAGGTTTTACCGACAACAGGTACCACTGCTGGCTTATTTGCTGCCATCAAACATGAGACATTCCAACATCGGATAGGATGAACTCGGGATTAAAACCTAAACCAGCCGACCGATGGGAATTTGAGGCGAAAGCTCTACCAAACGAACCCTGCGTTACGATTAAGGATATCCATGGTTACGTGGAGGTACTGTCATCGATAGTTCAGGGGTCAATAATTGGGTCACTGGGTCAAGAGCTCCCACAAACGCTTGAAAAGTAGTGAAAAGTCGGCAATTGAAACCGGAATGGTCATTTGCGGCTTACTTTCCCTTAGGTCCGCCCAGCCGATGGCTGACTGGGAAATTACGATTAGGCTGAAAATAGAGCCCGCATAACTTTACTAGCTTGAAGAAGGTCCTCCGCCATAAGAAAATAATTTGTTTATTTTTCTTATTACAAACAGCCAGCCGCCGTGGATTGTCCGGAGGAGTTAAATCAAAGACAAACACAAAGGAAACAAAGTTCTCTTTTTTAAGAACTACCGAGAAGAAATTAACAGAGCCAGCATTTTAAAAAGCTCCTGCATAAGTGATAACAGTACTTGGAGGTGGTTTTTCGAGATATAACAATTTTGCATACCAACACGCTGCTGTTTGTCTTCACGCGAACTCTATGGAAAACTATTTTTTTATGAAATGCGTACTTTCTTATGACAAATGTGAAGAATGAGGGTCGTTGTGTGTGTGCATGATTAGAAGTTACCTTGCACTGGTGATCAAATTTATGGTGCCAGAAATATTTCTAGCACACTCCGGCACAGTCATGTCATCTTCTCGCATTATTGTTTTTGGAAATCAATAAAAAAGAAACACCGAGTTGCAATTCGGCTCTCACCTCCCAATAGGCTTTGTACAGCAGTAATTCTTCACTTGCGAATTTTAACTTACTACGAGTTACTCATCAACTTACATGAATGCCTATTGACTTCTTTCCTAGACAGAAGACTAACGGTTACCGCACAGATTGTGAAAAGATCAGCAGCCAAGGAAAGGGTTTTGCTCCCGTGCACGACTTCTCTAAGTAAAATGTCAGTTTGGATGGCCACGGACTACGGAACAAAAGAACGCTGGTAGCAGTACTGATCAAAAAAGCTATTCTATGTAGGCTGCTGTGGTGCAGGGGTGCCGGGTGTTCAGCCGTGATTGCATCGCTAGTAGATTGATATGCCCGACAGGTCTTCACGATTAAGAAAAAAACAAAATCCTACCGCGAAAACCAATCAATGCAAGCCACATGGTGGCATCCATATTTTTGTAAGTCCACAGGCACCTATAAACTGCCCGAAAGATTAAAAATAAAACGAAAATGGGTGCGTAGGGTAGTAGCCAACGTTTTAAATCTCACTCTGCTAGTAAAGAAGGCATCAAGTGAATTTGAAAAAGAAGTAAAATTAAGTTAGCGTGAAAGTTGTTTCAGCTTTAAAATGCTCTTGGCAGTAATACGAACGAGAAATCAATCAATAATTTGATCGAAGATTGTACAATGCTCCGTCATAGACAAAACCCAGACCCTATCAGCTGCAATATTAATGGCATTTTATTTTCAACTAAAAGGCCCAGTTCGTCTTCTAACTGGTGAGTCAACTGCATGGATTCGTGAAGGAGACATCACCATTCCCCTTGCAACAGCGTTGGGAGTTCTTTTTCAAACAATCGTAAAAGTCAGACAACAACGTTACAAGTGAGCATTTGGCACGCCGCCTGTGTGTGTGTGTGTGTTTCTTGCCAAAACAATGAACTAGCTTAGCGTCAGCATGTTGCATTAAAGCGCACACCCGCACACACATGTGAGGACGCAATAATCTATTCTGAGTTACCAAATGGTTGGCTCAACGAAACACAGTCATAAAGTAGTCGCACCGCTGGTGGACAACGAGGTGGTATGAGTATACACTCCTTTGAATTTCCCCTGACATTCAGTAGACCCGATGGTAAAAAATGTGTGGCCCCGGTGCGATTCGAACCCACATCTGCAGGAGAGGCTTTAATATAGCCAACGTTCTACCAGTTGCGCTACAAAGACACGTCGAGAGCTGGGAATTTAATGAAAGTTGGGTCTATTTACCCGTCTAGCCTACTGCTAGTATGGAATCCACCATTACGGATACAATCAGGTGAGCGCACAGGCAGGATTTCCCAAGCAATCATCTAGAATCCACCAGAAAGACTACTAGGCTCACCTAATTACTATGGGGTTTGGCAGATTTCAATAATTCAGCTAACCCGATGGTGAAAAATTCGCGACCACGGTGGAATTCAAACCCCCACAGCAGAGCAGGCTTTAATGCACTCTACCAGTGAGCTGAGAAGTCACGCCGCAGCTTTGAATTTAATCCTAACATTGCAATGGCGCATTAGTACCAGGTGACTCAAAAGTGACAAGTAAACACTTACTCATTCGAATTTAATTCTGACTGCAATATGAGGACATCAGTTATAATCACTGTGAGCATTCTCGAAATGCAGCCAATAAAAGCCATCCAAACAGGGTAGAAACTGCTGGGTTTTAATTACTTTTACTACACTAGGCAGCCATTTTAGCAGTCGGTTTTTGCTAGTCTGCTGACATAGCGTGCACTCATGCATGTACCTTGTGCAAAATGCCTTCATTCTGTTGAAAGGGCCAACCGCCTGCGCTTGTTGCACATATGAGTACAACAGAAATGCTTGCATACATTTTTTACTGCTCATTTTACGCTATAATCACAAGAAAGGTTTTTTCTGTGAATGTAAGACCGCAGTAATTTTCTCCCTTATTTTCCCAACCAACGAGGGCTGTTTCTCTACCCTCTGGTGACCTTTGGAGTGAGTTCAGGTCTTCATTGATTGCTGCAACTAATGCCATAACGTCGTCCACCGCCGACGACGAAATAAACGAAAAAAGGATTTTACACAAGCCACTGGAGTCTTCCCCGAAAGGGCCACGCCCAACTTGCTCATTTTCTTGTCCAGGCTGTTGACTGTTCTCACTCTCGCACGACAAGGACTTTACTAAGTACATGTTATCCCTTCCACCTGTCATTTTGGGAGAAAACAATGCGAAGATGCAAAAATGACCTTAGAAATCCCGTTACTACGCGCTAATACGCACTCTACTCATGACCATGACCTCATGCCCTTGCAGTTGAGTTGGAACATACACGCAAAAAGTACTACAACCACGCCCAAATTGCAGTACTTAAAATAAACCATTAAACGACTTCCTGGGAACAACCGAACGCTAGCTGAAACTGCTGGATTGGAGATTAAGTGGTCATCGAGGCGGTCGGCGTTGCTGACCGCGAACTTTACACCTGTGAAGAAATATTAGGTGGTCGGTCATTTCGTGCAGACAGTAATACCCAAAATAAATAAGCGCAACCTCCGATCGAGACGTAGAAAAACATGTGAATTTATTGTAAATTCAGTAATTAAAGTAAATGCATAAAAACATCGACTTATGCGCTCTTCGCAGGATTCAGTGGATGTATTGATGGGCCGAATAATTCCTAAAGTGAACTGTCATAGCGTGAGATTAGGTAGGTCTGTCTCTCTCAGTATCTCCTATCGTACTCAGTTAATTTCATATAAATAAGAGACTCTGGGACATTTCTGTCGAAGCTGCAGCTGAGTTACTTTAACATTCGAACTACTCACAGTCGCGGAATATGTGAACGATATCTCTACACCTGTTCCGAATGTACTCGGATACGATTTATATTCAAGCACCGATTTGTAAACTTTAACTGCACGAGGTTTAGGTGCAGAGCGAAAGGAAACGATTAACACACTGTAGTTTTCCCTGGCACCACAAAGACTGAACTGTGGGTAGAGGCCCTCCTGCATGAAAACGTCGATTTCCACTCATTGGTGAAGTTGAACCGACCGCTAGCAGAATTCACGTGTCCCTCTTCGCCTTTTTATTAAGCCTAATCACTCGGGCCCTGACAGCAGTGCTTAAGGCTGGATATGACTGGCAGATGCCTGCTTATAAACCAAAAATGGTAATTTCAGTCTCTCTGGTCTTTGCCGGCAAAACTATCTACATCGATTGCCCCCTTTGGTTTCTGTCCTTATCTTGCATAACTGTCCCTTAAATTCAGGAGCAAATTGTGACTGGTCCCGAAAGAAAATCGTTCGCCCTTTACTGAGTTCATCAGCATTGGCAAATAATAACCTGCTCATCTTTCTTGCATTTCTGAATGCTATCAAACTGTGAAGAAGGCGTGTCGAACACCAGATCAATTTATTTATTGTTATCAGCTTTCGAACTCTTACAGGAGCCCATCTTCAGAGATGAGAAAGCAACCAGCAAGAGGGTAATTATAGAAGCCATAGGCCAATCAACTGTCATTAATCATCAAGTTGTCAACGGGTTAGAAACAGCAATCGAAAAAGGAGAGCAATTAGCTGTCAATGTAACCCATCGACCTCAGGCGACAATACGCCTCCAGGTGATGCAACCTAAAGACAGACTGCCTCCTACAGAAACCGCTGCAGTTTTCTATAACAAAGTTGTAACGAGGGGGGCTGTAGCTACGTTGGAGAAACAGGCCGCAAATTGCAGACCCGCGTACACGAGCAAAAACTAGCGGCCCGGAGACCGGACCCATACTCGACCTTCAAGGAGCGACCATCGTAGGCCAAGGAACCTCGAAAGCCAAAAGGTTGACGCTTAAGGCATGGTACTCAGATGCCAGTTCTGTCAACAGGCATGTAGACTTGCCAGTGGCCTACAAAGTCTTGCGCCATTGTGTGGGAAACAGAAAGAACAAAGCCAAACCAAACGTAAGAATGGCAAGCGAAGAGGACACCACAACGAACTGACAGGAAGAGGGAACGGGGTTACCAGGATCCCCTACCGGTTGACAAGGCGGCACACAAATTTCTGTTCATGACCCCCAGCTCCACCGACAGCTAATTAGCATACACCACTATAATTGTCCCCTGACTACACTGACAGCTAATTTTCCTCCTCCCCATCATTTTTAGATTTCTGTTTCTAATCCCTTGACAACCTGATGATTTCTGACAGTTGATTGGCACATGGTCACTATAATTACTTTCTTGTTGGTTGCTTTCTTATTTGTGAAGATGGGCTCCTGTAAGAATTCGAAAGCTCAGAACAATAAATCAATTGATCCGGTGCTCGACATGCCTTCTTCTTCGTCCATGCAAATACTTGGATCGTGAACCTTCTCATTCATTCTCTGTAAAGCTCTCTTTGTATCCGTCAAGTTTTTTTGTACGGTAGCGCCTTTGTGGCACCAGGTACTCGGTGTCTTCTTCTCGAGATCAAAGGCCAAGGTGACACGACAGGAAATTATACTCTTTTATCACGAATAGAAGTGAATAGGCGTGCCCTAAGTTTCGTTGTAAAGAAGAAGAGGACGCGATCTCCGGAACGGCAATTTTATTCTTCTGAGCTTTCGGCTCCATACGAGATGCCATCGTCGAGCGGTGTGGAGTCGAAAGCTCAGAAGAATAAAATTGCCGTTCCAGAGATCGCGCCCTCTTCATCTTTATGCTATTGTATGTCCTGTAGCCCAAGGTTAGAAGAGGCATCACTCCAGCGAAGTCGTGGGGACCGAACAAGTGGAGCGAAACAGATAACTCAGCGATAATGCATGGGAAAACTCTCCAGACAATGCGGACGAACGGTGTTTAGTTCGCATTCCACCATAACATTCTACTCGACATTCGGAACGAAGTCTCTCGCCTGCAACCACCACTGATGCGTTGATAACACCTTCATCGTTCAAAAACTTTGAAAGAAGCATCACGAAAGGTTGATCAGTGGTTTCAAAACGTTCCCTGATTTAATCATCCTAGTCGTCAGTACCATAGATGTGAACGGATTTGAGGTGCAATGTGATCCTCAGGCATCCAACTGCGCGTACTCGACATTGTATGGACCGTGAAAACTTGCAGTAGGACATGCACGTTAACCAGGAGTTTTGCTAATAGCTTCCAAACGAAGTCTCAGTTTCCTGGCTACAAGGCTAAATCTCAACAGAATATTTTTAAAATATGACGCTGGCAGTAGCTTTTTAAAGTTTCCGCTTATTTGAGCACTCATGAAGAGTTTCCAGAATAAGCTTCATTAACTATTTTTCAGCCAATATTTAGGCCTTCAATAGTAGCCTATAAGCACATAAGGACCGGTATTTGACCTTTACAGCTTATAATGTGCAAGCTCTAGGGCGGGCATGAGCGCGTGCCAACTGGCGGTAAGTTATATGGAACCTGTCATTGTCACGCCGCCACCACCACCCCTTCTCATCTCAGAAGGTCACCAGGCTTTCTTCAACCTACAGTCTGCCGTCTGCAAACGCCATGACGTGAGAACCGGTATTTTCAGTGGTGCTTTTAATAGCGAGATCCTATCTGCCTTAATCCCTCGAATTTCGAAAACCTAGCTTGCCTCGGAACACATGTCTGGACTTTTCTCGAAAATGCTACAAGTAGGTAACTAACCACTTTCATATTCAACATAGAGGCCCATTGTCTAGTTCAGTGCACCTTTGTCTAGCGGTCTTCTGAAAATTCTTCCATGCAAAACCGACGATTATAACTGTAACGGAAAGTAATATCGTCTTTTTTACAATGCCACTCCCCAAACTGTTTGTCTGATCTGGAATGTCATGAGTATTGTTGCGCCTACTCATAATGAACGTTCGATTGCTCATTCTAGTTCTGATAATGTTGCATAAATGTAATTGCCCCCTTTTTAAACTTCTGAACACATCAACCAAGTAGTGTTAATATAACTGACAGCATGTTTTTTCTTTACACTAAAATTCAAAGTGGCCGAGGAAGTTTATGACCCAAGAAAAACGAAATCAACCGATTAGATGCAGTGTTTGTCAGCCAGTTTTGTTCTTCTAGTTATACACTAAAGACCTTTCCAACATTTGGAGAAAGGAACTGCCTTCTTAACTGATTGACCCCACTGACTGATTTTTATCAAAGAATCACAGCTGTCACATTTAAATCTTATTAATCCGTGAGTCAACTTTTTACAAAAAATAAGGCAAAGAAACGAACATGCTCATCTTTTTTATCCTAGTTCTGAGCAAAAAGGGGTTATATCAGTCCGACTATCAAGCATATAGAATAAAGATCATATATGTCGCTACTGCCAGCCTTCTTAGAGCTGGTTATGGATGTGAGTTTGAGTCAAACAGCTTATTTGGATTCAGACCGAAGGGAAGAATTTGCTGTACAGTTGACTGTGGCTGCAGTTACCAAATATTTGTTTTTTAGGAAGTAACCTACAGGAAGTGGGGAATCTTGAACGATCAGTAGCATAGCATCAGGTTCCAGAAACATTTCAAAACGCAAAATTAAAAGAAATTAAGTGTAATGGCGATTTTTAGCGTTGAGAGCACAAGTACACGGAAGTAAATCATTTTGTTCTGATCACTGCTGCCTCTACCTGTTGACCTCAGACGCCTCTCGGTAAGGAAGCAAAGAAACTCTCGTGACCTGAAGAGGCCTTAGTGCTAAAGTACATGCTAACCCCCAAGAAACGGAACCTTAGACATCAAATCTTCAGACGCGCAGCGTACCTTGATTCAATCGATGAATTTGTGCTCACACTGGCGGTACGAATGCACTTAGCTCCAAGGGCCGGTGACGGGAGTCGTTACTGGTTTGTCTTACGGATACCAAAAAACGTAAGCAGCTGCCGGGCTTTTTACCTCGGTATTGAATCATATGTTTAACTACACAATATCTGGAATTTGTAGAAAAACTATCTGCCCACTTGAAAGCGACCTACTTCGATCATGAAAACGCATAGCTTAATCTCACCATGATTACAAACGGTTAATCGGACTCCTGTTTGAGATGGACTCTTCGGTTCAATGCCCGCAAGCAGACCGATGTGTTGCCGTGACTGACCTTGCTTGACAGGACCCAGATACCATTTGCTTGAGCCCAGACTGGGGCCCCAGCTTGCACATTGCACAGAGAACTAGGTGGTCTACGGTCTGCTGGAGGTCGCCAGCCCCCCAGGTCACGTTAATCGATCGGTCTCGTCGTGCAAGTGCTGAGGGCGAAAGAGCAGGACGGGCCGTTGGGGGGGGGGGGGGGGCGGGCCAGGCAGTTGCAGCCGCTTTGGCGCCAGATGAACATGTGGGCTTGACCGGCTCGTTTCAGACTAAGGTGGATCGTCTGGTCGTGCAGTTCACGTCACTAACTCGCACTTACACGAGACAGCGGCACGCCAGGTGTAATGCTGTAGTTGCAGCACTTGTCGAGACAAACCAAACTAGGAGTTAATAGCCTAACAATATTCACTTTCAGCTGGTTCCAAGACGGAAACAAAAGAATGGTAGGGTCCAGATAGCGGAAAAGTAGCGAAGCACTGCTTATTCATTGTAACTCTACGAGCAGTGTGTGTGTGTCAGTCAACCAATTAAAAATAGAAACCAGAGGATTTACCTAAATGGTTGAATTTCCTGAAATTCAAGGTGGCAGTGGTTGATTTTCTCATGATGCAAAATACGGCGAAGCGTAGATTGTTGCTTCTGCAGACGCCGAACAGTGTAGATGAACAATTTTGTCCGAATTTCTCAAGAATTTTAGTACAACTAGCATTTATAATGCGGGGAATAAAGGGCTGGTTTTCGAGCCATTGTCGGTTAGAAATATTTGACAGCGTGAAGTTGGAAAAACCGTGCCTAGAAATGCTAAGTGGCGGCGGTTGCCTAATAACACAGGTCTTGGTGGTTCAAGTGATCTTGAATTGGAGACTTCTGCGTTCTATGCTGTGCTAACAAGAACGCGTGGAAATTTTCCGACCTACGTAATAGCTCCCTAATAGTTTGGGATTCAGTAATGTTGTGGGGATTTTTAATTTTATCCTGCTGTTTTTGGACAATAATGCGAAGCTATCTCAGATGGATCATTCCAGAAACATAAACCTGAAATGTCTTCCCATGGTACCATTTCTGAGCATGCCCGATGGACGTGGGAATCACAGGAATGCCAAAAGCTTCATCTTAGAAATTGAGAAATGACCTACATGAAGTTAAAGAAGTCTGTTGGCACCCTCCTTAACGGCGAACAACTGTAACGAAGTTGCTATTCTGCAAGCAATACATTTTCTTTGGATTCTTTTAATTATTCGAGAACTGCCAGTGAAAATTTCAGAAGATAAAAAAGCGAACATACGTTCCTGCTCGATAAATTCTCATCAGGCCTATACATTTATATCGTAATTCAGTAAATAACCATGCGAGTTGGTAGAAAAAAAATAGTGGGGTTTTCAGGAGAGGTGGGGGGGGTAATCGGGATCAAAAAAACTGATCAGCGTTAAGGGGGACTGGTAGCCGAGAGGGGTGATAGCTGTGGGCTGTTGGATTAGCGACATTCGAATTGCAGACCTTAAGAGAATTTATCGCCAATTTATCTTCTTTTTTCTAGCGAATGTTGACTAAACGTAAACAATGTATCAGTTTATAACGGCTTAAACCACTGTAATTTGCGGAATCGTACCTTTGATTGCCAGAAACAAACTGCAATGAGGATAAAATGGCTTCGGAAATATGGCACGTCAAAAAATGAACGGTAAAGAAGCGTCGCATAAGGCTAACAGTCTTTCATACGAAGATGTGCATGACACTTCGAGAACGGGAGCAGTGCGTAATTTGTAGAGATCCGTCAGACCTTACAAACAGGTTAGGATGGAGCAGTTGATTGGCAAGAACGTCAGACACTGTTATTTTGTGCGGTACGACAACGAAATTAGTCATTTTTATATGAAATCGCATGCATGTGAGAGCGTGTTTAATTGTGACACAAAATGTGCACGTCAAGATACTTGACATTTTTCTTAAAAGTACCATTTGGTATGCTCTTCTGTCTTCCTGCCGCAAGCACGCTCAAAAGTACTGCAGCAGGCTGTAACTCCTAACGCTGGTTTATATTCTTTTGCCAAAACACGACAACTTTTTGCATACGATCTACGCCTTTTACTTAGCAGCCGTATTATCTGGTTCTAGTAATTTTTCCTCCAACAGAAATGGTACCACTCATGGTTTATTTGTTCACCATAAGTTATTACATTTTAACTAAGGGAAAACTACTTCTCAACGGTTCATAGGATTTGATCACAATGTTAGTCATCACGGTTAACCGAGTTAATTGCCGCATGAGTAATGCTTAGAGTATATTCAGATTGGTTGCAAGGTTCTTAATTTATTTATCTGTGATAGTGAACTTATAAGTCGCTGAGTTTCCTCCTTGACCCGCCTGATGGTGAAATTTACTTCAAAATCACCAAAACTACTGCTGTAACATTCGATGGAGTGAAAATAAAAACGTATGAAAAGGGGTCTGCCACCTGGATCCCTTTGTAGTTCGCATCAAGGGAGGAGCGGTTAAGAAATGATTTGCACTGATAGGAGGGGGCCTGAGTGAATTTTAAGGCTGCTTCGCTTCCGTTTATCTAACTGGATATTCTTTTAAATGACCCATTGGTTTTATTTAAAATAAACATATTTGCCCAGACTCGACCTCTCTTATCGGCTATTAACCAGTGCAAATTCCACAATTCTGATCTGCATGTTGCAAATAATATCGCAGTCAGCCCTGTGTGCACGAAAGTCGCTGACGTCCAATCGTCTGTTCCTAAAGCTCATTAATGTCATGCTTCCAATACTCATAGAAAAAACTCGGGTGCATTCCAGTTCAAACAATGATAGCCTCCGCAGAACCTTTTTGCCTTTTGAGCTATGAACGTTTTTTGCTTAGACCAAAGAAACTTTTCAGCTGATTAACCATCTACGATAATTCAAAGGTCGTCAAACTAGATTTAAACTTTGTCAGGCCTATTATAGATGACTTTTGGAAGCCGCCTCTTTCCGAGATGAGCTATTGGAAAATCTCGTAATGTCGCTGGCCTCCGAACACACTAAGCAAATATAAAATAGTTCTGGGAGAAGATCAAGAGACTTACCTTGTGAATAGGGCCGGATCTTGTTCTGCGAGCACCAGAGCGCTGCAATCGCAATCCACTACCATGCTACTGATTCGAAGACCCCTCGTCCTGTCTTCGTTAGCCCACTGTATAAGTGAACTCCATGGCAGGGTAGAGAGATTTGAGTTGACCACTTCCAAAACTCGAAGCATGGGCAAGGAGGTAAGAAACCCTTCTGGCATCGGGGAGGCGTTTGCGTTGAGCAGTTCTAATTCTGTAAGAGCACTCAAGTTGCCTACGGCGTTGAGGTCAACGTCTACTTTTCCGACTACTTTCAGTTCATTGAGAGAACTCGATAGACCAGTGAGAGTTTTTGCATCAAGAGCTGCACTACCTGTCACGCCCTGAAAAGTCAGCTTCCTTAGTCGATTTGGTCCACTTAGTCTGCTGAAAAAGCCATCTTCGATACGAGCTATCTTGGAAGAACGAATCTCGATCTGCTCAATGGCCCTTTCTGGAAAATCCCCTTCAGGACTCGACAACCACGCGTCATCCGGCAGCCGGTGAATGATTACCTTATGAATGCCTTCTTTCAATTCATCGGGTTGAGGCAGCTGTCCTTGACACATGAGTATTTGCCTAAAGCTTGAGCATTGTCCATACACGCAGCAGAAAAGAGAGAACAAACTGCAGAACAATCGAAACTGCTGACCGACTCCAAAATCCATCCCCAAAAGTTCGATGCCTCGAAGTGAATCTCACAGAAACAAAAATCCACAATTGCAAACACCAGAATGTGTTGACCTGGCCTGCTGCAGCTAATTTCAAAAAGTAAAGGTTAGCTAATGAAAGACCTACGAGCTGAGCACTGGTAGCAGTGTTGTAACACAAATGCAAGAAATTTGATTGAGTCATCACGTACCAACCAATCCGTCAAAGCGGTGAACGTCTTTCAACTCCGATTGGCTGAGAGCCAATGAGGCCTGTGGGGTGAAATGCGCGCGAATGATGAGGCGGCAGCTACTAACTGCTCGTTGGCGAGAGCGCATTTCAGTGCGCGCATGCATTGCCCGCACACGTGTGCCAGTTAACCGGTACATCGCAGCTTGGCCCACACTGGATTACCGCATAATTTAGTAGTGCCGAAAATTTTGCACATGCGCAAATCGCGCAAACAACGAAATTCACACAAGCAGGTTACGAAAAATAGGAGTTTTTTTACAGAAAATACTTACCTGAGCAGGCGAGGGACACCGAAATGTGTTTATGTCCAACCGTTTTTTCTGGCGCCATCTCATAAGAGCCCTGCAGTTCGGCTTCAGCACAAAACTTAACGCACCTTTTCTGCCTTCTCATTAAATCCAGTCGATAAAAATTCCCTCTCACCGAGAGAAATGGGACAAATGGCCAATCAAACTAAATATGACAAGACACTTCTAAGGAGAACATACATAAGCAGGAGGAATATGTTTTTTTGAGATGATAGCGCCACGCTAATTTATCAAGGAAAACTGATTGCCTCGGCAAGGGTAGTTTTCAAAAGAGGACGACTCCAAAAGCAGTAATATATCTAACAGCGTATAGAGGTAAACGTTTGCACTAACGTATAACTACAAGATAATCCTTTCAATGTAACGTAAGGTGCGAATGTATAGCGACAGCCTTTGCGACAGATAGTGTATTCATCGCGCACCGTGAGAACCAACACTGTCGGTGTTGACGATGGCAACTGTGTGTTTCACAGCAGGCGGGAAGGAAGTACCATGCTTTGCGCGTGAATTAGTTGACTTGCACTGCGTCTACCACCTTATCTCCTCCTCATCCCTTGGGTCCAGGCTGATTACTAAATCACCAAGACCGGAGGCGGGCGAGAGCGCATGAAAAAAGCCCTTTTGGAGTCTGACTCTCAGTTCGTTACACCACACAGGAGGTATAGGCTGAACGCACGGTCTGATTCATCCCGTCAGTTGGCTACCTCACAAACCAATGCTTTTATCGCGCCATGATAGCTCCATGCGCATCAGAGTATGCAAAGAAATCTACGACCGCTAAGCTGTTGATTTCACTTTTTATTCCCATTCACACACCCAGTGGACAGGGCGCCGAAGATCTTGCCTCCTTCTCCGTGTATGTCGCTGCTTACAAGCACTTGTTGCCCGGTATTGGGTTTTACCATGCCTGTTGTAGAGGCTAATGAGGAGAGGCGTGGTATTGTGGTATGGCTAGCGGTGTTTTGCCGCAAATTTTTGTGGAGGCGTGTGCGGCTAGAAGCCAATGCGGAGTCCTAATTGGGACAGTGGGAGCGGGTGTGGCGACTATATGTCGGAGTCCCAGGCACTGATTCACCAGTCTCTATATGATGGATTCGCACATGACCAACAAGGCCGATGCATGATGCGTATGTGCGGTGGCAGTGATGGCAAGATAGATCTGGAGATACTGAGCGAACAGTAGCGGTACTGAGGAAGAAAATGCGATCACTGGAACAAGCGTTTTATTTGTCTGACGTTTTGGATTCCGTCAGGAATCCTTAATCATAGATGATGATAATGTAGGCATGGTCATGCGCAGATGAGGTAGTAGTGAGTAGTGGTACTGTTGTTGAGAAGTAGAAGACGACTCGATCGCTGGGACAATAGGTTTATTTACCTGACGTTTCGAAATCCATCGCAGATTCATCATTAGAGGCTACGCAAATACCGCCAGATAATTGACCAAGAAAAGACCAAATGCTGTGAGTTAATGGGCGAAGACAGCGTAAAACCGTTTTAGCAGACAGTGCTTGAACGAGCCCCTGACAAACAAGCAATTCATGAAGCGACACTGGAGAAGAAATTCTGCAGATTTCAGAATCCAACGTCATCTAGAAACGACATATTGTTAATGTTGTTGTTGTTGCTGGTGTGATGGTGGTCAAATCTACAGGAGGGCTGATGATGGGATTGTTAATCAGTGTGCAGGATGTGATAGATGTGTCAATATCTCGGTGAATTCCATTGTCTTAGGTACGTATAGGACCGAGTAAGCATATGCGTTGAGTGAATGTGCGAGAGCTGTGGAGACAGCGGTCTGTGTTGTTTATTGATGCTCTAGGGACTAGTTTGTCAGGCTTTGTGTGACAGCTTCCCAATTGAATAAGCTGGCCGATGCGTGATGTGAATGTGCGATTAGGATCAAGCCCCCATTGCTTGTGGAAAGGGTGGGGATGGTGTAGGTAGCAGTTGGTCGGTCATCGGAGGGGGTCTCAGAGGTGGTTGGAGTGAGGAGAGTGGTGTCGGTAGTGGTCGCTGCTGTGATCGACGCGGGGATTGCGGCTGGGAGAATGCTACCGGTGATTGAGGACGGCGCGGCATCGGAAATTCGACCACTGGTGCGGGGGCGGTCGCCATCGTGGGGCTGAAATCAGGGCGACTGTATGAGTGTTTGTCGATGCATAACATCGACGTGTTCGGGCATTGTTGCATTGTGTTAGAAGATTTTCGACGATATCGATTCGCGCGCGGAAGGTGCGTTGGCAGCCTGGACATGTTGGGAGGCCTTAGGCTTTGGCAGCGTGGATACGACGAGCTCGTGACCTCCGGGCCGCCTTTGACTTTGGCAGCGTAATAATTCTACGCCCCATCGCACAGTCAACTTGTGTCCATGTATGCGTAATGAAAAGGACAGTTTAGGCATGGGATGCAATGCACTATGTCATATTGCTCCTTGGGATTATGCCAGTTTTTGATTTTTATCTTCCTGCTTTGAATGGTAGCTTTAGGCTGGTGTGCAAGCCCAACACCCAGTTCCGCAACATTGCACTCAGTCGCTTCTGAGGCGTCCCTGATATATAGCGGCACGTGCCATATCCTTGGTGGTGTTCCTCTTTGGGACCATTGAAGCCGAAAGCGTCGGTTTTGACTTAAGAACGGTTTTCATTTTGTAAACATTGGTGGCTGAGATTACGGGTCTCACGTACTTTTTCCTCTAGCCTGCTGCAAGGAGTCTGAATCCGATTCATTTCAGTCGAGGTTTTTTAAGGGAAAGATATGTGAACATCTTTGAGCTGCCTATTGGTAACAACGGGGATAAAATGCATCGACAAGAAAAATTCAGCAAAAAAGGCAGTTTACGTAATTGCAGGCGAAATGCGAGCATTTGTCGGTTAGCCGCAAAGTGTACACATACACGCCTACTCTTTAACAAAGAGTAGTAAAACTTCATCTAATTCATTTGATCGCATAGGCTAGTGTGGTTGAAGAGCTCCTTTGAAAGCCAGTTAATGGTTGCTGTGAGGATTTCCGTTGAGGTCTTGGCCCTCCTGCAAAAAGTCCTGTCAATTTCCTTCCCAACACCTGCGAAGTTTTTGAAGGGTCGATCTTATCCCTTCACCTTCTCTCCCTCCACACTGACGATCTAAGATAGCCAAATGACCTTCCGAAAATTCGCAAACAGGGGTTGCTCTTGGATATGAGACGCTCACCTTATCACACCATTACCAAATGGCTGGTAAAAATCTTGAAGCCACTTGGAAGTGACCTATATTCTCGAAGCTTGAAAGACACATTTGAGTTTGTTGAAGTTATAAAGGATATGAACGTTGGTTGAAGTAAGATGCTCTCATTGGAGGTATCATCACTTTTTACTAACGTACTCGTGGTAAAAACCATAAACTACCTCTGTGACGTTATCCGGGGCATGAATTACCGGATAAGTATACCCGTGGAAACCCTCAAAGAACTTCTTACGCGATGCACACAAAAGGTACAATTTCTCTGCAATGGTCGGCTTTACAGCCAGATAGTATGGCGATAGGCTCACCACATGGTCCGTTTCTTGCAAATGGCTGTATGGGCAGGATCGAGAAAACAAGCCTAAGGAACACCATCAATGACCTTGCATTTTACGGTCGATGTGTGGATGAAAATTTCTGACTGACAGACTATAACGCTGAGACTGACGCCCTAGTCGCGAAGTTAAACAGCGCGCATCCATCACTCAAATTTTCTGCAGAGAATGAGAAAGACGATGAAATTGCGTTCCTTGATGTCCTTTCGCGAAGGCAAGATGATGGATCTATCCTGCATAGGGTATTCCGAAAGAAAACTTGGACGGGACAATACACCAACTTTCACAGTTTTGTTCCCCTAAATATAAAACGAAATCTAGCCCAGAGATTAGCAGCTAGGATACGACAGATCTGCTCTTCTGCAACTGTCGAAGCTTAACTCCAACAACTGCAGCACACACTTATTGAAAATGGATACCCGGAAGGGTTCATCCTCAGGAATATTGGCAAACGCGCCTAAAAGCCTGCTACCTTAAACGCTGAAAAGAAAGACGTGCTCATAAAACTGCCTTTCTTAGGTGCTGCAACAAGTGAGCTGATCAGAGAAGACCTGAGGAGTGCAATTGCAAGTGCTTTCCCCCACAGCGAACTTACGGGTGTTCTTCATGAACTTTCTCCTCCTACAATTGGGAAGTAAAGACTGACTCCCGCTGAAGGCCACATCCATGTGCATTTACTCTTTTACTTGCTCCTGTGGAGCAAGATACATCGGGTGCACAACGAGGCACTTCGAAAAGAGGATACGTGAGCAAATGCCAGCCTGGTTAAGTAGAGATGAAACTAGATCGATCTCGAGTTCTATTCTTGCACATCTTGTCGATACGAAACATCGACTCGACACTAACGAAGCCTTTCAGGTTGTCTACCGTACATCAACTAACTTTTTCAAGTGCCTGCGCCAATGGGTGCTTGCAACAGCCGAAACAGTGGCTATACGGCTAGCGAATCCAGTTTTGTGTTGTCAAAAGACGCTGACCCAAACCCGGCCGGCCCGAACGCCAGCTGGCGATCGGATTTCGCCCCCACGCCCTAGTGACAGTCAATCGCTTCGTGCAAATAGCAGCAATTATCATGCCATGTATCTGACCTCTGACCAACTCCCACAGCCTAACTCAATTCCTACCCCTCCTTGTCCCACCAACACAGGACCCTCTGCGCGCCGAGCTAACGATGCGGGCGGCGTGTAAATGATAAATTTTAATCAGAATACACTATTTAACCCCGTTTACCTGTACAGGCTTCATTTCCCCTGCAAATGTTTTGGCCTGATGAAAATTTGCTCAAAACATATGCTTGGCAAATTGACCTCTCAAAGGAATATTTGTACACAAAATAAGCTGATGATATGGTTGTTGGTAACGCCCTCAAAAATCAGACCAATCTCCAGGTTCTGAACGATTGTCTGAACCACGTAGCGGCATGATAGTTTGCCAATGACCTTCTGCGGAATAATTAGAATTCAGTATATTACGTTTCTAATTACGACCCTCTCCCAGCCCTGACTCCTTAGATATCTTAGCCAAAGAGGTGTCCTCTTTTCGGCACCTAGGTAGTACTCTGACATCTAATCGCTCATTTTCTCTTCGGATCGAAACCCTTTTATTAAATTTGTAAACTTATATAGTATATCCATCAAATGCGTTCCTAGCACAAACCTCAAGTCTTAATTCGGTGATTTGTTTAATGCCTGCGTGCTCCCCTCATTATCTACGGCTTTCTGGCTATTAATTCAACCCTGCTTAAAAATAATTCGTGTCTTTTAAACGTCTCCTACGAATGCTCTCTTTAGCTGTCGGTGCTTAATAAGTGCATTTAGTTGACCTTATAATACATCGACATTTTAAAACCGTCAATCACTTCGCTGATCGAATTCTTCACGAGGTCTCCCAGCCCTCCACTCTGACCTAATGACTGCGAAGCCTTCTCGCACCGTACGCCAAGGCTTTCGACTTATCTCCTGGCGTATATCGGCATAACAACATTATTTACTGCTATTTCTAGCACGCTACCTCACGTGTACAGAAAGATAAATCCAGAAGCGGAGGTTGAATCTGTCTGCATAACAGATGTGTATTTTATTTAAAAGTCTAGCAACGGATCAAGTTGTTTATTCTTCTGAGCTTTCAGGCTCTTGGGGGAGTCCACCGTCAGAGATAAAGCGTCTACGAAAAGCAAGCGACAGTTATAGGGGGTAGGAGCCAATCAAGCGTCATGGGGTAGGGGGGGGGTTGGAGGGTGGAAGAAGGAAGGGGGGGAGGGAAAGTCCACCGTCAGGGCTAATAGCTGCCAAGAGAACAAGCGACAGTTGTGGGGGGAGTAGGAGCCAGTCAAACGTCATACGGGCAGAGAAAGGAGGGGGGGGAGTTTGAGAGGGGAGAGGGGGGTCATTAATCAACAGTGTCCGCCGCGCGGGTGGTCCTGCGGAGAGCGACATATGCGGGCACCAACTCAATACTTCTGTTCACTGAGTTGTCATCCGAAGCCCAGGCTTCAATTAGCTCGCGTTCGGTCTTGCCCTCGGCGTGAGCAATTATCCTTGTCGCTGCGACGTTAAAGTCGTGGCCCGTCTCATGGGTGTGGGCCGCCACGTGGGACAGTTCGTCACCCAGCCTCACAGCCCGTTCACGCTCATTTATGCGTGATCCCAGCATGCGTCCAGTTTTCCCTGTGTAGTTACAAGGGCAGCGTGAACATGGGATGCGATACACTACCCTAAATTGTTCTGTAGGGTTCAGCTGACCTTTTTTTCATAACCTGGCTGCGCATGGTAGCCTTGGGACGGTGTGCAATTCCGACACCCAGTTCCGCAGCGATGCGCTCGGTCGCTTTTGAGACATTATTGATGTACGGTAGAGCGTGCCATATTCACGGAGGTTCTTCACTTTGGGCCCTCCGGGGCCGAACGCGTAGGCAGCGGCTCATAAATGCTTTCAGATAACCATTCCGCATGAGCTGGTCGCTAAGGTATCGGGCTTCGTGTGCCTTGTCTTCGGGCCTACTGCAGTGGGTTTCAATTCGTTTAAAGAGCGTTTTTACACAGCTTCGTTTGTGGGCAACCGGATGGTTGCTGTTAAAACTGAGAAGTTGTGTCGTGTTAGTTGCCTTCTTGTAGACCGTCGTCTCAATTTCACCGTTGGGTGTTCTCTTGATGAGGACATCCAGGAAAGGCAGCTGCTGCTCTTGTTCTTCTTTCCGCTTGAATTATATGTCAGGAAATATTCCATTGAGCAAGTCATGGAAGTTTTGCAGCATGTTTCTCTTGAGGATAACAAACGTGTCGTCGACGTAGTGGCACAAGAATACAGGCTCATTTTGGGCGAAGGCGATGTGTTCTAGCTTCTGCATAACCAGTTCTGCCACTTAGCAGAAGATCGGGGAGCCCATCGGCGTTCGTTTGATCTGTTCGGACGTTTCTTTCGCAAAGGTAAAGTACGTTTTCAGGCAGAATTCGAATAAACTCATAAGGTGTTCAATTTTGAGTGGGCACTGAGCCTCATCGTATGCCTCTTCGAGTCTCTTGCGCAAGACTACGTGCGCCAGATTTGAGGGTTTGGTATCAATAAAGAAGTCACATGATTTCGTCCGATTGAATCTTGCACTTGTACTTGTTACGGCTTTGATCATGCCTGATCACGCCAGCCTCAATGATGTCCCGAACGGTACCTCTCCATGCGGAGCGATTGGCGGCAGCGGATCTGGAAAGCTCCCCCCAGTCTCTTCTCCAGTGACGGAGACCGAAGATAGAAGGTCCGAGGACTGCTTCCATGTCTTGAGGGACGGTGTCGAGCCAAGTCTTCAACTGCCCTCCTCTTCAACATTTCCAGGTGGGCTGCGGTGGTGGGCGGGGGGCAGCATAACAAAGCTTGTTGGGCGAACGGCGGACGCCTTTCTTGAATGGCCTGAGATATCCTCGTGATACGATCGCAGTGGATGCGGACTGTCTCATTTGAGATGAAGTCGCTATACTTAACTCGCAGGATCGTCCTCAGGCATCGGTGGTCAAAGACCTCCAGTCTTCGCTCATCTTCAGCGCGCACAGCCAAGCATTCACATCCATAGAGGAGGACTGACCGGATAGATGCACGGTATACACGAATATTCGTGGCGATGGAGATGTTACGTCGCATCCATAGGCGCCTTCGAAGGATCGAGAAAACCCAGCAAACGGCATCGATACGGGAGACAATGTCGTCCTTACTCTGCCCATTCAGTAGCAGCCTCGCCCCGAGGTATTTAAAGCTGTCTACTTCTTCAAGTTGATGGCCATTAATCCCCAGGGGTGCCTTTTCCTGGTCAGGGATGCAGCTCGAGAACAACTTAATCTTTCCGGCATTTATGGACATGCCAACCGACATAAATATCTCATTTAACCGCTACACTACCGACTGTAGACCACTAAAGCTTGAGGCTATCAGCGCAATATCATCGGCGTAGTCAAGATCAGTTAGCCGGCATCCGGGTGCAAGCTCAACACCGTCCTCTGCATGTAGGGCTTTGCCGAGAATCCAGTCAATGAGGTATTAAAAAGAATGGGCGAAAGGACGCAGCCCTGTCGGACACCAGACCGGATATCGAACGATTGAGAGAGATTGTTGTGGACCAGGACTCGTGCGGTGGTTGACCGATAGTAGGCCTTAATCGTGGCAATGAGTTTGGTCGGTACTCCATCCAGTTCCATTATTTGCCACAGGGACTCACGATGGATGGAATCGAATGCAGCGGTGAAGTCGACAAAGCAAAGAACCGTCGGTTGCTGGTAGCTATGGCGGAATTCTAGAGTGCGCCTCAGTGTGAATATTTGATCAGCACATCCATGCCCAGCTCGGAATCCGGCTTGGTTGGGTCGTGTCCTGGAGTCACGCACAGACTGGAAGCGCCTGATAAGAACAACAACGAAGATCTTTGCAGCATAATCGATAATTGGTAGTTCTCGCATCTTGTATTATCTCCCTTCTTGTGGACAGGTACAAGGATACCTGAGCCCCAGTCATCGGGAACGGCCTCTTCTCGCCACGCCTGTACAATCACCTCACGGAGCCGAGGAGCCAGGGTGTCGACACGGGACTTGTAGATTTCTGCAGGAATACCGTCCTCTCTGCACGCCTTGTTGTTGCGTAGCCTCTGCATTGCATCGGTAATGTCGTCTTTGGAAGGGACATCACACGACACTACGTAGGCAGGAGAGGATTGAAACTACGCTGTGGCGGAGAGGGAGAGTGTGATGGGTTGCTCGTCAAAGTTGAGTAGGTGCTCGAAATGTTCACGCCAGCGATCGATCTTGGCCGATTTGTTAGCAATAAAACCTCCATTCACATCGCGAACAGAATCACAGAGTGTCGGGGGCTTACCACTAACTTGGCGGATGATTTGGTACAATTTTCGAGTGTCATCAACATTAGAAGCCTGCTCCATCGAAGTCGCCGTTTTGAAACAATACTCTAGCCGACTTTGCTGTCAGCTTTCGAAGTTTGCGGAAGGAGGCATCGTTCCGGGACCTGGCTCGAGTCGTCTCGGCCGACAGCTGCAGGGTTCTTCCGCTGATCCAGTCACTGTGGTGCCGCTGAGTGAATCCGAGAATTTTCTCAGCTGCTTCATAGACAGATGTCCTCAGAGATGGCCACTTGCTACTGCTCTCGTTGTCAGCCTGGGTCATAAGACGGGACCGGATTTATGTGCTTAGAGCCTCGGTAGTGTCGTTTTGCCGGAGCTTTGCGACATCAAGGCGTCTCGCCCGTGGCATTTTGGGCGCAGATGAGAGGTCAACCTTCAGGCGCGTGCGAACGAAAGCATGGTCAGACCCGTGGACGTTACCAGTTTCGGCGCCCCGCATCGACCTGCTATCGTGGACCCAGCTGCGAAACCATGAACCAACTGGAATGTAATCGATCTGACTGGCGGTACGGCCATCGTTCGAATACCAAGTCAGTAGATGTTTGTGACGATGCTGAAAGCATGTGTTGGTAACAAACAGTCGGTTGTGTTCAGCAAACTGCAGCATCCTCCCACCATTGTCCGTTCGAGAGCCAAGCCCAAAACGACCAAAAAGTGGGTGTTTGTCGGGTCAGAGGGCCCAGTCCGGCCATTCCAGTCCCCGGCAACAATTAGCAGATCACATTGAGGGAGTCTTTCGACTAGCTCCTGCAGCTGCGAGTAGAAGTTGTCTTTGTCCTGTTGTTTAGCCGCCGATGTAGGTGCATGCACAGATACGACCAAGATGTTCGTAAAATGGCCTTTTAGTCGAACATAGGCCATTCGGTCGTTGACTGGTTCTCACGCCGGTAGTACACAGTTGGCTTGTTCCGAGAGGGCAATAGCCACACCGTGTCTACCAGATGAGTCACTCGGACCACCGTGATACAGGGTGAGATGGGAATTGACCCCCGGGATTTTGAGTTCTCGGGCGCCTGAATCGGGGAGTCGGACTTCGGATAGGCAACAAACATCCACGTGATATTCATGGAGACTGTGCGCCGTCAGACTTAGAGTACCATGTTCTAGAAATTCTCGCACATTCCAGCATCCGATACCAAGAGTCCGTTTTTTGTTGAGCAGTCCAGCTTACATATTATTCGGCTGCACCGCCAGACAAGTGTTGCGGAACGCGTCGGTTCCCGCGCACGCCACAGCTTTGGTTATAGTCGAGTAAGTAGACATGAGGTTTCTTGGGAATTTTGAATACAGGCGGGTCCCCAACGGTTGCTTGGATTATTTGTTCGAGGTTGTCTCCTCTAGCACTTTGGCTCAAGAATCTAACCACAAGGTAGTGGTGGTGATGGTGGCAACCAAACCTATTTAATGGTGGTTCACGCTTGCCAAGTCACAGTGTCGTCATGGGGACTTACGGCATTTTATAAGACAATCGGTGCGCCAGACCTTAGCCCACCGCGCCCTGGATCGTTCGATCTCGGAGGTCTTCAAGGAATTGAGAGGCTGATTGAGCTGAGGTAGTCGAGTCGCCTTGGAGGAATTTCAATTTTCTATGCATCCACTTTGCCAAATTATAAGTAGGGCTGCCTTTAAGGACAACAATTGGCCGAAGTTGGACATTCGATTTGTGAATTTTTGGCAGTCCGTAGAATCAGGCCAGAGCGGTATCTGTTAGTTTCATTTAGCGCCACTCGTTCGTCGTGATCACATTCTTCTGCCGATATTCTCTGAGTAGTTTGGTCGGTTCTGCCTTAAGCATGCAAATACCTGGAACGCGAACGTTCTCATCCATTTAAAAGTCTAGATTTTCATGCATTTTGTGAATCTATCTCGTGGTCTCAGTGAAAAAGCCCTTCTCCTGAAAATTTCGAATGCCACCAGCTGTTACTCTTATTCTTATTCCCTCGTGGAAGGAAACTTCCACTGCGTAAGCTATGGAAATTTTCACGTCTTTTTTTTTGATACTAACAAACATATTGTCAACCTACTGACACCAAATGAGAGACGCATTTTGGGTGAAAGCAGCGTCAACTAGCTCCCGTAGGACCATTTTTGCCCATAAATTGGTGTCATGGTACCCATCGGAGTTTTTTATTTCCTCATAGGTTTCCCAAACAAAGGTTAAGCACGTCTTTTGGCTAAATTCTAACAGCCTGAGGAGGTTTCGATTTTGAATGGAATTCGAATCTTGTCGTATGCACCTTCAAGTCTATTGCGCAAAACTTCGGCTATGTAAGCAAGACCTTTAACTAGGTCAACCAACCAATGAATCTCGTCTCCTTGAACCCCAAAGAACGAATTGAATCTGAGATGAGAACACTCAACAGATGGGATGGAGACTTATTCTTGTTTATGAGCGGGCGTTTTGTTTAACTTAAATAGCATTCTTTTGGAAGCAAATTATTTCCTTGTTACTCAATTTTATGGTCTTTAGACGCATGAATACAATTCGTGTTATAAACTAGTTCACTGAAATTCGAATTATGCTCCGTTTCACAAGAAATATGCATTTTTATCTGTTGGATTGCGTCCGTAGGGGGCTTATTTTATGCTTATAAAAGTGCCGAATGCAACGAGATCACAAAGTTACAAAAAGATTTCAGTCGCCGGGCAGTCATATTCGAATTTGTGCAGAATCGCACTTTCAGCAATTTGAAATGTGCTGCAAGGAACTGGCAAACGAGGTTGTTAGGTCGCATGGACTTTAGACCGATACACCGATCTAACGACTACATGCCCAGTGGTATTACGCCTTGCAGTGTGCATAAATGTTAGCGATTGCACCCGGATGCCGAAAAGGCATTGGAGGCTGTTGGTCACCTTATCCACCCATTTGGGTTTGGAGGCAGTCATCAGACGCCAAGAAAAGGAAACTAAACAACCTTTAGTAGCATAGACAGATAGCATTGCCGGCAAAACAAGGGAAACTTGAATAGCTATCGTAGGGGGTTGAGTGAGTTAAACTCGGCAACTGTGATCTTCAGACCATGCTTACTTAGTGGAGGAGAAGTCCGTTAAGTTTAGAGTAGAGGGAAGAGTATATTGTGTACACAAGGGAAAGGAAAATAGATGGAGGAAGTCTGACTTGGGAGAACACAACCGCTCAGGAGATTGACCGGGTCCCAAGTGACTGTTTGAGAACAGTCAGGCCAGTAGACAGAGAGAGCGCGTTCATTTGCTAGGTCGGCCTGTGATTAGTTGGACACCGTGCGGATGGACAGCGTGTGGATGGTCCATGTCCCGTGCGCCAGTAATTATGGCGACCGCAACGACCTTGATGTATAGACAGATTGAGGTCACGACAAGAAGGGCAAGCATCGTGCGGGCAACGAATACTACACAGCCATTTCTGGCTTATTAGCCGTCAACAGCCATTGATACCCAGACCTAAGTGATGCACGATGCGAGTCTCGAACTTGCAACCTTTTGATCAGAGTCTTACACGCTAACAATCGAGCCACGAGTTCGTTGTCTTGCCAGTCTAGGTCAGGAGTTATTGACACTCTTTGGTTAACGTTCACCAACCGCTAACGGAACTCACTTGCCCCGCTATGCCTTTGCCTTTGGCTTTATTTCTCGGGCACTGACGGCAGCCGTAACAGCTTGTAGCATAGGCACATAGTTTTGCTGGTATCGCAATGTGTTAAAGCTACTAAGGTTCAACCCTAACGGCTGCGATCTTCCAGGCCCAGTTCTTTAAGAGTTTAGAGAAGTTTTGGGAAGAGCAGATTGTTAGGAAAGGTTTATTCTGCAGAAGGAGAGAAGAATTGTTAGGACAAAGGTTGATTCGGTCTGGTGTTGCGTTCGTCATGAGGGCCGTGAGAGCGCGGCAGCGTCAACGCGTCCGCCCCGAAAAGGGGCGGAATGCCAAGTGAGTTCTGGCGTCAGCAATCGGAGGCGGCGGCCGAATCCCCTTTTTTTCTCGCGGCCTTGATGGTGATTGGTTGTACCGCACGGAGGTAGACACTGGTGTGGGTGATCAGTGTCTCGTGCACCAGTTTGCGTCTGGTCGGAGGCAGACCGAAAAGTACATTTGCGCGAGGTCCTTTGCTCTGAGTGACCTCGTCTGTGGCGTCAAGTTAGGTGGGCGTCGGGCAGAAGCGACCACTACACAGGCAAAGACAAGGGATACTGAAGTGGCCATTTTTGCTTATTAGCCGCCGTCAGTCGGTCGAGCCGAGCTCGTGGTTCAATAGTTAGAGCGCTTGACTTCGCTCAAAAGGTCGCGAGTTCGATGCTCGGGTGATGCACCACTTACGTCTGGGTATAACTGGCTGACGGCGGTTAATAAGCCAGCAATGGCCATTTCAGTCCCCCACCTTTTCCGGCAATACTATCTGCCTATACTACTGATGGCTATGACCACCGTTATGGCTTGAGAAATGAAGCCCAAGGGAGGGCAGACTGGGACAAGTGAGGTTCGTTAGCGGTCGGTGAACGTTCATCAACGAATTTAAATAACCTCTGCCACAACAGGGGCCATAAATTCGTTTACTGGATTTCCCGCATTTTCTTTAAAATAAATCATATCAGATAAGCTGGAAATTATGACTGATACAGATGGCCGAACACTCGGCAGCAGCGAGGGAGAATGACGCAACCCATAAGCTAAATCTTATTTAAGCGACCCCTATCATACCTTCTTGTTTGCTGGGGGAAAAACTCTCATGAGAGCTGCTGATCACACGAACCGTGGTCTAATTTAATCATGATTCTTCATCTCACAACAGGTTCATTGATGAGTAAGTAGTCAAGCACAAAGCGCGTTGGCAAGGGATAATTTCAGTGACAGTGAACCAAATTACTAAGGCATTACTACGCAGATATCCAACACCGCCGATAAAGGTGTGGAAATTAAAGAATCTAATGCGGGCGATCATTCGGACACTGTGCCAACCACGACCCTCTGTAAGGAATGCGAGAGCCACTAATTTTGTTAGCCATGTGGTGGCAGAGTAACTAGATTTTTTAAATGCCTTAACCCATTTTGCATCCATTGACCTTATCTGTTGCTGCCTTTGGTAATAGATTCTGTTGTTAATCCGAAATGCCAGGCGAATGAAATTATTATTAAGACGATAGAGCTTCCCACGACTACTTTATGTCCATGTGTTAGATTTACGGCTAACATGCTACTTAGATTTTAATAGCAATATTGTATAGTATTAATTTGTTGGTTGGTTAGTAGCCCATGCTGGATCAGGGGTTCCAGTCGGAGTCCCCACTGGGTGCAGTTGGGAGACGGAGAAAAGCCGCGACCTCGACCGGCTTGAGCCAAAGGTCCTCGGGGGTGAGTTGGGTGAGTTGGGTGCCTGGCCTGGAACTGCAGGCGAACAGATGGTGGCAGTCATGAGGCGAGACGCCGCAGTCGGGACAGCAGTCGGGTATAGACGGGCCCAACCGGTGTTGGTACTGGCGAAGGAGCATGCAGTAGCCGCTGCGTAGCTGCGCCAGGGTACAGCGAGTGACCCTAGGGAGATGTCGTTCCGAGGCCGCAATCAGGGGGTGGATGGCCACCCAGAAGGACCGGAAGGTGAAAGCTGATTTTTACGTCCACAACAGCTCTCTGGTGAAGATGCTGGAAGCCTGTCTTGATGGCGGAGCTATCAACGGGTAGATCAGAGAGAGACGAGACAACAGCTGCCTTGTAATGAGCTCGAATAGACGGCCGAATGTCGCGACTAGACTCAAGAGCGTTGCAACGATGGTGATTCAGATGGCCAGGTTGTGAACAGGTCCACCAGAACAGTTGGTCGAGGAGTTTTTTGTGTGAGGCAACCGGCAAGGCAGAAGCCTCCGCATGAAGGTGATAGGTGGGCGACATTTTATAGCAGCCCGTGATCGTGCGGAGGGCATCGTTCTGTGCTGACTGAAGGCGACAGAGGCTGGCGGAGCTGATTGTGGGAGACCAGATTGGTGCCGCACAGGTGAGATGCGGCTTGGCCATCACCATGAATGTGGTCGCCAGCAACTCTTTCAAGCAGCCCCAGGATGTGCCCGCGAGAGCCTTAAGGATCTTGGTGCGCCGGCTCACTTTGCTTGCGATCTCCTTCGCATGGTTCCCGAACGTAAAGAGCGGATATAAACGGACGCCGAGGAGCTTGGGCTTACGGACCAGCGGTAAAGCCTCACCGTTGACGATGATAGTTGGGTGACGATTGAACTCTTTCGGATCCAGCATGAAAACAGTGACGGACGACTTGGCTGCCGAGATCGATATCCCGCGCTGAGTGAGGTAGTTCACAATGTTAGGCATGAATTTCGAGAAGACCAGTGCAGCCTGATCAATGCTATGGTGCTGGCAGAAGAAGGTGACATCATCCGCGTATGATACCACTTTGACGGGTGCCGGAGGGAGTGGGAGTTCCCGCATGTAAATGTTGAACAGCGTCGGGCTGAGCACAGAGCCTTGAGGAATACTGGAGGTCTGCTTACGGGGCTTGGAGCGAGTAATGCGGAAAAGGACACGATCGTGGTGGCCACAGATGTAAGCCTCCAACCACCGGACCAGGCCAGTCGGGACGTTCAGGGATGCCAAGTCCTGCAGGAGCTGGTCGTGGCGGACGCAGTCAAAGGCTCGTGACAGGTCAATTGAGACAGCCATGGTCCGCGAAACGGGCTTCTGTTGATTGAAGCCCTCGAGGATGGCATCGCTGAGCTCGAAAAGAGCCGTTGTTTTGCCACGACCCCACCTGAAACCATGTTGGTGGCTGGATAGATCCACTGCAGACGTCAGAATTGGTAGTAGAAGTCTTTCCAAGATTTTCACCAGTGGAATGAGGAGGGCGATTGAGCGATAGGAGGTCGCTTGACTGGGGTCCTTGCCAGCTTTGACCAGTGGAATGATGGTGGACTGGTGCCAGAAATCGGGGATGATTGAACTGGCCAGCGAAAGATTGAAAACTGCTGCCAGGTAGGCAGCCACCTTGGGGCCAATATGGCGCAAATGGATAGGTGCAAGGCCATCGGGTCCTAAGGCTTTCGAGACTTTCGTTTTCCTGACGGCAGTGAGGATAGCATCGGCCGAGAAGGAGATGTCCGGGGGCGGGGCCTTATGGAGGAGACGAAGAATGCAGCGCTCGCTTTTGGGACTGGGCGCCGAGCGGGGCGAGAACAGCTTGTTCATCTTTGCGGCGATAGTAGCCTTGTTGGATATGAACTTGCCATCCCCGAAGCTAATAGACTGGTTAGTTGTGTCAGCCCGGGGCTTGGTCAGATTGCGTAGAAGTTTCCAGATGGCAGCTGAGTTGCCGCGGAAATTACAGTCTGAAACTCTCACGCCAGCGTTCCAGTTTGTCATCATTGACGGTCTTGGTAATCACGCCGTTGAGTTCGCCGACACGCGGGTCAGTTGCGTTTCGCGCTCGGCTCTCGTTCCAATCGGGAGGCTTCGCTTGGGTAGTTTGGGCGGAGTATGGGGATAGGACCGTTCGGTATATGGTGGCCTGCTGCTGCTAGAAGCAGGTGACGAACGGCCCGCTCCGCCTTGTGGGCACAGGTGGGGGCGGTAGCTGATCGGTTCCCGCTTCGCATTCCGCGGTGAACGCTGCCCAGTCAGCTCTCTTGATAAAATGCATGTTCGGAGCCTTGATACGGTCGGCAGAGGTGGCCAATTCGAGCACTATAGAAAGGTGATAGCTCTCTAGGCTGATTTCCGTGCTCCAGGTGGAAGAGGCTACCAGGCTGAGAATGGCAAGGGAGACATCGGGAGAGCTGGGGGCACCGTTGGGTGGGAGCCGCGTTGGGCTGTCCTCGTTGAGGACTGCGAAGGGAGCTTGCTCTAGTTCATCGGCCAGGACTTCTCCCCGGGAATCGGCCGCCAAGTTGGAGCACCACAGTTCGTGGTGGGCGTTGAAGTCACCTAGCACCAAACTGTTTCCAGAAGGTAAGTAGGGAGCGATAGAGGCGGTGAAACCAGGAGGAGAACTGGAAGTTGGAGGGATGAACACGTTCACGACAGTAAGCGGCACCGGGCCAATGTCAAGGGAAATCGCCAGTACTTTCATGGGATCGGCAACAAGCAGGGGTAGCTGGTGATGGGCAATGGATTTGTCCACCAGAAAGGCCAGATTTCCACTTTTTTGCGGCCATGGTCGCGACGGACGATCGTGTAATCGGCACAGGAAGGGACCTTAGTGGAGTAAGACCACTTTGTCGCTTGGATAGCCGCCACAGCTATGCTCTGCGAACGCATGAAGGCCAGGAGCTGGTCAAGCTTGCCAAGTAGGCCGTTGTCGTTGAACTGGAGGATCTTTAGACCAGGCAGTGAGGCAAGGTCAGAGACCAGAGGATTTGGGTTCAGGACAGGGCAGGCTGGAGGCGTGGAGACCGGTGGGGGCACGGGACAGCTGGGACACGCGAAGGCGGGCGACCAATCGGCAGCTTTGGCAAGGCCACTGCAGCAGAGATGGCACCAACCATTGCAGGAGCCGCTACGTACCGACCAGTCGCGGCGGCCCAGGCGGACTTGGCAGAACGAGCGGTACCAGAGTGGTCCAGGGTTGGCCTCAATTCCGGCGGCGAGGAAGAGGAGTCGGAGCTGCGTGGCCGGGAGGGGCTGATCCGTCATCAAAACACGGGTTGGGCTGAGGGGGGGTTGATCCAACGTAGGGAGATGGGTGTAGCAGACCTTGGCCGCCGGGGGGCAGGTAGGAACGTGGTCGTAGACGCGTCTGCTGTGGTGCCCGGTAGCTGATATACTTCCCTGCCACAGTTATTCTGATCCACATGAGCGGCCTATCCAACGACACCTTCCTAAGGAATTTATTGCTCATGATGGCAATCTTCGTATGCGCGCACATATTCGTCTTCCGTTCCTCTTTCAATTTTTTTATGCCGATGTATGCAAACTAGTGCGCAAAACAGTCCAAAATTACACCTTTCTCCAGTGAGAAGACGATAAATGTTGTAGAATGGAGTCTTCTTCTGGCAAAAGCGGTGTAAAGGTATGATCCACGCTGTTCTCCATCCAATACAATTTCCATGAGCGCAATCTGCCTCCAATTCAAGGGTTGAGGGGGGGTTTTTGAGACAAATCTGTTCGATTTCGTCCGGAGGATAACCTGCATATAACTGACAGATACAGAGGCTACAAATCCACACGCCCGAACATTCACAAAACCTTAAGATAACTGACTTGCTTGTTGCTTGCGTAAATTTTCTCACTCAAACAGACGTATTCACATAACCATTGGAGATAAACATCACACCTTACAATAGCATTGCCTGTCTGTTAAGTGCCGATTTCCAGATTGCGGAAAACGCGTTTTAGTGAGTGATACTACTGGATCAAACTTCGCTGAACGTCAAAAGATCTCTCAATCTGACCTTTTACCGTAGAAAGGGAAATCAAGAGAAGAAGAGGCTTCCGCTATCAAAGAGCTTGACGTGTTAGAGATATCGAAGCGAATGTGTTGCCAAGTTCAAGTACTTAAGCAAAGTTGGGTCAGAGGAAAATCAAAGCCAGCATTTCAGACCAAATAAACATATATGTGAAGAAGTTATCATAGCATCCTTCTCGTCACATCTAAATCGATAGACCACGTGGACATGGCACCAAAAGGAAGACATGAATAAAAAGACACTTAGTCGTGCGTGGTCGGCGGCAGCTGTGGGAAGTGAAAATGGCAGCTGAACGGGTTAAGTAAGTTTAACTCTAGCAACTGCGATATTCAAGCCCAGTTCCTTGGGAGAGGAGAAGTTATGCGAAGGCCAGTGCAGTAAGAAGAGCTTATGATATACAGAAGGAAGTTGAAAATAGGCAAAAGGAAATGTACTGTCATACGACTGCGCAACCGCAATCCGGCCGAAGGCGACTGAAATGACGTCTGCTCGCCAGTCATCAAGTGAGGTCCTCTGTGAGTCGGCCAGTAATTGGATGTTCCAGCAGCCGGCAGTAGCAAGCGCTCACAAGTGCACTTCGACTAGAGCTAGCAACGACAAGCGTTCACAGGTGAGCTTCGTGTAGAGCTAGTCACTACACGGGAAGGGTTGCATTAGAGATCATTGGGGCCAGATTTGGAAGAAGTGTGAGCGGGGTTGGTCTGACGTCTTCACCGGAGTAGTTACCCTAACTTGGTCTAAGCGGATGACATCATCCTTGTCTGCGTGAGAAAAGAAGAAGGTCTGGGTATAGTGGAGTTCCACACAGAACAACTCTTCCTAGGGCGATTTCTGGGGAATGCGCACACAGCCACACTAAACAAAAACGTGTTTGCCGCTGAATGGAGGCAAGAAGAGATAATTGGCTCTGAACCATGCATTGGGGCTTGAGAAGGGGTTAAAAGAAGGTATGCTCTAACTCGTTACATTACCCTAAAGACCCGTCCCTGTCTAAGTTTTGAAAGCTCCTTTCAGGGTCGCCTGCACGTAATTTCCGTGATTATGCCCTGTGTGTTTCGGATAGCTTGAAAGAAGGATTCATGAGGAGATAGAAACATTGCTCAACCTACGAAGATGGAGATAAATGGATGTATCGCAGGGGGTTAAGGTAGAACCCTAGCAACGGCGAACTTAAGGTTCGATGCTAAAGAGGGAAGTAAACCGCAAAGAAAGGCTGTTCAAAATCTATCGCAGAGAGAGGACCCCCGAATCGTACAATAGGTATAAGGCACAGAGAAACAAGGTTAAGAGCCTGATACGAATTAGCCGACAAAACTTCGAGAGTAATCTAATAAATCGTGCAGTAGGAAACCCAAAGCTTTTCTACAGCTACGTTAGGCAATGTACTCGAAATAGAGACCCTATTCCTCTGCTAAAAACAGACGACGGTGTAGAAATTTGCGAGATTAGGCGGAACATCTATCCTGCTTCTTCCAGTCAGTCTTTACGAGAGAGGCTGAGTTCACCGCTATTAACTGCAGTGTGGGTGTGATCCAGACCATAGACTCGGTTGCACTCACGGAAGCTACCGTTCTGCGAGAACTTCTACAGCTTAAAGAAACGAAGTCGTCAGGTCCGGATGAGATACCTGCAAAGCTATTAAAAGAGCTAGCCATAGAGTTGGCGGTACCCCTGTACCTTATCTTCCGAGCTTCTCTTAATACTGGACAAGTGCCACCCGATTGGAAGACAGCGTGGATCTCACCCATCCACAAAAGTGGAAGTCGGGCGACCGCAAATAACTATAGACCGGTCAGCCTCACCTCAATATCCTGCAAGCTTATGGAACGCATAGTCAAACGCGAGCTGATGCACTTTTTGGAGCAACATCAACTTCTTTCTGATAAGCAGCACGGATTCCGCAGGGGAAGGTCCTGCTTGACCAATCTGCTCTATTGTCTAGAACAATGGACCCGAGCGATCGATGAAGGGAATACGGTGCATACAGTCTTCGTAGACTTCAAGAAGGCGCTTGACATGGTGCCCCATCAACGTCTCTTATACAAGCTCAGCCGCATATGGGTAAGGGGAAACCTTTTGCAGTGGATAGCAAACTTCTTGACTGGTCGTACCCAGACCGTATGTATTGGCGAACAGCGGTCGGCGGAGGTAGCAGTTGAGAGCGGGGTTCCACAGGGATCTGTTCTTGGCCCTATTCTCTTCCTTATATATATTGATGACTGCATAAGCGGACTAGACTGCGAAATCGCAATGTTTGCTGATGACATAAAACTTTGGAAGGTCATACGCAACCAAGACGATGAATTAAACCTCCAGGCAAATTTCCATAGACTAGAGCAATGGTCAACCCTTTGGCTCATGCCATTCAATGTGGCAAAATGCAACCTAATGCGCTTTGGTAGAACCAGCACTACGCCTCGGAGGGCGTATTACCTGAATCACACGTCGCTGCCAGAGGTTGAGGCTCAGAAAGACCTGGGGTGTGGTTCACGCCTTCACTGAAGCCATCACTCCACGTCCTGAAAGTGGCTAAATCCGCAATGTCGAGCTTGTATCTAATCAAGCGAGCCTTTGCTAAGTTTGACAAAGCTGTATTTGGCAAGGTATTCGGCGCGTTCGTGCGACCTGAACTGGAATTTGCCATCCAAGCCTGGAGACCTTGGACAGCCAAAGACAAAAAAAACCTCGAAAGGGTACAAAGACGCGCAACAAAATTAGTACGAGGCCAACGGAACCTCCCTTATGAGACCCGATTGGTAAATCTTGACTTGTTTCCTCTGGATTACAGGCAGATACGTGGGGACCTAATCCAGGCATTTCGCATGTTGCGTGGTCAGGATTGCTGCCTCCAAACAAATGACTTCTTTGAGCGGGCCACCACCTCTAGGCTGCGAGGACACCCCCTCAAATTACGTGTGACTGGGGCAAGACTTGACCCAAGAAAATTCTTTTTCTCTAAGAGGGTAATCCAGGCATGGAATGCCCTTCCTGCGGATATTGTCATGTCCCCTTCCGTGGATGTCTTTAAGGCAAACCTAGACCGATATGATGAGTATCGTCACGATTAAGTACTCCAAATCCAATCACTGAACTATTCCGATTCTAAAAATTGAAGCGCTCTACATCCAAATCCTGAAATGCTATAAATGCTAAAAATATATACTAATAGTAACTTGTAAGTAGTATTATTATTAGTAATTAACCAAATGAGTTTCTGACATTATCTACCTATGACGTCTCTACTCACTATGCGATCTGCCCAGATCGTGTCTGAGGACGCACCTACCGCACCTATGGTCCTAGGCTATGCGGCCCTGTCACACCCTTTCTCGTATCGACCGACTGCTGACAACGTGGTGGGTTCCTCGGCTCTTGGCACAGCAAAGGCGTATCATGGTCGCATCTCCGGTCTTCGGGACGTTCTCGTGACTCCGAGGTCTCCTCCTCGTATGGTCCTTCGGGTGTAGATATTACTCGTCATGGATGCCATGGTTACCGTCAACATTCACAGAAGCATCATGCCCCTATCATTCACATGCTTCCCCACGAGCGACAGTTTTTTTCCTAAAAACCAAAAATGACATTCCATTTTGAATTATGAGCCAGCCTTAGGAGTTTTTTCACTGTCTGCTATTCTTCCTCAGTTACACTGCTGGCTCGTGTAAACTGCGTGTGAGTTTATTACTTGAAACAAGCGAGTAGTCGTTTGAAACTGTGTCAATGACTTCTTTAGAATGTTCGGCTTTGCCGATGCATTTCTTAAATCCTATGTACCAAGAGGGAGTTAAAAGGCGTTTGCCTATATTTCCTTTAATAAATTTGACTTGACTTGACTTCTTGCAACAAGAGAAAGTGGTGAGACGCCAAATAGAAGGAATAGTTAATTCTGCACAGAAAGAATGGAGAATAGGTAGGAGCAAGTTGGCTGTCAGAAGAACGAGCAGCCGCATGCCAGCGAGCCGCGTCTGAAATGAAGTGTGCGTGATGATTCCAGGAAGCCCGAAATATGCTTTTTTTCTGCAGCCAATCAAGCAGTGGTGCACACTGATGGGCGGATAGTGGCATTCATAGCGGATCAAACAAGAGCGTCCGCTGTAGATTGCGTGCACGTACAACTGCAAGGCTTGGCGGCCGCAGAAAAGGTGAGTCTGCGCAATGCGGTCCACCACGGGTTTCCAAGTAGAACTAGTGGGCCACTACAGCTGATATGAAGGAGTTGAAGTGACCTAAAGGATTGTGCAGACACCGGTCGTTAGCAAAACGTCTACAAGCTGGAAACTGTTAACTGCCTAAGCACAAGGACAACTAACTTACCATTCACCGGTGACCATGTCAGTTAGATCGACCTCCGTGACAGCCGGAACACAGAAAATTAAGTTCGGGCCAGCAGGTGCGTCACCTTATTATTTCCGATGTTAATGTGACGAATTTCGGTGGTGAATTGTTAAATATAGTCTAAATTCGTCAATCCCCTTGAATTTAACTCACCTGAGTAGATTAAAAGACGAAATTAAAAGGCAGATGTTGCGTAAAAATAGTGACTTCGCGATCTTTAGGGAACCGCTGGACATGATCCACGGCCAAGAAGACGGCGAGGAGTTAATGATCAATCGTGCCGTAGGAGACTTTTGTAAGATAATGAAGAAGACCAAAGGCAAGTTTGAACCAGCAAAATGCTCCTGGATATACGTGACAACAGGCACTGTCAAAGTGTTTGTCGCCAACTAGAAGATTTGGAAGTCTGATGCATCAACACGAAAGTGCCTGCAATTAAAGCCTTAATTGCCACAACAGCACTCAGCGTCTCACCGAGAAGGCTGAATGTACCCGTAGGACTGCAAAGAATACAGCTGAGTGACAGCGTAAGAACAGCCTAGTTCGGAAGAAACTTGTGACAAAAGTCTAGCATGCCAAATAACTCCTTTAAATATCATGTCCTTTGGCTGACAAAGGCTGATTTGTGGCGCCAGAAGCAGGTATCCTACTTCGGCTCCTCGGACTTAAGCCGCCCCAGGAATCATGCGACCCCGACCAACCAAGCTTACATAGTACACTTACTCCTTCAAACCTAAATCATAAGAGTGAGCAGACGGGAGCGCAAGCCCAGAACGGGCCACGAGTCCGAGGACTGTGGTCATTGGCCAGGCTTCTGTACATAATACACCGTACTCCCAGAAGGGGTCGCGCGGTTGAAATGCTGGACAAATATGGGGGCCAGATCAAGGAAGGATAGGCATTATTAAGACTGTACTCCCATTAAAAATACCATAATTTTTGGTGTTGTTGTGCCGTTGTTTGCCCAGCCACATACGTCCCATTCCGCCTTCGGTCTTTCTGGCTGCGGCTTGCAACTAAGCTTCAGGTGGGTGAGAGAAGAGAGAGTGTGGTAGATAATGAGCACGTCTACCGTAACTATAAATGCAGTCACGTGCAGTTCACGTCCCTGCGCCCACCATGTTCAAGGGGTCATGTTCGTACTCGACGATGGAGTCATCGTGTACCTTATCCTTTCTGTTCCAAAAAGGCACAGTGTCATAACTAGTATTGTGCACGGATTACACCCACTGTTAAGCGCTGCACAAAGAATGTCACATTTGAAATACCTTCGGAGGAAGTAACTAAAGAGAGCATTCTCAAATGACAGCTGTTAGGGCTGATACGAAGTCAAATACAATAAAATCGGACAACTAATCGCCAAAAATGCATGTCCACCTTACCAGGAGACGCAGCAGACGAGGCACATAGGTCCTGATAGAGGTCGCGTGAACGTTCATAAACGAATGTCAACAGCCTGTGGTGACTCACTCCACATAGGCGAGCATGTCCGAAGGCTCGCTGCCGCTAACGAGTACTTTTGCGCTTGAGGCGCCGTCTGCAACAGCCAATCAAGTCCCGCAATGGCTAGCCTCTCTCGGTGGCGAATAGGACGCATGCACGCCTTGGTCGATGCAGTCTTTCCGGCCAATAACCCTTGAGGCAACCAGACAATGCCCGTTCTCGCTGCTGCTGAAAACCGCACTTGGACCGCGGCTGGCTCTCCTACTGGTCATGAACTATCCAAGTCAAATCTCTGTCCATCTATTCTCCTTTCCATTGGATACACAATACATTCTTCCTATTACTCTGGCCTTTCACGCCTTATCCTATTCAACTAGCTTATAAATGTTGGGACACGTTCGATCGCCTATTATCCGGCCGGACTGCATCGTATCCCACAAACTCCTGATCAAACCCGACTGGACAACGAGTTCGTAGCTCAATGGTTAGGGCGCTTGACTCTGATCAAAAAGGTCGCGAGTTCAAGGCCCGCGTGGGGCACCATTTGGGTCTGGGTATGACCGGCTGACGACGGCTACTAGTCAGAAATGGTCATTCCAGTCTCCCTTGCCTTCACCGGCAATACTACCTGCATAGACTCAGCATTTTTTAAAATTTGGGTGGTGCTGATCCACCGGTCTGGTAGTTACACACAAAAACTCAGACGTCGCAAACGAGGTGTCCACTGCTACCCTACGAGGCGGACACAGCAGTGGCTGTGGTTTATAGTGATATCATCGCAATGGTGTAAGGGCTACTCAGGTTAAACCCTAACGGCTGCGATCTTCCAGGCCCGGTTCCATAGGAGATGAGAGAAGTCTTGGAAAGCCAGAGCAGTAGGAAAAATATATTGTTTACAGAATGAGGTGGATAATAGTTCGTAGGAAGGTTGACTCGGTCTGGCGTTCCTTCGACCGTGAGAGCCGTGTGAGAGAGCAGCGTCGTGGCGTCCGCCCGCACGGAGTCTAGCGTCAGTCATCCCGAGCGGCCACCGAATCCTTTTTGACTTGATGGTGATTGGTTGGACCGCATGAAGGTAGACACTGGCGTGGGTGGTGAGTGTCTCATGCGCCAGATTGCGTCTGTTCGGAGGCAGGCCGAAAAGTACATTCGCGCAAGGACCTGCTCTGAGTGACCTTGTCTGTAACGTCAAGAGTTAGGTGGGCGTTGGGCATAAAGGATCACTACAATACAACTTACAATAC
>JAYGXS010000003.1:47337251-47349132 GCA_036362985.1 Ligula intestinalis
GACGGCAGTTCTTCGTTCAAATCATCACGCCTTGGCTCCCCACTGTCGGTGAGAGCGGCCGAAGAAGAGGCCGCACCTTCCTGCGACAACTTGTGCCAGGTGTCCGTCAGCGGGCGACAAACTTCGCGCCCGAGAGCCTCAATGAGACTGTGTGTGGTTGGCAACCCGGTACTGGAGGGCAGGTGTAGTTGCCAGAGATGGCCCTCCATTTCGCCACCAAAGAGGTGCTGCAAAGCACAGGTCAGCAGATGCGGCACTGCGGAGTGCACGCAGGCAGCAGCAAGGTTAGCAGCCTTGGCGCGAAATATTCCGACCAAATGTTGGTCTGTCCTGGCGTGGTAGGTACTTACGACTGCTTCAGAGGCCAGGCGGAGATTGCGTAACAGGGCAATCATTACCCTTTAAAAGAAAAAAAGGATGTATCGGTAAAAAAACAGTAGGTCTGATAGTAAAGAGGCAAGGTGCGTAAAATTGAAGATGCCAACGCCGGCAAACATATGGGCATCGTTGTTTCTGTCAGCGCCATTATTAGCGCTCGTTACCTTCTGCTCTCTCTTTTTTTTCATTATCACACGGTCATCATCAACGTTATGAGAACGGCTGAAAAAAAACGGGGGCGGAATATGCTACATCACTTATTCTAAACCCAATGACAGAAAGCATAGTTTACATAGTCTAGTCGGAGATTAATTTATGCTTTATATGACAATTATAGATAACAATGCTTTCAGTTGACTAAATTTCTAAAAACTCGTGACCTCAGTAGGGGCCGAACCCACACAGCAGAGAAGGTTTTTGTGCAGCCAACGCTCTACCATTGAGGTATGAGCCGTGAATTTAATCACACTTGGGTGGGTTCAACTTCCACCGGGGCCGCGAGTTTTTCACAACTGAATCAACTGGAATTATTGAAATCTGACAAATCCCTAATAATTATAGATTATTTGGAAAGCTATCAAATTGGAAAAGTGAAGTAAGTTGCATTCCGAAATGATATGATGAAAAGAAAGAAGATCTTGGGAAAATTGAGTTGTACTCGTGAATTTTCGAACAGATATCACTATCGAGTTCTCGCAGCTATCTAGATAAGGTTGAAATCTTTTTAAGGGGGGCATGCAAAAGTTGTTCAGCTTAATCCTGGGACATCCTTTCTGTTCAATCCAAGGGACAAGACTGGGTAAAAAAGTTAAAGTAGTGAACCTCATATACCCCTAGTCCCAGCATTTTTTCTACCAAAACGGTGGTTATCGATTTTTGGGGGTGTGGAAATAGGATAGGCAGGGAAGGAAATTTGTAGAAGTAAATGTCAAGTGAAAAAATATATATTCGAATTTATTTCCCGCGGCCGCTGGGAGTAAGTTGTTCTGCACGCAAATTGAAGGTGTGCACGGGGCTTCGCGCCGCAGATTGTACTAATCTGAATCCAGAACGGTAAGTTGGGCCTTAGGTAAGTTGAAGAATGTCAACACACCTGCATTTTGATAGTCGGGTTTTTCCGTAATATGTTAAACGATAATACAGATTAGGAAAATCTACAGATATAAGTCAAAAACATCTCTAAATAAAATAAAATAGAAAAGCATACAGCAGTTATTAAAGTATATTCCACTGCCTGTCCCAATTCCCCACCAAAAAACCCTATAACCACCGTTTTCGTAGGACAAATGCTGGGACTGGGGATACATGAGGTGCGCTACATAAACTACTGTTGCCCAAGACTGAGACCACTCGACTCAATACAATCCTGGTATGCATGCCGTTTTGGTTAGCAAATTCTTCTGAGTAGAACACGGGGAAAGGAACTTCCCTAGTAATACAGACGGATTTTCGCTAAAAAAAGGTTTAGGGGCACAATTTACTCCAGTGTCCTAATCTCCGTTTAAATGTGGCGCAAGGCCACCTATATTGGGGGGGGGCTACAATTCTGAAGGTAAAACACTACTTCTCGTCAGATAAGGTCAGGCGTTAGTAGAGACTTCTTCGCCCAACGAGTAGGCCGCGTAAATTTATCAATCTCGGACAGCTTTTTTCAAGCATATTATGCCATGCTAATGGAAGAAATGAATAAGTCGCATGCAGTGCGCAGTACTGGCGAAATTCTGCGCTTCAAAAATGTAACGCAGTTCAGTACTTCTTAACCATAACAATATGTAAATTGACAATACAAGCGAACATATGAGTCCCAGGAAATCCATAAACAAGTGCCACGATTTGCCCAATCCAGATTCGATGCTGAGACTCAATTTGGCCAAAGCAAGTCGCCGCTTGGGGAACGGACAGGCCCACGCCTCATCCTTTACCAGTACCGGAGGGCCAGATGAACGGGTAATCATCACGCCCGAGTCCACTACGCATGATGAAAAGTCAACAGGTCAGAGCCCACATGCTATTTAACAAACTATCATCACACAAGGAGGCAATTAGCGTTAATTGCCGTTGTAGGTTTGCAGTAATGACTCTATCCTATTAATACTGCAAAGTCCTTTGCATACGCTACCTGTATCTGCTACTGCTATCTGACTATGAATCTGATGACGAAGCCGCGACGGATCTCGAAACGTCAGAATAATACAAGTATTGTCCCAGCGATTGAGTCGCCTTCTTCTCAATATGCAAGTTTTTTAAAAGGACCGTGAAGAAAAAAGCCCCGTGTGCGTAGTGCTCATCACCTTACCTTCGGAAATAAGCATAGAGGACGTGAACTGTGAATAAAAATGCACCCCGACTTCTTGACAGTCTGGCTGGTTTAGGTATTAGGCTACTGACGCAGAGGGGGAAAATGAACATGGACAATAGTAAACGTCGAATTTCAAACTTGCACATACGAAGCTGACAGACTGCAGAGCGTTATGTGATTCGCAAACAAATCAGCCTTGCTGTCAAGAGTACTGGCCATCTTAACGTAGGTACAGACATTAATCCGGCATCATCTATGCAGGCAAATAGCAGAATACGTAATAACACCTCTTCGCATGATGAAAGCAGTTAAAAAAACCCAGTAAATTCAAACTACGGCCATATTAAACCACATTAGCCGCGGAGTTGTAAGTAGAAATGAGACACTGACCCTTGTTTAAGTCCGATTGGACAGCATGTTTTCAGGCCATTCAGAGCAGTGAGTAGACGATTACAAAAGACAGCAAGCGGGGGATACCGAAGAAGAGTAATCGGGGGTTGGATTGAGCTCGAAGCATCAGCTGTGGAGTCATTTTGTGCTTCAGAGTCCTCACAACCCTCCAGCTCCCAAGGCCACTGCTCAAGTGTCGCATAAAATTCCGTAAGTGCATTGGAGAGTAGAGCCTAGAAGGAGGAAACGTGCATCAAGGCGGGGAAGGGGAAGCGGTGTGAGAGGAAATGCACGTGCCGCTACAAGTTTCAGCACAGGGATAGGCTATTTTTCTATAAAGATGATCACCCTGAAGGTAAATACGCATGCCACATGATACTAGCGAGAGAAACATGGGTGCGTTTAGGCAAATTATCGCTGGCGTTTCACAGGAAACGTAGTCTGCGCAGTGACCTTGTGAAGAGCAGCTTAAATGACTGCGCTTAACGACGATACATCCTACCTAGCTGTGTTTATTCGTCCTCACATCGACAGCGAAAAGAAGGGGTCTTTATGCGCAACACACTGGAGGCGCAGGGTGTGCGAGGGAGCATCCGGGCAGTCAGCAAGAAAACAATTACGGCGGCGACTGTGCGCAACAAGCGCGCCAAACGAGGTAATATAAAAAACGCATCCGGCTTTTGAATCAAGAGGTTTTTAAGTTATCCAAGACGACTGTTAGCCCACATTGACTTGGCCTACTAAAAACCAAATACACTCGTACTCAGTAACTCTTCCCCTTATTGCAAATCATTCTTCATCCTTTTGACCCTTTGGGTGTATGCAATGTGTGTTTTTAGGGATACATCATTACAGAGTTGTGGTATGCACAGCTACTTATATATAAGGAAAAAGCCCCGTGACTTTCTTAAAATAACTTCAAGGAATTACCAGGTTTTATTGATTAGTTACAGCAAATAGGTGTTTTTTCCCGACCTGAACTGCCTATTACTTCGCAAAAAACGGTTACTTCGACAGTATTCGAACATGAAATAGAAAGAGCAAAGTTCTGTGCGGGCAGCACTTTGACCACCGACATTTGGTTGCCTTGTAAGGCAACAGAGGAGCAGACTGCTGCTTGTCGAAGTCCTGACACCTGCCTACCAAATATGTTAAAAGTATAGGGACTGCAACTGCATTGGAATAAGTGAACAGGAAACTGCAGAACGGTCTAAGTGAGCAGAAACTTGCAACTCGGAGGCCAGAAAAAACACGGGGTTTGCAATTCAGATTGGAGAAATCGATAAAACTCTCGATATTAGAGGAGCGATTATGTTAGGCCGAGGCACATCAAAGGTAAGACGATCCAAGCTTGAGATATAGTATTCAGATGGTAACTCCATCAACAGGCATCGCCACCTTCTTGTAGCTTATACAGCCCTGCGTAATTGCATGGATAAAGACCGGGAAGAGATGGGCAGACATCGAACTTAAGAAATCCAACCAGACACACCCTCGTGATGAACCCACTCGAAATTGAGGCAGAATTACAAGGATAATCCATCGAGTTGACGGCTCGCAACACCAGCCGCCAGAAAGTCCCCATAAACATCTATTAAAAGGCTGAGACAGGAAAATAGGAGGAAATGGATCGATCCAAGGGCGCATAACTTAGCCAGGTATTTACAATGTCATGTTGATGGTCTATCTTAAGTCCTTTAAAATGGGGAGCCAACCAAAAGGAGCAAATCTGTTTTTGTGACCAACTTCAGTTTCTCAGGTCAGCTAACAGGCCACCCCCTTCTTGCTGTAATCCTCGTCATTCTGCTGAAGACTACACTATTTCAGAGGCTGCATCGATTCAACCACACGTGCTTTTCTCTCAATAAGTTGCTGCAACTCAAGGACAGACGAGAGAGAACCTAGAAGCTAAATGCAAGGAAAATCTGGTCCGAAAAAACTCAGGATATTTGGAGGTTCTGGCCACGCAGAAAAGCTATGAGCTATTTGCATGCATCATACGACACTCATGGCGCCTTCGTAAGGTCAAAAGGCCCGCGGAAGATAAGGTGCGGCAAAAAAAGAAACACGCGTTGTTCGGTCGAGGTCACGCATTAGAAGTCGGCATAACAGAGGATCCACATCGTGCAATTTGTGCGAATTTGCGGGCAGTGAGAAGAGACAAATACATGTTCTCCATTAGAAATAAGCATCTATTCCAAGTCGTAACAAGAGCGCAAACTAGAAAAGGGCCCTAGTGGGCCTTAACAGTGGGTGAGGCGAGTGTCAAAGGTCTTTCAGACTAAACAACAACACGCCACTTCCGCGAGATAGGCCGGTGATTGGCAGTGTGATCCGAGTAAATGTTCAGCAAACCTTTAGGATATGCACCCGTTTATCAGTGATGCTACAATAAACTCCTTAATAACCAGACCGGCCTGACCCAACAGAAAGTGATACACCACGCGTTTAACTTTGATGCGAAAAAGAAACATTTTCAAGGTGGCAGGACTACTCACCTCAAAGTATGAGAGAATTTCTCGGGAAAACAAGATCGCTAGATGCGCTCTAAAGTCACAGCCTATTCTTGCAAAAGACCGTCCGAAGTAGAGGCTCTGTGTCAGCAGGGAATGCACGCGCTGGAAAGCTGAGGTTACTGCCTCGGGTGTCGCGGCGTAAGACAGTGCGTCGTCTGCTGTGCCGGAGCTTGGAGCAGAGTCCTTATTAGTCATAAGGAAGGCCAGCTGATCAGTAACTTCAGCGACGGAGAGTTTGGGCAGCCGGAGGACACCCTCAAGATCACTGGCAAGACCATCGAGGAATGCGGAAATTTGGGTCACCAACCAGGCGTGGAACGTGCTTGAGGGCTTGGGGCAAGCCAGCCCATCTACGACGGAGCCCGGTGGTAGGGTGAAACCGGGCAGGTACTCCAGATTGAGGGGTGAGATATTGGCAAGTAGCGTGTGTGAACTCAGTTCACCACCGGTGCTACCGTCGAGCTTACTAGCCGAGAGACCTGAACCCCTGGGAAAGCCGTCTTTATCTGCGAACACAGCCCTGAAGTTTAGATAACAAACATAGGCTGAGTAGTCATTTGCCTTCCGTAGAACATTAATTGTGGGTGGGTTGGTGCGATATCAATTGCAAATTAAGCAACGGGAAGAAGGCCGACCACAGAAATAATGGTGTCAATAGAGAAGTCAAGGGGAAACTGTGTGGTTTCAATACTTTATGGCCATGTTTTGATTTTAACTGGAGCAAACAAAGTGTCCACTTACCTGTATTGAGTGATTATGTCAAAGAGATGTACACGTGTAACTTCGATGCGGCGCATGGCTAATATATACGACTCTTGTTCCATTCTGCGAGCGCCACTGAAGCTGGCATTAAGTCCAGGATAGCTGGACCCCAAAGGGTCCACAGTGAGGCCGGCCACAGGCCTGGACAGAGCAGCTGACAATTGTTGGAGCAGACAAGCGCCCCTAGCCTGGAGAAAATTTAAGCGCAACTCCTGCTCCGAAAATGCACCCAACTGGCGCAAGTAGACGACGATCTAGCGTTTGTGTTAAAATTCGAAAAAAAAATAGATTGACTTGAAATGAGGCATCTTCGCAAACAAGTCTATCTGTGGTTCTGTTGAATGAGTAAGAAAATGTCACAAAAACATAATAATCGTGTATTCAATATTTTTTGGATCATTTAGGTGCGCCAGAGTAATGAGTGCATGTGGATGCCCGATGTAACTACTACAGTCTCATGAAATAGGCCTGGGTTTTCGTATTTTTTTATTTATGACGGCAGTTGTGTGAACTAAAACAGTTTACACGACTTATTCTTTCTCAGTCAGGTTTCATCTTGTTTTGCAGAGGATGGGAGCTAAAAACACGAAAATTTACATTGCACAATTGTTGCCCTCCGAAGGGAAATGTCTATAATTGTCTTCACAAAGAAATGAAGATGACTTTTCCTGGAAATCAACCAAAGGGAGGAAACCGTACTTATTACAGGCTCAACAACTGAAGCCCCTGCATGACCAGCACAATGGCATGTTTGTATGAAAAACGCAAGTTACAGAGGTAAACTCTCATTAACACAGTGAATGTCGAAGGGGAGCCTTTGATTAGCAAACCTCATACTTTAACTAAAGGCTCTGGGGCCAAAGAAAGCCCCTCCCCACGTAGTTGGCCTACAATCGGGGTATACTGGTTAATACCACGCCCGTGTAACATTAAACGCGTTCGATGGTTACCAAGTGTGTGCGCGTAGCCGGTCAGCGAAAATGCGCGAGAACCAACTGACTCAGGTTCGCATCTGAATTTGCCCACAGCCTGGTGTTGACGTAAGGACTACCAGTGGAAGGAAGTAAATCAGACACTGCTATTTAAAACCCTACGCTGCCCTCCGCACGATCACGGGTTGCTATAAAATGTCACCTATAGATCATCTTCAGGCGGAGGCTTCTGTTCTACCGGTCGCCCATCACAACACTCTCCTTAGCCAGCAGTTCTGGTGGAGTTGTTCGCAACCCGGCCATCCCAATCATCACCGTTGCACCGCTCCCGAGCCCTGCCGCAACGTCCGGCCGTCTATTCGAGCACTCCACAAGGAAGCTGTTGCCTCGTCTCTCGCGGATCTACCTGTTGATAGCTCTGCCACCAAGACAGGCTTCCAGCGTCTCCACCAGAGAGTCGTTGTCGAGGAGAAACGAGGTTACCGTCCCCTGGTCCTTTTGGGTGGCTATACACCTCCGATTGCGGCCTCGGAACGACATCTCCCGAGGGTCACTCGCTGTACCCTGACGCAGCTACGCAGTGGCTACTGCATGCTCCTTCGCCAGTACCAGCACCGGCTCGATCCATCCATACCCAACTGCTGTCCCGACTGCGACGCCTCGCCACATGACTGCCGTCATCTGTTCACCTGCAGCTCTCGGCCAGGCACCCACCTCACTCCCGTGGACCTGTGGCTCAAGCCGGTCGAGGTCGCGGCTTTTTTCCGTCTCCCAAATACTCCCAGTTTGGATTCCGGCGGAGATTCCTGATCCAACTATGGGCTACGACACACACACCCTACGACCTTAGAGTTAATACATCAAGACTATAGAGTGCTCGTCTTTAGACGCTCGCCTATGGGTGGTGACCACTTAACAATATCATGTCCTACAACCACGACATCGGTGGACGCTACTCCCAGGGAAAATAACAACTTTTTGGAATAAATAACTGAAACGGAAAAATTCGGAATCCATTCTCCGTATATAAATGGCTTTGGATAACGAGGTTTTGGCCAAATGGAAAACGGAAATCAACCTCCACGGCTACTGTACACAAAAAACAACTTTATGTAAAGTAAACCGAGACATTAAATCTAAGTGGCGAACGTGATATATTCATCACTGATAATTGAATCGTTATAAAGAGGTCGGCGAAAAAAAAGAGCTTTAAGGTGGGAATGGTGGAAAATTACGAAAGCACTCAGCGAGCATGGAGATGGATGCTTACTTTAAGACAGACGGGCAAAGTGATTGGCTCTCGTAACTGCTTGCAGAGTTGAAAGAACAGTTGACCACTGATTTGTTCGGTTTGTGCCGCGACAATTCTGACAACGGGTACCGATTGGCCATGTTTTTTACACATGCGTTTTGCATGAGCAAGGATATTCAGAGCGTCTTCATAGTAGCCATTTTGCACACAAGTTTCCATTAATTGCGGCAATTCCAGGAATTCGAGAAGCTGACAAGAAAAGAAGATAGTCCGTCTGGGGTTTACATAGAAAAGCAAAGAGATTGTAAGAGATTGAATTATGGGGCATATAGTTGTAGATGTATAAATTAGTGTAAGTATTTTAAGACAAAATCAGCTTAGAACTACATAGACAGACGCCCATAACCAAATGCAAATGTTTTTAAATTTGAAATTATTTCTTGCCGCTAGTTATGACTTTCAGAGTTTTCTTATTGGTGTCCGTAACATCCCCTCTTTTTCATTCAATTTCCAATCTAAAGGTTTTGGCATCATACTATCGTAGCGCAGCTTAAGACAAGACACTTTTCCATTAAAATTGAATTGAACGGACACAAACTGTCAGATACGATGTTTTAATAGGCTCACGATTTCCTCGGATGAAGTGCTACATTTAATTGCCGTATGATGGAAGTGGTGTTCTTTGTAAACCGCAAGTGTTTCTCAAAAGGATGCAAAATCAAAAATATTAACTGTCTGACGGGAGAGAGAAAGCAGGCTGACAAATATCCTCAGGTTTACGTTAATCCTTTCAGAATGCAGCAAGGCTCAAATCGTTGGATGTGGCATGCACGAACTTTTCGTCAGCCTCTTACCCCTAATATGGCCTTCTTAACAAATGCTTAGGCCAGACTGTGCACTCACCGGTGATGATGATGAGTTGACCGATATGGCTCATTAATGCTTTCTAGAGTCAGGCAAAACCCCTCAAAATTACGGTCATTACATTCGAACCTGAGGCATGCTAAGGATGCATGTAGCCTAGGCCGCCACACCATCTAGCACAAGTAGAAGAGTACATTTAGAAGCTGAGCAGAACAAATAGCGTCAGGAAATGTAAAATATACGCAGAGTATATCATTTACGTAAAGGATGCGCATCTCTGCCAGATGACCTTATTTCTGTAGCCAATACGACAGCTTTAATTAGTTCTGATCAGCGGTTAAAGAGAGTTTATCATTGTAGCCTATTCCGGCATCTGGCAGCCTCGTTATCTGCCGCAGCAGGTCCAGTTCGGTCGCCTATTGCCAAATGAGTATTGGGAGACAAATATATAAACCCTTATACTAACTGTCATCTTCTTATAAGGACTGTTGTGAAGGTATGCATCAAAATGTATTACAGCATTAGAATTGCGTTGGGTTCAATGTATCACTTGATCACTTGACATCAAAGAAAAGTAGCGTTGATCGTCACTGATCCTCAAAGTATAACTTATGGCATATATGGTAAGTAATTATTGACCATACTGGCAGCACAGGTACTAGCTAAAAGCTCAGACACATGTTTCGCCGGCATTCTGCCATTGCTTGACACAACTGTGAGGGGTCAGGCTCATCAGAGTACAACAGTACACTATTAAGACCGAGGACATTTGCAAACTGAAATGAATTTCTGTATGATTAGTGAAACTGCTAAGGAGAAGACGTTTTCTTTTAGAATTCACGTTTGAAAGTCGGGTGGGTTACGCACTAACGCTTCTCATGAAGTCTGAAAGATAAGTTACTTAGCATATATAATGCAGTGCAGAACAACCATTGTTCTCAATTTTTTACAAGCCAGTAATTTTTAAGCAAACAGGATGTGATAGGAATCGGGAAAAGTACTTTACTAACGATGATAAGCTTGACATAATTCCTTACAAATTACCCATTTATAGTATGCACAAAATATACAATGGTGACAAAAACTGTTCAAAGAGATAGCAGTAAGCCCTAAAACCTGCAATACAGTTACGAAATACCATACCTAAACGGTACCTGTGTATGATTTTGGGCCAACCTTGCATTTCGCCTGAAGTTAAGGCCGTAGTTGTCTGTCTTTCGAGAGATAGCCTGGGCTGTTGATGATGCCTGGGATACCAGATTCAACAGTAAATCGTTAGAAGTGGAAATTGACTCAAATTCCCTATGCACCTCACGACTGGTGCTCGCGTTGGCCAAAAATATTGGGTAGTTTTCGACAGCGAGTTTTTCAGTTTTATGACGAAGACTTTCTTCTTCTGCTTGTATACGAGAGGGAGCCTCGGCGAGTTCTTGTAAAGACAAGGCGGATAGCTGGGCAACACATCCTATTAGCTGCTGATCATCAACCGTATCCATTTGGTCAGATGAGAGATAAAGAAGTTGCATAAGCTTTTCTACCTCTGACTGTTTAGACTCGGAAGCCTCAGAAAGAACAGATACGGACTCCATGTCTAAACTTTAAACGACATGTGTCAATTGACACATTGCAATCAAATATTAAGGTTTAAGAACTGAAGAGAAATATGATGACACAGCTTTATTATGAGCAAGAAAATTTAACGGAAAAATAAAACGTAAGCAGCCATGGTCACACAAACAAGCGCGATCACAAAATGTAGTCTTATGCCAATTACGGCAGATTTGTATAAAATGCCCCAGAAACCCTTGTTTTCAGAAAATAACCACGAACGAAGTTTTGGAACACGTCGCATATACGCACAGGTGCATATTATAAGGAGTCCGATTGTAACAACCCCGTCCAAACTATACGCATTAACCATTTCCGAAAAAAAATAACATACACGTGTGCACAGGTGGGCCTACACAAACCGAATACGTTGTGTGGTTCGAATTCGTGCTTATGCGCAAGGTTGCGAAGAGCAAATGACTTACTAAACACTGTTTCCGCTACCCGGGTCTTCATATTTGAAAAAACTAGTACTAAAAAACATGACCTTGAATTAGAAATTAAATTTCTTGTACATAGTTCCACTTTCTCAGAACTATGATTGTGCCAAGAGAAGTCTAGATAATCAACTCTTAAAGGCCAACCCAAGCATTCAAACCACTACCTAAAGGATAAAAAAATGACTCAAAACATCCTACTTCCCTGCTTTCAACAGACCTTCTATTAACATTAAAATTGGTCCCGATGTGTACTTCATAGTGCAAATAAATAAATAAAATTTATACCTCAGGCCCGGAGGTCCTCGTCATTCCAAACTTAGTGCTGTGGTAAAAGGAAATACGAAGCGGATAAATGCTGCTCTTTGGGAGCAACCACATAGACAGCGAAAGTGGTAAGTATGTTGAGCAGATAGTTCCATATTCGGCAACATATCCTCATT
>JAYGXS010000003.1:47349142-47387703 GCA_036362985.1 Ligula intestinalis
GAGTATTTTTGAAGATAATGGGTCCAGGAAGCCTTGCGGGACCAAAACACATAAAACTACATTTGGATGGAGAAAACTTCATCTGCCATGTAGCGCTCCAACTTGAAAGGGTACGCAAGTCTGCGTTAGCTTTATTAACACAACTACTGGCCGTGTCCTCAGGACATGAGTAAATACACTTAAGGTCATCAGCATAAATGATATTGTCCGAATTATTGAGCACTGTTGTAATTTCATTTATGTAAAGAATGAAAAGGAGGGGCCCTAAAACCGTGCCTTGTAAAACGCCACTCGTGATCGGCTGAGGCATCGAGTAGCTATTGCCTACAAAGATCTTCTGGCTGCGGTTAGACAGGTAGGAGGCAATTAAATCGAGGAGGGGAGGCCTGATGCCAAGGGCTTCCAGTTTCACTAAAAAGCGCCTATGCGGCACCTTGTCAAAAGCTTTACTAAGGTCAAAGTAAATCACTATGACTGATTGCTGTTCATTACGAAGTGAAATAACCAGGTTAAGGAATGACAAGTGGCAGGTTTTGCATGATCTTTCAGGTAGAAATCCATGCTGTGAGGCGTTCAATAGTATATTTTTTACACAAAAACCGAGAATTTGATTAAAAATGATCTTTTCCAGAAGTTTGGCTAGGGCCAGGATGTTATGAACACCTCGGTAGTTATTTACGTCCGAACGAGATCCTGACTTGAAGACTGAGAGAATAATAGATATCTTCCATGAGTCAGGAAAGAGACAGTTTAGAATATAAGCTGAGAATAGGTGACTTAGCAATCGGGGGAATCTGAATACTCTCTTGATAAGTGAATTTGGAAGGCCGTCAGTTCCCGAGGCGTGCAAGATTTTTAGACGGATAATGTGCTTACGAATTACTCCTTTGGAGAAATCTATGGTACTGATAGTATTGACTGAGCATGGCTGAAACGACGGGACCGGTTCAGATTCCGTCGTAAGGTGCTTTGCAAAAAAATGCATTGAACAGTTCAGCCTTCTCAGACTCATCTTGCACAGAGGTTTTATTTTCATTCAGTAAAGGGGGGATTTTTTGACCTCGTTTATCTGAGGACCGACGACAGAACAGTTGGGCAAGAGATTTTGCAGAGTTTTACTCGCTGAGTGCGCAAGATTCCCTCTGTTTGTCACGTGCAAGCCGAATCTTAGACGCTTATTCGAAAATCTCTGTGATTTTAAGGTGCACAGATAGTGAACTAGTAGACTGGTCTTTCAACTGTCTTTGCAATTCCTTTAGTCTAGACAAAAGAAAATGAGGGACGGTGGGGTCCGAAGTATAAGGCTTAACATTTTTGATCGGCACAAATTCCGAAATGCTATTTGAAATTGCCGTCATTGCGTCACAGTGAATTGTTACACTGTTCGTGGAGGAAAGCTCCTGCCAGTCTAGTGAGTCCATAAAGTTTTTAATTAAATTAATATCAGCTAGGTCAAACGCACGATAGGTACGAATGGTGCTAGCCTTTTCGTAGATGCAAGCTGAAGACAAAAATGGATTCAAGTATGGTCACTTGGGAAGAGGTTCTTATTGTAGCCAACGAAAAAGGGGAAATGTCATTCGTAAAAATTAAATCTAAAATATGCTGATCCCTTGTTGGGGAGCAGACCAACTGAGACCAGTTTGAAAAATTGATGGTATCTAGGAAGGGCTGAAATCTGGACAAACAACAGTTCAATGACCAATCAATTTCGGGAAAGTTGAAATCCCCAGCGATAACTTTAGCATCAAAAGCGGACTCCAAAATCAGCCTAAATATTTTGCAAACTTTTTATCATCTTCCGATGATGAGTTAGGGGGACTATAAATGCATCCGATAATCGCCTTTTGACGGGGAGACAGGATAATGGATGCAAAGCAGTAATTACCCGATAATGACTCAGCATGTATGTCGAACGGGAAATGCTTAAAAATAGCTTTAATATAGAGAAGACAACCGCCACCACGCTTACTAGGGAAGTCTTGATGGTAGAAATCATACTCGTCTATTATGAGTAAAGCATCAGTAATTAGTGGATGGGTCCACCACTCTGCAATGCATATAACATCTGGCTTCAGCTCGAACGCAATAGTTCTAAGTTGAGCCATCTTATTTAAAACAGATCTTGCATTAAGCGAGATGATATTTAGTGTAGCTTGAGTAATCGAACTAGGGTTATCTTTATTTAGTAATAAAAATTTGGAGGTGGGTAATTTGGTTGGAAGTTTGGAGAATAGCCATCAACTGGAGCAGGGCAATTAACATCACAAAGCTGAGGGGGATAGCTAAAAGCTGCAGGTAGACAGCTCTGTGAGATCGATGGGCCATAGGGATTAGTGCCGTGGTGAGCTTGCTGATAGTTACCGGGAAATTGTGAAAACCAAGACGGGAAATAGAGGCTGGTGGGCGAGGTTAGGTAACTATGAGGATTAAGCGGTGGAAAGCCTGGCCCAATATGATAATTGTGATAAGTAGGGTAACCTAAATGTTTGTTATCTTCCTGTTCTATAGGCTTAATTTGTGTTTGGGAAAGCTGCATGCTCGCGGTTGAGTTCCAGATCCCACCCTTTCGACGACCTGAATTGGGTGATTTAATAGAAGGTTTGGGAGGACTCTGATCGAGTATCGAAGCTGTTGGTCTACCTGACGTAGAGGGCTTTTCGGAATTTCTAGGAAGGCTTTCAGAATTACTAGCTATGGCAACTGTGGAAGCATCTAAGTTGGAAGTAGACGGGGATGTCTGGTGACTTGAGGGGGGTGAGACAGTTGCTGTACTGGGGAGCAGTAATCTAGGTTTGCCAAGAATAAGAGTAAATGGCTCGCTAGGCTGCCAAGGGCTACGACCAGGAACTTGAGCCGGTTGTGGTGAATTAACAATTCTATTAGAAGAACTTGACGCTATTCTTCGCTCCATTGGAGTGAGATCATGACAGAGGAAATACTTTGTATTTCTCAGATATTTGGAAAAAAATGGCGTCTATTTCAATGGGTGAAATAGCTTGACTAAAATGGGTGGGTTTTAACTACGAGATGACAGTCTAATAGCCTCTGCTATTTTATAGTTAAATCCGCAGGAGTAGAGTAAATGCATTGCAACATCCGTTGGCCGAATCGATTTTGGAACTTTTTTCAGAATAAAATTGTACGTCCTTTTTTTCCTATCCTGTGACTCACTTGCGACCAAATTAACGAGAATATCTAAACGTTTGCATTCCTGATAGGAAACTGCAGAGATATTCCCGTCAAATAGGGTCCCAAGGATTGAGAGCACTGACCCAAATTTCAACATAAACTCATTGCAATTTTTTATTGCAGACACATAGATTTGCTCGGCAATCAGATCAGGCTGAATACTGAGTTCAGGCTGCAGACTGATATCAGTAATTATGTTTGCCTTTCGCAGACACCGCTTGGGTCTGGAATTCTGAGGCTTCCTACTGAAGTACAGTGTCGCCTTCATACTTTTCGAAGCAACAAGTAGATTAATCACGAAAACAGTCGGAAATTCAGGATAAACTAACTGTTTTAGCTTATAAAAGTTGCTGAAAGTAAGACAGATGGGTAACAGAATGCAAGGTAAGCAAGCAGAGACCAAACCAACAAAAGGAATGGAAGCAGATTTTTCAAGCGTAAGAACTGGTACTTACGGATAATTTATATAAGAAAACGAAAGACTAATAGTCGTATCTTCTCTTAGATAAATCGATTGATATAAGACTGATGACCACGCTGAAATTTCGAAACCAGCGCTCGACCTTGGCGGACTGAAATTTACAGAAATTAATTTTAACTTACTATGGGTGAAATTGAGCATTAATTAGACCTATCCCATCTTCATAATCAAACACTCGGGTGAGGAAAAGATCGGTCTTCTTAACTCATATGCTGTCCAACATCTTGTCCTTCGGCTTCGAATATATCAACCGGGTGATGTAGGGACAGTGACTTGCGAATAAATATAGTTTATGGGATAGAAGACTTCCATGACATCTGCCATACTCTATCTTCCCTCATCCACCTGTCTTCGGTGTCAAGTAGTGCAGAGGCGGGATCGGGCGCAGATGGTTCGACCGTAAAAGTTTAATAATTGCATACGAGTTATCCGTCAACACGACCGGGATTGGGGATCCAGTGTTTTTTATGCAATGTGTTTGGACAAAGCACTCAAGGTCTCCTGAAGGGTAAGGACAACCCAGCACGCGAGTGATCACTCAGGTCGTCCTGAGGACAAGAGAACAAAGTAATTTATATACCAGCGGAGACAGGCAGAACGAGCCAAGGCGCGCGACCTTCAGGGGCTGACACACGTGGACGCAAGGACAGCCGCCGGCTGGGTTCTGAGGTCACGCATGACAAGGAGCCACGAAAAGACGCATGCACATGCGCGCGTCACGGAGGGCGCGACGCGTCATCCTGAGGAAACCCCGTGATGGCTGCCTGTAGAGAGGCAAAAAGGGAACAAATGTTGTTGTTCCTTAAATACACCGCGTCACACTGCTGCTGGGGACACGAGACGGTTGTCAAGACCTGCTCTTCGCCGAGACGAGAACGACGGCAGAACACACGCTACTGACGGACACACAGAAGAAAGAGCTGATGTACAAGCCTACAGTTTTAATTTTATTTTCGGATTGAAAAATTATGTGATATAAAACCGTATATGTGTGCTGTCTTTGCAGAAATTAGATCCGCATGAGACGATAATGCTTACTTATTCATGTAAGTTTGAACTTGATCATTTATCGTAGAGCGTTCTAAGAGTAGACGTTTTGGAATATTATGGGTCCAGGAAGCTTTGCGGGACCAAACACATGAAGCTGCATTTTGATGAAGAAAATACCATCTCCCAGGTAGCGCTCCAACGTGAGAGCGTACGCACGTCTGCGTTGATTGCATCAACGCAACTACTGATCGTGTCCTTAGCAAATGAGTAAATGCACTTAAGGTCATTAACATAAATGAAATTTTTTGGGTTGTTGAGTACTGTGGAAAGTTCCCTTATGTAAAGAATGAAATCAGAGGACCTAAAACCCTGCCTTGGAAAATGTCACTCGTGATCGTCTGAGGCGTTGAATAGCTATTACCTACCAATCCCTTCTGGCTGCAGTTAGACAGGTAGGAACCAATGAAATCGAGGAGTGGAGGCCGGACGCCGAGGGCTTCCAGTTTCACTAGAGGACGCCTGCGCGGCACCTTGTCAAAAGCTTTGCTAATTTCAAAGTAGATGAAAACCACTGACTGATGCTCATTACGAAGTGAAGTGTCGAGGTTAATAAAAGCCAAGTAACAGGTATCGTATGACCTTCCAGGTCGAAAACCATACTGGGAGGAGCTTACTAGCTTATTTTCTATGCAAAAATCAAGAATTTGATTAAAAATAATTTGTTCGATGTGTTTGGCTATGGCCGGGGTTTTGTGAACGCCTCGATAATTATGGACATCCGAACGAGATCCTGACTTGAAAACTGGAAGACTGATAGATGTCTTCCATGAGTCAGGAAAATAACCGTTTAGAAGATAGGCTGAGAATAGATGGCTAAGCAATCAGAAGAAGCTCGACAGCCTCTTGATAAATGAGTTTAGAATACCGTCAGTTCCCGAGGAGTGCGTGTTTTAGCCAAACAATACGCTTATGAATTAATCTTGCGGAGAAATCAGTGGTACTGATAATATTGACAAAGCATGGCCGAAACGACCGACCGTTTCAGATTCCGCCGTAAGATGCTTTGCAAAGAGTGCATTAAATAATTCAGCGTTGTCAGACTCATCGAGAACAAAGTTTGTATCTTCATTCAGTAATGGGGAGTTCATGACCTCATTTAGTGGATGAGTGACGACGGAACAGTTGGGTACCATATTTGCACAGTTTAACTCTCTGAGTGCACCATATTCCCTCTGGTTGTCACGTGCAAGACGAATCTTACACGCTAATTTGAAAATCTCTGCGATTATTAAGTGCACAGATAATGAAATGTTTGATTGATCTTTCAACCGCCTTTGAAATTTCTCTAGTCTTGACAAAGAAATTGAAAAACGGTGGGGTCCGAAGCGTAGGGCTTAGCATCTTGTATTGGTAAAAATTCCAAGATGAGATTTGAAACTGCCGACATGAAGTCACAGAGAATACAACGGCGGAAGACAGGAGTGGATTAAGCTGTAGTCCCTTTTGAAGAGGCTCTGCTTCGTATCAACGAAAAGGGGAGCTATGTCGTTTGTAAAAATTAGGTCAAAAATATGACTACCCTAATGGCAATGTTCCGGAACCAAAGGAGGCAGTGGTTCCAGTGGAACAATGATCCCACTTTGGTTCCACTTTCGTCCCACTGCGCCGTGATTGCGTATATGGGCGGTATCGCGTGCACTGGCCGGGGTAGTTTACAAGCCGTCATCGAAATCAACGGTCGACAACCCACACACAAGCTCCCACGTCCACCTGAGAAAAACCCTTCAAGCACGCACGCCTCCTGCATTTGCTACCTCCCCCCTCTCCAAATGCGGCGCCTGGATCGATGCCTTAGTCTGGCAAATTTTGCCTGCGTATGCCTAGGGCGAAATACCCGTGTTCAGCTTGGGACGGAATTTTACATAGCAAAATCAAGAAATAGGACTCTCCGGTTAGTACGCCCGCTGCTAATTAAGGTCGATTTGGTCTGCGTCCGAGGTGGGCTTAATAACCAGCGGCTACTGCATAAATATTTGGCTTAACCGAGTCTGCTCAGACTGCACGTAGTCGCCCCCTACACCTCTACCCTAGCCACCCCCTCCCCCCTATTTGAACGCGTGTGCCCTGAACACTTGTTTTTTGCCAGAGCAAGGCATCGATCCAGGCGCCGCATTTGGAGAGGGGGGAGGTAGCAAAGGCAGGAGGCGTGCGTGCTTGAAGGGTTTTTCTCAGGTGGACGTGGGAGCTTGTGTGTGGGTGTTTGACCATCAATTTCGGTGACGGCTAGTAGACTACCCCGGCCAGTGCACGGAATACCGCCCATATACGCAATCATGGCGCAGTGGGACGAAAGTGGGACCATTGTTCTACTGGGACCACACTCTCCTTTGGTTCCGAAACATTGCCATTTGGGTATCTCTGGTTGGGGAACAGACCAACTAAGATCAGTTTGAAAAATTAAGGATATCGAGGAAGGGCTGCAATCTGGATGGAAAATAGTTCTGAAACCAATTAATTTCGGGAAATTTGAAATCCGCAGCGACACTTTTAGCGTCTAAAGCCGACTCCAAAATCATCAGAAATATTTCGCAAAGCTTTCCATCATCTTCGGATGCTGCGTTAGTGGGATTATAAATGCATTTGAGAATCGCCTTTTGTCGGGGTGACAGGATAATAAATGCAAAGCAGTAATTTTCGGAGGAAAAAGCGGCATCTAGATCGAACGGGAAATGCTTGAAAATAACTTACATATAGAGAAGAAAACCACCACCACGCTTACTGGTGCGGTCTTGTTGGTAGAAATCATACTAGTCTATTATAAGATAAGCATCAGAAATGAGCGGATGGATCTACGATTCTGTAACGCATATAACATCAGGCTTCAACTGGAATGCAATTGCTCTAAGTTGAACCATTTTTATATAACAGATCTTGCATTAAGTAAGATGATCTCTAGTGTATTTCGAGTAACCAAACTTGGGTTATCAGTATTAAGCAATACAAATTTGGGGGGTGGGTATTTAAAGTGGAAGTTTTGAAAGTAGCCATAAACTGGATCAGGGCAATCGGCATAAAAGGCTGAGGGGAATATCTAAAAGCTGCAGGTAGATAGCTTTGTGACACCGAAGAGCCATAGGAAGTAGTGACGTGATAAGCTTGTTGATTGTTACAGGGAATTGGGGGAGACCTACACGGAAAATAGAGGCTGGTGGGTGAAGCAAAGCAACTATGAGGATTAAAAAGTAGAAATCCTGGTCTAATGTGATGGTTAAGACAAGTCGTGTAACTTGCATGTGTGTTATCTTCGTGTTATACAGGCTAAGCTAATGGTTGGAAAAGCACTTGAGTTCTGGATCATGCAATTTCGACAAAATGACTTAGGTGATTTCATGGAAAGTTTGGGAGGACTTCGTTCGAATAACAAAGATGTTGGTCTACCTGACGTAGACGGCTATTCGGAAGCTCGAGTTGGTTACCAGAATGATTAGCCATGACAACTGGAGAAGTAGCTAAGTGGGATGTGCACAGGGTTGTCGGGTGACTTGAGGATGAGGAGACGGTTGCAGTACCGGGAGCGATAAGCCAGGTATGCCAAGAGTAAGATTATGTGACACCCTAGGCTTCGTAGTGCTAAAACCGAGAACTTGAGCGGGTTGCGGTGAAGTTACAACTTTATTAGAAGAATTCGACGCTATTCTTCGTTTCATTGGGGTGCGATCATGACCAAAGAAAAATTTTGTACTTTCCAGATGTTTGGAAACAAGATCTTGGTGTTTGAAAATATAGTCAACTTCAACGGATGAAAAGAGCTTAACTAAAATGGATGGAGAAGTAGAAGACGACTCGATCGCTGGGACAATATGTTTATTCGCCTGACGTTTTGAAATCCACCGCTGGTTCATCATCAGAGAAATACTCACGCAACAGTCGCAGAAATAGTTTGTGTGTGTACAGGGTTCTGCCGTTAAATTTAAACGCACAGAAAAATCGATAAATACCTTTGCTTGTGCGCTGATTCGTTGTGTTAGCAATGCCCATCTGGCAAATAAACACATTGTCCCAGCGATCGAGTCGTCTTCTTCTTCTCAATTACTTCCTGGGACTCGCATGTTCGCTTGTATTAATAAAATGGATGGATTATTGTTATAAGGTGACAGTCTACTAGCGTCTGCTATTTGCAGTTAAATCAACAAGAAAACGAAAAATGCACGACAAATTCAATTGGCCGTGTGGATTTCGGAACGTTTTTCAGCGTGAAGTTTTACGTTCTTTTCTGCCTGTCCTCCTATTCACTTGCTACCAAATGAACGAGCCCATCTAGAGGTTTGCATTCATAGGAGGGCACTGCAGGGATATTCCCGTCGAATAGGGTTTAGAGAATGGAGAGGACCGAGCCAAATTTGAGAGTAAATTCGTTGAAAATTTTTATTCGCATACAAATCTATTTGCTCGGCCTTACCACTAGGCTGAATACTGATGTCAGGCTGAAGACTGATGTCAGTGACGATGTTAGTAGTTTCTCTCAAACACTGCTCAGGTCTAAGGGCATGGGGCTTTCAACTAAAATAAACCGTTTCTTCCATTCTTTTTGACGCTGCAATCAGAATTACTACAGAACTTGTCTCGAAGTTAGCGATAATTCAACGCTTTAAGCTAATATAAACTACCGAAAGCAAGGCAAATGTATTGTAGTAGGCTATATGAGCAGTAAGCAAACAGTATCTTTCCAAACCAACGAAGAAAATGACAGTATATGTTTCAAAAATAAGTACTGAATAAGCTCTCTAGTTCACTATGTTCACCGACCGCGAATGGAGCTCAGTTGCTCCGTTCGCCTTGGGTCTCATTTTTCGGACACGTATATCAGCCCTAGTGGCTGGTAGAATTTTTATATAGTTGGCAGGGAAGACAAAGGAAACGTGAATAGCCATTGATGGTCTATTAACCGTCATCAGCTAGGCATACCCAACCCAAAATAATACACAAGCCGAGGCTCGAACTCGAGACCCGTTTGATCAGCAGCTTATGCTCTAAATAGTAATCCACGAGCACGTTGGCTTGCCGATTCACGTCAGGAGATATCAACACTCGTTGAGAAACCTTCACCGACCGTTAATGGAACTTACTTGCTACTCGCTTGTTACTTGTTACTTACTTCCGATATGAAACCCTCCGAGCCCAGAGAAGTTGACTGCCTTCAGTCGAGCCTAGTCAACTGCTGTCAACAGTACTTAAGAAAGACTCCAAGACCTATAGGTCCTCTAACCAAGGCCCATCTGGAAAGTCTCAATGAGCTTCGCCGAAATGAAAATATTTTGCTAACTAGACCGGACAAAAGATCCAGGATTGTGCTGCTAGATAAGAAAGACTATGTTGCTAAACTAGAACAAATTTTATCGGATCGCACAAAGTTTTAAAAATCCGATAAAGACAAAGACCGGACGGAGGCCGTTGAAGGCCATCTAACAAAACTACTTAAAGTTCTTCACAAGGAAGGATATTTATCGGTCAAAGAGTTGGAGGGACTAAGACCCGTGGGTACCACAATACCTCGAATGTATGGCCTACCCAAAATTCATAAACAAGGCGTGCCGCTTCGTCCTATCTTGGACATGAGGAACTCGCCCTACCACTCGATTGCAAAATGGCTTGTTGAAAAGCTAAAGCTGCTTCAGAGTCGTCTATACCCTAGAAGCCTGAAAGATATCTTTGACTTCGTCGAAGCGATCAAGGATGTTAACATAAGAAAACGGAAAATTATGTCATCAGATGTATCTTCAGTGTTTACTAACGTGTCGGTAGTGGAAACCATTGAGTCCTCATGCGACTTTATACATCAGACAAACCACCAGATAGGGATGCCAGTAGAGACGCTAAAGGAACTATTGACGTGCTGTACGCAAAACGTACAGTTCCTCTGCAATGGCTAGTTGTACAGGCAAATAGACGGTGTGGTCATGGGCTCACCACTTGGACCATTCCTCGCGAATGTCTTCATGGGCAAAGTCGAGGAATGGAACCTCAAAGACACTATCAACAACTTTGAGTTCTATGGTCGTTACGTGGATGATATTTTTTGCCTGACGAAGCAGATTACCGATATAGATGGCGCAGTTCATACGTTCAATACGGCCCACGCAGCACTAATGTTCACTGTGGAAACGGAGGTGAACAACGAAATCGCGTTCCTAGATGTCCTCCTGCACAGACAAAAAGACGGTTCAATACAACGCCGGGTATACAAAAAGAAAACATGGACGGGGCAATACATAAATTTCAACAGTTTTGTTCCCCTTCATCTTAGAAGAAACTTAGTCCAGGGATTGGCGGCCAGAACACGACGCATCTGCTCTCCCGAAATAGTTGAAAGAGAACTGCAGCAGCTACAGAACGCACTTCGTGAAAATGGTTATCCAGAAAGGTTCATCCATCGTAAAATTAAGGAGCATGTCGCAAAGCCTGCCGTAGCAACGGCAAAAAAGAAAGACCTTTTCATAAGACCGCCCTTCCTAGGCGACGCAGCGAGCGAACTAGTAAGACGGCGTCTAAGGACAACAGTCACGAGTGCTTTCCCGGCGGCTAACTTATGCGTATTCTTCACAAACTCTCCCCTTCTGCGAATGGGGGGTAAAGACAGACTACTGCTACAGGCCACTTCCATGTGCATTTATTCCTTCACCTGCTCCTGTGGGGCGGGATATATCGGCCGAACAACGAGACGTCTGGAGAAAAGGATACGCGAACACATACCAGCCTGGTTAGGTTAAGGGGAAAATTGATCGATCTTAAGCTCAATCCTCGCACACCTGATCGATAAAAATCACCAAGTTGACGCGAGAGAGGTCATATACCAGGCACCCACGCTCTACTCTAAAGGCCTGCGTAAACGGGTGCTAGCCACAGCTGAGGCAGTGGCAATTCTTTCAGCAAAACCTGCTCTCTGCTGTCAAAAGACGCTGGTACATGCCGTCTCCCTTCCGTGGCCGACCGCATGCAAAGATCCCGCACCGCCAGAAGCCACTTCGTCAGAACTCACGACGTCAGTAGCTATGCAGCCCGAAACCATACTACCCACAGCAGCAGAGAACACGCAGTGCGACCATGCTGATCACAGTCACAGAGAGCCCGCTGCGCGCATGACGTAAATCGTGGGAACGTCCCTACCCGTTCCACAGGCGTGACAACCCAACGTCCTCGGCATGCTGAGTCCGGCTCGCAGGAGACGAGGGAACCACGAGATGACTAATTACCCCCCTCCCCCTCACCTCAAGAACTACATTAGCACTGTACCGAACTGCCTGCTTTAGTCGCCTATTTTTCCATGTCACTGTAACGGCCTGAAGTGAATGATCGAAAGCAGCTGTTTACTTAGAAATTATGTAGGTCGTGGTTTCCTCGTTTAAAATCGCTGAGGTAAAATGCCGTGTAATTCACTATAAATTTTGATCAAGTAAATATATTTCAACAATATTTTAGACTCAAATGTATAAGAAAATATATAACAAAGCGTACGGTGAAAGGAAATGATAAATTCACTGTATCCTGCCCCAGTTGCCACCGTATTGTAAGAGTTAAACTTAAATTAGGAATACGCAACTAACAGTGCATCACGGACCCTTTGAATTATATGAAAACAGACGAAAGTATCAATTATTGAAATCAAATAATTTGAAGTGGTTTCATCCTTTAAAGTACGCTCCTACGTATTATATTATTGTTGTTATGTCTCTCGCTTCCTCTGCTATCTTCAAACAAAAAATGTAGCTTACGAAAAATGAAATACTAACATAATTTTGAGGACGGGTATTACTTCCTTCAACCTCCCTTGGATGATTATTAAATGAATTAACACGAAACTATTTTGTTAACCGCAGACATATCAGCAAATATGACGTGTAAAGGGCTGTCCTTGCGGTATAGCCCTGCATCAAATTTCGCAAAATCACTGAACCAGACAGACAGAGGGCATGTTATGCTGTTTTATTTTCAAATCGGGCAAGAGATTGTCCCTTATGAATCCGAAAATGAGGAATTATCTACATAAATGAGCAAATTAACGGTAATAAAAAATTTTTTATTGTAATTTTGAATCCCTGGACGTAAAACTGCAACGCTCCACAATAAATACTAATCCCACCTACTTATTCAAAGAAAAAGATAATGAAGTTTTTGATAATATGTTTATGGATTGTTGTGTTTTATTTTTACCAGGGTCCCAGTTTCTTCACATTTTAGCTCTTCCGAAACCGTCAGAGAACCATCTTCAAATACATATATTGTATTGACCAGGTGTGCAAGGATTGAGCTTGAGATCGATCGATTTTCATCTTTACCTTCCCAGGCTGGTCAGTACAAATCACCAAGTTGACGCGAGAGAGGCCTTTCGGGTCATCTACCAGGCACCCACGCTCTACTCTAAAGGCCTGCGTAAATGGGTGCTAGCCACAGCTGAGGCAGTGGCCATTCGTTTAGCAAAACCCGCTCTCTGCTGCCAAAAGATGCTGGTCCATGCCGACTACCTCCCGTGGCCGACCGCATACAAGGATCCCGCACCGCCAGAAGCCACTTCGTCAGAACTCACGACGTCAGTAGCTATGCAGCCCGAAACCATACTACCCACAGCCGCAGAGAACACGCAGTGCGACCATGCTGATCACAGTCACAGAGAGCCCGCTGCGCGTATGACGTAAATCGTGGGAACGTCCCTCCCCCGTTCCACACGCGTGACAACCCAACGTCCTCGGCATGCTGAGTCCGGCTCGCAGGAGACAAGGCAACCACAAGATGACTAATTACCCCCCTCCCCCCACCTCACGAACTATATTAGCACTGTACCGAACTGCCTGCTTTAGTCGCCTATTTTTCCATGTCACTGTAACGGCCGAATGACCGAAAACAGCTGTTTGCCAACACGACGTTTCAATTGTTCCGATTTGCCTAGGGTTTCATTTATCGGGCACTTACAGCAGTTCTAGTGGCTAGTAGTCTAGGTAGATAGTATTGCCAGCAAAAACAAGGGAGGCTGAAACGGTCATTTCTGACTTACTAGCCAACATCACCAACCAAGTCTCCCTTGTGCTTGCCGGAAATTCCATCTGCCAACACTACTAGCCTAACTGGGTCAATATTAACACGCCAGTAAAATAAGAAGAAAGTCTTTGGCAACTGAGACGCAAAGTATTATTATCGTATGCTATAAAAATTGTGGTAAGGTTATAATAGAATAAAAAAGCTGCACTATATCACTAAAGGACGGCAAAGTAGAGGTTATATTAACAACAGGTTCTCTGAAAACGCTGCAATTCACGTCAAATTGGTACTGATCAATTAGTGGAAGTATGCTATCATAAGAAACAGCACATTAGACCAAATATCTCGCAAATGTAGGAAGAATTAATTTTCTGTAATCTCACTGGTCCAATGGAGTTGCAGGCGACGAAAAAAATTTAGTGTGCAAATGCTCGAATCCCGAGATTAAATGTTCATAACTGCCCATAATTGTCTATTTCTGTCCAGAAAAGTATTTTATTCGAGAGTTCGTTGTAAATTGGATCAAACTTACCACCTCACAACGCGTAACATACTACTCATTACTTTTATCATAAGCTGCTTACACGCAGCTGTGATTACCAATTTTTATTTTTTTATCTTTATTTTCACGATAGCACTAATTTTGTAATGAAAGGGCCCCTTTGGGCCTTAAATATACAATTTATTATAACTATTAACCTGAGATGTTACATAAAAGTGCTGACCCGGGCATTATAAGGGGGACCAAACCTGACCGCTAAGGCAAGTCCTCAGTATGTCACAAAAGAATGACGGCTTTTATCTACGACAAAGGCGCTACCTTAAAGCTCACAAAGAGCATTGTTTTGTCGTGATTTAATATGCGTTCTATTGACCGACCGCCAACGACTCTATATGTTGCCGAAAATCATCTGATACAACGATTGTGACACACTCCCGATTGACAGAATAGCTTGACTACGGGTAATTTAAATGCACTAGAGCTCAACTAGAGTTCCGCTAATGTTTGATACCTCCATCTGTCAGCATCGTTTTCTATGACAGAAGATATGTTCCACACGGAACATGCTATATTCCCAGATGAACTGTGTAAAGAGCAAAGGAACAAGTGCTTGAATCTAGAAACCTCTACATAAACTTCGGCCAGTGTCAATAATGTTAACTTTTTCTCCCTTTTCGCTGCCTGGATTGTGAGTGGTCATGTTAGGTTATGCATATGACGAAGAGCATAATTCGTGAAAAGGCTAGTTTCTATGTGCTACACATAGGCAGAACTCCAACCACAGCTCATTAACAGCCGTACCTCATAGAGTAAGGTAGGAAAAACAACACGCTTTATCGCATAACTGTCAAGTCACTGAGGAAATTTCCAGTGTCAGGAATATGCCTCCAACTTGACACACAAAAACAGTCCAAGTTGCAATATCGCTTAAAATTACGCGATAATTCCTGCAGAATATGCTAAGAGGAGCTGCGCAACATCCACAAATATTCGTCACATACATCGGAAGAGGTTAAACTAACAGAAGTCCAATTCCGCTGGTAAGAAATGCAAGAACTGTTGCCAGAAAAGGAAGGAGAGAGCCTGAGTATTTTTCTAGTCAGTCAACAAAAACAAAATCAGTACAAGTGAATATGCCTGACGGTTCGAGATCCATGCTGGAAGTTCAGCAGGTCAAAGCCCGCATGCCGTTCGACAAAGTATCAACCCACCAGAAGATTACTATCGTTAATGGTGTTGTATGCTTGCAGTAATGACTGAATCCTATAAATACTGCAAACTCCTGTGCACACGCCACCCGTATCTGCTACTGCTCTCTCCTAATATCTCTGATTATGAATCCGCGACAAATCTAAAAAATTCAGGCGAATTCAATATTGTCTTAGTGATCGAGTCGTCTTCTCAAGAATGAAATCTCATTTATCTATTTGTCGAATGGAAACAGTGGCTGCTTATAGACAGATTCTACGCGAAAATAATGAAAGATATTTAAGAAATCTAGGTTTGGGTTGTTCATGAGATAATGCCTAAAAATTCAAATAGCGTACCAATATAGCTCCCATACCTTGGTAATATTCTTCCAGACTTTATAATAATTGTGCGTGGCCAACCCTCTACTATTGAGCCACGAGGCTCACCGTGGGCCGAGAATTTGATCACACTTGGATCGCTTTTACGCGCGCAGCCTACTGCTTGAATGGAATCCATCATTACAGAACAGCAGGCTGACTGCCCGGGCAGGATTTCCTACGCAGTCATCTAGAATCCATCAGAATAACTACTAGGCTGACTTTATTATTGGGGGAGGGGGCTGGCAGATATAAATAATTCCGTTGATCCAACTCTCGAAAATTCCCGGTCTCGAGGCGGGACCATTCCTTATAGGATGAAAATAGGCCCGAACGGAACAAGGCTGCTCTGCTTGTAGAGTTTATGCTTTGCTAGTATCAGCCAGGTCTAGCCACGCCTTGTGACACGTCACAAGATGGCGCGATGGCGAGACACGACGCGGCATTTTTGCGTGGCTATAGTGTGGCGTTTAACACCATCGCGTCGCTGGACCATGGCTCCGAAAGTCCGCGCGATGAGGGCTTCTCCCTTGCTCGGCTTTGCAGCCACGAATGCAGTTCTTTAGGTTGTCCGCTGTCGTAGTACATGTTTCGTGTCACACCTTTAAGTCTTAATAAGTGTAAACCGTAGCAATAAGCAGTGCGTGTCGGCGCATCAGCAAATACGCATTTGCACGCACTTACTTTCTCGCATAAAAAGGGAACTCAACAACAATTTTAATGAAGAACTTTTAGTAAGCAGATGCATGCAAACGTTTTTGGAAAAGAATTGTACAAACATGCAGTCGTCAGTCAGGAGAAGTTATACAGCTTGTGAAAAACCTATTTATTTAGATCGTGTCTTCACCAAATATCCTGACAGTATAGGCGAGGTATAGTGCCTACCTTCACTTGGATGGATGTAATCACAAAGTACTTTCATGGGACTTTAGTCTATATTCTGTACCTCCTGCAATAAACGGACCAAGACTGGATATATGGCAAGCAGACTTTTGCCAAATGAGAACCGGGGCATCACAAATATACTGGAGTCTTATCTTCTCTGCGGATGTCACTGAGGACTGAAATCTATGTAAGAATGTGTTGTTTCATCTAATACGATATCCAAACGACCGCAGGTACTGACATACGATCTAAAAGGAGAGACTAAAATAAAGGAAGGCTTTGGAAGAAGGTTTGCTGAACAAGCCATAATGAAGCTTCCAAGGAATATGCAATCCACTGGAGCGAGGTAAAAAGTCTGGTTTTCAAAAGAGGATAAATTTTGAAAGTGATTTGCTACATCAGGCGGTCAAAAATTCCAAGTTTTTTAGAAAACTACTTAGAAAAGCACACGCAACAGGAACCCGATTCCTGTTCTGGAGAATTACGAAGGTTTCCAGATATTTGACAGTAAATAAAAAACCGAACATTTTTGAGTACTTTCGATCGGCTTCCACCAGAAAAACTGCCTTCGTCCATTCACTGACGAGCCCATGGGAGCAACACTTATTCAGTATATTCTGTTTGGATACGGAGTTATATTTGAAGAGCTAAAAAGCTTGAAGGAATGTTAATCTCCCTGTCCAGTTGAGATTCCAGCAAAGCTGCTCCTTGGACTTGCTAGAGGGCTGGCCAAAGCAGGATCTCTTGCGCACCAGCAAACTTTTCATTGCGGAAGTCTTTCCGCAAATTGGAAAACAGGCCACGCCGTTTCAAAATATTTGTAATCGTGCGCGTGCGAACAACTAGAGACCCGTCAATCTGACCTTCAATTGCTTCAGGGTAATGGAGAAGATTATCAAAAAGGAATTGATGACCAATTTGGAGACCCTAAATCTCTTGTTAAATACTCAATATAACTTTAGTAGGGGTAGGTCACGTATAAATCGCTTGCGTTATACGATGAAAAACTGGAAAAGGGCCATCGAGGCAAAAAGACACCATACGCGAGGCCTACATTGCTTCCCGGAAGGCCTTCGACAGTTTTCCATAACAATGTCTCATGCATAAGTTGACAGTGGTGGACAAAAGAGGCAAACTTCGTACGTGTATTGAGAATTTCCTCGATGGTCGTTCCTCAGTTATGTGTATAGAAGGACAGCGATTAACGTCCACAGGCATCGAGAGTGGAGTCCCTCAAGGTTTAGTGCTCGGACCGACCCTCTTCATTTTGTTCTCTAATGATTGCGCACAGAAATGGGACTGTAAGCGTGCCATGTTTTCACGTGATGTAAAAACATGGAAGGTCATCAAGAGTGCTGCCAGGAGCGGTCACGCAGATGGCTCCTGCCTTTCAATTTGAACAAATGTAATCTGCTGCGTCTGAGAACTCGAAATCAGGTCCCTGATGCGCAATCCAGTTATTTGCACAGAATCCCACTCCAAGAAGCAGAAATAAGGAAGAACTCGACATCTGGATGACAGACAACAACAAGCCTTCTTAAAAATTGTTGCAAGGCGGCTAGGGCTGCAACTACAATGCTACTCGCCATCCAGCGGGCATTCACCATTCTATTGAAAATTGCTTTTTGAAAATCCTCGGTATCTTTATAAGGCCACACCTTGAATACACGATGCAATCAGCAAGAACGTGGATGCAGCAGAATTACAACGTACGTGAAAGTGTCAGTGACAATCAGCAGATTTCGGGCGAAGTGTTTATGAGCTCAATGTTGCACCGCGGCCAGTTTCTTGAGCTAGAAGCATTCAACTAAAGACACGTATATCGCCTCGTCTGCAAACACTTCTTTGGTACTTAGCCAACGAATGCAGTGATCATAACCCTCCACCGTGCGCAGTGGGAAACTCAGAGATAAAGACCTTGCATTGACGACATTTTTATTCATCTACAATGTACTAGAAACATTTTTAGTGTTTCTTGCACCTTTTACATATTGCTCAAACAAACTGATGGCTGGCACACGCAAGGATTAGCTAAAACCACTGAGAAGACCCTTTCGAAGTTTTCATTTAAGCAGTGTGCACGTGAAAGCACATTTCCAAAATTATCTTTGCTAGGGGTGATAAAGCAGTCCGTTCAAGACCCAAATGGACTTAACTACCCTCCTCCAGGGCCTTCCTACTGACGGTTCTAGACGTTTGCGTAGCTCTGAATGGTATGCCCGCAGTAGTTGGAACAAAGACTGTGTAACGGACAGGGACAATTTCGACTTCAAGCAGAAGTCTCCCATTTCAATCAGCAAGCACTTGCCTCATACTGTGTTAGCTAGTTGGCTAATTTCCGGGGCTTTATGCCTTCTTGTAAACATCCCCCATACATTTCCTGCTCATAGGAATTTCCGGGTTTGCATCACGCATTCTGGATTCCGGTGGCATTGGGAGGAGGAGGATTCGCACCTTGCAGCATAATATGCCTTTCTCTCGTGCGAAATCCGCTAAAGTATAGCGCTCCGATGAAACCGTAATATTTACGTTTATTTATTACTACCCAACAGTTCAACCATCGGCTTTGAGGATGTCCACCGTATGCTGTAGAACAAAGTGGTGCAGGGATGGTGACCTTTACGTGAAGTAAATTTAATTGATGGCAAACTTTCACGCCATCTACCGCACTTCTTCTTCCCGCACCAAGCTGTACCCACAGTCAATAAAACCGGAACTAGTAACGGGCGCATGTAGTTGGCACGGCCCAAGGCAACCCCATGCGCGCCACCTTCGTGCCTTCATGTTCGGAATTTGTCCTGGGAGTGCAACCGGAAGAACGCCTACCGTTCGTTAAGCGCATTTACCATTCGGCCTGTTTTGGGACACATTACTACTACCTACGGACAATAAAAATGATAAATGAGTGGTTTAATTGTCAGTTCAAGATCCTTTTACAGAAAAAATTACATCAAACCTGTTGTGGTACAATACATATAAAATGCGATTCGTAAGTAAAATTCTTGGTTGACTTGAAATACTACTGCAGTGATAGTGGTTGTTTATCAAAAACTAAACAGTCCAACCACTATTTTAACACAACCAGTGTATCCGACGTCATTATTTTGCTTGGGAGTGATTTCCATAGTTGAACAACCCACTTAGTAATCCAATGCGAGTCTTAACCTTTCGATTTATGAAAAAACAGGAAGGGGAATTTAAAGATGGCTAAAATCGTTACTTAAGGGGACGATCTCAACAGATTTAGCAAACAATTAACAAAATGCACAGTCTTTCGATAAAGTGGTATCTTCGGCTGGATGTGTGACGTGGGTAGAACTTACTGTTAAGGATTCCTTATAAACAACACCATGATAACAAAAAAATTAGGTTTGTAGAATATGGGTTTAGCGGTAAAAGGGGTTATGTGGGTGGGGCATATAAGGGAAAGGAAAATAAAAACAAAAAAAAATAATGGATAAAGCAAAAAGTAAACTAAACCGCTTACACTAAAAGTGAACTAAACTAAAACGTCACCAAAAATAAACACATCTAAAACGGCACCTGAACTAACTAAACAAAGCTAACCAAACTAAAAACTAAATTATAAACTTATATACTGATAACTTAAGTAAACTTAACAATGAACTACAATGAAATAAGTAGTAGTTAGTTATGCGCAATCGTACCTCAAATGGCATGGTAGGGAAGTACTCCAAAACGAAGCGGCATATTGTATAATCGAATAGATGTATTTAAACACCCCTTGAGCGTTTTCATTCCCGTTAAAACATACGAAAAACGTAAAACAAATTCCACAATTTTGGGTACGGGAATGAGATAGAATGAAACGCGACAGTAGTATTTGATCAAAGCAACAACCCATTCTCCCTGGTTTGGAAGAATTTAATCCAGCTCCTAACAAAGAACAGGAAGTAGCTTGGGAAGCCAGGTTACTCGTTTTCTTACCTGATTTTGTGATGCAGGGAGTAAAAGAGAAGTTGAAAAGGAAAAGATGACTTTGGTGAAGGTATGTCAGACGCCCAGTATCCACGACTTTGGGGATTTAAAAATGCAGAATTAATAATGAGGCTCTTTAGAAGGAGGCGAACCCCCTAAATAATCCCCTGATATAACCGGATACTGAGGAAACAGCTTTTGCTTAGCGATATCACATCAATTACCATAGCTAACGAGAAAATTAGCACAGTGAAATTCATGACAGACACAGGAAAGAAAATGTTGGATTATCAACAAGTTAATACACCACTTGGTCTGGAAAGCCCGCTGACTAACAGGGACTCTACCTAATACCTGCAAGCAAGCCAACATAAGAAACATATATAACGGTGATGAGAAAAATTGGCTTAACAGTCTAAGATCAATCAGGTTAGCAGCTGTTATATGTAGAGTTGTAAAGAAGACAAAACAAGGGATGGCTGAGATATCATGAAAAAAATGGCTACTTAATTTGCCTCTGCATGATTATAGAAGCAGAATATCCTGTCTCATTAGCCTGTTTATATTCATATATTTTACGGACTCTCTATATATAGGTCTATCGACAGTTGAAGTATGCATCGACATCAGGTTTCACTATCGTGTCACGCAGACGAATGACATTTAAAATACATACAATGGATATGTGTGGGAGACTACTTAAGGTTGGGTCCGATGTCACTACAGGCAAATCTGCGCGTTGTTGTATTCGTAGTTCCAAACCATTCAACCATTCGCAGTGAATTTCTGCAGCGGGGCATGCAGGGTCCCATTATATTTGTTAGTATACATGAACAACTGGCTGGATTGCTTAGATAGCGAGAGTGGTATAAAGTATTACGTAGAACGTTGGTTAGTTGAAGGTAACTGCTACATTGAGATTCATTTACTGGAATCATCTGAAAAGCTAGAGACGGCATCTACTCTGAAAGTAACTGCTCACCGGGCTAAGCCCCAAACCAATGTCGTAGGTTTTCTAATAGATATTATTTAAATACTCATTGGATGATAGTATTACAATTATAGTTCCTTTCTGGGACAAAAGTCAGGTGAAATCAAAGATAATGTCTGAAAATAGTCTGAATTACTGGGATATTCCTTTTGATTGTTCACTGTAATTAAACTAACAGTCTCGCGAATGCAACTAAGACACCTCGTCGCTTTAAAAACAAATCTAACTATTTAGAAGTTTACAATATCCACTACCGGGCTCTTACTGTCTAAGGAATCTGTCTTACTCCAATATAACCCTTAAGTTCGGGATACTGTGGAATTAATGGACGACTGACCTGATATTTTGGATTTAAATTCTTAAAGATTTAGTCTCCAGTAGTAGACAAACTTCTCAAGTTTTCCTCAAACGCGCCAAACTAATCTCCGTGAGTGGAAATCTGCTCTTATCATTGTGCCATTTGAGCGGATCTATAAAACTCGTTATACATTCCAAAGTAGTCGCATCTAATAATTAAACTTTTCTAAGTTCACCACCTTGATAATTTCTGTGGATACGTCTCTAATTTATACCAATGTTGGCCTGACTGTTAGGGTTGTGGGGGTATTCTTCAATAACTTTTATAACGAACATCCCAGGACACGCTTTTTTGTAGTTTGGTCCACTATGATATATGACTGCAACGAACTGGAAATTTTGAGCAGGGTAAGCAAAGAAGTCTTGATTCTGAACAATTGCACAATTGTATGTTGCCATGGAATGGTAACTCACTAATTGTCCTTAATTCCAATGATTCTTTTGCATCTAGAATTGTGCATCTTGCGAAGTTTTACTCTGGGTTTAATCAGCTGCCCGACGAGGTAGCTATTGAATGCCCGTGCTCAAGCGTGAGCCCGTCAGGACAATGAACTCGCAGTGCAGTGAGTCAGACCGTTGGACTTCCCACCAAGAGGTCGCGGCTTCAAACCTCAGCTGGCGTACAACCTAGGGTTGGGTAGGTCTGGCTGCTGACGGCCTATAAGTCAGAAATAGCCATGCAAAGCTCCCTTGGCTTTGGCGGTAAAGGCGATCTGCATACAGTATGCTTGCTGCTGGGTAGTTGGTGGCGGGGTTCGAGAATAGGCCCCAAGGCAGAACAGAACGATTGCGTTCCGTGACCGTTCGGTGGCTGCCATTATACCATATATTTATGTACATCCATACATGCAGAAGGAAATTACCAGCAAAGATATAAGACACTAGGAGAGTCTTTTCTGGCTCATTTGCCGTCATCGGCTAGTGATACCCGACTCCAGTGTTACCGTTGAAATCGCGGGTTCAAAACTCGAGTGTGGCAGCAAGTTCAGCGACAACACAGGAGTTGGGTATCACTAGCCGATGACGTCAAAAAGACCAGAAAAGGCTTTCCTATTGTCCCACGTCTTTGCTGGTAATGTCCTTTTGCCTATATTCTAGTCGCTTCGTGGTGGAGGCTCGAGTGAGTGCTCTAATGGGAACGTGAACAGACGAGTGTGTCCCCTAACAGATCGTAGTACGCATATCTGCTAATGTACATATACGTATTGACATATCGGAATCTGAAGAAAGCGAAGTAGACAAGGTTGACGTTCGTTGGGAAGAAATTAACATTCATTTGTATATTTTTGAGTCTGTTTCAGCAGTTAGTCTTTCGAAAAATGGAAGATGTAGAAAACTCAATTCAATTTTAACAATACGCAAGGCAAAATTTGCTGATTGGGCAACGTGCCAGCCGATTGAATAAGCCGGTCGATAACCTTTCGACAAAAAATGCAATTCGGTAAAGTAACCAATCAATATGCCGTAGAAACTAAGACTTTTTTAAATTTAAAATAAATAAAAAGGCTGCAAAAACTAGCTCCACTTAGCACTCTTTAGCTATACAACGCTTAAGGAGGCAATTGCGGGACTATAACTTGCCCTGATTCTCCATTTGAAGCAAACTACAGTGAGGACGCCGCTTTTCGCTTGCTTCTGATTCCTTTTACTCTATCGATTTTTTGCTCAAAGTTAATTTACCGTAGAATACGAACAATTACGTGATCCTTAAATGTGCAAAATGGGATATTCCACTTATTACCGACACTAACCCACACATTCAGGCCATAGAACAGTAGACGTTAACTGTCAAGAATATCTCATTCAGCGACAAAATAAAACAATGAAAGGGAGCTGAAAATATATGCACACAGTACAGTGCGTCCATTCTTACGACCCGCGCCTTGTGCTTTTAATTAACACGAACGTTGAATTAGCCGACCAAGGTCCCCAAGCTTGGTACGAGCGACAGACAAATAAGATGGGTGAACACGAGACAGCGTGTATTCAGACGAAGCACTTTAGCACAAGTCGTTAACACACAAAGGCTGAGCGCATTTAAGGGAGAACGCGAGAGACAATCTGAAAAATGAGCCAATCAGATATGAGCTATGAGCAGACATGCTGGCCGACAGACAGGTAGATTTGCGGCGCCTTTGTATACACCGAATCATCATGGGAATAGCGCATTCCCGACACTTTACCCTTCAAGTAAGCCAGTACCGCGTACGGAGGGGATTTATCTGTATGCGCTGCGGTCTGTGGCGAGCACGGTTCGTTCGGCGACTTGAAGGCGGTTTCCAGTCTACTGGTGCGGGGCCTAGAACTGGGTCCGCAATGGTACATTTGAAGGGGCTGCGGTATTCGGTTCGGGGACTGACGGGTCTGCTGGAATGGCAAAAGTGCCCAGCATGATGTCGAGAGGGAGTGAAGCAGCAGATTCAGGTCCCGTTGGATAACTGCACTGCCGCCATCGGATCTGATGGTGGTTACGAACCCAGGTTTAATCGCTGACAGAGACATCAAACGGCATGCTGCCTCTGTGCGCTGTTAGCTTCCCCCGCAATCCAGTCTGGGAGCCCAGCTTAGTAGTCACGAACAAAGACAAGTGTTCTGGCAGCGGGCTTGCCGCTAGAGACAGGTGGATGTGACAGTGAAGATGGCAGCTTAGTAGGCAACAGTGCATGAAACTTCGTTCAAAGTTTCCGGGCTATTAAGGCTTCGGCAGGAGAGACACCACCAGTAGACGCCGCGTAAGGGGTGGTCCTGTAGGAAAAAAGAAACGCCTAGGGTATCTCGTCCGCAGATATCTACCCACGAGCTTTCAAAAGGGCTCGTTTCAATGTGTCAACAAAATGTTCTGCCTGACTGTTCCATTGGGGATTGTAGGGCCGAAAGCAGAGATGTAGGATGTGGTGTTGGCGGCAGAAATCCTCAAAGGTCGATGGGGTGAATTGAGAGCCAATATCCGAAAACAGAACATCCGAGAGGCCGTGTTGGCTGAAGATGCGCCGTAGGAAGGCGATAGTGGCAGAGGTGGTTGTCGGATGCAGCAGTGCAATCTCAGGCCACTTTGAGTAGGCGTCAACCACGACTAGGTAAGTGACACCGTCGAGCGGGCCAACAAAATCGACGTGCACACGGGACCAAGGCCTATCCGGAGTTTGCCTGGTGGCCTAGAGAATGCCGTTGGCGGGGGTTGCAGGTACCGCAGGAATCTGCATTTGATCGCAAACAAGGTGGAGCGGAAAATCAACCAAGCCAAGTTGTTCAATCCAGTCGAGACCAAGGATATTTAGGTTAGACTTGGTGATGTAGCAAGTAGCAGTGATGCTAGTGATGCGGAAGGAAACACCGCATTGCAGTTGGCCCACTAACTGTACAAGGCCACCGCACGTGCTTGTGGTGGACTAAGAAGTCTGCTGTATTGTGGGGGCGCCAAGAGACTGCCAGAGTTTCTAGAGATGATTGTGATATCTGAAGCAGTTTCCAGTTGTAAGCAGACTACGTCACCGTTGAGAGATAGATTAACGAACTTCCGGCGTTTAGCTGCGTTAACCGGGAGTGTGGCCAACAGACTCCGAGAATTGCCTGGAGACTGAGGTTTGAACTTGCCTTTTGGTTTGAAATGCCACTTGGAGTTGAAATTCTCAGGAGCGGGCTTGCTTGTGCAAGTTGACGGTCGGCAGAACCCATCACAATGTCCCACCCGGGTACACTTCTGGCAGCGATGTTGTCAAAATGTGCAATCCCGATGGAAATGCCAGACACCACAGTGCTGACAAGGAGAGGGCGGGGATTTTGCCTTTGGGGCTAGCTTGAGCCATATAACCGGAGGTGGCTTAGCTGCTGTGACCGCATTGACTAAGACAGTAGTAGAAGGGTCTTGGACCATGGCCGAATCATACTTGAGATTTATCAGTGCTTGACATTCGGCAGCCAGTTCTTGGAGGGTAATTGAGCTGCTCTGTTACACGCGGACAGAAGACATGTCCGGATGTCGGCATTCATGGGGGACTGGAGGCCGCAGATGAAAATAAGGTATTTAAGCTGGTCTTCTGTGAGATAACCGAGTTGAAAACGCCCACACTCACGATTCAAAATGCCGGCATACGTCATGAAATCGTCGGATTCCCGTTTCCACAGCTGATAGCACTTAAATCGGGTGTTGAACAGTGATGACTGCTCACCAAAAGTCTACGACAACGTCTTCAACGTGTCCTTGAAGGAAATGTCCCTTGTATTCTTGGGCAAGAGGAAGTTGGCGTTGCGTTTGTGCTCGGCAGGACCCAATTGGCGATGTAGGGGTTGTACGTATGCGTATATCTAGGCAGCTGGATCGACAGAGAACCAATCCTCGTATCGTTTGTACCAGGAGTCGGAAGTACTTTGGGCCTGCGGGTCGAACGAGAATTCCGTAACGCTGCTGGCGATGGCATCGACGGATTGCGAACCACTAGCAAAACTCAACTGGCCCGTTGATGAATTGGATATCTTGACGGTGAGGGTTTCCATCAGCTTCAGTTGCTGTTGCAACATTCGCTTTAAGTCAGCGCATCGTACAGTGAGAAACTGCGTCTCCAATTGTTAAGACGGTGAGTTAGCCGACCATGGACCTCAAAGCCTGGTACGAGCGGAAGACAGAAAAGACCAGCGAGAATGGGACAGCGTGTAGCCAGGCAAACCACGTTACAGCATGTCATTCACACACAAGGGTTGTACGCATTTAAAGGGGAACGCGAGAGACATAGTCTGGACAATTAGCCAATCAGAATTAAGCAGACATGCTGGCCGGCAGCCGAGTAGATTTTCGACGCCTTTGTATATACTGAGTCATTATGGGAAAAGCGGCATTCCCAACATATACACAGTACGAGTCGCCGTACATTTAGGCGATAATTGGCGCTTCCCGCTATTTGTTCTTGTAAACGAAAGAAGCCCATTATAATTCCTCAAAACCTAGCTACATCAGGGAGGAATAATAACTTAAAAGGGTAGAAGTACACCGTAGGGCCGCCTAGGGAACGCGTGAAGCATGTGATTTTACGGGGAAGAACGGGCGGGGCATGTCACGGAACAAATTCGATTGCAATATACCTGAAAACTAAGAAAGTTACTAGGGTAAGTTGGGACGCGTGCTCAAACTTCGGGCGGGGACACTTTAAAAGGCTTTGATATGATTGCTTACCTCCCGCTGGAGGGACGGCGAGCGCGCGTATGTCGGGGGAGTGTACTCTAACCTTGGGCAAGGTCATTGAGGTAGACCTTCCAGTAGTGACGCTAAAAACAACTAGAATAAAGCTGAAAGAGTGAAGAAGGTTGAAGATTGTGGAATTCACCCCACTTAGAATTAGCAAATAAGCGAATATTCCTCGTAGTTATTTTGAAAAACCGTTTGGCCTTATATATTGACTTAGTTGGTTATTGTATGTGGAGGCCTTCGGAAGACCCCTCTGTAGTTCAATGTTATCATTTAATCCCTACTGAGTCGACGGCTGGCGTTCAGAAAACAGGGGGATTGTGGGTAATTCAACCTACTTAAAATCCGTAAGTAAGTTGCTATACTAAGGTCCTTCCGAAGACGCCTCAAGGAATCCTTACCCTTGAAGGTAGGCATTTCTTTGGAAAAAATAAGGACCTCCTTCAAATTAGATTTCCTGCGATGCCTGCCTTCCAATATATCTTAAAGAATAATCCATGAACTAACTCGAATAAATAACATATCTTATGCAACATTGAATGAAAATATGAAACGTGGTTTGGCTTATAAATGATAGTCTAAGCAACGCGAAAAAATGAGGCGCGAGCGTAGTTTAGTGTAGAAAGAGTACAAACAACGTTTTATTTGAGTACGCTTGAGATTAATTCATTTAAACCCAACTATGAAAATCTCGGTGTCCTCGGTGGGATTCCAACAGCCTTCAGTGCATTCAGCACACTAACCATGTGAGCTTTGGGGACTCACGGTAGCTGAATTTAATCCTACTGACAGTGACATTTAGTGCACAAAGTACACTATACAGTATTGCGAATCCTGCAAGCAACTTGCCTAAGTTTGTAAATGTTTGATTATTTCTACCATACCAGCAAGAACGCATTTACGAAAACCTATAAATAATAATGAGCAGCATTATGCATATTAAGTACTTAAAAGGAATATAAGAAGTACTGAATGTTTGTAAAGAAAAATAATTTTTTTTCGATAATTCCCAGTTTGTGGAGACGTTAAAAATAGCTTTAAATTAAAATAATAACTATTTTATTAAGTATAAAACTTAAAGCAACCACTTTCTTTTTATAAAAAGAACTTGCCTGTAGTCAAAATATTTTGTACAGATGGTAATGAGTGGATAATTACTTATTTAATATCGTGGAATAAAGTCTCTCTTCATTTTGCTCCTTTTCGGTATCTTCATTGATATTCTGATAAATTGCGCTTATGTTCGACGTTTAAATTAATATCTTAAAAATAAGATATAACTAAACAGCATTTACCGAAAAAAAGAGCGTTTGGATATAAGTTCCTCTGCAGATGGTCATGTAGGTCAAAGGTGGCAATGCTTCAAAACAGCAAACCACATTGTCAAGCATACAATATTTCTGTTGGATACCACGCATATTGTTATTCCTAATATTAATAAAAAAACTTTTATGAAAGGTAACTTCTTTAAAAATTGCCTTTATTGGATATTTAGCTAACGACATTTTGTGAATATTAACTTTTCCAAGGTAATGCCACAGGAACATTGGAGACTTTTGAAAATTTCTTCAATAACTTGAAGAAAAACGATTAAATGGGACTGGAGATGACCGAACATACCCTCCTCTTCATAAGGGAATATTTTCTGCTTAAGGGTATTAATTCCACGATCCGTAATAAGCCTGCGAATGCAAAATAACAGGTCACATATATGATCATTTTTTGAAATAAGTATTATTCTTTCGTCTGTCCCGTTTCTAAATAAAGCTTGATCGGAACGTATTGTTTACAAAAACTTTATTCTTACATAAGTAACTTTTAAAAGGGCCTTCTATAGAATGTCCTCACGGAAACATATGGAAACTTTGTTTATGCGCAAGCGCAGCTGTGCGGTAAAAGAAAATGTTCTGCCAAAAACTTTCTTTACTGCATTTTTTGCAGAAAAACTACACAGAATAGCTAAGTATAATTTTTACAACTTCTGTCACTGCATGTTTTCGAAAATAAATGTGATTCATTAATCTTCGCTTCAGTTCCATTTGATAAACTTTGCACAAAATTTTCCAGTTCTGGAAGGGATTATTATTCGACTTTTTTTTACTAGAAATGGAATTCTTCCACAGCAAAATGTACAGTAGTCGCTAATGACTATGCAACGTTCATTATGAAATTTGACCTGGCATTTTAGCGTATATTTAGTAACACTCTTTTGACTCTTTCAGTTTATTGAATTCTGCGACAGTCTTTTACTTCGTTAAATCGTCATTTTAGTTAGGCTTATTAAGATAAATGGCAATTAATTTTGGGAAAATTGGGAGTCGTCTCATATCGAAGGAAATTCCTCTGCTATTACGAAAGAGAGAACAAAACGGCACGTTAATGTTGATAATAATAAGAAGGAACTCCAAAATAAATGAAATAGGTATAAAAGATACCCCTTTCCGAACTGGAAAAGTTTGTCAAAAATTGTTCAGATTCAAGTGAAGCCTAGTTAAAGGAATCACATTTGTTTTGCACAAAATGCGGTTAACGAAGCTTTTGTTTGAATGCATAAATAATTCACTTTTTAACCTTGCCACAAAAACAAACTATCGAATAAGACAAAGAAGGTCTAATTGAATTTAAGTCGTAAAGAAATATAGTTTTTTGTGTACTTTACGTTCCCCTTTTGCGTTTCCTGGAAACGAAATAGACAGAAGAATTATAAGTTTTTCAAAAAATGGCAATGTATATGGCCAGTTTTTTTGAATTGGCATAATGATATCAGAAAGTAGAATCAATCCTGTTATGCAAAAAATAGTCCATTATATAGAAAAAATAAAGTTCTTTCATCTTCAGTCAAATTGAATCGTTTATCTTCAGGAAACTTAAATTAATTCGCAAATTTCATTGTGATATTACGTTGAAAAAAAATTAATATACGCAGAAGTTCGTCAGTTGAATATCGAATCAAAGGACTTTCTAGGAGGTTAGCTTTTATGGGAAGTTTTTTTATTAATCATATGAATAGTAGTTTCATAACTTCACCGCGGACAAGATTTACCCTCGACAATGTGTTTTGCTTTTTTGAGGCATTTCTGTAGATCAAAAACGTTGCCATATTCATTAAAACTAATATCAAAAAACGCTTTATTTCGCTAAATGCTTTTCATATCTATCTTATTTAAAAGGTTTTGTTGTAAACGTCGAACGGATGCAGAATACATAAATTAATCAAGGAAGACAGTAAAAACAAGAGCAATTATGCCACACTTTTTTGTTGACATTCAATAAATACTTATCCAGTAAGAGAAAAGTTTTCAGAATATCTTGACTTAAGAAAAGTTCTTTCTATATATCGACAGTGGTTCTTTCAAGTTTTCAATTTAACACAATATCTGAATTTATTGTTCTAATTTATAGCTCTTTTTTACGTCTCCAAAACCGCGGGATTATCAAGAAAATTTTAGTTTTCTTTACAAACACTTATTTATTCCTACTGATCTTTTAAGTACTTAATATGCTTGATGCAGTTTATTTTTATTCATAAATCTTCCTAAATGCATTCACACTGGTATTCGAATAATGATCAAATTTATACAAAGTTATGAAAATGGCATGGGCTTTGGCGACTACTCTATATAAGCAGAAAGTTTGGTTCTGTTTTTCTTTATATCATAGGAAATTTCTTCAATAAAAATTAACTCATGCTTTAGCAAAAATAAGTGCCTATTTCCCTGATAACTTTAAAAAAGAGGGCAGTTTTCCAAACCAAAGCCCTTCTCATTATTAAATCCACTCAGTTGATCAAAATAACCTGTCCAGATATACGCTTAACTACCAAGTTACATTTCGTCATGAAAGTTGGTTGCAGGACTTGCAGTACTGTAGGTCAATGGGTCAGTAACATGTTAGCACCATATCAATTTTATGAATAAAGGTGCTCCTATGACGTTTGTTTGGAATTAGCATTGCGAAATAATCTTTTTAAATGTTATGTTGAACACAAAAAATAGGAAATGATATGAATAACGATGGTAGCAGTGGACATTTGTTGTGCATTGCAAGAATCTGCTGCGGAGAATTCACAGTATTATACTTTATGAGCGTGTTTTTGCAAACTGTCTCTAAAACCGTTAGCGATACGTGCGCATCGGGTAACTGTGGTACAGAAGTCTACAACACACTTATCTGTAGCTTATGCGTAAGGTTTAAACGTTGCATAAGTAATTCTGGAATAATTTAAAGTCACAATAAACTTTCTGAAACGATAGAATTATTTCTCTGATTGTTGAGAACGCTGCAATCGTCAGCTATCGTTAGGAATAGGCATTATTGATTGAATTAGGCGCAAGAGTGCAACCACTATGTCAAGAACAGGTGATATAAATTGCTTTAAATTTTATCATAGATTATTGAGTTAAGCGCACTTTTGATTTGCACAGTGGTTTGTTGGCTTGGGCTTTCAAGCTCTAGCCATCCCTTTGCTATAACAGTGACATCCATGATTTTTTCATTTACGACAGTTGTTGCCAGCAGTCATCAGGTACTTCCGGATAATGCTGAGTATCAAATTTGCGTCCAAGATTCTCCCAACCATTTCTGATTGAAGCGAATATTCGATATCCAGGAAGTAGTTCAGGAATAGAGGTAACCACAGAACTGTATGAGAACCCAATCTGTGTACGTCTCATAATATTCTACGGTTGCCTATGATTAAGGATTCTCGACAGCAGCCGAAACGTCAGGCTAATAAACTTCTTCTTCCAGTTATCGCATCTTATATTTCTGAACAATCATTTCTGCTTATCGCAAAGTGGACTATACAGAGTTATCAATGTAAAATAACTTTGTGCAACACTGACCTTCAAGAGTGAGTAACTTTCTTGAGTAACTGGGGTGCTTCGAATTATTCTAATTGGTTAGGATTCATTAAGCACAGCTACTGGCATATAGGTTTGTTTGCCATACTTTATGTCTAATTGATAATTTTGGATGCATTTAATAACCTGAAGCATACAATTAAAAATAATTAATTAGCGGCAGATGGAGCTCTTGAGCTAGCAAATAAGCAATAAAAGAATGGAAAATAACATATCTTAACTAAATAACGCTAATGAACACTTTGTCGGTTAATTAACGGACTGATTAATTCGCGGCTTAGTGCAAACGCCGCAAAAATTTTGACGTAAAGCTCTGAAAGTGAAAAGTGTTTGAAATTTAACAATAAGTGGGATTGGACTTGGCAAACAATGCATATAACCTTGCTCATCCTTGAGCTCAGGTTATCAGTATTGAGTTATTGCTGGTTTTTAAGGATCCAACGACCGGAAAAGTGTGTGTTTATTTGCCAGGTGGTTATTTCTGTCTCCAGCATCTGCCGCCGATCGTTCTACGCTCCTTGTGTTATCGCGTCTGTGAGTACAGTCATCAATCACTTTTTAATAAAAATTTAAAATGAATATATTTTAATGTTGTGTGGACATTTATTGTTGTATCTCGCTTTATTTAATCAAACAACGGCTCGGCATTAAGACCCCGTGAAGGTAGAGTAACAGTTTATTCGTCAGGTAGAATAACTAAAGTCGACCTCATTTATTCATGATTGTCTGGACCAATAAGGACTTCCGTAACCACTTATGAAGATAAAGTTAAAGTGAATATAAAAATGTAATTTTGTTGATGTTCAGGCACTTAGAAGCAAGGAAACATGATTACTAATATGACGTAAAATACGACCTGCGGGATAGGAAATGCTCAAACTAAATCCTCTATTGGCACATTACGAAGTTTAAGGTAAGGCTTTCATTTATAAAAACCTCGAGTCGTTTTAAGGGTGTTTGCAGGCAGCTCAAGCAGCGTCTTAGGGACATTACTTTTTTTGGTTTTAAAATGACTGAAACTTATTTGAAATGTTTTATCGCCAAGTAGATAAATCATTTAATGTTGATAAGTGCAAGAGCCAAAATACGCAACTGACGACGACGTGCAAATGGAGTCATAAAAGCCTCTCTTGCCTTTTTTCTATCAACGGAAAATAAAACTCCTTGGGTTAAAGTGCATTTGGGCGTTTGCGTTTAAAATGAACGGAGGCTGCGGAAACGCGTAAGTTAAAAACCGACGACGCTAGTCTGCAACCGCAAACTGGGTAGGGATTTAAACTATGCACATTCTGAACTTCGGCACGACTATTGGTTCCAAATTTCGGATTAGCTGTTTGTTTTAAAATTTCGCTCTAATAGCAGAACAATTTGCATTTTCCGACATATTTTTGATTCACCTAAAACATCTGGCGTGAGTAAATGCGTGAAAAATAGTGTAACATTAAACAAATAATAAAATGCCTTTTTAAATTAAACAGCCTGCTTATGCATGGCTTCGCCCCTGAGAAGCATGAAAGACGGTTGCAGCTAAGTCACTTGTGTCAGCAGAATGATGTTTATTCGATTATCTTTTCAGTGGCGCACACAAATCACAGGTTAAGAAAAACTGCTGTCCAAGTTTTGAGAATATTTTCATTGGCTTTATGACCAGAAGTATATTATTATATCAATTTTCTAATAACTTTTTATGCTAATTGTATACTAGTTTAATGGTTTTAAAATGGTTTTATCTATTAAAATTATAAAAATGTTTCAGATGCAAAGAGCATTATTTGTGTCGCCAGATATCTGACTTTTTGTCGGTGCCGCTTTGAAAATATGCACAAAATTCTTATATAACATTTTTCTTCAGCACAACTTAGTCCTTAGATAGGGGCAACCGGTGGTCTATGAATTAAATTACGAACTAACACATAATTTTGGGCTGGAAATACCAAAATCTTTTGAAGCTACATAGAACTCCTTTTACTTACGTATTTTGAGATGAAAATTGGCGCAAACTACTTACTAAAAGTGCACTGTTGATTATGGTTCTACAGGTTACCAACAAAAGGTATGCATGCCAGCATCCATGGAATGACATGAAATGGTTCCAGTCGCTGCCTGTTAAACCAACGCTGATGTTGTACCTTTCGATAGAACGTTTGCAATATGAGAAATTACAACAGGAATCAGAATGCCTAAGAAAAGCGGAGTAAATAGGAGTGAGTTTGTTGTAGCAAGACAATGGATATATGGACATTTCCCTCCATAGCAATCTTTCGACATAAAAACGAAGAGGACATATGCGTCACAGTATTACTGATAAATTTATTGAAAATAGGAAATGCAAATTGCGTTTGCAAAATCCGCAGGCAAAAGCCCTCTTTACGAACAGTTTACACTACCTTTCAGTCTGACCGGCTGACATTGAGGTTTTTCATATCTGAATGATTCACGGACGTCTTTGATCACTTAACTTTTGTTGAAAGATATTTGAATGACTTAGGGACATGAATTACAAATGACAGCATCTCAACAGTATCTCACGATTTAAAGAAAAAAACAAGGAAGCCAGTCCTGCTTGGTTTTGCTTTGTCATGAATATTATAGTCGGAAAATGAGAAATAACTAAGTTCAGCATTTTATTATATGCTTTTTTGTTAGTATAAGTTGAAAACCCACGATCGTGTCATGATTAAGCAAACGATTGTCAACAGAAAACACTTGCATACACATGACAGCCGTGGTTCCACGATCTATTCAGAACCAATAAGTAACTTGTTCAATTTGTTGGAAGATTATTTACTCGATCGCCTGGTTCATCGGATGACCTGCAAACTGAAGTGTCTATGAGGGCAGTGGGTGAAAAGGACCATCGTCTACTGGCTCATCACTTGCGTACAGATTTTTGTGGAATATTTTTAAGTAAATCAAACCATATCTTAGCTCTATGCAATCTCAAATCAGAAAAAAAGGAGCGTTCTCCTCTCACGGTGAACGCTCCTTTTTCTTCTGATTTACCACCTGGGAATCGAACTTTCATTCTTAAATCATTATGATCAGAGCTGACAAAAAAGTTTAGCCGCTTAGGCGCTGGGGCGAAATACGGCAGTGGAACTTCGGTTAACTAATTTAGTTCATTCCATTGCCCAGCTCGTCAGGTAAGACACTTGTCTTGCGAAACGTAGCCAATCAGACGGCATCAGTTCACTGATTGGCTGCAGGCAACCGAGGATCTGTCGACGCTACCATCTTCGAAAATTGGCCTTGGTACTCACGCAGTGGATACAAGACTTAACGGTGACACACAAGCACATACACATGCACTGAGAGCTGATTAACTGAGCAAAAGCGCGTCAATAAACACACATTATCTGCTAGTGTTTCGCTCGTTACCTGAAATGCTCGTAGATGGAGCTGCTCGTCACCCAAGTCTGCACTGTATCAAATTAGACCATTTTAACACTGCCTCTCAGTCCTTTCGATTTACAATAACAAATTATGCGACAACTAACGGGAAAGCCAAAACGCTCTTCACCCCTATTGCTAGGAGGATTTCACAACCCGGTTAATATAATGTAAGGTGTTCTTCCCATGCGAAAGCAATATTAGCTGGAATTATAACTGTCCTTTTGTAATATTTACATATCTGTTAAGTTTAATCACGCCATTGGCAAGTGATTGTACGGAAGGTCAACATACAAAACTCAAATCTAATGCTATCATCGCAACCTCCCTAAGGTACGCAGAAACAGCTGTGTCACCAGCAGCATGTGCGGCTCCTGTTCTCATAGCTTGCAAGAGGGGGAGGGGCCATATGAGCAGTCCCTCTCAAAACGTCTTCTTAGATTGGTAACCCAGACGGTTAGCGGTAATCTGCAAAAATATGTGCTATTTGTCACCTTAAGTGGAACGTCAAGTAGCCCAAATTTCTCGGCTGATAGTAAGCAAGTTAGTACCTGCATTGATGTGAGAAAGCATCAGCTTCTGAATGGATGAGAAAACCAGTGGCGTAACTCCAAACTTCTGTCTAAGACCTAACCCCCTTTAGCATGTGAGCTAGTCTTTTAGGTTATTGAGATACTTTGCTGGAAAAAATGGATAGAGCTATGTGGAACGCATCAGAACAAAAATAAGTTCGCAGTATTGACGCTTAAAAATTATGCAGGGTTTGGTACCAGAGTGACCTCAATGTTATCTTTATCTTTAAATGTTTTGGCAATTTGAATGCTCCGCATTTAGGTTTGCCGAGTAATTAATTAATTTGTGCTTGTTCTCGAGCCACAAATATGTGGTTTTAGACTAAGCACATGGACGCTAGTGCATTACTTCTCCAGTTTTGGGTTAAACTGTCTTACTGGTTTTTAGGTATCCCGTCTTCCGAAAACTGAATTGATCAAAGCAATATTGTGATGTTCACATGTGCTCAATTTTCCATTGGAAAAACATATGCAAATCAAAATTAAGATGGATAAAAGAGAACAGAGTGCCTCTGCACCTACCGTTGCGTACTTACAGCTCTATATCAAATCTTTTCTGAGAAAAGTGTTTCGAGTACATGTGTGAAAATGTAGACAAATGCAGGGAATCTTCATCGATTTACTCCTCTGGAAGCTCTCGAGCCGGATGGACTTCAGGTCGCCGTGTGGAATAGGTTTTCGAAGAGCCAAATATTACGTGATTTCGATTATGTTAAGAGGTGATGACCTCGCCACTTAGATAGTGCCTTTATGCCTAGTGGTTTAAGCAAGTCAAATGCGTTATCACTTTTTTATATTTCAATAACATCTGGATGCTTTTTGAATGAAGGTGCCAAATAGTTCTAAACCTAGGTTTTCACTAACGTTAGTTATTGTATTGCTTGTTCTGTAAAATGTGTTTTAAGCAATATGTTTTGTGTAAAAATAAAAGATGTAGACAGGCACAGTCATGAGTGACCCTCTCCCAGATAGCAATTATTGGCCTTGAACCAGCGACACTAAATGCAATGTTTGAGTACAGAAATTGCTTTAATTTAAAGGCTTTACTAGCGTCAATTTAATTCTTTTTTTTCCTCTAAACACACCTCGTTTTGCTAGAATGCATTGTTTTAAGTACACTGATCATTTCTTGGAAGAAAAATGAAGTGGCATTCAGTCACTCAAATGAATGCAAGCACAGTATACAAAGCTTTCCAAACTTAACTTTTAGCAACCGAAGCACAGACCAGTGCCAAATATCGAGTCGTGCTGGGTAGGTTAACATACGAAAAACAGTAGTCCTACCTTCTAGCACACCAGGCTGCCAAAGGGGTGAAACAGCTTCAAGCCACTATGATGCGTGTATATGAAAGCTAGCGGCGACGGTGTCGTATATTGCCCCACCTAAGTGCTGTTTTAAGTTGTGCCTACGTATGTTTTTAAGGTGGGTATGATTAGTCAAAATTAACACAAGTGCATCGGTTGTCTTAGGGGTTCAGTCTAAAGTCACGATAAGCTAATTAGGGTTAGGGGGTGTGATGTTGACGTTAGGGTATTGGAGTAAACTGTAAGCGTTGGATTAGAGTTTTAGGGTAAGAACTAGGATTGTGGTAAAATTTCTTGGTAAGTGGTCTATGGAGAGGAAGATGCAATCGCTGGAACATAATTTTATGGGTCTGATGTTTCGGATTTTGGTTTGAACACATCTTCAGAGACATATACCCCTTTTGGTGGTTGTCTCTGTTGATGGGTTCAAGCCGGAATACGAAACTTCAGGTTAATAAAATTTTCGTTCCAGCGATCGCATCTTCCCATTCCGATATGCTTCCAGGGCTTCGCCTATTCGCTTCTATCAGCTAAGGATATATGGTTCGGGTTGGGTTTAGGATGTAAAAGTGGCTTCAAGAGCTTCAAGTAGTTCACAAAGACAGACATAAATGGCCCTACGCAGACTACTAATCTCCTCTGTTTCTTTATTGTTCATTTTCACATTGTTTTTATATTCTGTCTCTGTTTTTTTTTTATTAGATGTATTATTTCATTCCTTTATGTTTTCTTTATGTTTAAATTGATAGTGGTTGGCTGGCCAGTTAGACTAATCAGCCAATTTTTTTAAATTTTTTGTTTATAATTACACACTCGATTTTCGCTGGCCATTTTAGTACTAACGCAATGCAATGACACAAATGCTATTTTGAGCATCCATTCTTCATGCTTTCTTTAGGTAGACCTAAAAACTCCAAGTATCCTCCTTTCCATATTATAGTTTTTCATACTTGCCGTTCTATGAGTGGGGCTATATAGTATACCGTCTGAATTCTGATCCTTGACCATCAAAAAGTCACAATATCTGACACAGTCAATTCAACAGTGTTATAAATATAAGCATGCACAAAGATTTGAGGTCCAGATATCCTATCGTTTTCAGCATCCCCCAACGAAGAAGAAGCAGGTTTAAGGACATGGACCGAGTTATATTAGGACTGACATTTTGGACACTCGCTTGTTTCCATCGTCAGAGTAACGTGGTGGTTGTTCCTGTTTGCCGGGACTGATTCAGCCTCGCTGCATACCTGTTATTATATCCGTGCTCGGTGCACGCACTTTGACCTGCTTGTTCGCTGCTGACTGTCCGTGAGATTGA
>JAYGXS010000003.1:47387803-47428113 GCA_036362985.1 Ligula intestinalis
ATTGTTGGCAAGTCAGTGCGCTTACTGGCCTGTCCCTCGTCCACCGACGGACAAATCACTTGTTGTTGCCCGCATGAGTTCATGTCAACCTTGATGGCTAGACTTCTGCAGGAAAGTTGGTCTTCGACTGGCTCACTTAACAGAGCCATGGATCTTCATCCTGCTTACCACGCGGTACGCAAACGGCTCGAGTCAGCTAGAACAAGGCCAACAGGACGGCGAAGAAGACACAAGCGTGGAGTAGAACCGAGAGCGGAGGAAGAAAGGAGAGGGGTCGGCCAGGGACCAGGTGACCAGCGTGGAACGCTACCTGACCGCTACCACGCACACGCAGTTGACATGAGCTCATGCGGGCAACAACAAGTGATTAGTCCGTCGGTGGACGAGGGACAGTCCAGTAAGCGCAATGATTTGCCAACAATTATGATAGCCACAAAGGGGACAAAGGTCACACGAGCCCCCCCCCCCCAGTGGTCAATCTCACGGACAGTCAGCAGTGAACAAGCGGATCAGAGTTCGTGCGCCGAGCACGGATATAATAACGGGCGTGCAGCGAGTCTGAAACAGTCCCGGCAAACAGGAACAACCATCACGTTACTCTGACGATGGAAACAAGCGAGTGTCCGAAACGTCAGTCCCAATATAACTCGGTCAATGTCCGTGAACCTTCTCATTCTTTTTTGGGGGATGATGAAGACGATAAAATATAAATAGTATGTTTAGCGGACTTGTAGACCAGCATACTAAAGAAACTACTGGCAGGTAGGACGTTCAGCAAGTGCAAACAATATAACGCCATTTGTGCAGATCGAATACATTTTTGCTAGTAAGGTGAGCTGGAAGACCGTAGACCACGGATTACTCAGAAACCTCAAATGCAGCCTACAAACCTGGTAATAACTATGCAACATTTTTTTGTAAGCTGCACCATATACACCTTAAAACAGAGGTCGAAGAATATATGTGCATTTACATCTGATGCAATTATTATGTCTGCTTGAATTCTAGCAGAGCTATTGGGAAACTGGGTGGTCACCTGGACTTATATTATCGAAGCTCTTAACTAAGAAGAATTGCTTAAAGTGCTTAATTTCAATAATATATTACTGTTGTCTGTGTTCGCACTTCACAGGTATGACGGCTATTTTAGGAATGCCAACATTTCCGTTTATTGTCAGTGGCATACCTTTCCTTAACAACCCGGGTATTTAAGTTACATAGAATGTAGTGTGTCTACTGAAGCGTGGTCCACATTTATCAGCAGGCTAAAAGAAATAAATTTTGCTTGATCGCGGTCACTATCAAAATCGAGGGTTTACTTTTAACACTCGTCGAGGAACGTTCACCCCGCTAACGAAACTCACTTGTCCCACGGTTTAATTTTACTTCTGATAGTTTGAACAAGGTACTTAAGGTGTGCCAATAGACGAGAATATACGAGTTCCAGGCAGCTGTTCGGAAGACGAAGATGTGAGCACTGGAACAAGGGCTTTATTTTCCTGACGTTTTTGATTCCCTTGTGCCAGTGATCACATCTTCTTCTTCTGTACTTTAGGGGTGTCTATTAACAGTACTCCGAATCACACCGCATCCACGTAGACGTTGAGGATGCTCTGTTACTCGCGAACTCATGGCCTCGGCCCAAAACTCGTGACCCCGGGCCTAACACATAATAGCTGGCACTCACGCGCACAAATGTGTGACGTCTATGCGCGCGTGCCAAGGTGGCGCAACTGCCTGCACTAATGAGGCTCGACAGATGCTGAGCCTGTGTTGGGGCAGCAAAAGTGATAGCACAAAAGAGCTGTAGGAGAGCTGAGCGGTTAACGTCCATCGCGCGCACCTATTGGTTGCTCCAGAGCACATGCACACCCTATGCCTGACAGGCGTGAGAATTCAGTGCCGCCGAAAAACAGGCACAAAGCGAGACTGCCAGACAGAGAGTACACTAGACCGCGCGCCTTAAGATTGTGGTGCAGATAACATTGGAATGTTATGGAAAAGATTGAAATCGGCAAACCGTCAACCTGCCCGGAATCCGCCCGCTGACGAAACCGCTGCTAACGATGGGACCTTTCCGGTCATTAAGTCGGGACCACTGTACTGGGCTCGAGATAAACAAGCGGTAAGCAATTAATCGATTGTGTGTTGTTTTTTGTAAAAAATATTTGGAATTAGGAAATTCTGTTAAGCTAGAAAATATGGGGTTAGCCTCCAGCTTATGTGACTATCCAAACCTACCTTATGATTGTACACGCCCAGTGCGTACTGTAGTCGTCGGTTTGCGCGCCACGACCGTTTTTTTCAAAATTTTAGGACGTGTTTAGGCACCTTCATAATGTAAGGCTCGCATTTAGGTCGTTGGGACTGCCTGGGCTCTTTTTCGATGCTTGTATATTCACGTACTCACACACCCAATGTTGTTGGATTACGCAATCTGATAATTCAAGTTAGCAGATAATTCGAGTCCATGCCATAGATATATATTCCTGTGGAGTGTCCCTTCGCCAAATTGGCTGCAAGAACATTCAATGACCAGTTTGCTTTGCATTCCCAATGTTGATTTGGAGGGCGTTAATTAATAAGACAAATGTGGGCAATCGAACCTTCCTTCCTTTATATCAACAGTCCCGCTATAAATGAGTAGATACGGCTGGAGTATGTACAGCTTTAGTTATGCCCCTAGTAAATATGAGACTGGAATTACCTTTCCCTATTCCGTACTTTGGATTCAGGGATGCTGAGATTAAAAAGGTGCTAACCCACTGTACAGTGGCAATACTGCTGAAATAATTGAACAAACCAGTGGCAACAGGTGTCTGTTCGCTTCCGTTCCTGGAAGAAAATTCTCAAGATTGCTGTCCAAGGCTGTTTTTAGAGCAGAGTAGCCACTACTCAGACATTAACTGTACCCACAAATACCAAAGACTGTGCATTATAAGGGTGAACGAGGATGTTTTTGGATTGTTTTAGCACAACTGAAGCACTTATAAGCTTTTTATCCCGAAAATATCTTTTGGTGGACGTGCGTTATACGTCCATATTTAGTCTACGCAGCCGGCGAGACTTCACTTAAAGCAAGATTCCTCTGTCATAACTTAGTGGCTATAGAAAGGAATACGCTCGGCGAGGTGTGGGCTATGCCACGAGGGATATCTCTACAGAAAATACAAGCAATGAAATACTGGTCAGCTGCCGATATTCTCCTGCGATTATTAGAAATTTTCGATCTGCTCAAACTCTATGGAGAAGAAAAAACCCAAAAGAGGGGATAATGGGAACTGAAAATTAAGAAAAGATAATTAATTTTCATATTTTCAACAACAGGTTAATGTTCGCGAGGATTCTACTTATCACTTCTGACCGTAGGCCTAAGCAGTCTGGCTTGATGAGAAGTTTCCTAGTCGGGTAATCCCCATTTTTGTTGCTTTAAGTTTGGCGCTGCCCAACACAAGTCTTATTGTTAATATGTGGCTTGCATTGAGCGGCCATCTGGCGGATTGGCGGTGAGGTTGTGATGTCCACCATGTGTCCCATATGGCACTCCCGAACCATGGGATTCCAGCCCGACGTGGCGACATGCCTAGATGCGGCTGCGGCCACGCCAGTTACTTGCGTCCTCTTTCACCCCCGGCCTTCTTTAAATGATCATGACACCAGGTCCAGGTGAGTGGGCTAAGCTAGAATGCGATAGATACGGCGCAACTCTAGCCTAGGTATAATCTACTTCAGGCGCAACTCACTGTCTCTGTCCCAACCAGCAATTCAAGAAGATAGGCCACAAGGAAACTACATTGCATGCTGGGGTTTTTGTACCTTTGGACAGGGAAGCACCCGATTGCATTATTTGTCGGGTGGTCAAACATGCAGCAGCAGTAATGAAGTGTCTCTCAGATCGTAGACCCTTCCACGGGACCAGGCTACGCCATCAAGTTCGATGGGACGGGAATTCTCACAAGGAGGGACAACGGCGTGAACGACGTGTTGCTAGGGTCTTGGTGTACCGGCCGATGGTCCACTAACTAGCGTACTGACCATGCTTCTCCGTTTTCAACGGTAAAACGTTTCCTGGATATTTAACTTCACCAGGTGGGAACGCAACGGGTGATCGCCACATTGAAAGATATTATCAGCCAGTTAAATGACTGAGGAAATATCTGTCAACTAGCCAATTTAGTCCAAAAAGTGTGATTATAAACTACGCCGATGGCAAATAGCAAACAGAGGCCTATTTCTATGAAACGATTTATTTGAAAAGTGGAACTATGGTGGACAAAAGGCCTCCATCAGATGTTTCTTCTTGTGATTAAGGAAAATTCCATGCACTTCAGGCTTTCATAGGGACTGCGTTAATATATTCATATAACCAAATATGCCTGCAATTATTTTAGTGTTAAATATTCAACTGAAGCTCTTCAAAAACGAGTTCAGAACATGATTATATTAATCAGAAAGATCTACACAAGAACAAGGTTATTATGTTTCGTCTTTAATGACTTCTCTGACTCTGTATCCATCACTTCCAAGTACGTCAAATCCAATGCTAGTAACTAGCACGGCAGTACGGTACTATTAACCAAAATAGTAAATCGACAATGGATACACAAAGTGAAGAGCGAAGGGAGTCAGTCAGATCGCCTGATTCTATGCAAGGGAACAACACAAATTTAACAACAAAGCCACGCAGGGCGAAACTAGTCTTGGGAAGGCGTGTGTGTGTAAGTCGGAGCGGAGACGTGGTTCTGCTTTTATATGATTTCTCGAGGCCATTCATGTGGTATCGGGATTGGTCTGAAGCTCTAGCGCGAAAAAGGAGGGGTTTGTAAACAGAGGCAATATAAAGAGGCAGCTGCGGGCGGTGGCTGGATGAATGACTCGTGGAGTAGTCGCGGCAACTGGGTCAAGAAGGGATAGGGGGGGGAGGGGAGAGGGAGAGGACGAACAGCTGGCCCTATACGGCAAAGTAATTTCACGGGATTTCATCTACGGGATTCGAAACGACTGTCTTTAGCGTCAGCGGGAGGCCAACTGTATTGTGAGAAAAGGTGATAACAAGTGAGGGAGCCGAATCGGGGGGCAGAGGGCAATATTCAGTCATGTGCAATCGCCTCAAAAGAGCAAACAGGGGAGGGCGGCTAGCATTCAAGGGAGGAAGGGAACATGGGCACGCGGCTCAGGGAAACAATCGCATGTAGGTCGGACGGGATTTTTGCTGGAAAAGGGACTTGGAGAATTTCAAACTTGTTCAGCCGGAAATACCAATTATGTAACAGCAAATTACTGGCGTTAAAAGTAGTTTCGGTTCGTGGGCTTTGAATCCTTTTGCACATCTGAAGTTTCAATATCACGCAGTTTTCGTGCGCTTCTGACTAAACAATCTACCCTATCGGCAGCAAAATTTACCTGCTATCACCCTGCGTGCGTAAGGCCACTGCCCTCATACAATTGATTGACCTACTCATAGAAGAATAACTCCAGTTCAATCAGTGTTCTACACTTAGGTTAAGTTGGTTAAATTTCATACTACATCGGCGAGTGACCATCTACCAACTGTGTCTAACGTAAAGCCTTATTTTAGCCCCCATTAACAGTAAACTCCAGCAAATCTTAATAAAAGTTGACTTTTCGTCAATTAAAAACCTATTTTGTCAAGTGATCTTGCCATCAGGTGATCCTAATTAAAGTAAAGGATATGAAACTCAATTATCTGGCAACGATCCAAGAACGAGTAAGTAAAGTACGAGGAAGTTTTCTACTGAGATCAGATGTGGCCACATCTACTTATAATGTCCAAAATTGCCTTCTTAATGTTCTTAGCTAGGTTTCCTTGCTGCGTGCTCAGTACTAGATTGTAAAAGGCTTAATGTGGCAAGGGAGACATAAACCAGATGGTAATACTGCCGCCATGACTGACACATTTCCCAAGCTTTGCAAAAAAGCCTACTTATGGGGTTAGCTTGAATGCTAGTCCAACCCCAGTGTTAGTGGTCAAAGTTTAAGTTATGGTTACACTTAGGGTTAGTGTAAGGATTAATGTTAGGTTCAAATTTCAAGGTTTGGGTTCAGGTTAGATTTAGGTTTGACGTTATGGTTAAGCTTAAGACCTCAATGTTATATTTAGGGGTTACTGGTGGCCATGATTCCCACTTCAGTTTCTGAGACCGGATAAGATACCATTGCCGAAAGTTTATTGACATTGTCACAAACAATTTCATCAATATCACACAATTGTTATCAACTCTGTACAGATAGGAAACCTCTGTGAGGTTAACTGGGCAAGTATACAGCCTTTGTCGTTTAAGAATACTTTTCACGGAAGACAGTGTTGGCTTGCCCATAAATGATAGTCTTGTGTGAATGACGCACACAGTTGCGAAATCAAACCCTTACCTACTATCCACGCTTCTCCCGTGATTTGATTTAACCACGACGGCTGGAAGTGTGACTGAGCAAATTACTTTTTGGACCTGCACATTTAACACACGTGGTGGCATCGCAAACCAATCCCAATGGGACTTCTCCGGCGCAATCCTCGATGGTTGCTTTGAGAACTAACGTAGCAGAAAGTCATCATAGCCTTTTTCTCATTCTCATAACATGCTCAAATACTTCGGCGTCCTGAGTCAGGCTTCTTCAGTAGGATTAAAAACGTGTGGACAGGTGCATACATGCCTACTCAAAAATCAGGGGAAGTGCGTTGGCATTGCAATTTTGCAATCTTTATAATTACGCATGAAAATAAATCTGAGTAAATACTTGCAGTTCGTTCGGTTTTTTGGGAAACAAATTGTCCTTCTTAATGTTTGCGATGAATTGACCACAGATATATATTATCACAGAGGATAGCTACTGGTTTCAATGAAACGTCAGCCTGTCCAAACGCAGGCGTTAATCGAAGTTGATGTTTCCTGCCCATGTGGTTATAAATGGCAATCGGTAGTGTTTTCACTCTCTTCTAGACGGAGGATAGATTTCAGTATGATCGCGCTACCCCTCCAGTTGGTTGGGTATTCTCCCGCTCACACCCGTCAAAGCCAAGCAATTAGTTCTGACAAGTAAACCTGGTCTTCAGTCAGCCATTGCGGAAAACCCATTAAGGGGAGCGGTAAAGATTTGGTGAGTCACCACCGCGCCGTAGGCTGTGTAATTGAGCAATGAGCACTTACTGAGTCGCAGCTTCAGGGCACAATGCCCGAATGCCGGCAATGCTATCTGCCTAATAACTGAAGTGTCCACCGTCAACAAGTATCCCCTTTTCCTGTCGATATGTGCAGACTATTGGCTGCTCATTTTTCCCTACTGTATGCTTTTACGGATTAGGCTTCCTAGGTCATTAAATATCTTCTGGTCCTCTCAAAGTGGTTTCGCAAAAAATAGTACAATATTCCTCAACTCATTTTTTTGAATTTTGCTCCTTTTCTATGACACTATAGATGCATGAAGATGGACTATTCTGAATCCTTTTTTCCATCTCTATTGCGGCACAAGGTTTCTACTGCATTTATCTATCAGCCCTGAACGGGTTCTAGGTGCAATAATGTGAAAGGAAATTTGTGAAGTAGAAAAGCCCACAATGTCTGGACTGCAATCTTCAAACTAGAAAGAAGTGCCACTTGGACAATAAAGTATCCATCGATTTTAATAGAAAACGGATAGGGAACAGTGGGGAACCCGTCTGGGAGTCGACCCGTTCCGCTGTGTCCTGAAGCAGCAGAAATATCGGCGAAACACGTGCCTGTGCACTTAACTAGTACCCATGTGAAGAGTAAGGTAAAATACCTCTGCTGTTTACATAAACAAGGACGGTTAACTTGTGTGCTCATGGGGCAAAATGTTATTCAGAAGAATTTTATGTGCTCGCTGGCATAAGACCTTTATTTGTCTGACATTTGGCATTCACACTGGGATACACCATTAGAAATACTCGCAGTAAACGTAATAGATGCGTAAGCGGTGCAGTAGTCAAGTCACCACATACAGTTCATATGTATCAGCTCCCACATTCGTCACCGACGATTTTACTTGACCCATAATTTCTCGATTATTTGGCTGGCTGATACTGTCTTTGGAAGTAGTCTTAATTCACTCCCTTTCTGTATGGTCAAGTACTCTGTCCAGGAAACGTTTCGCCGCTGAGAACGGCAAAGCGGGGACAGCAGGCTTTCTAGTGGACTACACACCAGGAAACCCTGGCTCAAGCACAATATAGTTAACACAATTGTCACTCCTCGTAAGAATTCCCATCCCGTCGAACGTGATGGTGTAACCAATTCCCGTGACAGGTTTTTCGATTTCAGAGATGACACTCTACCTCCATACTGCTACTCCTGCATGTTTGGTCATCCTTCAATTAATGTGTCCGGGCAACTTCCTGTACCAAATAACAAAAACTCCAGGGCACGCTTTTTGCTTGCCTGTAGACTGTTGGTTTTGATGAGGTCCACCGCGTGCAGCAAATCAAGTTGACGCAAGGGCGATGATTTGATCTTGAATAAAATTATATTGTGGATACAATTGTGCTACATCTGTCGCACTCTCGCCTGGGTTACACACCTGAACCTGGTGTCATGACCGTAACAAGAAGACCGGAGGTGGAAGAGGACGCACATTACTGGCGTTACCAAAGCCGCCCCTAGGCGTGCCTTCACGTCTAGCTCGAATTCTGCTGATTGGAAGTGCCCTAATTGACACATGATAAGGAAGATATCACAGCCTGACTCCAGGTCCGCCATTCCACCTTCTTCCCGCTGCTGCTGCTGCAAGTTTGGCCATCCTACAACACCTGTACCCATTTGGCGTCCACCCTCCTTATCTGCCATCTTCTCTGGTGATTGTTTCCAAGGCGAATCGAAATAATTAGATGAATAAGTGCCTTGATCTAGCCAATGTATTTCACCCTCCTGAAATGCTTCTCGGAACTCGCCTCTTCGCTTCTATCAGCTAACTATGCTCCTGGCTGTTACTAAACGCCTCCTATATTAAGAATATTTTTAACGGTCTGATGTCTTAATAGAGCCGATGTCTCGCGCAAAACGCTATGCACCTAAAAGGTGGGATTCGAGATTCAGTGTATAAATGATATTATTTCTATTCCCTATGTGCTCAGACGGAGTTTGTCGTGCCGCCAGCCATCCTTACTGACATGCGAATCCCTTTATTAGAGATTTGTCAGAGATGGATGATTGCTAAGGTGACAAAGTGAAGCGTTCTCCACTTACCCACAACCTTTTGGGAAATTAATTTGCATCCTTACCGTGACGTTGGAAGAATCTGGGCAATGTGAAAGGTTTCTAGAAATTTTTCACGAATTAAGATTGATTAAGGTTGGAGGCTGTCGTGCTAAGATGCGCTTGTGGAAAAGAAAAGCTTATCTTATTGTTTCTAAGCAGATTATTTCAAGCTCAAACGAGCTAATTACAACGTTGTCTGAACTTTGGAAAACCCATGATTCGTGCTTTAAAAAGAGGTACATAACGCGAGACTCTTTCCTTTGTAGCTCATCCTGCAGAGATCCTTTGCCGTTCTTATACCTCAAAGACTGCTACTATACTACAGAGAAGAAGATTATGAGACACATCCCTACGACCCCCAAGTATTTCTGGATCTTCAAACGTGCCTAGCCGTGCAAAGGACCGACAGCGGTGCCAAGAGTCCTGAGTTCCTGCTGCTTGTACGTTATCTTATGTTACTTACGTGTGATCATCTTGCAGAGATTCTTAATAACGTTCGTTGCAAGATCTCTTTTGCTAAACTTTTCCATCTTCTTTGCTGCCTTCGACAGTTGATATCTTGCAATGCTCAGAGAATCAGGAAACTTATATGTGCTGGCTTGCCCTCCTTTTCGACATTTACCTCTGGCCTGAATTGCTAAGCCTACTAAATCTAGCACTGATACTGCTAGGATACCCGTTACAAACTCTTACGACTGCTGCCGCTATTGACTTTTATTACCATAAATGCTAATTTTACAATAATCACAATTAAAAATGACTAATATAATTGCTGTTTGCCTTTAAAACAATTATAATTCGGGTGTCGGTTTCAGTATTGTTGTAACTAATCGTGCAAATGTGAGCTTCACCGTGAACAATTATGATGCAGCGGTTTTTAAAACTAATTTACTCTTCTTTTTCATATGCTTCCGTTAAACTGGCGTACTATTGCAACAATGTAAGTCCAATTCTAATAGAAATGAATCAGACAAGGTTTTTAATGGGAGAAAAGTGCAGTAGATCACGAACTTTAAGCTTAATAACTTATAAATCGAAAACCTATTTATAAGTCCAAATGAATGCCCAACCTTATAGCCGAAATAAACTATAAAATACATTGATTGTTGCATTTTGCTGTTATCAGTTATTAACGAAAATTTAAAAATTATGAACTTACAGACTCAGGCGTATACTGATAATTCCGGTTTCTCGATTTAAAGGCCCATTGGATTCTTTCTATGAGCCCATATCATTAGGTAATGGCATGCCTGCTAACACATTCTTTATTGCTTTCAAAGTTCAATAGATTTAATTTTTAGGTGTTCCTTGAAAAAGGAATATACCCAGGCGTCAAGCTGATGCTTAGCAAACGCCTAATAGTCCATCTCTATAAACAGTTTAGTATTTCACCACAAACTCCGTGTGCCATGAAATGAATTTTTGCTTATTTTTCAAGCTACTACCTGGAGGAGCCAAGCTATTTGTCTGTGAGTCTCTTGCGGAGCGCGAACAATGGATTTATCAGATAAACGTGGCGATGGAGGCTGATATTCAAACGCGACAAATGCAACACATATTGCAGGGTTTTTCGAATAAAAGCGGCATCAACTACACCTTTTTCCACAGCTTATCTCTTAATGATTCTTCTAATTATACGGTACGGAAGCCCTTGCCGAAACGGGCTAGTTCACTTGAACCCCGGTTAATCATACCGACTTCGGTGCCACTTACTTCGTCAGAAACCTTAATAGTTGATTCCAGTCAAGTCCCCTTGAACAATCCAATACAAACTGCGGCTTCAACGGAGACGCATTTAACATCGCCACCCACGATAGCAGCAACTGACGCAACTGTGCATGCTTCCAGTGAAAATTCTGTGGATCACCAATCAGAAAATGCACAGCCTGGAAAAGATATATCAAATCCTGCGCCTGCAGAGCAGCATAAAACTGAGAATAAATCACCTTCTGAAAACCTAGAAACCTTAAGAGGTACTCGGGACACAGACAGTTTGCAAGTCCAGGAAAATTCCGGGCGGTACTCAGAGACCTTTGCTTCGGTTTGTGATACGCGCGAGAGTGTGGACTCAGGGTTGTTCTCTGCCGAGGGCACGGAATCTGATGGCTGTTCGTGCCTTACAAATATTCACGAAACGGATGAGGTGGCCGAAATTTTACGAGAGGTGCACCCTCACCTTTTTGATGAATCCTGGAGTTCCGCTCAGGTAAGCCTACATTATTTCACCTACTATATACCCCCATACTGCCATTATGACTTAGCCGGAATCGGCCTGGCAGGCGGTCACTAGTTGGGGACGTCTGATCACCACATGAACTTTGTTTAGTTCGGAAGCCTATTCGATCGGTGTTCGCACATTTCTGAGTGAATATATATTATAGACAAATGTACTTTTCCAGGTAAAATTTAACCTACATCTTACTTAAAATACGAAGCACTTAAAATCAAAACGATATGCGAAATTAATAGGCCAGTGCTGCCTTTCCACAATATCGTTCAGAGTTTGCAGTATTATTGGATCTGCAGTACATAGCTGTTCGGTAGAGTAAGCCAAAAATGCACTATTCCTCCTGCGCTAATAAGGGCACATAAGTCAAATCTCACGGAATTTTTAAGTTTCACAGCATTTTGCCCCACGGCGGGTAGAAAATGAGGATTCTGGTTAAGGTATCTGTCTCAAATGGCAACCTTTGACGGGTAATAGTCCAGGAATTGCTATTTCCATCTGTTTTATCCTGTTTGGTCTTAGCACTCGGGCTCTGTGACCGCAAAAAAACCACCACTGCATATGCCTGCTAGTTCAATTAACGTGTGATTAGAATTTTTGAGGCAAAATAACAGTAAAAACTGAGAAGAAGACGAAGACTCGATCGCTGGGACAATATGTTTATTCGCCTGACGTTTCGATATCCGTCGCGGATTCGTCATCAGAGACATGAGTAGCAGAAAGGTAAAGTATGCACAGACGTTTGCAGTATTTATAGGACACAGTCATTACTGCAAGCATACAGCGACAATTAACGTTAATTGCCTTCTTGTGCGTGGACTGCTTGTTGGACGGCACGCGGGCTCTGACCTGTTGAACTTTCGTCACGGGCGGTGAGCTCGGGCATGATGATTGCTCGGCCGTCTGGCTCCCCGGTGTTGGCGTACGATGAGGCGGTGGTCTGCCCATTCCTCAAGTGACGGCTTGCTTTGGCCACATTGAATCTCAGGATTGAATATGGATTGGGCAAATCGTTGCACTTGTTAATGGATTGGGGGCCCGTGAACCATGACTCAAGTAGTTCTCGGCTCACCCGATTGTCACCTCTTGCGAGAATTTCGGCCTCATCAAATTTGAAGGTGTGGCTCGAGTCTTCTTCTTCTTCTCAATTGCTTCCTGGGACACGGATGTTCGCTTGTATTAGAAAAAACTGAGAAACAAATCCAAGACCCCATCGCCTGTAGCAAGGTTGTGTGGCTTGCTGATTTACCTTACGATTCGTTTGAGCCACCGACCAATGCACACAAGAGGGTCATGCGTGGGAAAATTAATGTACTATGCAGCTATTCTCCCCTTTTAACTCGTGATACACTTTGGCTCAATGGAAGTTGACTCCGACAGTAAGTATCGACCAGATGATGTGTCGGCACGTTTAGCATTCAGATTTATGATGACACGCAGTGACGCAATGCTCAGTCACGCCGCTAACTGCTCAGCTCATCACATGCCACTGACATCTTTCAATCTTAATCATGGCTTTCTCAGACGCCATTACAGTTCAGCTCCGAATTCGTGCAACATGCCGACCTTTGCAAGAGACTGTTACCCACTCGCTAATTGGCATTGCGTATGATTGTAATACTGATTATCGTGTAGCCTATTCTCAAGTCATTTCAGTTAGAAAAGGATTGTTGGTTAACTAACGAGATACTTTCTGACCGCTTACAAAACATACGTTATATAAACACACTACTTAAGTAGTATGCATTCAAGCATACATTTTGATTATCTTTATAAATTCAAGTATATATTATGGAAAACAAGCACGAAAAAATTCTTTCTGTACTCATTTGGTAGCAAAATACGCCTCCTTCACATGTTATACTTCAAAAAGTGTATCCTTCGACGTTAGGAAAAGGTCTTATTATATAATTATTTGCGCTTGTGATGTGACCATTCATAAAACGTTATGTGTGTAAAATGTATGCAACCTGATCCACGTTCATTGAAACATTTTATAACAACTCTATGACTTATTACTTAAACCATAGGCAAAGGAAACATAGGCATAGGAAACAGTTTCTAAACCTTGAATTCACGTGTAGCAGTCGGTAGGTTTCAAAATTAATTGGCAATTTAGGAGCTTTCCTAAAACCGATAGATACTTTTTAAGTGTAAAATTTAAAGAAGGCATAACTTTCTATCTAATGAGTACAACATAGTATTGTTTTGCATGCGTTTGCATCAAATATTTTTGAATTTATACAGGCAGTCAAAATCAATGGTTAAAATGCATATTATTTTAATAGTTTTTGTATATTACAAAATTTTTGTTAGCGGTCAGAAAGAAGCTCTCTAATAAGCCAATCGTCCTGTCCTGACTGAAATTTCTTGAGAACAGGCTACACAATGATCCGTATTACAACCTTCCCCAGTGCCGATTAGTGAGTGAGTATCAGTCACTCGCAATTTTCGGCATGTTGCACGAATTCTGAACCGCTGTTTATGTACACGAGACAACGGTAGTTTTTATAGTTAAGAGTGGTTTTCTTAAAAAATGTTTTGAGTTGGCAATTAACGTGAACCGTTGGCAGTTGGAAACAGCAGTTTGAGTAATGCACCTTACGTTCACCTGCTCCCAGCCTTTAATCTTATGGAAACGGTGGTTATAGGGGATTTATGGGTGAGGAATTAGGATAGGCAGTAGAATATCCTTGAGTAACTGCTATATACGTTTTTACTTTATTGTGTTTATAAATCTTTTTGATTTACATTTGTAGATTTCCTTACTTATATTCTCGTTTAATGTATTGCGGAAAAACTTGATTATCAAAATGCAGATTCCTTGGAATTCCCGAAAACGTAGAAATTGTACTAAGAAATCGTCTACTGCAATGTTCCTGCGAATTAACTTACCATTCTAGTGTTAGATATGTACAGTGCGCGGAGCTTTTCGCCGCGCACACCTCCAATTTACATGCGGAACAACTTGCTTCCAGCGGCTGCGAGAAAAAATTCAGCTACATTTTTCCACAAAAAACTTACTTCTACAAATAACCCTTACTGCCTATCCTATTTTGCCACGCTCAAAACGTCTATTATCACCATTTCCATAGGAAAAAATAACGGGATTAGGGGTATATGAGGTGCACTACCTAAACTACCTTTGCCTTACAGTTTGTCTGCATCGTAGAGAGTAAACTAAGTCCACCCGTCGTACGTGTCGACTTCGTTTTTTTGAGTGTCTTCTATAGCTAATACTGCATGGGCACCCCTTTAGGAAATTCGATAGAAGTTGATTTATCCCTACTTGGTTTATTCAAACAAAAGCCGATCCGAGACCTTACCGTATATTTTAGAGTCAGTATTAGTACGAAAAAAGTGTTCCGCGGTTCAATAAACCAGTTACAGGAAGCGTGCTGAAGCGATTGTACATATTTATCCGCAGTTCCACACGTTTTGGATCTTTTTCAATTCATGTGGTCATAAGCTTTTTTTGACGGAAACGACTCCGCCATCAGTACTATGCATACTGCGGGTTCACTGTCTGTCATTGACACGTGGATATGCAGGACAGTTTTTTCTCACCGAAAGTCCTTCATACAGTACCTTGGATATGGAACTTGCACATCTACACCTTAGTTTTACTGACAATTCATTGAGAACCGTTAAAATCAAGATTATTTAGAGGTTGTTTTAACTCTGTCATAAAAGTCCATTCGCCCTGCTCCTGCTTTATGCTACCTAAAGTAACTGCTTTGGTTTCAAACGTCAGTAGCGAGGCCAAGAAAGACAGCAGAGTTAAATGATCAACCGTAAGCTTGAAATTGGCGTCCTTGTCACTAGTTCTAACAGACCAACTTTATATTACAACTGGTGAAACTGAAAAATCTATAGGAAAAGATTCTCACAGGTGAAATCAATATGGTGCAAGGTTGGCAGTGATATCGACGACTGGATAATTATTCAAGGTTTCAATTTTATTGAATAAGAGTGCTTGGTCCGATTGCCAGCGGACGCCTATTGACTATTCGCGAGCCCACCGACTTTATCCGAAAAATGTCTGTGTTTGTTAATTTATTCGTTTGCATAGGAAGTTTAAAAGGTGAAGGGACGCTTAAAATGACAATGTTATAGTCCATGTCATTGGGCGTTAATTTAGTATTTCGGTTCTGCTATTCGTTATAGGATTTAGGATGATTGGGGTTTATGATACGTTGGAAATCTTCTTAATTCCTGCTGAAGCAAATCAAATTTATCATACTTAGACTAGTCCACAAACCTAGGACAGTCTACTAGCCAGAAAACAGATGACGTAGTGCAAAGACAGGTGGCTCTAAGCAACTTCCATTACGTCGCTCACTGTAATTAAAGAAACGAAGAATTTAAAAAATTGAGGAGTCCTAGGACTTTCAGTCTGATAAGCTCAATAGATTGATTTATTGTGGATCGCATTGGTAACATACTGTCAATACAGATGATCAGATAAAAAAGCTTCATAAATTAGACAGAGTTGAACAGATAATATCCCATGGATACCAATTCTGGAATAGGTGCAGCTGGGGCAGCATTACTTATCACGGCTTAAACAGGTTTTGTTTGAAGACTATGTCCTCTGAGGCGTCGTTGACACAAATGAATTAGATTTGATTCGATTGGTGCTTTAGATTTTTTTGCAGCAGGAATACGTCATTATGGTAGAATTCGTTGAAGAAGCTTTCACTTCTAGTCATCTATTACTCAAAATAATTGAATCTGCTTACGGGGCAAGTATGCGCATCGTACATGAATTTAAAAATTTTTGGCCGTCGTCCCCTGATGAACATCAAACCCTTCCAAAGGTTGAAAGTCACCGGTGGTTCTGGATAACCAATAAAAACTACTGTACTAGCTGAAACTGGTGCCGTTGGGTCTAGGAAATGATATTTTTGAAAATCAAAAGAGATTCACAGTTCAGTGCTCGCAGCAGTGGTAGTCCGGCTGTGAAAAGTTCTTCAAACAGCAAGTACAATCAATGTGCAATCAAAATGTCCCATGCTACTATTTTGCGCATTTGCAACCTTTTCTGCCCATGAGGGCTACTAGGTGACTGCTACCAACCTCTATAGGCCATTTAAAATCGGTGGTAGTATGCTTCTGTAAGATGCGCATGTTGATAAGTTGCTTCAGCCAACTAGTCCATTTGATTAATAATCATCCGGTTTGTACATTAATTATTTGTTAGGTAGGATAGTAGTTTGTGGTTGGATTAGCTGGAGTCATAGAAAACCAACAAAAAGACATACATATTTGGTTCATAGGGAAAGGGCTATGGATGTGCGATGTGAAGGCAGATGGGAGAAAGAAATTTTACAAACTCATTACAGGCGATACTGAGATTAGCAATTTTGAACAGTGATTCTGCTGTCGATAGAGCTTTGTTGAGGTCTTTACTTCGGTTTGAGATGGTGATGCTGTCGTGGTAGATTTTACCAGGGCAGCTTCATAGCCCAGAGAAAATAATTTTGTGAGCAAAAACAGCGTTTCCTAGACATACAGCGACCGCCTTCGCTGACACCATTAAGGACTGATATAGTAGTGTTGAGTGGTCTTCTAACATCCTATACACCACCTGGAATTATTTTTAGTTTTCAGTAAGATTGGCAAAGCACCGCTAACCATTAACGCATGTTTTTCCTAGCCGAGTGGATAAATATATACGTCTTTCGTTGCGAAACAGAATAATCGATCACATATATGATCTGCTGTGTGATAGCAAACAATAAAGTTGTTGACAGTGTGGACGTCAATTGTTCCTGACCTCTAATAAAGACAACGGCTTTGTGAAAGCAATTCTACATGCGGCATAAACAAGTTCAAGCGATAAGTTGGTAGGCGTGTGGCTTTTACATGTGATTCTTAAATAAGGAGGCAAGACGTAGGTCTAAGCCGCAATCTTTTAACCTAGTAAATAAGCTTGACTTTCATTCACAACTGCAGTGTTGCATGTACACATATGTCTTCTTCTGCCTTGTATCTTCGTGGATTCCTAGTCTTTTTTTCTTTAAAATAGATATGAGTTGGAAGACATTCATAGTCCTCTGTACCTTCCGTTTGATATTTATGATTATTCTGAAAGCGCATATGACCGTCAACACCTTTAAGCACACAGCAACCGTGAGTCTCCAGTGCGGTAAATGAATGACTCGGAAAATTCTACAATTTTACAAGTGTTAATCTCGGTTGTTTTTTCTGTGCTGTAGTCTACAGAAGAGGGTAAATAACAAAACTGCTCCTGAGGCTAGTCAGCTTACTTGTTTTGAAGACGTCTTAGAACATCTTGTAGCCAATACCGAATAGTCGGTGGAATTTAAGGGTAGGACGTAGGAAAATTTTTCAGATTAATCACAGCAGTTAGACTACACCAGATATCATTTATCGTCAAGGCCGATATTTATTCTCAATTTGCTACTCTAAAAAACAAACAAGCGGCAATTGTTGATAGTAGTGCATGCAATTTGTAGTAGCAAGCCTGCATGGTTTATTTGGCACTCCCATTCTTATGGGATCTGAACCGTCCTTCTTCGTGAAAACTAAAAAAATGGGTACAGACCGAGCTGCTCTTGACCTGCGCAGACGTCTTTATCAGTCACTGCGGTCGTAACTGCCTCCATCACCCCGACTTTGTCTCGCAGATAAGTGAAGGAGGTGTGGGTACGATAGATGCTGCGTGAGTATACCATCATGATACATTTAAATTAAGTCTCGCACAACATACCGTCCCTGGACCCTACTTGCTTGGGAACATGGTGGACATCCTCGTTTGTGACGATGGAATTGTCAGCAACAGCGAGTTCTGGTGTCTTTAAAAAGAGAAAACGTTCCTGAATATGAGGGTATTATCTGATTCCTATTCGAATATTAAATAAATAAATGAAAGAACTTTTCCTTGTGTGCACGCATAAAATGCATGCACGAATGCATTTCCTGAATTATGCCAAAGCAACTGAAGCTTGACACCAATGAATCGGGCGTTGATTCTTACGGACAGCTGATCATGCCGACTGCGGGTTAGTTGAATTAGCCCACATCAGCTATATGGCCTATTTCCTAATAATATGGGCACTTGGTTTTTGACGAACATTGCGAAATATTTTGCTTAGATCGATCTAGTTTATTTTTATTAAAGAGTACGAAATTGACAGCATGTAACTGGACCATAATTTTAGCCCAAAAGGACTTCATGCAGTAGAAACTAATAGAATGGATTCAGTAATCGCCGTCCGACAGTTGTAAGGTTACTAACGTTTATTACCACCACTTGAAAATAACAGAATAGATTGAAAACACTTCGCTTTAAAACTTTCAATAACTTTAGGGATCAGTGATTGGGTATTCGGTCTAGGTTCACTCAGTATATCTAACATTTTGTTAATAACTTTATTTAAGTCCATTCATTTGGAAAATTCGATGGTTACAGTGAACGCCTGTTTACGTTATTCCTATGCATTGATAAAAGGTTTAAGACCAAGCGCAGAAATGGCCACATATACGTCTGATTTAGATTGTCCCTCAGATGCTTGTTCGTCCTGTGACGCGTAGGTTTGCTAAATTTTTTCCTATTGGTGCATCGCAATTCCATCGTTGAACTAACTCACAAAGTGCAGAATTTTAGCAGACAGTACGTGCATCCCTGACTAAATATTCGTCACTCATGTCAATAAAACATGATAAAAAATATTAAGACCAGCACATTGAATTATCTGCAATGTTTTTTTTACTGCAGGCACCAGGGTTCTGGTGCCGACCATGCTGTTAATACCTTCAAACTTCTAGGAAATCATTAGTGTATTTCTTCTCACCGAAGTATACCAGCTTGTGCGATCGATCTGTGCACGCAACTTGGTCCTCAGCCCTATGTACCCGTAGTTATCTGTGGTAGTTTGTTCACTATATCATTCATGCGAGCTTTTCACGAGCGAATAAAACCGACACTTTATGATTCCGTGAATTTTAGCCTTTCAAATCTCAAGCTCCAAATCTCCCTTGATAGTGCGTGTGCTCCTGCTTCTCAAAGAGATCTCGAATTGTGCCGCCTCTTTGTTGTTAAACATGTATTGTGCCCGATCTCGAGATATACGGCTGATATTTCAATATAGTTTTTTTTAATCTTTGTCTTCAGGATGATTAAACTCCACTCAAAGTCGAGTTTACATGCTGCTCACAGTCGCCCAGTTTGATTACCCTAAGCGTTCAGTAAAGGCGAAAACGTGCGACAGAGTTGAAGCGCATCTCCTTGAATTCTTATTGCACTTTTTCAATGAAGTTTTGCACTAAAACTGGGATGAAATTCGGCATCCACACAATATTACAATCCACTGACCTATCATGTCGCTCTATAATGGTAGTACAACCATCTTTTAATCGTGTATATCATTTGGATAAATACTAGGCTTTTTACGAGAAAACGTTTAGTTTACAGGGTAATCACACGTCTTGCTCAATCATACATTAAACTGATACGTTCAGGAAAATGATCGTTAGTTTAGCCAATAAACCAGTGGCTTAATAATTGCAATAAAATATGAGAATTATAAACGTACATGTTTAATTGGACAGGCAGGGAGACGTACAGTTACCTGAAAATACCCAAAAAAGGAGAGCATGTGTCACTATTTGAAGTGTTCTCAGATTGATAAAAAAATACACGATATCGGAGAGACCATGGTTTAAATAAATCAGCATATGTAAGAAGCCTTTTCTTTTCGTTATCCAGAAAATTAATTTTACTTCAGAGAATTTTAACCCACCCCCAAGACGTGGGTGGGTTCGATACATCCAGTACAACCGGTAACTGTATTCAGCATAGCGGCCTTTTCCAAAAGTTAACACTTACAGAGGAGCTTATTTCTCAAAAGCATTAACTTTGGTCGGTGTCTGTGGGTTTATTTACATTTTACGTATGAAGTTCTTCACACTACACAAATGAAAAGCAATTAGTCAATGAAGACTTAGCTGGATTAATGCAGGTTTGACTAATTTGGGAGCGCACGGTCAGAATAAAGTGAAGAAAAGCAACGAGGAGCTGGAGCAGGAGCAGAAGCATCATCTTAAAAAGTTAAGACCATCACCACGTGCATGAACTTAAATATAGGGATAAACGTTGACTTAACACAGACCCTAGTGTGAGCGCACAGAAGGCTGCTAGTAAACGTTGGCAAGATGCCAGGGAATAACCTTGTCTTCGATTGACCCAATTCTGAAATATTTGCGGCCTCGATGGGAGTGGAACTTACATAGCAGGGAAGGCTTTTGCGCAGTCACTGCTCTCCCGTTTTAGCTACGAGGCTCGTAGCCAGTTGTGTGTGTTCAACTTCCACCGAAGCCGCGAAATTTTTCACAATTTCGTCAATCGAATTATTGAAATCTACCAAACCCCTAATAACTGTCTCTGCATTCACTGTCTTGGCTGCTGTTCTCTAGCCAGTCCTCCTAGTAGCCTTCAAAGAAAACATGATTTAAAAAAATACGGATTTATTTTATTTTCTTAATAGTCCTGTTAGGCTTTTAGGGCTTTGGCGTATCAGTATATTTGAGAGAAAGGTATGTGGGCTATCTTTGAGCTCCCTCTTTGTGGATACGTGTTGTGATATCAGAAAATAGTATATATAATTATTGGGAAGGCCATGTGACATGAGCCAGTGATGTGGAATACACGTAGGCAACAGCAGTCAGTGAAAACACCCATCGAAATTTTTTAGGAGAAATAACTGTGGCTCTTTGGGGTAGGTCAAATGGGGAGGGCATCGCAGAGGCCACCGGGATCATCACCAAACTGCGGAAGATTTGACCAGACACTCCCTTGCTGATCGCACAGCCTGCCGACAGGGTTGCGAAAACAGAAATATACGCCAAGATCATTGACACTCCGCTGTGGGTCCAACCAAGGACGAACGTTTAGGCGGCACGTGGACTACGGTCACAAGGTTCAGCGGATGCGATCGCTGATGGGACCGGCGCGTCCCACATATAGTCAAGTATAGAAGACCGTGGAAACCTTCGCATAGCATGGACTATATCATAACATTCTCAATAATCCAAAGAGGCTTAAATAGATTTAGTCAGTTAACTTTGGTGGGGTAATTTATGTAGGACAATTGCAGTATCTCATTTTTGCTACGTCGGTTTTAACATTTATAGTATTTAAAAATAGCTGATTTCAATTTCTCTTGAAATTTATAGAAAAATTACCGCGGCCGTACAATAACTTCGAAGCCAGTCAACGAACACGATGAGAAGAGGGAGACACTCGAAGAAATAAAAAAACTCAGCATGATGGTAATCAGCCTGCAAGGCTGGTTTTTAATGCGAATGAATATGATACTGGACATTCAAATTTTATGCAATTTGAAGTACTTAACCTTTTTACTGAAAGGTCATATTATAGCAATTTCAACAAGATCCTTTTTGGAAGGTTAGTCATAAAGTAGTCCTTAAAAACTATGCAGATCCCGTTTAATTAAAAAAATAAAGCAGCGCAATAGTATAAGTAGGAAAGAAAAGTAAATTAACCTTTGTTCTGTCATATTAAGATAAATTGCGTACGAAATTTTAAGGTACTTTCTGATAGATTTTACTAATATCCTCGAATATGTCATGTCTGTAACTGCAGCTTGCTTCACAAGAAACTGCCTGCCAGATCCTTCATGAAAGCTGCGCTGCGCTGAAGGACACGATTGGTCACTTGCAACAGCGTATGGTAGGACACGAAAACCCTCAGTCGGCATCTACTCAGCACTGGTTGCCTAGAAGTAAGTCCTCAAACCATGTTTTTAACTTATATATATTTTTCAAAACATTATTGACGTTTCTTGAGTTTAATTTAGTTACCTTAGCCACTTATGACCACTAATTTGAGCACAGAAACGTGTTACTCACTCATCTTTCTCTGTAAAATTCTGGTTTAGGTGGGGGTGGCTTATGGTGATTGACATGCCAAAAATGGTCATCCTGGTCTCTCTTGTCTTTGCCAGTAATATTATTCTGCCTATGATACTAGCGACTATGCTGCTGCTGCTGCTGGTCAGGCCCGCCGAGACGACAACCTTCCGTAATGCGCTCCGTGCGTACCCCATGACCATCAATTTTGACGGAAGAGCCCTCAAGGACAGATGTCCTGCTTTTAAATATGCAGTCAACTGCTTACTTTATGAAATATCATAAATTTAACACAAAATTCCTGCTGCGCGCGGTAGTTCCAGGCTGAAGCTTAAAAGATCTCACAGCATTAAAAAAGCGAAAGAAGGCTAATCGCAGGTTATACAGTAGTATATAGTTGTTCCAAAATACTAATGTTTTACAAAAACAGAAAATTCTGAAAAAGTGAAAAATGGGGTCTACTAAATAAACTTAAGGTTTGGAAGTATAGGAGGCTCGCTTGTGTAAAAAACAAGATTTATAAAGCAACAGCTCTATAATTACGGTTAAAAATAGTACCATCGCTGGGTGGAGGGTGGTTAGGTTAATAGGTAAACCCTTTTCACTACGATCTTCATGCCCGATTCCTTATCAGACTAGGCGACATGGCAGGTCAGAGTGATAGGAGCAGTTTATTTGTACAGAAACAGTAGAGATTAGGTTGGAGAAAGTTGACATTCAGACAGGCCGGCGTTGGAGGTGTGAGAACGTGGGGTCGTCACATGGGTCGCCTAAACGGTGGTCTTTATGTGAGGCAGCCTCAGAGAGATGATTGGCCAGACTGGTCAGACCAGACCGGGGATAGGCTGACATCTGGAAGCATATGCGCACTGATGCGCGAGACCACGGACTGAGCGTTGCACGCGGACTCGGGCAACTTTGCGAGATCGAACATTGACGGAGGACTGGAAAACCTAGGGCGGGAAACTGACTGCCATCACGTGACTTCGCGTGTGTCTTGACACGTAAGAAGGAAATAGCGCTACAGCCTATGCGCATCGCACGCAAGCACAAACGGGGAGAAAGCGATGGTCATCAGAAGCCTACGAGACCACCAACAGGATCGGAATGCAGGTGAACGTGAGCACAAGCCGATAATAGAAAAGAGTGAAGGTGACCGCCAGCCCGGCAACAACCCTGACGGGCAACCACTATTAGCACATTTTTGTTTTATCATCCTTCCTTTTACAGGTGTTTACTTATCAGTGATAAATATGAGCTTTGTGAAAAAGCTACTAAAATCTTACATTTCCCCGATATCTTAATCAAATTGAGAGTTTTGCAAACAAGAATGTGGAGCAGCCCATGACTAAAGCTCTACACTTCATGTACCTGAATATATTTGCACTAAGCAGAAAATTTCTGACAGTTGCAACGATAAAAAGAATTCTTTTTTACTTAGTAGTTCTTCAAGTATCGCACTTTTATTTCTTTCCTTTTTAAGATGTTCAGAGGAGCAAGTCTACGGAATTGTGGGAATCAAGGTCAGTCATTTAAACAATGTCTTGCTGTCCTCACGGAAAAACATACTTAATGTACCTCATGTTTCTCTAGACTGCAGGAAAGTTATGGTATACTTGAAACACCGGCAGCACGAAACAGAAGCGCTAAATGATAGATGGCTGCCTATGCTCTTTAGCCTAAAATGATAATTTTTTCTTTTCTTCTTAAATGGATTGGGTCACTACCAAACTCAAAGGGATGTAGGCCTTTGCAATGCAAGGAAGCCCATAGAAGAGAGACACGGGAACCTTCCCAACAGATAAACACACAATTGAGCTGTCATACTGATACGATATGTATCCCAGCGCTCAAACTGCTCTATTTTTTTGCAATAGGGATATGAGATTCACGTATTTGCATCTAATTTTAAGAATCATGTGTCAGAGCCAGCCGTCAGATTTGGCCTGAGTAAACTTCTCCCGCACTCTAGGTAGACAGACAAATTATTCACTTTCAAGTAAAACCTGCTTTCAGCACCTAAGCAAAATGTTAGCAGCCCTGAAAGCTATACAGGTCAAAATGACCTTGCAACGACCAACAATGAAGTGAGCTTTTGGGATCAACTAGGTAGCACTTTTAAATCTTCTGTAAAGAAGGGTACATGAGCATTTCAGATACCCCCACCACCCTGTGATCTAGTTACTTCAAGATGAGCCTTTTTGTTTTTCAAATTGCTATATGTTTCTTTAGTGTATTCATGCATATGAAGCGCTATGGTATAAATAACTGAATGCTATGCAAAAACAGGCATGTTGTTTCCAAATTGCAGGGGCTTTCTTCTGTGTAAAATATTTCAGAAACTTCCCAGCAGTTGGTTTTCGAATATATTATGACTAGGAAAATTAGGAATCACGAATTAAGGCAAATGTTTGCATCCCAGGTATGTGCATAGGTAGAAAAAAATACGGTTCTTCGATCATAGTTTTATTCATCTGCGCTTTCGAAATCTCACTGGAGTCCTCCGTCAGGTATAAAAGGGTTAACAAAATGCAAGCAACAGTCATGGGGCGAGATAAAAGCTTCAACATCGCCCTGGAAAGGCATTTCCGGACTGATGTCACTGGTGGTTGATTGGCCCTTGCCCCTTCACAAACTTTTGCTGGAGCGTGCACTCGTATCTTGAACTACTCTGATCATTTAGTTGGTCGTTCTCAAATTGATAGCGATCATGCTTGACAGTGAAATATATTGCATCAATAGGGCTTCTCAGGATGCGTGCAACATCAAGCCCACATAAGCTGACTGAAAAAATGGCAAAATTTGTTGATTTGAAAGCACGAGTCATCGTCACGTTCCTGCAGACACTTAATAGCTCCGGTTGCGTTCTAGAGTTTCCTCTGAGCGATGCCTTTGAAGAGCAAAACTTTCAAGCTGTATTTGTTTTATTGATAACAGCAGATAAAAGTCAGCATTTTGAAGCATGAAAATAGTGGGCTTTTTAGCAATAATTCGGTTTGCTTAACTTAACACCCTGTTTTGCACTCTGAAAGCCAATTAGGGAGCAACTGAGTGATTCGGAAGACGGATATTTGTTTACTTCTGAAGTGTACTACATGGGAATCGGTATAATCTGTATAATGGTTAGCCGCATAATGTCTCACTTCCTTTTACTTTGCGTCTATTAGTTTGATACCTTTCCTATTAAAGTCGTTAGCCTATACTGATATATTTTACTGCTTCCTATAGACTGCCAGATGACAAGCAGGTACCCGCAACAGCACAAGACTTGCACTGTGAACGAAAATCTGATCAGGATTATCAGACTGCACCGCTTTATTCGTCCTCTTCGGAATCTGCGCTGACCACGACTCTGGCCGTGTCGGCGGAGACACTTCATTCCTTGGCGAGCACTGGTGGCTCCGAGACAACTCTTGTCTCCAATTCCATCCCCCTCCACCAACACCAGCGCGGTGATGACGAGGCTCCAGAAAATCGCTTGCAAAGCCCGCGAACGCGCACAGCCCAGTCGGGCGAAAGGTACTCAAGCGCTTCCAGCCTCCGCGGAGAGTGGCCAGATATACTGCAGGAAGTCACCTTGTACGCCGGTGGCGGTGAGACACCAGCCTGTTCCTGCTCAAACTGCCTCATTCCAGCCCTCTCCATTATTCTGGAATTATTGCTGCCACAAAACGCCACGATGCCAAGAACTGCCGCCCAGTTGCAGTCCAGTTGCCCTCCGACTACTGCACGGCTTCGCAGCCTCGCATCGCATTTATTCTTCCACGCGCATCACCTACTTACTGATATAAGAACACAGAGGACAGGGACTTCGGACACTGTACTCACCACTGACATTGTTGACAGTGTGCTGATGGCCATCGGGAGGGAGCGAGTGACCGGTAGTCTGCCACCTCTAAGGGAGGATGAACGTGATGCAGACTCCAGTCTGAAAGGCCTTCTACGCAGTGCTACGGAGAATCTCTGTCTTCTCATATTCGGCCGGCATCGAGAGCCTGCGGCTGAGGGGGACTCGGCCCCTGAAAAGGGTGATGGCGGTGGCGGTGTCAGTAGCGATGGTGGCCATAATCTTGAACCTGGGGAGGCAGCACACCTCCTCCAGCAGGATATGAAACAGATTAAAATGGTGTTGCCTGCCTACCTCGTTACCTGTTTCATAATCTACTACCTGTCCTCGCGGGAGAGTTCGTCAACTTCAAACGACAGAGCTAGTTCTAATGCAGAGGACGTTCTTCGTCAACAACAGCAGTACATCTATCAAACTCTAGGGTTGGAGAGTCCTCAGAATATAAAATCAATTCTGGATGCTATTGGCTCTATGTCAAATGAATTTCTGGAGCAAGTCGAAGAGGAGGAAGCCTCTGCTGCCTTCTCTTATGAGCTCGGACAGGATGGAGCATTGACCGAAGGGTACTTTTTGACCCTAACATTCTAGACATGTTCGACTTTTTGGCGTTATTTGCTTGTATTATTATGAAGGTTCCATATAGAAGGCATTGGCAAAAGTAGTACTAGCAGTGGAACTAGATGTTTGAAATAGTGAACCTTATATATCCAAGCCCCAGCATGCTGTTTTACGGGACCAGCGTTAGTAGGGATTTTGTGGGTGCGGAAATAGGATAGGCAGAGAAGGAAATTTATCGAACAACTTGCACAGTAACAAACCACATTCATTTTATGGTTCTAACAGTGCGGCATCAACGACGCGGTACAGAATTGAGCTGGAATACTGGAATGTTTAAATATACTTTAATTGCTACCATGTGTATTTTAGCCATTAATCCTCCTAGTTCTTAACTTGAGAAGAAGGTGATTCGATCGCTGGGACAATACTTTTATTCCCGTGACGTTTCGATATCCGTCGCGGATTCATTATCAGAGACATTCGCAGCAACGAAAGCAAAAACGGGTAATACATGCACAGGAGTTTGCACTATTTATAGGATCCCCTCATAACTGCAAGCATACAGCGACAGTTAACGTGAATTGCCTTCTTGCGCGTGGGTAGTTTATTGGAAGGCATGCGGACTCCGACCTACTGAACTTTCATCACATGTGGTGGACTCGGGTGTGATGATTGCTCGGCCATCTGGCCCTCCGGTGTTGGCGCAAGAAGGCAATTAACGTTAATTTTCGCTGTATGTTTGCAGTAATGACTGTATCCTATAAATAATGCAAACTCCTGTGCATGTATTACCCGTTTCTGCTACCGTTTGCCGCTACTGTCTCTGATGATGAATCCGCGACAGATGTCGAAACGTCAGGTGAATAAAAGCAGTGTCCCAGCGATCGGTCCTCTTCCTCTCAATTACTTCCTGGGACTGGCATGTTCGCTTGAAGTGGTTCTTAAACTGTCACAAGGTTACACCTGTCTGTTTAGTCCAATGCCTTTTATTTATTTAATTCCGCTTTTGCTAATTTTTGTCGATTTACGCACTCTTATCTGTGGCTACATAGTAGGCGTGGTAAACAAATTCAAGCAAATTTTACAACTTTATACTTACTGCTACAAATTTCCTTCATTGCCTATCCTACTTCACAACCACAAAACCCCTAATAACACTCGTCCCCTATGACAAAATGCTGCGGTTTGGGTACATAATGTCCACTACTTAAACTACTTTTGGCAAGGCATTTTACATTTGAGGAGGTAACAACCATGCGCTCAACTTGGTCCTGGGCGAAGTCCATTGAGGCACCTGTTGGAGTCACACTATATATCCTGTTCATTCAATGAGTAAGGTATTATTTGAAAGATAGTATAATGTCATGAACAAATAACACATTTCAGGTCATCACGAGCTCAAGTGGGCGCTGTTTCTTCAACTTTTAAGACGATTTAATGGCATTTGCGATGCAACACGTATGTAAAGTTGTTCATTTAATTTCCGATGTTCCGTGTCATCTACATTAAGAGCTATGTCACGCTACAGCAAAACATGTTCCCTGCGGCCTGTTGTGCGCTGGATCTTGCATCTGATTCCCAGTCGGTTTATGCGCTTGCGCTCCTACTGGGTTTACGGGTCAGGTTAATGGTTGCCCGGTTAATTGTATCTTAGCTGTCCGATCCAGAGAACTGGTGGCACATAGCGAGGATGCGGGCGGCCTGGTAGCAGCAGTGGTTCTCATGCCCTCCTCTGTGTAGTCGCAAGGACGACTCGACCAGTCGCTCCGTGCTTATCTTACGAAACTGACCATTCTGAGCGTGGTGACAACCTTAGGTGAGACCTCGACTGTTCTGGCCACCTGCGACCTCCCCCATTTTCGGTCTTCTTGATCTGTGTCTTGAAATCGGGTACAGGAGTACGAATGGTGGGAGGATGGGGTATATCTTGCGAGTCTACTTTTACTATAGGTTCAACTTCAGTCACCGTATTTGCCTTCGGCTTGCTGAAGCTCATGGCGGACATCGTCGAGAGCGACGGTCGAATAGTCGAATGTTTTTTTAAAGTGCATGGATGACCCGAATTACCCCAAAGACTCGGCCCTAGTCGAACAAACCAAAGGATTTAATAAAATTCTTATAATTCTCCTACTGTATGCATGTGCGTCGTCTTTGAGGGCAGTTGCCCTGCGAGTTTGTTTTTGCCCGCCTCAAAGGCCACCACCTCAACAAATGGCTACTGCGGAAGACGTCGGTGATCTGTGTGATAGTGGGTTTGCCAACTGACAACTCTTCGTCTCTTCTTGTAATTCATCGACCCAAAACTTCTCTACAATAGAGCCGTTTCAGTTAACTGTTCTGACATCAGGATCATAAAAAAACCAGAAAAATCACAATTTTAAATGCTCTGGACTGACGGGAACTTCAGTTCTCTGGATGACAGTGCAAAATTCTGTTTTTACGTGGTGTTGGTATCTGTATGAGCAATTGCTGCTACAGGTTTCTGCTCGAAACACTTACGCAAAAGTGGTCGTCTGCACTTTTCGGTCCAATAAAATACCTTAAAATCTAGGGAGAAAAATAAAATGCTTATTCACACTCGTCGATGAACGTTCACCAACCACTAACGGACCTCACTTGTGCCCTTGCCTTTGATCTCATTTTTCGGGCCCTGGCAGCAGCCACACAGCGGTCATTAGTCTTAGGCAGATAATATTGCCGTTAAAAACACGGAAAACTGGAATGGCCATTTCCATCTTATTAGTCATCGTCAGCAAGGCATGCCCAACCTTAAGTGGTGCACTACCCAGGAATCGAACTTGCGACCTTTTTGATTAGAGTCTAACGCCCTAAAAACTGAGTAAAAGCTCGTTTTCTTGCCGGTTTAGGTTGGGAACTATTGACACTCTTTGATAAAAGTTCCCCGACCTTTAACGGAACTTGCTTGTCTCGCTCTGCCTTGGGCTCCATTGTTTTGGCCCTGACAGAAGCTGTAGCGGCTAGTAGTCTGGGCAGATAGTATTGTCGGCGAAGGCCAGGGAGACTGGGATGGCGATTTCCAGCTTATTAGCCGTCGTCATGGTAAATATTGTCCATGCACGAGGACCAACGTCATTTGTTATCTCATTACATGAGTTAGCGTCCATTCCTTTGCTTGAATTTAGAAGCGTGTGTGTATTCATACATGAATACTTGTCCACACACGCTTCTAAATTCAAGCAAAGGAATGGACGCTAAATCAATCGTCTTGGAAATCATCTTTGGAATTAAAACTTCCAATAATTCACCTTCAAAAACTTCATTTTTGGGAAACAGTCGAGTTTATTTTTGTCAAGCGAGGTTCTAAAACATACGCTTTTGGGGCCTCCAACCTAAGTGGAAACCAGATAAAGTTGTGATAGCGCCACTTCCGTTTCTAGACGATTTGACTGTGATAGGCTCTCTGCGGCCTCTGTTAACCATAATGAAACTGATGTACGTTGGAGCTGTTATGTCGTGTAATGTTTTGTGACCTACAGGGCTGCAAACCGGGGAGAAAAATTATGTCCTTGTAAGACGGGGTTTAGATTAGACGGACTACTTCCTTTCCAGGCCTCAGTACAACCATCAGGCCAAAACCCAGGTCGTAAGTAAAGCGAGAAGATATTCAGAAGAAGAAGAAGAAGAAGAAGAAGAAGCAGAAGAAAACGAAGAAGAAGAAGAAGAAGAAGAAGAAGAAGAAGAAGAAGAAGAAGCGATCACTGTAATAAGAGTTTTATTGTCCTGACGTTTCAGATTCCGTCGGGAATCCTTAGTCATAGGTAATCAGTAACAAGTCTGAGACATGCGTAGATAAGGGGTCGAGATTGCCAATAGAGGAGAATATCCGAGGTCCAGGAAGCAGTTCAGAAGAAAAAGAAGCGATCACTGGAACAAGCGTTTTATTTTCCTGACGTTTTGGATTACGTCAGGAATCCTTAGTTATATGACATCGTAAACAAGTATGACACATGCGCAGATATTAGAACGAGTTGGTGTTTTAGGCGGCAATGGCCGCTGGCAAAGCCCGACTTAATGCTGATTACGTCCAGCCATGTCCGAGAGAGTGTGAAACAGTGGTGGCAGCTGCTTTTGCGTGATTGTAGAAGTTCAAGTAGTTTGCAGTTTTGTTTTGCCTTAGCCGGGAGGAGTGTCTTGTACAGTGGCTCATGGTGCATCGGCAGGGGAGTAGCGTGTTAAAGGGACCACTTCGCAACCGCGACTATTTGGGCGTGCGTGTGTGCACGCGTGGAGAAGTCGGTCAAAGGTTGTCAGGTCAGCGAGTCGAAAACAGCTGCCTGCGAAGTCACAGGGCGTTGAGACAGCGGGCCTTGAACAAAAAAATAGGACAGCATTGTTGGCTGTCCGCTACAAACCTGAGGTCCGACGAATCCACCGCGCCCTCGTTATCTCCAGGAGCCTCGACTTTTTTTTCTGTTTTGAGCATACGAACGGTGTGATAAATGCAGGAAAGAGGGAATTTCAGTCCTGCGTAAATTACTAATGGCTCTTCGGGTGTTGTTGTTCATCGCTGAGGATGATAAACAAGCGTCTGATAAAAGCAAAGGGATGAATTTCGGGAAACAGTTCGGAAGAAGATGTGATTGCTGTAACATGAAGTTAACCGGCCTCACGTTTTGCATCTTCGTTCGAATCCATCATAAGAAATACTCACATATAAGGCTGAGAGCGGCAGAAGGACTGCATTACCGATATGAGGCAGATGTAATGTTTCCGCTTGTGCACTTTGATTAGCGACTCTTACGTTAACCGTCGGGGGTCGTCAGCTATACGAGTATGGCCCGTCAGTCCGCATCTGATGCGTCAAATGCTGTAACAGAATCACCATTATCGATGCTTGACGTGATGGAATCACTGCGATTTGGTCCACTGTCAAGTAAACTATTATTTGCTACAGCTTTCCTCGCGGATGGAAGGTCATTGCACTTGTTAGTTGAATGCAAGCCGGATAACCATGATTTAAGCCGCACGTGACTTAAGCGGTTATAATCTCCTTGGAGCGTTTTGGTCTCATCGAACTTGGAGTTGTGGCTGGATACCTTCGAATGACAGCTAGCGTCCTTTCTTCTTACTGCTGCTATGTGTTTGGCTATCCACGTCGAGAGCAGTCTCCATGGTTCTCTGACATAATTTTTTCGGTCCGCAGGTACATCAGATCTGGTTAACCATTTCTAGCGTTTCTTGTCATGGCAGTGAGTCTTTCAACCTCATAACTTTGCACCTGAACAGTTCTTTTGGTTTGTATGCAAATTAGTCTCCAGGTGCTGTGAGGACGTGGCTGACATTTCTAGAGACCTCGTGTACGAACGGAATTGTCGGTAAAATTTGGGGTCGGTACGAGGCAGTCCCTTGACTCGTTGATGTATGCACACTTTGACAAAGTTGAGCGACTAACAATTTGTTTTGATTACCATTCAAAGGTAGTCTTATTCGACACCCCTTGTTCTCTGGTTCCGTGCAGTGCATCTCAACACGCCGATATGGCCCCTTTACGCAAATGAGTTTGTGGCTGATTGCATGGTTGCTGTTGGGATTCAGTAACTTCTTCGTATGTGTTGCCTTCCTTAAACCGTTAACTCCCAGGATACCACACTCTTTTTTGGTAGACGAGAACATAAATAAAGCAAAGCTAGCTGTTATCTTCCTCATCTATCGTTAAATACAGGTCCGAGAATAGAGCGTTGAAAATTTCTTTGAATGGTGGCACCTGATTCCGTTTGATGGCAAAGTTGAGTATAATCCACATACCGAGGCCCAAATTTCGATTTGTGATGTTGGAAGCCCAGCGACTCTACTTTTTGCTGGACAACCTCCACCCCGGTTTATCCATTGGCATGCCTTTCATCTGCTCGTAAATTGTTGCGTCAAAATTTAAGTGCGCCTCTAGTCTGAACCTCAGGATTCGGAGGAAGTGCACATGTCCAAGGCAAGTCTTCGTTTCATCCTATTAACTTCGTGGCAGTAATTCGACTACCTCGACTGTCAGATCCTGAGAACAAGGAGAACAACGGAACTGGATGTCGAAGGATACAATGGCGCGCCTCGGCAAGCGACGTATCACTTCATCTTTCGCCAAGAAGTGCATTAAAAAGCTGACTGCGGCATCTTTATAAACTATGAGAAATTTACGATTTTGGAAGAGTCACTTTGCCATTCCGACGGTTGGAGTGCGTTTGAATAATGCGACGAGTCGGAAACGAGCCTCTTCTTTGTGCTATTTTGGCATACCCTAGAATCGAACCAAAGTCGTTTTTCGTGCTTTTGGTACGAGTTGCTCCTGAGTTCTTCACTGGTAACTAAATCGCGGTAACGCCACGTGTCAACGCTTTACGGGATTTGTTTTGAAAAGGGCTGAAAACTGGCTTTCCGAAAACAGACTTTTCGTCCAATACGACAGTCGAACGTCTCTTGTCCCCCAACAAAAGGACGAAATTTTTGTCGGCCTTGATTTCCCTGAGTTCATCACGTTTTATCTTAGGAAGCATTTCGCGCGACCTTTCAGCCACGAAAAGGGAAGACACTTGGCGTCGGCAAAAGTTCTGCGTTTCTTCAGCCACTTCTGCCTGACTGAAGATTGACCCCAGTGTTACAATCATGTTGGCGAGTTTGGCATTAGTTGTGCTAAATAGAGTCTCATATCTCAGCACCTGCATTCGTTCGTCCGTAAGCATCTTTAACGACAGGTTGTCTATCGGTTTGCCATTTTCTGGTGACGCTGTACCAGACGGATTGCGAAATGGTAACAATTAAGTTGGTCCGCCGCATTAGATACATCTAGGCCGTAGTCCTGTAGTTACTTTTAGGTTAAGTAATTTCAAGTTGGTTTTATGTTAATGGAGATTTTATTATTTAGTTAACAAGTTTGAATTAAGTTTTTTGTTTAATTAGTTACCGCCACAGTTAGACAGATATACTTATGTAACTAAACTAAGCTGAACTTAAAAAACTAACTTCATTAACACTTGAGTTAAATAAACAAAACAATACTTACGTATAAAGAATAAACTGAAAATTAAATTATATCAATACCACTGGTCCTGTAAGGCAGAGTTCTGGAGCAAGGGTGTCTAAGGTAGTAGACCAACTTTAGTGTTACTTACGCAACTTCCCATCCGGTACTGTTTGGCGTATCGTTTTCTGCTCGAGGGATCATTTAACCACCCTATGCCGAAACAGTTGTGTACTATTCTCGCACATGCTGCGCTTGACGACAACGCTCCCTGTCGTGGTTTCGTAGATTGCCACACGACGGGGTAACTTAATCCTTGTCAGTGCGTCTGCTGCAAAGCACCTCCCTGATGCTGGTTTTTTCGGAATTTTCATCAAAGTGTGATCAAATGCCCTCCAGTGTAGCCTGATCCGCAGAGAATGGAGACGGGGATGCATATGATGCGCGCGGACAGGCTGACACGATCGTGATTACCTCCGTTCATCTTGACAGTGTCCTACCAGGGAAATAAGTTGGTGAGGATGGAGGGAGGGAAGGACTGAGGCAATTCAGAATAAAAAGAAGATCAAGATCAAGATGATGATGATGATGATGATGAGGATGATGATGATGAGGATGATGATGATGATGATGATGATGATGATGATGACTACTCGGTCTTATCATCCGTAACGGTGGCAAATAAGGATAGTGGGGCAAGTGAGTTCTTGTGGCGGACAGCTAACACTTCTGTCTGACTTCCTTGCTCAATGCCTACTGCCTCAAGGTCATACATCTTCATAGGGGGGCGATTTCTCATTCTTTGACCTGAGCACCTTTGATCGACGTCCACTCGCGAACACACACGCATCCAGATAGTCGCGATTGTTTAAGGACCATTTGAACACGCCACCCCTCGGCCGACACTTCAGGGGTCACTAAACGTGGGTAGGGCAACATCCCACATGGACACGGTTTGAACTTGCTCCACAAAAACGTAAGAGCAGCTGCCAGCGCTGTCTCTCGCTCTCTCATGCATGACTGGACGCAGTTAAAACTAACACTGGCTTCATCAGTGTCTACTGCTGCCTGAAACAGCAACGCCGAGTTATGCGCACATTAAATCCAGCCTATTTGTGCTTTCTGCCTTTCACCTACAACCTGGAATTTGGCCTGATAATTGTAGTGCTCTGAGTAAAAACACTACCCAGACCCTTCACCTTATAAATACTGTGCTCTTGGTGTCTCCAATATTTTTATCTGTAACGGCTCCAGTGAGAATATCGGGGTGGTAAAGCTAGTGAGGTTAACCCTAACGCCTACAATCTTCCAGTCCCGGTTCCTTAGGAGAGAAGAAAAGTCACGGTAAGAGTATATTCTTTACAGAATAAATGGAGAATAGGCAGTAGGTTATTTATTACCAGATGACCGCACGACCGCAGGCCAGTGGACAGTGTCTGAAGTGATGTCTGCTCGGCAGTCGTCAAGTGAGGTGCAGTGTGAGTCGGCCTGTTGTTGGCTGTTCCGGAGGCCGGAAACAGCAAGCGTTCCCAAAATGCACTTCGACTTCAGCTAGTCACGACAGACGTTCACAAGTGCACTTTGTGTGCAGAAACCGAAGCACTAGGCCACAAACTTTTCGGTCCAGCAGTCCTATCTACTCCTACTTCTTTTGAACTGCTTCCTGAATGGCGTGTATACGCTTCAGCCGAGAGACGAAGGAAAATGTCACGAAAATCGCTGCAACTGCATTAGACGGTACTGTTTGCAGCCGTAAAGTTGCAATACGTCAACAATTGTTAATGTTGTCTGTGAAGGCACTTTCGCTTCTAATGCTAGAAATTAACAAGGAGGGAGTTCTCTGCTTATAAGCATCATTCAAAAGCAAAATTGTATGGGATGACAAATTTCAGAGGGTTTTAAGCTATTCATTCCCTTCGGCCTTCAGGGTTAGGCTGCACTTTAGCTGTGGAGGCTTAGACATTACATCATGCCTAATTTTTAGCAGGAAAGAAAAATACCTCAGAGTTCATCATTTTAATACGACCAACTTGCTCTTCTGAAATGCACATCAGACACTCTTTTTAGGACATGCTTCTTTCTTTAAGGTCTGAAATAGCATGCTTCGCAAACATCGAGTTTACGCCCCTCTTCATGAGGCTTCTGAAAGCTGCATCCGTACAAAATCCAACCAACGTGGCTGAAAGTGGGAACAGCGAAAATTTTCAAAATCTGGACTCAGAAGTGTACGTTATTGTTTACAGAATCGGATATTCATACAGTGAGATCTGTTTTTGCGCATAGGAAGGCAAAGATTCCTTGTAAAGGAAACTCTGTAGTTTACCATAGATAATTACCCACCTTTTTCGTTAAAGTAAACTTGATCTGTTTTATTATTTCATACACTCGTGAATTGAAGTGCTTCTATGTATAATGCTTCTGCGGCTTTTCTGTGGTACTGTTAATTTTAGCTTTTCTTGTTTATGTTAAGATTTTACTTAAAGTAAATTATTCTACTTTAAGTTTTGTTTAGTTTTACAATAGATCACTTCTGACTGTATTAGTTTTGGTTAAGTATTCATTTTAGTTAATTTGCTTTAGTTTACTTTAGTTTAGTAAGGACATTTCGATTTTTGGTGCATTGTTTATTGTTCAGTACCATTATTTCTATTAAAGATGAGCTTACTTATTGGTTCAGTTAGCTTACTTCCCTTAAGTTTACCGTAGTTTAGTTTTAGTAGCGACATGTGGTTATTTTTAAGCTTCTTAATATGGGAAAAAGCCTAGCTTTGACGGTTTACGTTTTATCTCAACTATTAACATTTCATTGCATGCTCACGCAATATTAGCAGTTCCACAATTTGCCGGTTCCTTGTTTCCTTTTGGTTGTATCGCTTATTTTAATTATCGCGCGCTTTCTGTTGACAAACATTAAGTTATTAAGATAATCTTTCTCATTATTGTCTACTTTTATTCGCTCTACTATTTAAATTGCTTTTTCGTTTGTCTAATATTTCCCTTTCATAAAACTTATATTACTATTTGTAGCGTAAGGCAGAAGACTGTGGTTTTATGGTACTGTGGTGTCCCTTACAAGGACTCGATGTCAGAAAAACGAATCAATACTTAGTAGTATCCCTTTACAAAGAACGAACTTATTATTCAATCAAGTTCTTGGCACTGTCAGTGCGAGAGGTAGCGAGGTGGGGCTGTAGAAATGAATGAATACGTCCTTGTGTGGAGGGCATGTAGGTAGCCAAAACAAAGCAGTCAGTTTTTTTTCTTAAATGGAAAAGATATGAAATGAAAACAAAAGTATACTTCCAAGGTTACCACAAGGCTATTTCAAGGCAGCACATAAGGATTAGGCGAAGTTTGCTTAAACTCATTTAACGCTAAAAAATTTGCTACTTTCAGCGTGAATATGCATCTCTTTCTCTTTTTTAAGAAGCCAAAAAGCCAAATTTAAGTCCGAAAAGTTATTTTCAATAGCATAGTGGTGAGGGGCGAAAACTTAAGTAAAGAAACCGTTTCTTAAATTATTTCTTAGGATGCTGATTCTCCAGTTCATACTTTTTTTATCATTTAGAGCTCGTTACCTCGTTCAGGAGTCCATATTTTTATTGACAGTAGCAACAAGAGAAGAAGAAGGGTATACGTCTAGACGGGATAAATCTATCACCGTCAAGTGACGCAAATGTGAACAAACAGAAACCTGCACAGTCATTTCCAGACTACCGTCATTGGTCGGTGGTTGATTTGTACCGCTTAGACGTGTAACTGTTATCTGTGGATGTCTATCACTGACGATGGAGTCTTGTGTGATTTCTAAAACCCCGGATAATAAAATAGTATAATATCTTATAGAAAATAATTATAGGAAACACTAATATGGCATTAGGTATATAAAGTTATAAATAATATGAAATCTAATAATATTCATAGTACAGTGCTATGGCTAAAGATATATGTATATCAGTATATGATGGCTAAGAATTTTACCTCATCAGTATTCAAAAAATCTACCTAGCATGTTAACTGTGAAAGTCTGTAAACTAACATTTCAATCTATTTCCTCACTGTTCTTTTTTGTTTTCCTCTACAGTATTCATGACACGCAAAATGACATCGTAAGTTTAAAAATCCTATTTGAAAAAATTTCACTTATATTTTCTAAAATTATCATAGACACGTTTTTCTCCTATCCAAAATGCCAAGTAAAAACGGTAATCGATTTGCATTCGTCTATTGGCACTTACAAGGAACTGGAAGGATACATCAAGAATACTTCTAGAGTCCAGTTGCCTGATAGAAATAAAACTGAGGGAAGCAGAAGCTTTTCAAACGAGGCTTTTGTTATAGCAACAACGCTCCCGGTGCTGCAGAAACAGGCTACGTGGCTTAGTGGTCGTCCTGTTATCAGGCCACGTCATTGGAACCTCGGTTGCTGTTTACAGTCTGTAAGTGCAGGCTAAAGAGCATGTACCCAGGGCCCGATACATAACACGCCTGAAACCGCAGGTACTTCTGCGGGCTGAGGGAATGTGACCATCAGGTAGTCATCATGCAAAAGCATTAGTGTTTATCTCCCAGCCCCATGACCAGCATATCATGCTGGATTATTAATTGACTGCCCACTGAGAAGTGGAGGTAGGCTATAGCCTCATTGTCGCGACTGAGTTGTGACCCGGATTCAGGACAGCCTCGCGACTGTCACTAGTAGCGAAGGCTCAGTTGATATGTCTTGCTACCTGAAGTGACTTAAACAAAAATCCATTTTTCGGATCGAAAGCCTCATCCAAGCTTTGCAAAGCGCGCTCTCAGAGGGTCAGAAAGACTTCCATTTTAGCAGCGTAATAGCTGCCGTGTACGTTTGGTAACAAACGACAGCAGCCCCTCGGCTGAAGGGAATGTTGCCTTCGGACTCCCACAAAAAGCAAGAAATTCCTTTGATTGACTTCTGGTAGAGTTGTTAGCATCACAGATTAAGGGAAAATCCACCTTGGCCAAAGACTGAGCCTTTAGAGCTACCGTGTTCTACGGCACTGCAAGCCCGTCGTTCACTATTTCCTTATGGATATAATAGTACTTTGGTCGTTCATGCGCATGACTGGTAAAAATTAAATCCTCTGTTGACTACCCTCTTATCGTGAGTCTCTCCTCGATTACAAATTTCGCATTCGCTCAAACACTATATCTTGAAGAGACTATGGATACCGATCACACCCATTTGAGGATTTGTTTGGGATATGATTTTGAAAATCCGCACCTGCATTTTTTTATTTCGATTGGTAGAAGACGAACGTTTCTATTAGCTGCTGACAACCTGACCAGCTTTCACTTAAACTTTTATATTTGTTAAACTGGATTCGACCAAGCAAAGGGAGACTGGAATGGCCATTTCTGAATTGTTAGCCATCATCAGCCAGTCATACCCAGTCTAAAGGATTGGAACTCCTGAGATTCAAACCCGGGACCTTTGGTTATTGAGTTTAGCACTGTACCATTACATTACAGGCTCGTCGCCTTGTCGGTTTAGATCGAAAAATTTGATGAATATATGAGCTTTGCCGATCTGTTAGAGGAACAATTAAATTTTGATTCGCTTAGGAACTCACTATTGGAACCCACGTAGGCCGTCATATAGTGACCATGAGGATGGGATGCAATGGATCAGACAAGCAAAGGGAGAATGGAATAGTCATTTCTGGCTTGTTAGCCGCTTGTATTTGTGTTAAACATACAATTCTTGAGCGAAACCTATTGTTTACAAAAAAGTATATTTCTACCTGACTTAAATACAAGAAGGCCTTCTTTGATTCCCCCTCGCGGTAACATGTGTGGCAAGGTTTGGTTATGTGCAAGGTCAGTGGTGAGGTTTAAATAAAAGGCAACGAAACGTTTTTGTTACTGCATTTTGTGCGAAAAACTTCACAGAATAGCTAAATATAATTTTAAAAACTTCAATCGCTGCTTGTTTCAGAAAATAAATGCGATTCCTACAACTTCGCTTCACTTCCATTCGATCAACTTCACACAAAATTTTCCAGTTCTGGAAGGGATTATTCCACCTTTTTTACTATTTAGGGAATTCTTCCACAGCAAAATGTATATTTGAAGAAATTGTGGTTCTGTCTTTCCTTATAGCGTAGGGAATTCCTTTAACATAAACTTACCCATTATTTGGCCAAAATGAGTGCCTATTTCCCTCAATAGTTTTAACTAAGAGGGCAGTTTTCCAAACCAAAGTCCTTCTTATTATTAGATCCGCTCAGTTGATCAAAATAACCTGTCCATATATACGCTAAACTAACAAGTCAAATTTCGTCATGAAAGTTGTTTGCAGGACTCGCAGGACTGTCAGTCTTATGAAGCCCGAAACGCGGAACATCAAACAGCTACATCACAGCTTAGTTCGCTTCGGTAGGCAATAGTAGGTGAAAACTACGGTCCACAACAAATAAAGTGAAATAGATATATAATCGAAAGTTTATGGTTTCAGCAGCTTTCCCGAATATGATGGATAAAGCTGATAATGTGCAATTGACGTACACTAATTATATCGATGACTAGATCCGTATTAGCGAGTATGTAATGAGAAGATTA
>JAYGXS010000003.1:47432121-47444540 GCA_036362985.1 Ligula intestinalis
CTGCTATCACGTGACCTCGTGTGTGGCGGGGTGCGTTAGTAAGAAGGAGGGCGTCGGAGCCACTACAGGTCTATTGGTATGCAATGAACATACTCGACTGTGATGCGATCACTGGCAAAGAAAGTTTATTCGCCCGACGTTTCTTATTCCCACTGGAACTCATCATCAGAAAATGGTAATAATGGCAAGTGATGTGCAGTATTTACAGGACGCGGTTGCCAGGCCATCGCACACACACACACACCTATCATAACCGATAGAAGCGATATAGCGAAACAGTTCAGAAGCAGAGGATGTGATTGCTGGAACAAGAATTTCATTTGCCTGGCTTTTGGGATTCTGTCGAGAATCCTTAATCACAGGTAACCGTATAATACTGTGAGATATTCAAAGATTTTGCAATATTTATAGTTTTTAACGGCCACCCGCATACGTTTTATAATTATCAGCTCCTGTAACCGCCGCTTGGGGTTGTATTAATGCAATGATGGCCTGCCACTTCACTTTTGATTAATTAATTGCCACCATTTCGTTGTCCGTGTCGAATGCAGGCTTGGTGATTGCGCGACGATTTTGTTCACTGTCGTCGGAGTTGTTGCTGGGCTTGGTCCTTTCCACGTAACTGATTCTCCTGCGCAGACAGTGTCTCAGTACGCAGTATGGGATCAACAACTCGTTGCGTCTGTCACTAAATATTGGCCTGAGAAGCATGACTCGAGCAGCTCACGGTTCACGTGGTCGTCGCCTCTTGCTAGGACTTAGGCCTCGTTTAACTTGAGAATATGGCCGGATCCCGTTGAGAGAGCTCCATCCATGGTAGTTAGCGTCTTTCTTTCTCACCACCGCTGCGTGCTCGGCCATTCGCGTCTGGAGAAATCTCCCGGTTTCTGCGACGTAGTTGCTTTGTCTACACCTACTCATGTTCATCGCCGGGGGTCATAGTTAATGCGATGATCACCTGTTGGTCTGCAGCCAAGCCTGTAATTACTGTGACCTCATCACTGTTGTCGACTCTTAGCGTGAAAATTACTCGGTAATTTGGCCTGCTGTCACCTGGACTACTGATCGCCGGCTCCCTCCACGCTACACTAGTAATTGTCCTCAGGCAAGTTCACAGCACGAAATATAGCGAAGAACGGTCATCGCACTTGTTTTTTAAATACGGGCTGGCTTACCATGACTCGGGCAGCTCTCGTGGTCGTCACCGCTTGCGATGATTTCCGCCCCGTCAAAACTAACGGTGTGGCCGGGTCCCGTCGAATAGGCCGTGAGCTGAGAGTTAGTGTCATTTCTCCTAAGCAGTGCCGCACGCTAGGTCGTTCGCGTTCGGTGTAGTCTCCCATTTTCTTCGAATTAGTTGCTTTGGCCGCAACTGCACAAGATCCTGTAAAGAGCTCCAAACGTTTCCTATCACGATAGGGCATCTTTCGGCCTCAGAACCTAGCACCTGCTGATCGCCTTTGGTCCCGATAAATGCTGGCACAAATTGTGCCCCTAGAACCCTTTTTGCGACTGCCGCTGATGACGGGTTCGAGTGAGAATCCGATGCAAAGGGATTGAGCCGAATTTTCACACACTCGTCAGCTGCTACTGCATCAAGCAGTGCACCCTTGGGAGGGCAACCACAACTCCTTTGATCTACTAAGTTACTGTTCAGCATTTGTAAGTGGTAAAGTTGTCATACTTGTTTCTCCGTCTACTTTATTCTGTCGAAGTTAATTGTTTTTAAGTCTTAGCGTTTGCCTAGGATGCTGGCAACTTGGCGGCGTTACTATTGGGTAGGCAAGTATTAAATGTGTAATGAACCAAATGGCTGATTTTACCAGCTTCTTATTTCATGTTGGTATCATATTTTGACATTAGTTTGTTTTGTTCGAAGGCCGCCTCACATAGTCCCTCTTTATAAGTCATTTTGCGTTTTAAAAAAACATCAACTTTTTTCACTATCCTTCTTCAAAGATGTAAAAGTCGGCAATTATGGCTATGAGTTCTTCAGTGAAAATATAGTAACGCAGAATATTCTTGGTGCATTTCCCATTAATATTGCTACAACAGAGCCTCGGGTGATGAGGGGATCCATCTACGAGCAGTTCAGGGAATAAGCGAGTCTCTAGCAGACAGTTAGTTTCCATTTATAAGCTTCCGCCCGGTTAACGAGCTGCCAGTGCGTGTGTGTGTGTCAAAGGGGCCAGGTCACGCTGTGTAGCGCGCAAACGCGTTTGCCGGCCTGTCGGCCACTGCGCCCATCCCACCTCAGACGACCAATTAGTTAGGCAATGGCTTGATACTGGTGGTTGGAGAGAGAGTGAGGTCGACACTCAGAACATTTATTTCTGCACTAAAAACAATCTGATACGTTTGAAGCTATCACGCTGCGCTAAAAGCCATGGCGTGGAGGGTTGCCAACTGGTGGGATAACTCGGAGCGTGCAGTCAGCCCAGTGTGTGTGTTTCTTGTTGTATGGAGTGGTTGACTAAGGGTCAGACTGCAACGGCTCCTTCTTACAGTGGCCTTTATGGTACTACCACGTAAGCGGGAGCCTAGCGTTTGTACCTGTGCGGACGTGAAGAGCGAATGAAGTAGGTGCTGCGCGAGTCACCGCTTCAGCTTGCCGAAGCGCGAAGCAGACATTATCGAATGCGACGGTCGAACTGTCGCTTGTGTCCGCCGTTGACTCTTGCCTGTAGCCAATAAATGAGCAGCTGTGGTTTGATTGGAACGTTTCGCAAAACGAGCGTCTCTCATGACAAGCTCGGTACTGCAATGGATTAAATTCCTTAGTGGAGGTTTAACTGTACTTAAGCTGGTTTGTTAAATTACGTTTTTGTTAGCATTGGCCTTACGAAAGAGCCGCGCGGTCGACCAGAATCAAAGATGCATAATGACGAACTGGAAGTCACCATCGAGTCAAATTCACCCCAAAGTGCCAATAAATTATCGTTGACGTTTGTTGTAAGCAAGCCAAATGTATTAATTCACCTAGTTAAAGTTAATAAAGTGAAAAATTCTGTGGTATGGGTACCGAATGAACTGAATGAAAAGCAGGCACAAGAAGGTTTTGAAGTTTGCATGTTGTTGCTTTCTTCTCAAAAATAGTCATTTTTGAGACGAATTGTGGAGTGTGATGACAAGAGGATCCAGTACGATAACTGTTAAAAGTTCAGATCAGTGTTTTGATAAGGATAAGCCACCAAAACACAGCCCAAAGCGTAATATTCATCAAGAGAGGGTTCTGGTGAGCGTTTCGTGGTCTTTCATAGGTTTGATCCACTATGATTCCATTAAGCTTTATTCATCCATCAGGAAATAAGCATACTGCAACTAGCTCGACCAAATGATCCAAAACCTTGGAGGAAAGTTGCCTAGTTTAGTCAACTGCCTGATTTTTATTCTATCCCATGACAACGCCAGACCAAATACTGCAAAATTAACAATGGGGGAACTACAGGAGTTGCAGTTAGAAGTTCTCTATCAACAGATATGTTCACCAGACCTTGTCCATACTGCCTACAGCTTTTTCCGTCATCCTGGTAGCTCTGCAGATGCTGCAAGAAAGGCCTCCCAAGATTTAATTGACTTCGTTACCACACTTTTACACCACCGGATTGAATAAACTATGGCTGAAATAGCAAAAGTTTATTGACAGTACAAATTTCATACTTTACGATCTTAACTGATGCTTGAAGCAATAAAAACGAAGATCTCCAAACGAAGTTTTGTTTACCGAGTATATTCTTAGAAATTTCGCCTCCTAGGAAGCTCAAGGGTTCGGTTAGTTTGCAATTAAACTTACCAGTTTTTCCGTTGCTTAAGTTAAGAAGTATTTGGCGAATATGGTTTCGAATTGCTTCATGACAAATACGTCCTGTCAGTGTCGTTTGTAGCATGGTAAAAAGTAGTCGACCTCATATTGCTTCCTAGAATTGGCACTCTCGGTTAAGATAAGTATTCCGCTCCCACAGGAGTTTGCCTAAGTTCCACTTATCTCCTATTTTATCCTCTGAAGGCCGCCCGAAACATCATTATCCCCCAGCCTGACCAGATCTCTGGAGCACCTGGAGAGCCTTTCTGTCAGCCTCCTTCAGCAGCGAAAGTCCCTCCTGCAACGCAAGAAAAGCAAAGAATCAGACCTGATACCTCCTAAGTCCCCGGACCAGGATGCTGAGGACTACGCCAGAGCTGTGGCCGCGTTGCAACGTCAACATGAAGAGGAAATTAAGGCAATATGGGACAACGTCCAGGCTAACTGGGTGCCCAAGGAGGAGTTTGAAGCATTTGCTGCCGAGACCGAGTAAGTACTGCGGTCTGGCCCTTCTAACTCTTGCTTCCCCTGACTAATTTAATTTCTACTTTCCAACACGCTCACCGGAATAACTAATACATATTCTACTTGAGAACGTACTGTTGCGCACCTCAATTATTTTTGTTTCGTGTTGACGTTTTGGAGAGCTTGGCCGGCTCTCCATTGTCAGAGCGTCGACTATCACAATCGATCAGCGATTTGAATGACTGAATAGACCCGTCGGCCCTGGACTCTCTCTCTCTCTTGTTCGCTGCCTCGGCCCTCGTGTGGATGTTTGCGTAGCTGGACGGCCGCTAGTGTTGCGCTTCGTCACCGCGGTAGACGGTGCTGGTAATCTTCCTTCCTCTTCCGATGAGTTCGTTGCGGGGCCGTCTTCGCTCGCATTTCTTAAGTTCCTGGTGTCCTTCTCCTGGTCACTTCTTGAACATATCAATTGCTCAGTTAACAAAGGCATCAGAAGAAACAAACGAGTTAATCCCCAAAAAACATTCTCACTGTTCATGCGGCGCAAAGGGTGTGAAACTCTTGGGCGACAAGAACAGAGAGCATTAAAAAGCGTAAAATCGGATGTAAACAACCATTTTGTCGGCAGACAGAGGTAGTTCTCGAGCAGTGCTTAACAAATATGAGTACCAAACGAAAGTCCAGAGCCTACTTGATAACTATGGATCTTATAAATTATGTCCAGCTCGTGAAATGAAATATCTGCTCACCCAAATAAACAAATAGAACATACAGCTCACGCTCATTATCACCCTTCACGGAACTCTTACATACAGTGGGGTTAAGTGGATGTTTGGTCACCTTACGTACCTGACAGCATGCTAAAAAAACAACCGTGGCTTCTGGCAAACAGTTTCTTGAACGGATAGAACAGCTGAAGTTAAAGCCGGATGAATTCGTGTTATTATTTGACGTTGTTTCACTCTTCATCTCCAGCTCATAACAACTAGCGATTGATGTTTTGAGACAACTTCTAACCGAACCCTACGATGAGAGAGGCAAACCCCCGAAGTACGAAAATTTTCTCAAACTTCAACGTAAAACTTCAACCTTGAAACCTACTCAATATTTGGTGGACAAATGTGTGAAAAAATTGAAGACACTCCAATAGGCTCCCTTGTCAGGTTTGGTTACTGAAGTGACCCTTTAACGAATAAAACACTTAGTCTGCACAAAGTATCAATCAAAGTTTCTGACTCATTATGTTGATGACACTTTCGTCTTTAGTTCTGCGAAAATTCCCATGTTAGGATTGAAAATTACTTTTTGGCAAACACCTGTTATCTATTATTCAGCATCGGCCCTTTACAGTGCCACGGAAAATAAATGTGTCAATTACGTACAAGGTTTATATGGTTCTTGAGGCTGCGGGGGTGTGACGATTAGTCATCTCTTCGTTTCTTCGTCCCTTGCATGACAGAGTCGGCTTCTTGAGGACCTTGGTAGTCAGAGTGCGGAGGAGTGAGGTAACGTAGGCTGTACTTGAGGTCTTTACGTCAAAAATGCCGAATGCGTGTCATTGTCCTCGAAGGCTTGGGACGGCGTGCGATTCCCACTTGCAGTCGGCCAAAAGGGACAAAACGCATAGATCAATGTCTTTTGACGGCAGAGAACTGGTTTCGATAAACGCAGCGCCACTGCCTCGGCCGTGGCTAGCACGCGTTTGCGCAGGTGCTGGGAGTAGTGTGCTGGTACCCGATACATTTTCCATGTCAATGTAAAGGTCTGATGATGAGTGCTCGAAAACAGCTGTTTGTCAAAGTATCCGACATTGAGCACCTCAAAGAATGACAGCACTTGGTTGACCCGAATAACCAATTTACGATGGAAGCTAGAAGAAATAGCCACCCCTCCATCCTCGATGTCCTTGTGCGCCGATATTCGTCTGGACAACTGCAAGCTACAGGATTTAGAAAAGCCACCAGTGTCAAAATAAATAATACACTTCGACATAAATCCACCCCTGCCTCATAAACGTAGCAGCGTCCACCATCGTTTCCAAAAGGTTTAAATACATTGTAGAACAATAATTGACAGAAGATCTAAACAAGACATCCCTGACCTCTTCCGAACGAATGCATACGCAAGCTCTCTTATCAAAAACAAAGCAATCACCGAGTGAACATCAGAAAGCCAAAAGACGAACAACCCGAAGTTTCGAGGGCCACTCCCTGCATAAAAAGTGGTCTCCAAAGCATTCGCTCGACTGTTACAACTCACTGACTCTAAGTGACAATACTCCGCCCTGTGATGCAACCTATGGATAAACTGCCCCCGCTTGAACCTCAGTAGGTGTCTACCAGATACGTTACAACGATGAAAGCCTCCAAGTACGTTGGAGAAACAGAGCGAAAATGAGAGACCCATCTACCTGAGCTGACGGCTCGGAGATAAGACCCAAGCTCGTAGCTTGCAAAGCCTATTGGAGAGACCAGCCATATTTTCGATATTCACGGCGTGAAAATAGTAGACCGAGACATAGTACGTGAGAGTCGAGGTAGCGAAAAAGCGAGAGAATCCAAAGCTGACAAGTTTAACCAGACATTCAAATCGTTTATTGATGGTGACATTTGAAGTTTTGACAGTGAAAAGCAGGCCAAACTTTCTGAAATTTTAGCACGAAACAAAACTTTTCTGTAGAGCAAAATTAAGTTCTCAGCTTTCCAGCCAAGAACTCTCACCTTTGCGAACTTGACACCTTGTCGCCTTGTTAACACACTGCCTGTAGCAGAACTTTCGAATAATCGTAGATAAAGTGTCCGTGTAAAGCAGTTGAAAAGCTAAAAATGCGCAAATGAAGTACCTTCTTTGATGAGACCTTATCGCTAAGGGAACAACGTTCTCCACATGATAACCAGCAAAGAGTACATCGATTTCTGTGCTGGAGCAACATCACCTTTGCGTTGGATGCAGCCGCTCTGAAAAAGCTGTGGTCAGGGCGGCGGACTATTGCCATTTGGTCTACGCTTCCCTTGCCAAAGCGAATAAAGGGGTGTATTATTTAATCCAACTTCCAGCAAAAAATCCTGTCCCCCTGCAACTTTCCATTTACGGCTTCTCTTCGGATGCACTTCCACCAGTGCCTATTTACCATGCACAATGTTAAACATTAGTATTTCTTTCGTATAACTTGAAAGGCAGGCATCCCAAGAAATGCGATTTTTAGGAAAGACATTCTTTGGGAAATAAGCTAACTTTATTCAGTAAATTTTTGGACATTGGTTCCCCAGGTCGTAGTCAGACTCGAGAAAATGTGCAACAAATAATTACAATTTCAAAATTGCTGCTACGATTATATAGTCATCTGATGTGGGCGCTAATTGGCAGGTGCAGTTTGTGCCAGTCCATGAAGGGCAAAATTAGAAATCGTGATCAAATAATTGCTAATTGGCAACTGTCGGACGCAAATGGCTGACGCAACTGACAGTTGCAAATTAGCAATTATTCTATCACGACTACTAATTTTGCCCACCAGGGACTGACGCAAATTGCAGCTGCTAACTAGCGCCCACACCAGATGACTATAATCGTAGCAGCAATTTTAAAATTTTACTTGTTTGTTGCACATTTTCTCGAGTCTGACTACGACCTGGGGATACATTGTCGAAAATTTACTGAATAAAGTTGTCTTATTTCCAAAAGAATATATTTTCTGAAAATTGCATTTCTGGGATGCCTGCCATCACATGTGGTACATGCGAAAACGAGATGAGCAACAGAATCGCACCGACTTCACATCTTGGCGAGCGATTCCGCACGTCAAAACCGCCTTGGAGGTCGTCGGCCGCCTTCTCATCTCACTTGGAGTTGGAGCCGTGCAAAAGCCGGAGGCAGTTGTAAGGCGTCAGATAATGAAACCTAGAAACCCACTGCCACTACCAGAAACAGCTGGAGTCGTCTGTAGGATCTGTTGCAGTGGCGGACAAAGCAACTTCGTCGGAGAAACTGGCAGACTTCAAAGAAAAGCGAGTTGTTGAACACGCAGCAGCAGTGCGAAGAAATGATGCCAGTCCTCTAGTTATGGCTCATTCGGTGAGACCCGGCCACACACTCAAATTTGATGAGGTTGAGATTCGTGCATGGGGGGACAATTCTGTGAATCGCGAGTAGCTTGAATCATGATTCGCAGGGCCCCAGTCTATCAACGACTGCAAAGACCTGCTTAACCCATTTTCGGTGCTAAGGCCCAAGTTGGTCAAGGCAATCCGCCAGTTGGAGAACGCACAGGCCAACGCGTCGTCTAACACCAGCGCCAGGGAGCCAGATGGCTGAGCAATCATCCCGCCCAATTCCGCCACGTGTGAGGAAAGTTCAGAAGTCACGGCCTGCACACCGGCCATCAAGCAATTAGCGCGCAAGCAGGCAACTAAATTCAACAGAGTATCCGGTAACTATCGTAAGTGTGCAATAGGATATTGATTGTATTTTACAAATACTGCAACTCTCTGTGTACTAATTACTTCTTTCTGCTATTGTCTCTGATGATTTCGAAGAGTCAGTCGAATAAAATTCTTGTCCCACTGTGCACTGATCACATCTAATACTCTCAACCAGTAGTCTAAGCAAACCAAGTATTGGTCGATATAGACAGAGTACCTTCGAGCTGCTGTCTAGGGTCTGCTTCAGTGCCTGAACATGCAATCCGCGTAAACTTCGGTGTCATTTAGCCGATTGTCCAATTAACGCAAACGCGAATACAAGAACACCTCCCGGCATGGCTGAGAAAAGGTGAAGTCAGGAGCATAAACAACTCTATTCTGGCGCACATGATCGATTCCGGACATCGGGTGGATCCCGACTAAGCTTTCCGCGTGATCTATAGGGTCCCACCAAATTATCCGAAGTCCTTGGGTCAGCGCCTGCTAGCAACAGCAGAAGCGACAGCTATCAGGCTGATGAAGCCCGCTCTGTGCGCACTAAAGTACTTCCTGCATGCCCCGCAGTTGGCGCGGCCCACAGTCACTTAGCGGCATGCAGTCATCCACGCCATTTCTGCCTCCTTTTCCCCGTTTCCCCCCTCCCCTGCCTCCCCCTCCCCTAGACTGCTCCATCAAACCCTACCCTTAGAACTAGTCTTAGCTTACTGACCCCCACCCCCATTCCCACGACTCATTTGTCCAAAAAGACGAACACGTTTGAACTCGCACCCAGTTTCCATATAAATGTAAGGCCTGACGAGAATATGTCGAAAGTACACGTATGCTCGCCAAACTGGACTTCCAAATAAAAAATTTCGAAAACCGTCTATACATTTGGGAACAAGTGTACACTTGGAATGTAAACGCTAAGGAAGTACACTGTGTGGTCGATCGGATGCAAATTGCCAAAATTTACGGATAGGTGAGCTTATACTCCGTGTACTTATGTGTGTGCATACCAAAGCCCGCTGAAATTAAATCCTCTTATAGGTGATCTGAGTATGAGTGCAAAAAAGACGTTTCACTCCGTTAACCATGTTATTTTTTCTACTTCAGGCAGCAGATCCACACACTCCACCAACACCTGAAGCGAATATGTGCAGATGCGCAGGAAAACGGAGGAGGAGGAGGAGTTCTGCCCACCGAAGACGCTGCTCCAGGCAATCAATACCAGGGAAATCCGAGGTGCGTTTTTTTCTCTTCTCCTTATCCGCCGGAGTTTCTAGTTTTCAATAAATTATAATAGTTCTGCTGAGCACCCTATCGATTTTCAGAAATCTCTCATCGCAATCTTGGCTCAAGCAACAGTCATTTATGATAGTGGTAGAAAAAGAAAACAAATTCGACACTGTAGGGCCAATCAAGCAAACTGTGGCTCATACTGGCTGGATAGGTATAGCTATTGCGCTAGAGGACGCTGATGGGGTTGGCGGGAATGGGGACTTCAAAACGTAGCCAAATGAAAAATGACAGGTAATCGTTTTCAATTCTAAGTCAGCTTCAATTTGGATGAACTACACATCAGCCTCAATGGTGCCCCCACAGGCAGACTTATTGAAAGCCGGTGAATGTACTGCCGCAACCTCTTATGATGGACAGCTAATGGCACTTCTTGAAATATTTAACTTCCTTTTCGCCAAAAAATCGCCATTTTTAAAAGCAACCAAACGAGGCTAGTATCTTGTAATGTACAAAGCATGGAACTGTCCTTTTTACGTGGCTGCTTTGGCAATGAGTTCGAGTGAAGACTTGTGAATAAAAAAATATGCAAAAGGAAATTTTGTAGATTCAGGGAAGTATTGTTTAGTAGCAGAATTCAAATTATTTGCTATTTCCGGAGAGAAGTTCTAACACTCGTTTGTTAGCATACGCCATTCAGTGTTGCTTTGGATTTTTTTGAGATATATGGTGTTTAAGCGAAGGAAAAAGCTTTGATGACTCATTTATTGGAATAACTCCGCGTGCAGTTATAAATAAATAAAACTAGACAGGTAACAATGTTTTCGTGGTGCCTTCTTGTAAGGCCGCCTGAAAACAAATACACCCACCAAAATTGTTTTACGGAATTCGTGGTAAAAGAGAATTGTTGGATTGGGATAAACGAGGTGGTTTTGGGTGTGGACAAAAGTGTGCAATAATAAAGAAAGTGAAGACGTTGTAATTGTTTTAATCAATATAACATATAAGTGAGAAGGTTGCGGAAGGGCAATAAAGGCCAAAAAGAAAGCCTGCTGACCAGGAAAACCTTTAGAGCAACGCTTTTTTACCATTAGGCGGTCTCACATCAAGCCCTACCAATGTTTGCTTCCCACTCAGATAAACGAACTATGAAACTAAGTCAGCCAGTATCTCCTTAGTGACCAGTCATACCTACGTGAATGTAGTCTCGCCTCGCCCCGCCCCCCGAAAACGTAAGTACTGGCCTTCGATTCTTCAACCCCTGGGTAAACACCCTCAATGTCTGACCTATCCGTGTAGTCTCTTGACCAAATGTTGTCCGTACTCCATTAAACTGACACCCTATAAGTGTATTTGCAGAAGTAACAACAATGAGGACCTATTGTGTTTTGTTCCTTTTTTCAGCTTATTTATACTGTTGCGGCAGTTGGAGAAGGCTAACGAAGCATTTACCAGTCTTCTCCGGAGTGAGACCTTCAGGGAGGAGTTCGAACCCACGGGGAGTGGTCGGCCAACTAGACAGATGGCCGAGGGCATGACGAAGGCACTGGTGCACCTCACCTCGGCTGCAGAGTACCTCCGAGCCCGTCTCTACGGTAACGATTTTGAGGGAATCGAGGAGGACGAAAAGGAATTACCCTCTAACTACGACGGTGATGACGAGATCAATGGAAACAAGGGGGACAACCCGCACCCCGAATGGGAGCCAGGACACCCTACACGACTGCCTTATCCCATTATTCTTCACCCGCGAAGAGGTCAATATCTTGCATTCAACGAAGAAGAAGAAAGTGAGATCTGAACATATGACTTGTGTGTACATGAATCTGTGTACAAACTTCAAAGCCTCAAGTGAATAGACTGGTCATTTACATTAGGCGGTGAACCTTCGGACAAAATGCCTCTGTCAGAACCATCGTCTGGTCCCAAGTACCAAGGCACGATTTTGGCCAACCAACAACCATAGAAGCACAAATTCGAAAGATCAACTGATAAACGCTGGTGTACTATAAGAAATTTGGTGTTTTTTCTCTTGTTAGAACATTTGTTTCTTGTAAAATTTGCGTATGCGTGTTACTTTTATAGTTCCTTGTACGAGGGAGATAGTAAATGTGCCAAACTGTACCCAGCGTAATAGATGTAGTTCCGTTTACTCATATTTGTATCTCAAATTTATTCAGATAATTCTGTTTTACTAAATTGAGCTTGATTCTGAGATCGTTCTGATGGGAAAAGAAGATAATAAAATGTCTAAAGTACTTATGAAGTAATTTAATGTTTCCGACTCCATTACAACAACCCGTCCACAACAGCCTTTGCAGGTGAGCATGTTAGGATGTTGGTTTTGGCTATTTTGGCTGCTGTTAGCCTACCTGCATGAATATCTTACAATTGGCGACTTAAGAGTAGTATGGGTTGCCAATAGAGGAGAATATACGAGTTCCAGGCAGCAGTTCAGACGAAGAAGATGCGATCACTGGAACAAGGACTTTATTTTTCTGACGTATCGGATTCCC
>JAYGXS010000003.1:47451660-47519041 GCA_036362985.1 Ligula intestinalis
GGATGGTGGATAATTTATTGATGGGGAAAATAATTTGGAAAATATGTACAACCGTGAAGGTGGGGCTCAGACGGGGCCAGGAGGGGATGGCCCCGTCAGAATTTAATTAAGGCTAATTACTATTCCAAAAGTCATTTCCTGGCGTAAATCTGCATAGCTGGGGCATCAGAGAAGAAATATGAACAAAAAATGCCTAAGATTCGGTGGATAGAGTTGATCTTGAAGCTAATTTATTAATTATATTAAGTGAAGGGGCTCTGAGTTGGCCAGGTGGGGATTGGCCCCGTTACTATTCATGGTAGTCGACTAAATGGGTTTTACTTCTGCATTTTCATCCAGATTTACCATATTTTAGATAAATATATGTTGCAAGCGGTTTTGTTCATACTGCGGGAGACCGATACGGAAAATGCAAGCTCTCCTGCCGATATCACATGAAAATATCATATGAATTTCTATAAAAATGTATTTCATCTGTCAATAAATTATCCGCCATCACTCATTTACGATTTGAGTTTTATGTTCTTTGAGCTGGTACAGCTGGCTGTCCTGCCACTTGTTCGATTGCCAAATTAAATGGCCAGTTTAGTGAAAATAGGCGCCCACGCGCGAAAATGATTTTCACGGTGGGTCCTCCCGGGGCTAAAGTGATGACTTGCCCCACCTGAGCCCCCACTTGCCCCGCCCGAGCCCGGAGGGGCTGGTGTTTCAAGGGTCTACTTCAAAATAAGTAGGCAATTATGCGATGTAAGCATAGTGATTCCTGAACCAGACTGTCAGCCACGTTTATTTCTACTGCACGTAAACAACTGTCTGATCATTTTAGACAGCGAAATGTTAATGCTTGATCATTATCTGATGTTGTGTCGAGCAAGGAATATGCCAGAATTGCGAGCCATTTTCCAGTGGTTACAATGCAAATGTTGTCCACGTCTACGGAACATCAATTTTTGCTACGACCACGCTCTCCTCTTTTGACTTATTAACATCGCAACCCCTGTCTATTGAGGTGCGGTATCGCGCGGGGGCTCAATAATAGACGGAAAGAGGGTTCTTAATGTGTGCGTTATTAAGAAGCCCCAAGGTCACAAAGAACGCTGTGGCTTAGTCTGGTGCGCTTTCCTTAGCACCCACAAGCTACTTTTTGTCAAACCTTAAGCAAATTAGTTTGATTCATCCTTTAATGTTACAATCAGACATGGCGCGTCTGAACAGGTAAATATGGCATCGGTTTTCAAACCATGCAATGAATACAGGAGAGACTGTTTGATCTTATATACACTCCCACAGTTTGTTGCGGATGGTTGAGACTTAACCGCCTTCTAGTCTTCTTTGAAGTTTGCTTTTGCTTTGAAACACGTTAAAGAACTTAAGCAGGTTCTGTATATATGTATGTATGTTGTACATATTTATGCATATTTTTAGGGTTCTAGGCGGGGCCCCTGATAAAATTATTGATGTACAGTAACTTTTTATTTTTGCCAGTCAGAAGAACATGCAACCATTGAGAACGTGTTAAAGTAAAAGCACAACGCAAGTTAAAGATATCGTTCTTGTTCAATGTGAGACAGTGTGGAGGGAAAGCGGGTGTTTGCCAAACTCTGCCTTAATTCCATCGTACCAAGAAGATCGCAGCAGTGGTGTATGCTTGAACAAAGAGGACTTAATCCTTCAAAAGTATATATATGTATACCACTCGACTAATAACTTAAGCCCCCATTTGTTGGTAGGTTAGTAGGAAGGAAGGACGCAAAAACCGAAAGTACACAACCTGTGTGATCCATTGCTCCTAATCTGCCAGCATAAGTCTAGAGGTGCGAATCCAGGCTAAACCCTGATATGTCCAGCAGACTTCATTTACTAATTGTCGCGGTAATGCTGGGCCTCCCCAACGCAACAAGGCCTGTACAACAAATTGTACTAAAAAAGAACCTAAGTTGATAAAATCGAGTTAGGCATCATGGTATTCACAGAAACGTGGCTAGCTGTAGATATTGCAGGTTTCGAAGTATCCATCAGGGGCGTTTAGCACTTCAGGATGGACCAACTGGACATCGCCGGAGTCCATAATCCACCAGAGGAAGTGGAAATTTGAAGCACTATTTTTTCCGCTAACCGAATTCGGCCGCTAACGTTATCAATAGCATATCGTCCGTCTAACCAGCTGCATGACCACGACTGTCTCCTAAGGGCTGAACTGTACGAAGTCAGTAAGTAGTAAGATATAATAATCGTTGGTTTTTTTAGTGCCCTTGCTATTGGCTGACATGTATGGACAGCGCAGGCTCAACCACATAATTTTAATCATAGCTTGCTACAGTGGGTGACTGACAGGCTCCTCTGTCGGAAAGCAACTTTTGGAAACCAGACTACGGAAGGACCACAGTCAAACTGCTTCGGTCTTGTTCTAACCAATGAGGAAGAGTACGCTCTTGAACCCAATGACATCCAACCAATATAGTCAAGCAAGCACACTGTTTTACCGTTTTTTACTCAATTTTTTCCCGTCTAATTTTTGCAGAAGGGTGAGAAAGAAACAAATGAAACGGGAACTACCCACATATGAGAAGGAAATATCGGACCCTTATATCAATTTGTAGTCCTGTGGTCCCGTCAACTCATGCACACACAATATCTCACTTTTCATTAGCTTCATGTCAGCAAAAGTATTGGTCACTGCGTTTGATCGTCAATACGTTGAATCTCATTGGCTAATTCAGCCGCTGTCGGTGGCGGCAAGTTTGGGCGGCATTCTGTCATAGCGCACATGCACTGCTGAACGCGTAAGTGGGCTGTAAATGCTCTAGATTTTTATGTGGCCTAAAGTCTTATATGGAGCTTTCTTTTTGTAGTATATGGAAACCTACACACAGGAGTAGCGTTTGAAAGAGAGCTAAACGCAATTATCATGCATTATTGCGTAAAATTGAGGAGGCTGACAGGGAAGCTTGGTTGACCACATCGGAATCTGACGAAGATTCGTTATATAGTGATTCAATCTGCACTTCATCATATGAAGATTCTGCAACCAGCTCAGACTCTAAGGAATGGAGCATTGGGAGTTCTGCTCGAGCAGAACTGCATAGTGAAGCTTATGACAGTTAGAGGGCCTTTGACTTAGTAGTGAAGTGGTTGTTGATCTCAAATGTCCTCGTTGAAGCATGAGAACGACAAGCCGTCCAAATTGGATGAGTAAAAATTTTTGGGCCTCTTTCTAAACGATCTCGTTTCAAGGGAATATTACCAGCAACGAGACGTTTGAACGTTTGACTTTTTCGGACTCCAAGGGATTTAGTCGTTTCGTGGTTTCACAATTCTGGACACTCTCGCGGACTCCAACATTGGATACTATTAAACAATCTCGTCATCGGGGTATTTTTATTGTGTCGAAATTCATCAGAACATGGAGTCAAAGTGGAATTTGTTTTTCAAATCGTTGAACTGAAGTCGCAGCCTACAAAAAACAAGCGAAAACAGCCTAAAAAGACCAAGTTACAAGGATCTCAAGCTTTCTTGAAAATTGGCAGTTATTCAGGACCTCGAAGATCTAAAAACGGCTGAGACGTTCCTGAATATCCTGCGTATTGTTTATACATATTTGAAAGTGCTTCTAAGCAATTAGGCGTATTGCTTACTCAGTCTGCTTCAAATATTTGCAATACTCTACACACCGTCGGAAGATTTTCGCTTTTTTGAATATCAGTCAACACACTACGTCACAGTCACAAAGGCAAATTTAACATTTTAAATTTAATCGTTTCATTTGCAACTAAAATTGAAGTAGAAACTGTTGCTCTCGATAATTCTACAAGGCTGCCAGCGGGGCCAATAATCGAACCGTGGATGCCTCGGATGGAAGTCGAATGGCTAACCGATGGAGCTATAGAAGCGTACAGCCGTAAGGATCAAATTCAGTCATCAAATACAAAAGATCGGTCACGAAGCTTATTGAAAAGTCCTCCTGCCAAGCGAAATAAAATTTTTAAAAGTTTAAGCGCTAAAACTCATAAAGATGAAGCCTGCATATCATATTTTACCTTTCTTAACATATTTACGAAACTTGAGGAGGTAGTTAGTAGTCTTAGAGTGGAGATGAAAGAGCTGAAGAAATTTTCTCGATTTCTCCCTCACGAGGAAAAACTGGCGATGCATGAACTTGAGGGAGGGGACCTAACGTACGCAGCAGCAGCATCCCTCGCCGAAGCGTCTACGCACAAAATTGTTCAGGCAATTAACGTAAATGGTCAAGTTGTCTTCAACGAGGAGCACCGTGATCAAGATTCTGCAGAAACATCTCGAACAGTCTGCGGGACTGATAATCTGTGCCCAATTTTAGCACACGAGGAACTTTCCGAATTAAAAACCCCGCTTATTATAGGCTCATTTACCGGACCAAAAGTACAAAATGTACCCAGCACATCAACCACTCCTAGTGGGTATGCTAAGGCTGCATACAAATTACAGAAGGAAACCGCAAATGTAGAAGGGAGCAGCACGAAGCCAGACCTGATCAGTGCCATCCCGGCCTCCAAAAGAAGCCTATCTCTGGTGATAGTAACGGAAACACACAGTAAAAAACTATTCCTATCAACATCTCGGGGTCTTCCGATAGCAGTAAGACTGGAAATACATCAAGGGTTTCCCTTGACCGACAAAACTGCATAGTTGTTCAATACGAGTCAAACGGAACTACAGGTGAGGTATTACAGAAGTCATCAATAAATCGGAAAAACAACATTATCATACAGGGTGCTCCTGAGTCCACGTTTGACAGTACAATGGAACGAGTTGCACATGACTATGATCGAATACACGAATACGTCAGCGTTGTCCTAAAGAATGAGGAAACCTATACCGTAAATAAAGCCTTCCACCTGGGTAAAGCAGACCTAGGCCGCGACCTACAAACAAACCCAAGGCCTCTCAAAGTTAGATTTGAATACGAAGGCTTGGCATCAAAACTTCTAAAAGGAAAAACGACTTTATGAAATTCGCAAAAGCAAGCGTTTTTTCAGCCAGAGTACGAGCCGAGGGAGCGGATGAAAATGAGGCAACTAAGGATAGAATTGAAAGAGAGGACTGAAAGCGGGGCAAAGGGCCTGAAAATAAAAGATGGGCAACAAATACAAGTCAAGAAGCCCTTTCTCTGACCAAAACCTGTCACGATGAGGGTTGGGCCTCACGGAGTAAACTATCACTGAAGATACTAACCGCAAATGTACAAAGCTTGTTTAACAAGCTGGACGAACTGAAGAACTTGGGTAATGAGGTGAAACCAGACATCATGGCTTTAACTGAAACCTGGCCTTCAAAAGATATCGCTGATTCTGAATTATCGCTTAGAGGATATCAGCTGTTCAGTAAAGACAGAACAACTAGGGGAGGAGGGCTTATAGTCTATGTCACTTGCAAGCTGACAGCCACGGCTGAATTACCGGTCACAGCACAAGATGTGGAAATGCTAAATATTACTATATCTGCTAAGTACGCCAGGCCACTGACGCTTTCGGTGACCTACCGCCCGCTAAACCATACTCCTGGCTAAGACACTATTTTCATAGTAGAATTGTATAGGGTTAGTGAGAAAAAAACACATCCTTATCGTTTGGGACTTAAACGTTCCTGGTGTTGACTGGCAGACATGGACTGCACAGGGTCTTCAAAAAACTTCAATCACAAATTACTACAATGGGCCACAGAAAAACTGCTCTGCCAAACTGTCGCATTTGGAACACCGGCTAGGGAAGGACAACAGTCGAATTGTCTCGACCTTATCTTTACCCGAGAGGATGAAACTGTGGTTGACCTGTAGGATCGACCCCATTAGGGTCAAGCAACCATATTATGCTGTATTTCGAGTATTCGCTGATCTCTAAGCCCTTCTCCTCCGACACATGGGAAAGTAACATTTGGAAGGGTGAGTTCCCACTTATGAGAAGAGAACTGTCAGAGGTTTCATGGAAAACGGATCTCCAAGGTGGGGCAAATGAACAGTGGATGACCTTTAGCTCGGCGTTGAAAAGGATTGTTTGTCTCAACTGTCCCTTCAGAAGAAAGACAAGTACGAATCGCCTGAAGTGAATCAACTCAAACTTGCAGGCCACTTTCAAAAAAAAGGAATCACTTTTGGAGGCGCTACAGATTAACCGGCTCCGATAAACACTTAAGGGAGTAACAGCAACAACGGACCATTTGTAAACGAGAAGCTACTAAATTGCGCGAGAAATACGAGTTGAACATATTACATAAGTCGTTGGAACACCCCAAAATATTGTACGGTTACATACGAAGCACGAAGAGATCTCAGGGACTGATCCCTTCCCTAAGATCAGCCGATGGACAACTGGTGACCGAAGAACAGATGAAAGCCTCCCTCCTCTCCGATTTCTTTGAATCTGTCTACACCCGAGAACCTACAACGTTTGCTGACGGTACGTCCACTCATCCACCGATAAATGCACTCTTACCCTCCTCATTGCCCAAAATAGAGGCCCTAGAGTTTTCACACAACACTGTCAGGGCCGAATTATTCCAACTTAAGCCTGCCAAATCACTGGGGCCCGACAAAATTCCTGCACTAGCACTCAGAGAATTAGCTAACAAACTATGCAAACCCCTGGCTGCCATCTTCCAAAATTATTTTGACGAAGGTGAACTCCCAGAAGAATGGAAGTGGGCAAACGTCACCCCGATCTAAAAGGGAGGTTCACGACTTGATTGCGCAAATTACCGTCCTGTCAGTCTAACTTGCATCTCGCGCATTATTAAGAAGCATTTAATCTATTTTTTCGAAAGCAACAAAATCCTATGTGATGGACAGCATGGCTTTCACCCAGGAAGCTCTTGCCTCACGAGTGCTCTTTACTCACAGGAAAAGTGGACAAAGGCCGCAGATAAAGGCTATCCAATTGATGTCATATTCTTCCACTTCAAAAAGGCCTTCGATAGTGTACCACACAGGCTTCTTCTGCAGAAGATTTGGGACGTGGGAATTCAAGGAAAAATGTATAAATGGATCAGTAGTTTCTTGTCCCTCAGAGAACGGAGGGTCTTTGTCAGAAAATCAACCTCAGAATTGACAAAGGTCGAGAGTGGTGTACCACAAGGCTCAGTTTTGGGTCCGCTGCTATTCCTGATTTACGTAAACGACTGCCTCAATGAGCTTGATTGCGCAGCTGTCATGTTTGCGAGCTGACGTTAGCTGCGCCAACGACGCAAAGAGATTACAGTCGAACATCGATAAACTGGTTATCTGGTCATCCACGTGGCTTCTTAACTTTAATGCATCCAAGTGTCTTGTTGATGACTTAAGCCCAGGGCGAAAACAGCCACCGAAACACAGTTATTTTATCAATGGTACCGCATTAAAAGAGGTTGAGACGCACAAAGATCTGGGTATATGGACAACCGCGAACTTGATGCAAACAGAGCACTGTAAAAAGACCGTCCAGAAGGCAACAAGTACCCTGCACTGGATAATACGAGTGTTCATAATCTTTCCACCTGAACTCTTCGGAAAAATATTTGGTGCCTTTGTGAGACCACATCTTGAATACGGAATGCCAGTTTGGACATCGTGGTTGAAGAAAGATATGGAGCTTTTTGAACAAGTGCAACGTAGGGTGACAAAGATGGTAGATGGTCTCAGGGACTAACCAGATCAGGAGAGATTGATCAAACTTGACCTTTTTTGTCTTACAGGAACGTTCAAGGCAGCCTGCTCTGGACATTCCGGATAATCCGGGGCCCCCTTTTGCTCCCTTAAATTGGAGGATTTCTTCCATTTAGCCACCTTAACTCACCAGCGTTGCCATCCTTACAAGGTCACAAACGAACGCACGTGATTAGACCTTCGAAAATATTTCTTTAGTCAACGTGTGGTCCGGCCTTGGAACTTGCTACCAAGCGAGACGGTTTCCGCTGACACAATTGCGGAATTTAAACGAAGACTCGATGTGATTTTATTTGACAAAAGGCGACTTTTACAACACGATTTCCTATTGCCAGCACTGTGAACAACCTTTCTGGCTTTGGACCGTTTTCATTCTTTTCCGTTAAGTATCACTCGAAATTTTGTCATGATATCATATGTGCTCCCCCCGAATGCACATGAACTGTAAGAACAACCTTGATTGCGTTACATTAATAGGGTCCTTAAGGGCATTTCTTGCATGTAACCCTTAAATATACATATATATATATTGCTGATTGAAGCGAAAATGCGTGTCCCCGGACATAAATGAGAAGAAGAGGCGATCTCGGGAATAATGGGTATAATATCCTGACGTTTCGAAAGCGTACAGGCTTGCATCGTCGGAGGTTGGTGTTTGTACACGCCTCACAGTCTTTTATAGGTGTTACAACTGACGTCTCGTTCGCTCTCCGTCTATTGGCGCTAGATCCCCTGCGGGGGCGGGGCTGGAGCTCCGTCATCGTCCTGCTGACCAGGGTTTCTCGCCGTCACCTCGTCGGAGGGGGAGGGCAGTGTTCGCCTGCCAGCGGTCATTGCTCGCGTCTGCATCGATCGCGTCGGTGCCGCATGTCCTGCTGGCTTCCCCCGTTGGCACTTTCCCGTGTTAATCCCGCCGGCGGAATATCGAACTCCGCCATCAGTGTTTATGCAGAGACCGTTGTCATGTGCAACTGCGTTCAAGCCCGACAGGAGGTCTTGTTGGTTCACGTTGCCCGTATTGTCGCTGACGGCTGCATTGGTGTCTGGGGTAGGTTCCCGGACGCCTGTATTCTGGCCCGGTTTTGGGTTGCTAGTCGTCGCGACCCGTCTGACTTCCTGCCGGCGATTTCGTTGATTGAGCCGCACGCGTAACGCCTGGTAAGCCGCCGGGAGAATCGTACAGCGGTTGATGGAATTTTGTGCAGTGTGCCATGATTCAAGCGTTTCTCTGGTTGTCCGGTCACTACCTCGGGCTAGGATTTCAGCGTCATTAAAAGCGAAGGTGTGTCCAGGAGCCGAACAATGTTCCGCCACCAACGAGCGTGGGTCCATCCTGTCGACTGCCCTTGCATGCTCGCTCATACGCGTCTGTAGTCGCTTTCCGGTCTCCCTAATGAAATTGGCCTCACAGGAACTACACTGGATGCGATAGACGACGTTTGCTGTTTCTCCGCGGGACAGAGGGGCCTTTGGTCTCATGACCAGTCGTCTTATTGTTGCCTCGGGTCTGTGGGCTACGCCGATACCCAGTGGTTGTAACACACGAGCGACTGCTTCAGAAACATTCTCTATGTATGGCATTGCTCTCCACAATGTCGGTTGTTCCGCCGCCGGTCTTGCAGCTCGTTTCGGTTGTCTGCTGCGTTCTAGGAAGCTGCGAGGGTAACCGTTAGAGATGAACATCCGTCGAAGATATTTAAGTGTTTCTGCCCTTTTGTAAAGCGTTCGCACAGAGCTGCGTTTGTGGCTCAGCGGATGGTTACTTTGGTAACTGAGTACCTGACGTGTGTCGGTTGCCTTTCGGTATACCGTCGTCTTTAGGCTCCCGTCGGTTTTGCGGTGGACCAGGACGTCTAGGAACGCAAGTTGATTGTTGCTCTCAGCCTCTGTTGTAAACTGAATGTCGACAAAAATGGAGTTCAGCATCGTGTGAAATTCAGAGATTATTTCACACTTGAGGACAACGAAGGTATCGTCTACGTACCGCGCCCAAAATACTGGTCTATGGTTCGTAAACACCAGTGTCTCTAACTTTTGAAGAACCACCTCAGCAAGGAAACCAGATAGCGGCGAACCCATCGGAGTCCCTTTGATTTGTTCGTACACTGTGCCCTCAAAGCTAAAATACGTGTTGAGGCAGAACTTGAGCAGCTGGATGAGATGCGCACGTGTAGGTTTATTAGTTCCCTCCTCATATCGGCTCTCAAGTAGATCACTCACAGTTTCAATCGCAAGAGTCTGAGGGATTGATGTGAAGAGTGAGGTAACATCAAACGATACCATGACTTCGTCTGCATTGAGGCGTAGCCCGTTAAGTCTTTCCAAGAAATGTACGGCCGAGCGTACCGTTGTGTCAGAGCCTGATGTGAGACAGTTCAGACGCCGAAACATCCATTTCGACAGATTGAATGTTGGTGTTCCCCGTAAAGAAACAATGGGCCGAAGTGGTGCACCGGGCTTGTGCACTTTTGGCAGTCCATAGAATCTTGCCATGGCTGAATCACTTGGTTTGATATTTAGTCGTTCGATTTTTGAGATAGCACCGTTATTCTCCAGTCCCACGAGTGCTGTGTTGATTTGTGTCACCATCTTCTTCATAGGATCTCCGTCGCACTGGCGGTAGGCATTTTGGTCATCGAGTAGAACGTTGGCCTTTTGGAGGTTTTCAGACTTATCAAGTACCACTGTGGAGCGCCCCTTGTCCGCCGGCACTACTACGATGCTCCTGTCAGCATTCAGTGCCTTGATGGCGTCCTGCTCCGCCCTCGGGATTGACGCCCGTGATTTATGTGTCAATAGTAAGGACGTAACATGTTGTCGGATGAGGTGCTTCGTATCGTCCGTAAAAACTGAATATACTATGAACCCCATTGGAATACACCCAAAATAACGTATTTTCAAATATGTAGCACAAAAAGAACTCAGGAACAGATCACAGACCTTAGGTCTGCAGCGGGAAAACTACAGACCAATGATTAGGTTAAAGCACCTGTTTATTCTTCACCCGAGAGCCTAGTCCTTCTGGTGCTGCTGCTGCTGCTGCTCCACCCAGTCTCAACCAACGTCTCCTACTCCACCTCCAAACAGGCTAAAGTTAGGGCCTAATTATCCCAACTGAAGCTTGCTAAATCAGCCGGGTTGGATAGGATTCCTGCACTAGGACTTCAATAACTTGCTAACGAGCCATGCGAACCACTATCTATCATATTCCAAAAGGATTTCGAAGAGAGCAAACTCCCGGAAGAATAGAAGTGGACACTCATCATCGCGATCAATGGGGGATGTTCATGAGTTCACGGCGAAAATAATCACCTTGTCAGCTTCATTTGCACCGCATGTAAAATAATGGAGCGTAGTATCAAGAAGCATCTGATGAGACATCTAAAAAAGATCAAAATATTATGCGGTCTCTAATATGGCTTTCGTCCAGAACGATCTTGCTTCATGGGTGAGCTTTATTCGCATAAGAAGTGGACAAAGGTCACGGATAAGGGTAATCGAGTTATTATCATATTTTTCGATTTCAAGGAAGCATTTGCTAGCGTGTCACACACGCTTCTTTTACAGAAGATTGGGGATGTAGGAACTCCAGAAAGAATGTTCAAATGGAACAGGAGGTTCTTGTCCCCCGAAAAACAGAAATTCGTTGTTGGAAACTCTATTTCGGGAAAGTTGAAATTGGTTTCCACAAGGATATGTTTCAGGCCCGCTGCTTTTCCCTATCTAGCATGCTGACCACCTCGATGATTTATATTTTAAAGCAGTCACGTTTGCAGATGACATGATAATGTTTGCCAAATTTAGCTGCGTTGACGACGCAGAAAGGTGTCCAGTGGGCAAAATAGCTACTCAATTTCAAATAATCCAATTGTGCTGTTCTACACCATAGCCCTGGTCGAAAAGTAATTCAGAAGCACGCGTGGAAACGCACAAGCCCTAGACTTGTGGACAACAGCAAAACTGGTGTTATCAGAGCACTGTAAGCAAGCAGCCCACAAGGCATCGACCGGTCGATGTTCTTTAGGATTAACCGTGCCACGGCCAATTAAGAATGCCCGTCTTATTCCCCCCATCTTACCGATACGTACAATATGGCCTATTCTGGACATTTCGGACAATCCGAGGTCATGATTCCTCCAAGAGACTGATTTTTTTGAGTTTGCCTGTAGAATTCACCTGTGCGGTCATCCTGACGATGTCACAAGCGAACCAACTCAATTGGACCTCCGAATCCTTTTCTCAGCCAGCGAGTGGTGTGGGAGTTGAACTCGCTAGAAAGCGCGACAGTTAACACCAACAGAGTTTCTGATTTTAAAAAAGGACTTGAAGGCATTACACGTGATATTACTTCACAATTAACACCGTACCATGACAATCATTCTTAGTTCTCCTATACTTTGACGCCAAGGCATTTAAATGTCTACAACGTTATACTGACTCTAAATATATAACGTGTACGTCAAAGTACTCGCGTCATGCCGGGTATTGTCTGTTAGTAACCCCTCAAAAATATACAGATCGAGAAATTTGGAAATGATGGTGAACCGTGTTAGGATGGCATTACGAACAGCCTTAGCAAGCAATAGCTTGTACGCCATAGCCCCACTCCAAACAGGCTATCGATCGGCCTAAACAGGTGAACGAACACAAGACGGCAATCGATCGATAATTCAGAATTCAAACTACAGTCATACACTGAGCCAACAACCGATGGGACCGGCCACTATTTCAGAAGAGAATCTGATTGGTTCGTGGACTTATCTTACACACGTTAGTTTCCCTAAATTTGTTGTACCTCTAACACTCAATGACTTCTGATTTCTGCACACATTTTGTCGTGTTCTCCCTTTGGGGGCGCACATGAGGCGCAGTAAGACGGCGAATATTTTAGCGTAAGCATCTGTTACACAATTTAGCGACGCAGGGCGGTGATATCTTGGTCAGGGTTTCGGTACCAACAAAACGCGTAGAACTAACAAAACGTGAGCCATTAGCGGTGAAAACAAAACTCTGAAAAGTGGCAAAAACTAAAAATGGGCGCGCCGCTTACGTAAGGAGACAGAAACTTTCAGAACTGATATATGTGCGACGTCGTGAATGCAAACTAATCAGAATATTTAATGTTTGTGACCAGGGTACACATAGAGTCAGTTAAAATGATTAATTCTTGTGTTTTACTGTTTGAAAAAGGGACCTAGTACATATTAAATAGAAGAGGGTTTGGCGAGCGTACTTAAGCTTCCAATGTATTTTCATTGGACAATTACATCTTAATAGACACGGGATACGTGTTAAACTATGCAATCAATAATGTTCGTATTTTCATACAAGTAAATAATTGGAATTTATTTATTTATTTTGTCGATAAGGATAGGCTTGTTAAGCTACAGGATGGTTTGACGTATCCAGTGAAGGAGTGGGAGAGACAAAGAGTGTGGAAAAATGCATGCAGTTCAGCGTGCGATTGCCATGCCATGTGCGATGCTTGCAGGATGTCCTTTTGTGCACACAAGACCAACTGGAAAAAGTTCAATTTAGGGCGCAGACAGCAAGCGAAAACTTTATCCTTCTGTAATATATGATCAGTGATGCTAAGGGTATAGTGGATGGGGCATGTCAGGGGAAGTTTAGACGAATTAAAAAACGTAGAACGTATAAATGTAGAAAATAATAGTAATAATTGCTTAAATAGCAAAATAACCAAATATTTCCGCGCGTTGATTAAAATGATACCATAGCGCCCAATTAGTCACAGTCGTTGAAATTATAACAATTCTATTTCAACTTTATATAAATTACACCTTTACATTTACAAGGTAGATAGCAACCATTTCCAATAATTTAGAACCAGAAGCTTGTTTAATATAAACCTTTCTGTTCGGAGTTGATAGTAGCGCAATTATAGCTCTGCAGAGTGTATACACTCTCCCCAATAGCCTGTGTAGATTGACATATATATATATATATATTTTGCATCTTGACAGTAAAGCGAGGTGTCAGTTTTGTATTGCGTATATACATAGTACCTATGGTTTAAGTAGCGTTGTAAGTAACTCTGAGACAATGCCGAATAGAAACATTCTATAGCGTAGGTATTTACGCGACAAGAGTGATTGCAGTAATTTAGAGTAGAGAGAATGTCCCTTGTAGCAAGGTGTCGTTTGCGTAGAGCGCGGAGCTGTAAAGATTCTTTGGGTTTTCTGCCATTAAAATTAACATTGAAGCAGATCTCGTCAGCGAAAAAGCATAACAAATCCGCTTAACGAAGTCGTCGAGCGTTTTGCCTCCTTGACAAGACCAGTAGGAGACATAATTTAATCTATCGTAGTAAATTTTATCACCGGCTCATTGCGCTTTTCAGAGTCCTGGAGGCGGTCGTTTATTTCCTTCAATTCATCAGCCAACCTTAGGAGATGGCTGATAGTATTCACCGGAAGGTGACTTAGTGTCGCCGAAGTGGAAGTTGAGATTGACAGCGTATTTACTGTGGTCTGCAGTTCTTTTTGGCTGCCCAAAGTCAGTAGTTCGGAGAGATGAGCACTGGCCTTCACTGAAACGTGGCTGCCGTGACGAGCCTCCGCGAAATTACTTTTAAATGTATGAGCAAATCTTGAAAAAGGTACACAACCTGACGCAAGCCCGTGAGTAACGAAGGCTTGCACTAGTGCGCCCATAGGGGAAGGCAGAACTCGTTGCTTGACTTGGTGCGATTTTATACGTACGGTCCACCTTAAGTACAGCCGCACCACACGGAAGCAGTTGAAAAAACTGCAGTACCGTTTCCTTTATCAAATTTTTGAGGAGGGATCCACATTGTCAAATTACTGAGGAAAATTGGCGGCGCCAGATTGGGTGTTATCGTGACGCCACTGTCAACTACTGGTCAGCACTCCCTTCGGCACCTGCCAAAGTGGTATCATACGCGGATGATGTCACCTCCTTCTACCAGCACCATAACATGGATCAGGCTGCACAGGTCCTCTCGGAATTCATGCCTAATATTCTGGACTTCCTCACTCAGCGCGGAATGTCGATCTCGGCAGCCAAGTCGTCTGTCTCTGTTTTCACGCTGGATCTGAAGGAGTTCAATAGTCACTCGGCTGTCATCGTCAACGGTGAGGCTTTACCGCTGGTCCGTAAGCCCAAGCTCCTCGGACACCGTTTAGATCCGCTCTTCACGTTCGCGGACCATGCGAGGGAGATCGCAAGCAAAGTGAGCCGGTGCACCAAGGTCCTAAAGGCTCTCGCGGGCACATCCTGGGGCTGCTCGAAAGAGTTGCTGGCGACCACATTCAAGGTAATGGCCAAGCCGCATCTCACCTGTGCGGCACCAATCTGGTCTCCCACAATCAGCTCCACCAGCCTCTGCCGCCTTCAGTCAGCACAGAACGATGCCCTCCGCACGATCACGGGCTGCTTTAAAATGTCGCCCACCTATCACCTTCATGCGGAGGCTTCTGTCTTGCCGGTCGCCTCACACAAAAAACGCCTCGACCAACAGCTCTGGTGGACCTGTTCACAACCTGGCCATCCGAATTACCATCGTTGCAACGCTCTTGAGTCTAGACGCAACGTTCAGCCGTCTATTCGAGCTCTCTACAATGCAGCTGTTGTCTCGTCTCTCGCGGATCAACCTGTTGATAGCTGCGCCATCAAGACAGGCTTGCAGCATCTTCACTAGAGAGCTGTTGTAAACGTAAAAATCAGCTTCCAACTTCCGGTCCTTCTAGGTTGCTATCTATCTACGATTGCCACCTCGGAACGTCATCTCCCACGGGTGACTCGCTATACTCCGGCGCAGCTTTGCAGTGGCTACTGCATGCTCCTTCGTCAGTACCAACACCGGCTGAACCCGTTTATAACCGACTGCGGCGTCTCGCCGCATGACTGCCGTCACCTCTTCGCCTGCAGTTCCCGGCCAGGCTATCTACTCACCCCCGACGACCTTTGGCTCAAGTCGGCCGAGGTCGCAGCCTTTCTCCGTTTCACAACTGCACCCAGTTTGGACTCCGGCAGGAACCCCTGATCCAACATGGGCTACCAACCAACTGGTCAGCATTTTCATGAGGGTCTGAACGGGTCAGCTGATACCACTGAGTGACAGCATGCAGCACCTTCGTATTAGATGCAGCCTTTGCATAATTTACGAAGATAACGGCCGAGGATGCAAATAACTGCTCGCCCAGTGACCAAGAGGAACTGGAAATTGGAGATGCCCCATTGTTGCCTGTGATGTATGCCGTGAACGGCCTTAGGACTACGTGAACTATTTTTTTTCCAAATATTACCTGCGCTAAAGGACCAACTGATTATTTTGTAAGCAATTGTTTCTATTTTTAAATTACTTCACGATTAATTTAAAAAAGATATATCCTTCAGGAAACATGTCAGCTGTCTAAACTGTCCTGCGCTCTTGGCGTGCACGTACTTCGAGAGTTCAACGCAAGTGATTAAAAAGATTATGAAAAAGATAGCAAATATGCCGTTGGCTATTGTGACCGAAATTATCTCTTTGAATTTAGATGTTTTCGTTTAAATTTTGAATTGCTGCTCATGCTCTCTGGCAGAGGCCGTTTCACATCCTTCTGAAAAAAGCACGCCAGTTCGGGAAATGTTTTCTCACAGTAAAGCATTTTGTAGCAAGTTCATTCAACCGTACTTTGAGAAATCCTCAATGATACTGCTTAAAAAACTAAAGCCTAATAATTGTTCAGTCTATTTACTTTCAGCGCTTTGCACTTGCCTGTGATATACCATCTGCTAGAAGGTACCAAAGATTCAACGTCTCCCTGGCTACTAAAATGCATTAGTAAAACACTATATCTTCTAGGGGTTTATGCAGAACCAGTATGCAACGAGAGCGCCACTTTTTGCTAGAAATCGCGGTAAACAAAGCTGTGTTTCCTTGTTCTAGGAAAGCAAGCGTTGACTATCTCGATTCGGATTGATTCGCTGATTCAACACCAGGCGACATGAATTCATTTCGATTACGACGTCTGTTTTATTATGTGTCGGGTTGCCCTCCAAGGCGGAACTTTAATTCAGTCAATATCTTCTTCACAGAGTTATTCAGCCCCTCACACTATCATATGCTCGCAGTGACCGAAGGTTTGAAAGCTTTTCAGAGCATCACTGGCCAGACATGGACATCCTCAATCATCCTTTCTACCCTACTAGTACGTACTGCTGTGGCATTTCCACTCTACACTTACACCGAAAAAAATCAGGCGCTAGTTTCGAAATCATTCTTATCAACCCTTGCAACCCGAGTCAAACAACCAGGTAACATTTCGCCCTCGGTCCTGCGTCAATCGGTAGGCCCTTTTCTACCCTTTCACGTGCATAGTTCCGTGCAGATTTCATGAAACGGTGCCAAGCAGAGGGCTGTCACCCCCTTAAGTCGGCTGCTTTTGGCCTCATTCAATTGCCGCTCTGGATAACTCTGACTTGTGGACTACGAAATGCCTGTGGTCTTTGGGTGTCTCCATTTATCTGTAAGTTTACTCGTTCTGTATTACGGGGCTTCATAAATTTCTCATTCACCGTTTATCGAGGTCATTTGCACGTTCCGCAAATGTGTCCGTGTTCGTCACTTGGTATCCTTTGAAATTTTTAAAAGCTTACGCGGTTCAGAAACCGTTGCATCAGGTATAAAGACAGGTAAACTTTACTAACAATCTGTCCTCCTGTATACTTTCTGTCATCCAAATTGATAGCTTACTTATTTGGTTGTATTTGGTTAAGATGGCAAAAACTTCCGCAAGTAATAGTCTAATCCGGCTTTTACCTCCTTGATGGATATTTAGTCTTCAAACCCAGTGTTTTGTATGTCAGATTATTTTCTATAGCGCATCATCTATTTTCTTGGCCATGCCCCCTATCATGCACCAAATACTTTCCAAAAAGCTGCTATTTTAATCTTCCTGTCTTTGTTGTCCAATTTTTGATACTGCTTTCTGGATCAACTTACCGGTTGACCGCCGGTTTCGACGAGGTATATCGTGTGCCCCACAACAAGGTGGCGTGGGGCGATGACTTGCGCGTGACGTAGTCGGCTTGCGTTCCAGCAACTTTACTCTCCTCCTCCCACCTGGTTCCCTGGATCAAAAGGCCCGGACACGGAAGAGAGCGACGGTGGTTGGCGTTGCGTAGTCTGCGTCCGAAGAGTGCCAATACCTCTCCACCTCCATGCTATGAATGCGCATCCCCAATAACGCCTGCCTGGACCTGAGTTGGCTCCCATGTTGGTCCAATGCAGCTACCACATGACCCGTTTTCGGGGCAAGAATCTTCACACGCACAGCGAGCTAATTGACTTGACACCTCTCGCCTCATCTGCCACGTTGTCCCATCACATAACAGTCGTTTGGACTGGACTGCTTGATAGAGATGCACCTTGTTTGTTGTTAATTTATGTCGACCCTCTAGGTGGTCAAAAGCAGAAATAATCTGATCTAAATCCTCAGTCCGATTGTTGGTCATCTGACGGGGAAGCAAAGGTGAACTCCCCGTCTTACGGTACTGTTGACCCACCAGTTTGACCTTAGTTGTCCACAGTGTTTCCAGTATGTTGTAGTACTATGAGATGGGAGTCTAGTTTAGTCGACAGCTTAGCACATTTTCCTCACTATAAACAATCTGACTCACTTTAAACTATTAGCGTACGCTCTAAGCCATAGCTTGGAAGGTTGCCAACTGCCGGGATAAATCAAATCTCATAGTCAACCCAGTGTGTGCTTGTGTGGATGCGTCGACTGGTGGACTGAGGGTCCGGCTGCAGTGGCTTCTTAATGTGATCTCAGTGGCAGTATTATTCCCGCAGATCCGGACCGATCTAACGGCACGCTTAGGTGTGGGTCCCCGCCACGCTAGCGACCTGTCCTTATTCCTGCCTCCGGCCTTCTTGGATAGTTTATGACACCGGCGAGAGTGCGGTGCCTGTAGCGCATGTTTCCTCAATTTAATTTAGTCACCGTGCCTGCGCCCCCCCCCCCATGCAGTGGGGCAAATGTTGGACCCCGTCGAAATCGACCGCTGGATTCTCGTAACCAGATGCTGTCTCGCATTCCCCTGTCTCCGCAGTCTGTCCCTCTTATCGTTCACTTGTTCATTCTGCGATATTTATTTTTCGGAAAACCTTTCTCTAAATGGTGCTGTTTTGTTTATTTTTAATGTCTGCCATTGGTCACCTCCAAATTACCTTTTTTGCTTCGGTCTATACCCTTTCCGACTAGATTGGCCACCCATAATCCCCGAATTCCTCGCTAACGGTCTCGCCTCGCCAACCCAATCGCTAGCTCTGGTAGTCCTTCTCACATTCGCTAATCTGGCAAATGCAGAGTTGGCACACCTGCGTCGCCTCTACATGCTTTCAGCCACGGAGTTTGCAACTAAGAATTCGCAGTTTTTGCTGTCCCAAAGTGATACATCCACAGGCCCCACGCCCATTGTCCTGCTTCCGGTCAAGCAGTCGTGGCAGCTGCATTTTGTGCACGGTCTTGGATTATTCGGCGCTTTTCTCGTTTCGGCCGTCTCCTTAATGGCTCCATCGGTTCGTTTTCTCTTTCACATGCAATTATCTTTTAACTCATTTAATTTATCTTGAGGAACTCAAGTGAGGTGCATTCTGGGCTCCAAAACAGGTTTTCACCCAGTGGGTTCAGTTCAGTATATTTTAGAGGTATGAAGGTGTGTATCTTTGAACTCCCTATTTGTTTACATTGACGTTCTGATATCAAAATAAATAGTACTTAAGCCTATTGGCGATGCCCAGTGACACGAGTCAATGAGGTTTGACAAAGGAAAAAAGAACAGACAGTGAAAAAAATTCCTTTGGATTTTTTAAGAGAAAAAAAAAACTGTAGCTCATGAAAAGGCACAATGGTAGGTCGAATCGAGGAGAGGATCGTAGAGGTCACGGAAATCATCACTGAAGTGTGGAAGATATGTCCAGATACTCCGTTGCTGATTGCAGCGTCCACTGACGAGGAGGCGAAAACAGAGGTACCCGCTACGATCGTCGACAGGTTATTGCGGGTCGACACAAAGGAGAACGTTTAGGTGTTGCGTAGACTGTAGTCGAAAAGTGCGGAAGATGTGATCGCTGACGGGCTCGTCACAGTTTGCATAACGCCAAACAGAGAGACAGCGAAGACCTTCGCCTAAGTATGATGGTGAGAAATTGTAGGCGATAGATTGTGTATACTAACACATTATACAACAAATGTTACTGGAATATAGTAAGTAGCATACTAATTATAACTGTACAGGCGTCAGGGTGACATTTGTCGGGTAGCATTATAAAGCACACAACTATGTTGGTCCAGTTTCCATTTAAAACCTCTTCGGCTGCCGACATAGCGACACCTAGAGAGGTGACTGGTACGAGTTTCGAGCATCGCAAGTTAGGACATCTGCAGTTAGGATTTAAACTATAATTATCATTTTCTGAAGTCCTTAGTTCGATTATGTTAAGGTTCATGTTTCCCAGCGCTCTTAACAAAACAATTCGCGCGACCTCTTAGTGAAGTTCAACCGTTCAGTCTTTGGGTTTGGCACTCCCTTTAAACACAAGTTCGTACTTTGCCTTTGGGATGCCAAAAATGCAACCTTTGATAATTAGTTATCGATGCACCACACAACTGATGTTTTCACAACGCCATATGCACCTGAAGCCGGGGCTGCCCAACCGCCCTCCGACTGTCACCGTTAATTACATGTGACATCCGCAAAGCCCACGCAGTTTGCCAAAGACAACTAATTTAGTATGTGAAACCTAGGAATCAATAAGTGATAAAAAGGTGCTGGCATGCAGGAAAGTTGCATCACACATCAACCAGCCCGGAGGCAGGCAGGCAAGTAGCCCTTGTTGGATCCGGAACCCCGCCGGGTAGGCCTCAATCCCGGCGGTGAGGAGGAGAAGGAGGAGTCGGAGCAGCATAGTCAGGAGGGGCTGCTCTGTCATAAAAAAAACAGATTGAGAGGAGAAGAGATGGATCCACCATAGGGAGGTTTGGTTTAGCAGACCTTGGCCGCCCTGAGGGCGGGTGGGAACGCTGTCGAAGACGCGTCTGCTGTGGTTCCCACCAGCCCGGAGGCCGTACCACTTGGAAGTGAATCGCCTTGACCTAAATTCCATCCGTTCTATACACTTTGCTAATTTTTTTAAAACTTTTTGTGGTCTAGGGCTTGATTTTATTTACATTAAGCCGTTTGTGAACGAAGGAGTCACACGGGACCGTAGTCTAATGTTAATGTAACAGGCAGCGATATTCCAAATTTATTTTAATGGTGTCCCTCGCATAGCGACCAAATTCTACCACGTTTGCTCGATGTGTCTTGTCAGGTGCTGTCCACCAGCCTTCCTTATGCACAGGTATTAAACATTGAGTCAGTAACAGTTTTTAATGATTCCATTTATTGAGAAGGTTTGACAGATTTACTTAATTTTGGTTGACTCTGTAGGGGTCTAAGTAGTGGTTGTGCTCGGATCACTACAATCATGAGGCCGAATCCCAAGTTGAAAGTTAAAAAGGTAGGAATCACCACAATGAGGGGTTTATTGTGTACAGTACCCTGGGTTGCTGTCTCAGCCAGGCCTAAAAGTGTCGACTGTGTATTGTGTGGTATGATGACAGTTGTTTTTACATGACTGTGAAGCGAGTTCAAGTGTGCTGTCATTCGTGTGTTGCAACTGCCCGAGGGGATATTGTCTGCAAAGGTCTCCTGCTGCGTTGGCCTAAGGGGTGGCGTGTAAAGTTCGCCTTAGGGGGCCGCGACCACTCGGACACGCGTGTGCGTGCGTGCGTGCGCATGAATATCTGCCAGTGGATGTCGGTCAACTGGTCTTCAGGTCACCAAGTGGAACAGGCGCTTGCACATGACGTTGGGGCAGCGGGCTTCGGAGAACGAAGGGGGAAAGGGAATTATGGCCTTCCACCACAACTCAATTGTTCGGCGAGATTTAAATCCGCATAGTAGAGAATGCTTTTACGCGAAGCCAACGCTCTTAGGGGCGTTTGTAGCTCAAGCGGTTAGAGCGTTGGCTTCGCGTAAACGCCTTCTTTATTACGCCTTCAAATCCCGCTGAACACCTCGATTATTTCACAATTGGTTCAACTAAAATAATTTCATTTGCTTGCTGCAAAAGTCCTTTACTGACTCTTAAGACATACCGACGCATTTGCCAGGATAGTCGATTTACGTTGGCTCAGCTGATAACCGATCTGGACAATTGATTATTGACGGATAAGTCAATTGGGTATTATAACGTGGTGGAGGTTTTACTGCCATGCAGTAGAGATTCACCCGCCGTACTGTTCGGGATCTCACTCTGACTCATAAGACCGTGATTTTCCATGAACGTACCAGACTTATCGGATGCGTTTCGTGCGACGACGTTCAAATAAACCGGTGCCTTCGTACCTCCACCAAGGAGCGGAGTGTCTAGTGTGGGAACTGGTGTTCTTTGTCACGAAGAGAAAATCAGGGACTTACTGACAGCGCGCGCTCTCCAGAAGTCCTGTCACGTGAGTACAACAAGAGGATGAGCTCTACGATCTTCAGAACGGCGACGCGTGCGACAGTCCCCGTAGACTTGTTCTCGCTCTTACGTAACACCGGAAGCCGAGCCGAGCGCTCGTTTTCCCTGCGAACCGGTCTTCCTTCGCACCGCTTCTAGGCACCGGAAAGGCACAATGCAAGTTTGGTTGCCGTTTACGCCTCCAAGTCGAACGCGGATAAAGGTGCAAATGGGAATTTTCGCCTGTTTCCGCCATTTCTTCCAAGGACCTCAAAACCGCATTGCGTAAGATCTTTCTGCAGTCATCAGTGAAGCAAAGTGCCTCAAGCACTTACCACCTTTTTCGTAAAGTTTGTCACTGGTGGTCAAAGTGATAATGGCGACCGAGTTTCTAATTCTTTGTGAACTTTCTTGGACGGCCGTAGGCAACATCCGGTGTTACCACATAAGACAGTCACCTGATGACTCGGTGCTCAGACTGACGGGATGACTGCCACGTAGCTTGACTGAATTCTTGGAGACAAGCGACGTTTAATCAAGGCCCATGACCAAGACCAACAGTGAGCATAGCCCAGAACGGAGTATGCGATCTCACTTCAATCTCAAGACGTACGTGAAAACCACTGCGCTGGCACACGCTTGACGTTCAACAACTTCTGCCAAGCAGGCCTGTCAATCGCCTCGTCAGGACTTTGCTACCCACTGAGTTTTAGTGCAATGCTGGGACCCTCGGCTATGTAGTGGTTTAAGTAGTGGTTATACTCGGAAAATTCCAATCATCAGGTGGTACCTGAGGTTTCAGGTGAAAGGCGGAAGTCACCAGAATGTGCACAGAACTCCTACTTGCTGTCTCAGGCAGCAGTGGTCACTGGCAAAGCCGGGGCTAGTCTTCACTGCGTCCAGTCGTACCCGAGCATGATTGCGGGCGTGCGTTGTATGATGATGGTAGCTGCTTTTACATGACTGTCAAACGAGTTCAGGTGATTTTCTATTGGTGTATTTGTACAGTAGTCTCCGGTTATTAAGCCCACGGTTAATAGGCCCAGCCGCGTATTAAGCCCAAATCAGCTTGGGACGGAATTTTACGTATAAAAATCCGCCGGCTAATAAGCCCAGTCGCCGGCTACAAAGCCCAGTTTGCCAACCAGATAGAGTGAGATTTTCATCTCTCTGCGTGCGCAACTGGTTACATAATTTTGGCCAGTCTTACGCAAAATAAGATGCCGGATGTGATTTGTTTTCATTTTTCAAGTTAAATTTTCCGACACGCTGTTTGGACGGCAGCAGACATGAGGGGTGAGGGGGATAAAGCCCCAACACGAGAAAGCCGCACGCGCAAAAGGCCAACGCTAACGGTTGGTTTTCCCGTTGGAAAGTTCTCAATGGGGTCGTGTTCACAAAGTTCGCTGGAGAAGCTGCTGAAGCCAATCTTTCTGCTGTCGCCAACTTCATCAAAGACGTGCTTCCCAACATTTTGAAAACTTATCATCCCAAAGACTTTCTGAATGCAGACGAAACTGGAATTTATTTTCGAGCTTTACCGTTCAGTACGTTTGTGAAAAAAAGACGAAAAATGGCTGCAAAGGATATAAAAAGGCCAAAAACCGCATCACTGCGCTAGTCAGTTGTTCCGTGGATGGAACAAAAGAAGGTTTGTTGGCCATTGGGAAGTACAAAAACCCCAGGTGCTTCAAAAATGTCAAGGATCTACCTGTACTTTATGATTACTCTGGGAATGCATGGATGACGGGGTCGATCTCTTTTTGTTATTGCTTAAAATACAGACAAACAGCATTCTAAACTTGTACGTAACCAAGCTCTACGCATAATACAGTACGTATGTAATGTATAGTGCCTATCCTGCATTTACTAATCAAGAACTAGGACCCTCCGGATAGTGCGCCCGCCGCTTATTAAGCCCAATTTGGTCTGGGCCCGAGGTGGACTTAATAACCGGCGACTACTGTATTGCCCCACGGGTGTCAAGTATTGAGGTCCCTGATGCATCGGTTGAAGGGAGGCGCGTTGAAATGATCCTTACGCGCGTGTATGCGCGCATGTGTGTGGTTAAGCCGAGGTTAATTGTAGGGGACGCCTGTCGGCGGGAGCGTCTCGGTCGTCAGGATGCCGAAGGACAGGCAATGCGGACGCACCTGCGAGGTCAAGCCTCTGGGGTGCCAGTGAAAGGAAGCATTCGAACAGTTGCCTGTGATTTTGGGCCAGCTGGCCTTGGAGAACGACTGAACTGTTAGATGTCCGCCACAGCTGTCCACTGTGGGTGAGGAATGGAATCTTTCCGGGGCGTCCAGATCTCAGCGGGCAAATACCCGTAGGCTGTATGTCAGTCAGCACCACAAAATTAGCCGTTACTGCGCAGCGCTTCAGGATAGCCCCAGACCCCCTTCTTCAGAGCACTACACTGTCAGACGACACGATCAATCAGAGACTAGTGAAGCCCGTATTTGTAGAGTAAATCATCAAAGTTATAGCGACAGTAAACATCTTGCCAAGTTTTTCGACATCCGTTGAATGTAACCATTTGTCGTTGAAACTGCAACTAAGCAGGACCACCTTCACAAATTACCGGGTGAGCGGTTAGCACGCTGAAAAAATATTCTTCTCCAATAACGCAACCTCGATGCACCCAGCACGACAGACCGCGAATCTTCCGACAAAACCGCGTGCCGTCCTCTGCTGTTGAAATTGCAGCGGAAATCTAATTTCTCCAAAACAGTGGATCCACTAGTGGAGGGAGGCAAACTTCTGAATGAGATGCATTGGTACTCTTCTTATAACCTCTATGGGCAGCTTAAACATATATTATGGTGATATTTTTGTGTGACGAACTGCAATTTTGTCCCTAGACTGGAACAGAGCTATTTGGCTTTCGTTCTACGAGAAGAGCGATAAGACGTCAGTTTTTAACGACGCCCCGCTAGAATCTTCACGAGAACCCCACCCGAACCATTTTCCTTCAATCAAAGACGCAAAGGCTAAGCAATGTAGGCTATTTTTTGATTTAGCATGCATCCTAGAACAATGACATTATTTCCTGTAAATAATGGGGGCCGCGTTCGTTGTTTTTTTTCCGCTGCGCCCTGCTGTCAACCGAAATTCCCTCTTTCTGTACGGCCATGGGAATCGTCGTATGTCTCTGAAACACACGAAATTAGTCAACAGATATTCTCATCTCATGTTTACAAAAGAAGAAGACGAGTAATCCGCTATCTGTACAGGCGTTCGGCGGTGATGCCCTATCTCAACAGTTTTTTTTTGAATATGCGATTCACAAAATCCCAACAGTCTAGAGTCCTGAGGCCGAGTTACCTTTTCTCGGATCTTGACTATGCTGAAATGGTCACACTTGCGAATATTCGAGACGCAGTCCACAGACCTTACACCAAGCGTATTAGGCCTTCAGCCAAACGCTGGGAAAATAAATAAAAAATAAATATAAATAAAAATAAATAAATTGCTGCTCCTCAAAGTGCCCTTTCCTGAAAGTCTAGAGGCCCGACGCGGCAGAAAATTATGTCTATCTTGGGTCTCTTCTACGGCGGGCTGCAGCGCTCATAATATGTTCTGCTGGATCTGAAAGTGCGTGTAGGTTCATCTTGAGAGGCTATCCCCTACTCTAGCTGCAAAACGCACTCGTTACAGACTGCTGACTTGAAACCAATCAGGGCTTGCGGCAGATGACGACTCTAGGATTCGTGGAGCTGTAGGGGTTTAAGCTGTGGGTGTGCTCAGTGCACTACAATTATCACGCCCGTTTGCCTCCGCCTCTGCTCTTCTTACCCACTTTATCTTGTACCGACCGTTTTTCTCGCAGCCATTGTGTTCCTGAGCGGCAACGGACATGATCCCTACAGTCAACAAACTTGTCTATTCCTCACCGTCCACGCGGACGAGTGAGGAGTGCCGTACAGTCTTCGGTAGAACAATCCGACCTATTCTCTGCACGTTCGCGAACCAATCGAGGTAGGTCGCAAGCAAAGTGAGCCGGTGTACCAAGGTCCTCAAGGTCCTGCTACCATCCCCTGGTCCTTCTGGGTTACCATCTATCGACGATTGCTACCTCGGGACGTCACCCCCCACGGGTGGCTCACTGTGCCCTGGCACAACAACTCAGTGACTAACTTATGCTCGTTCGCCAGTACCAACACCGGCTGGACTCGTCTACACCCTACTGTCGTCCCGACTGCTACGTCTCGCCGCATGTTCGCCGCCATATGATCGTCTGCAGTTCCCGGCCAGGCACCCAACTCACCCCCCCCCCAAGGACCTTTGGCTCAAGCCGGCCGAGGTGGCGACTTTTCTCACTCCCCAACTGCACCCCGTTTAAACTCCGGCGGGAACCCCTGATTCAACGTGGGCTACTAATCAACTAACTTAAGGGTGAGGACTGCAGTTTACTCTTCGGTAAATCAGTACGTCCGAATCTCTTGTTCCAGGTCGTTTCTTGGTACAGCTTCAGCTGCGGCCAACTAACTGAGCCGCGGCCACTAACTTTGCGGTCCCATACTTAGGGATCTTCTAGCGTCTCAATTGCGGTCCCCATGCTCCGCGCCATTTAGGATTCCCACAAAAGTTCGCCTCGGTTACACTTTCATAATCCGCGGACTTATCCTCTGTAAAACGTGGACGGAATAAGTCCTTTTCTCCCCTCCACACTTCAGAAACTTATAATTCAGTGTTTCCATTTACTCACACAAAGTTACATTTGCAGAAAAATATTTACAAACGACCTCCTTCCGCACTGTTTTAGCCGTTCCCTTTGACCGCATACGGTGGCTTCGGTTGCTTCGTTCCTTCTACACGGATGCCTACAAATACTTTAGTCTTCACTTAGCTGTCTTACCTGTGGCAGCATCCGCATTCTTATTCGTTCATTTTATTGGACGCTCGTCGATCCAGCTTCCTCCGCTTCTTTTTTCCTTTTTGCCACCCGCCTGCAGTAAACTTTGTCATTGAGCAGTTCAGTTTTGGCTGCGGCACATGCTGCGAACTGAATTATAAGTTATCCATCTGACCTTCCCCGCCGGGTACTTTTGGTGTGTTTCTCTCGTCGCTTCCGCCGCAATCTTCCTTCGACGCGTGGCGATCTTCGTTTGCTTTGCTAGTCGTTAAGTGGCTGCCGCATTGCTCGATTGCATCTACAACGAAGAAACTATTACGACAAACTTTCCTGCAACTCACGTTCACGAGAGCTATCCAAATCCGCACCAGCATCATCACTGCACCTTCCTGACCCATGCGTTCCGATTGCTGGGTATTGCCTTATGTCTGTGGGAACCGTAGGCGTTCCACCCAACCGCACCGTCCTTTCGTCCACATAACCTGAATTTACGACTAGTTTTCCATGCATTTAAACTCTTACCTGATCCACTGGGTTCACCTTCGTTTCCGCCATCTACCTGCATGTTCATGTCCTCCATTTCCTCTAACCGCAGGAGGCAGCAAGTCTCCGGATTGAGCTTCTTGTTTACCAGCCGTTTTCGAGTGCGCAGTTTCTCTTCTGTTGGGTTATGGTTAGGTGCCGTAGGAAAAAAATATACCTTCCGTCATATTAACGGGGTACAGATGAGCTATGTGGCTTCCGGTACCTTATTCATTTGGAAAGCAAACCACATTCGGTATTGGATTTCCTCAACGTGTGCCCAAACGGACCTTCCTGGAATAGGTCCACTTTGGCGCAGACCCCGTTTAAGTCGACTCCAAAACGCCTCAATGGCTTGCGTGTGCTTGCCCGTAATTGGGTCCACAAAGTTCTCAGTGGTTTACCGTGTAATGCGAATGAACTATTGTCTTCAGCTTACTATAGCTGCTCCAACAGTCTGTCACGATATCACTGCCGTGCTTCACTCTCCGGCATATGACACTGCAGAGGGACAGCGCAGAGCGGCTGCTCAGTTGTTCGCACACTGCCCTTCTCTTGACAGTGTCGTACATACTGATTACCCACAATTGCCGCACTTTTCGCCCTTGGTTGTACTTACGGCGGATGATCATCGACTCGTCAACCTGCACTTGAATGCCCGGTCCACCGACCGACAAAGCTACCCTGTTCAGGGTGTTGGAACAGACGTTTTTACAAATTGCAAACCAGTTTACGGCCAGTTTTTGGGATACTCCACAGACACCTCCCACTTCCTGTACCTTTCTGCCGGCAACAAACGCCAGGCACATATTTGCTAGCAACGTTAACCGGCTTCCACAAAATACAGAATTCGTCTGCACAGATTGTTTGCTGAGGCACAGAGCGCACCTGAAAATTTGTCCGTCTCCGTTCTGCGCATACTTCTGCAGAGACACTCGTCCGCCGCAAGAGCGTCGTAAGTCCGTTGCTAGGAGACTTTTGGTGCGGAGGTAGAGCACCAGTTCGTCCGAATTGATGGTTTGCAGAAGCCTGATGTCGGTGTGTGGTGTCGGTTGGTCCAATCATAGGGACCTCGGTGACCTGTGGTCCTTAAATTCTCCGTCCCCCGTAGACCAAGCTTACTAACCGAGGTGAACCTCTGAAAGGGTCGTCTTCTCGCCCCTCCCCCTTTGGCCACAAAATCCCCCCCCCCCTCCTGTTCGGTGCCCTTCTGTTCCTGAACACTCAGTCGTCTTTCGGCTTACCTCCTTTGTCGATTAACTAGCAGGCAAGGCTGCGCCTGCTGTGGGCTGTTCGGTGCAGTATTGGACGGGAATTATGTCCGAAAATTGGCTTCCGCGGTTTGCGTTCTTCCAAAGCTGTGTGGGAAGGTAAAAAGCTCATAATATTTGCTTTGTTTACGTACTCGGTATCTTTCTGCTTAGACCTGCAATTATAATGGCAGACCACTTGCGCACTTAACACGCTTATCGCAGGCCCAGTTGGGATCATACCTGATAGCTCCAGATATGTCTGTCTGGCTGCTGACCGTTGCAAAATCGGCTTCTCCGGTTAGCGTCCACGCGTTCCGGCTAGATAAGACAGAAAACCTGCTCGATTATCTTAATTTGCGTACCCGTTCGTGCTCCTTACCTCAAACCATGCCATAATTTTATCAGCAATTTTAAGGAACAATTCAATTAATATGCGAAAATATTCGCGGTCCAGAGATAATTTTACCTTCGTTTTCCCCAGAAGAGGAAGAAGAAGTGGAGGCGATTCCTGGGACCTGGTTATAATTAAGCTGACGTTTCGGAAACTCTCTCGTCTCCACTAATTTCAGTTATTAACATGCACTTCGTTAAGGAGAAATATTACTTACCTGGTGATTCGCCCATGTGTCTGGCTTCCTACTGTAACGCCCGAGCGCCCTGTTGTCCTTTGGTAGCGTATCTTCTTCCTGATTATGGCCGGTACTCAGTCGTTCGTCTACGTCCGTTGTCTTCTGGCTGTGTCCTCGCACTGTAATTCCACTAGAATGCTCGATCACAGGACCAGTCACTCATCGAGATGATAAGCCGAGGCCAAGTGTCAACACACACATATTTATTACGAGTACAGTAGAATAATAACGATAATAAACTGTCACAGAGGTGAACACGTAACCGAAGAAGACAATCGGGGGAAGGTGGAGCTGGAGACTACCACCGGGGAAGGGAAACACTCCGTGAGACCCTCGCAGGAAGGGCAACTGTCTACTAGGGAGGGTGGGGCTGGAGACCACCACCAGGGAGGGGACAACCAATACACCACTTTACCTGCGAGGGCACACCACCTACAATATCCTGGACTAGACACAAAGTCACCACGCCGACGTAATTAAAACAAGGATCAATCTCATTGTGCTCTGGATACTACACTACTTCGCACATGTTTTGGCTAGCCGAAAGTGATATTTCTGCTGCTGGTATTTCATTGGTCGCCAGCGCAGCGGCTCGGGTTTGCGTGTCCTTGAGACCAAATATTCAATTCCTTACTTATTTTCCCTCCAATTGCCTTTCGCGGCTTAATTTTCTTGGGTTCCACGCTGCTTTTTCTCCTTTTTACTAAAAAAAACAATTTTTAGCCGATTTTTAGTTCAGTAAAACAAATTTAAGCGTTTGTACGTAATTTTCTTCGTTTTTGGTATTATTTCACTCTCTCTCTCTTCCCCTGATATGACCCACCCATACTTTCCCCTATTACCACTCTCCCGTCTTGGAGTTGGGCGCGCTTCGCGCGCACTCACATGACCCCATGACAAAATCGTACCAACTATTTTTGTTAGCATGAGATAAAGTCTTCGCATTTGTGCGATTTAATATTCTCGTGATGTGTGACCGTTTGTGAGTGCGCCTATACGTCAAAGCTTCCCTATTTCAGGCACTCACCATCTTCTGGTGTACATCCTCCGTCCACCAGCTGCTTATTAACCTTCTCCACCTGTCGCCGAGGGTCCGCCACACACTGAGGATCCCTACTTCGTTCGTTGATCCCAAACGCCCGTACATCACTTTGTGGCTTGTCGCACTGCAGAATTACCGCATTCTCGCATTTCTCAGGCCCAAAAAGCTGTGACATATGTGTATACAATTGCCTTTTTTATTACATTTGAGTACTTCTCCGTATCTTCTTGTTGTAACGCTGTCACGGTCTAATTACGTCCTGTTTGAATCCCCAAGGAAGAACACAATAACAAGGGCGTGAAAGTGGAAGTCCGGGCTAATGTAGACTGCGTCCAGTCACGCCTGGGGGTGTCTGCAGGTCTCAACAAATCTGATGCATATCCCTGTGTGAGATGTGACAGCTGCTTATAGGTGTTTGTGAAACGAGTCCGATTGTTGCATGATTGGTGCGTAGGATTGTATGTATGTTCGGCCATCGATTTCTATGAGGTCTATCGACAGGACGTTAAGGCTAAGTAGGTTAACCCTAACACCTACAATCTTCCAGGCCCGGTTCCTTAGGAGATGGGAGAAGTCTTGGGAAAGCCAGATTGTTAGGAATAGTGTATTCTGCAGAAGGATAGGAGAATAGGTGGAGTGTTGGCTCGCGGACTAGTGCGTCCGTTCCCTATTCGGGTCGGTTTCGGAGTGATGAGGGCATCAGGCGTCGCCTGCGCATGCTTTGTTCCGGTGGCAAATAGCGCGACTGATTTCTAGGCTAACGTAGGCGCGCAACCTTGAGGTGGGCTAGGACTGGCTAGCGTGAGCGCGCGGTCACACTGAAGCGTATGTGCGTGTCGGTCAAGGACAGTTAGCGCCTAGCCCCAAGAGGCGGTGGGCACACAGGCAGGCTAGATAATTCATGCGTCAGCGGCTGGTCTTGGGTTCCAAGTGGCTGCAAAAGGCCACCAAGTGCATCAACAGGTTGGTACAGAAGGCAACAGTGTCAGGGGTGGATTTAAAGTGACAGAGGACGTAGTTAGCACCAACCGCACTCTTCGCCCGGAGTCTCAAATACTAAACGGGGCCCTGTGTAGGCTGCTTTCTCCAATGCACGCCGAAACACCGCCCAATTTAGTCATAAGTGACAGTAGACTGGGCGGGTACTACTGCACTACCTCACTCACTCACCTATAGCAGGTGTGATGACGGGCACAAGGAGGCCGAGACTGATACGGTTCCTACTATTTCTACTACTACTGACTATCAATGTAGCCGAGTCTTAGTAATACTGGTACTATTTCTGACGCTAACATTTGTCAGAAGTGACGCTGATTTGAAATCAACGCTGGGGCTTATACCTCCTTGGTCCTCAGCAAGGAGTGTGAAACGTGGATTTATGTTATTTCGAATAAATACGTGTTTGAGGCCCTGACAGCATCAGGGCTTGCCATGTTTTCCGCCCTATCTTCTCATGTTGTGTACGAGGACTAAGATGATGCTGCCATAAGTACTTGCCTATGCTAAAGTGCCAATTCTAGTAACCATAGTTACTACGACCAGTAACTGGTATATCGTGATATGGCCTGTAGGAAGCCGGAATCGAGTATGCAATCCCAATCTGTAAGGGGCAAAGTAGATTAATAGTTAATTGGTTAAGCCAGATCGTTATTAACTAGTAGCACAACGTTCTACCATACATTTATGACTAATGTGGTGACTTTTGCCGTGTATAGGCTGTCTGCAGGCCTATTATAACGCCTAGTTTTCGATCGACCAAGCATAATCACAGGGTATCGTCTTCCTTTGCTGGTATTAACTGGTAATTTAGCGGAGTGCTAGGAGAACTGTAAATATATTTGCTAAATATTTAAGTTACAATGGATGTTGGTTTGAGTCAGTGCTGAGGTTCATGTCAATCTGGAGTTCATGGCCAGAGAACGTCATGACTGGCCTGGTCTTCCGCGCCCTCACCGCTATCACCAAAGCTGTGTCAGATTTTATAAAGTTTCCGACTACAATGACTAGGAACTGCTGTTAGATGTACTATGTGAATGCAGAGGCGGCCAATACTAGTTACCGTACCTACTTATAGAAATAAAGTATAGTGTAATGCAAGTTCAACAGAGACAGTCCACTAAATGGGAGCTCTGTTTTATTCAATTTGCGTGCGCCTATATGGATATAGAACTCAGTGGGCTTGTAGTGGACCTTAACGCCACCGTTGGCTCATCACGCCAACGCTGCGGTTACCGTGATGGCCGACCCCTGGCCTATCGCTCAAGGATCATGGCCATCTACTGACACACGCGGCTTAATCTCGCGCAAGGCAACCAATCACAAGCCCATTCACACAAGACCTCAAGTTGGTGGCTGTGGCCTATGACACTTGGAATTCCGCTCAGGCGCGTTGCGGTCGGCGACGCCGCCGTCTCACGGGCCTCACGTTCGGACGCCCTGCAGGACTTATTGACAACCTTCCACTTATCCCTTCTGTAAACAATGCATGTTTCGTCTTCTCTGCATTCCCAAGACTTGTCCTATCTCCAAAGGAACCGGGCTGGAAAGCTTGTAGGTGTTAGGGTTAACCGTCTTAGTCTTAACTCCTATAGGCTTCCTATAGTAAGTAGATAGGCCAGATACAATTTTCACTTCGGTCTCACCGTTCGGTGCTCACTAATTTCGGACTTCTGCACCATCTACATTATCTAGTTTTAGCTCAGAAATTGCAGAGCATCATCTGTCTAGAAGGAAGCAAGCTTCTCTAGCAGTCAGCTAGACATGGAAGCTTAGTAAAGTCTTGTAAAAGTATTAATAGTTCAGAAATATGACATGCATCCTATTTTTATCAATTTAGTATATCAACTGAGGTAATTCTGTCTCATCCAACAGGTAAGATTTTTAACTAGCTTCACGTTGTTACTGCTACGACTCGTGCTTCTACTGCTGGGTCTTTATACTGATATTACTAATAGCGGCAGTGTTAGTTCTATTGAACTGATAGCGGGAGAGTGCAATTGCCATTAAACGTAGAAATGATGAATACAATAAGGCGAGAGCACACTAGAAGTACTACCCTCAATGACAGCAGTACGACATTACAGTATCAAGTAGGTACAATAGGACAGTCTAAATCAGTGCAACAGAAATAGGACCGTATCAGTGATGCTGGTAGTATTAATGATAAAAGTGATACTAACACATCAGAGCTTTCCTTGGTTTCCGCCCACTCAACTCTATCCATCAAGCTGTGTCATCTTATTGGTTAAGGAGACGTCATTGAGTAATATTGCAGGTTCTGTCATGCCTTTATGTCAGATGGTGCTACTTGCCGTTATCAGGCTAAAAATTTGACTTATTGCAGTATCTTACTCTGTCTTGAGGTTTAGGGGACATCTCCTGTCTAGTAGGAGGGCAATCTGCTCCATAATCAACTAGCATTGCTATTTCGTATAACTGTGTCAGGGGCAGAATAGTAAGCAATAAGCAGAGCAGATGAGTATAGGAGCTTATTACCTTTTTTTCTCTCGTCTTCACCAGGTGATTGTGTAAGACACCCGTGTTGTCTAGGGAGCGGACGTCCTATGTGTGGGTTTGCAGATCAGCAGATACAGGCAGGCTGATTTGGCCGGACTGTACGGCAGATTTGGGGTTTTTACGAACGATGTAGCCTTTAAAGTCTCTCAATTTACTTTATAAAAAAATTTCCGATCGAAAGCCCTGATTGGCTTTTGAATGGCCAACGACTGCCGGATTTGCAGGTGAGCGAGTGCGTCTACTTACAGGCCCCTAGACTCCCTGAACACGTTAAACTTCTTCGTTGGGTTGTCCGTATGTAAGGACTTTCCCTTGTAGCATCTGTCTAATTGGAATGTGTTTGACCTCGAGAGAGCTAGACGAGCATATCCTCTGTTCAATAGGGGCGCACCTTACTCTAGAAATTAGCTAAGCTAGGTGAGAAGGTATTTACTATACCTGGGTGAGAAAATAAGCATCCAATATTTGCAATAAGCATATCAGGTGGGAATATGAGCTTATCATCGTGCCCCTTTTTGCCCGAGACGACTGTGCAAACGACCCGGGTTTTTACTCTTTCATTGGTTTAAGCGAGTACGTCCTTCCCTCTTATGCGGGGAAGCACAGATCATCAGATGTGTGCAGATTTGTCATTTGATGACAGTTGTGCGGCTATCTCGAGTGAAGATATACGGTGTCTGCAGGTCTCAGCAAATCTGATGCAAATCCCTGTGTAAGATTTGACAATTGCCTATAAGTGATTGTGAAGTGATATAAAGTCTTGCATGATTGGTGCGTTGGATTACTCGAGGGGTGTCGAGTGTTGAGGTCACCTGCCGGGTCGTCGCAGGGTTATGCGCTCAAGTGGCCCCTGATGAACTGCCACTAGTTGGGCACGCGCGTGGGTAGACATCCATCCAGCAGTTTAAGGTCATCGGGTAGGGCCAGTCACTAGCGCAGGCACATAACCTTGAGGCCGCTCACCTTGAACAATGAACCATTTTTGGCCGTCGGCCTCATGAGTGTTTAATCAGGACAGCCTGCAGGATTATGCTAGCAGTCGGTCAGGCGAACTCCTGACACTTACATTCTCTTAAAGCATCTGATGATCTAGAGAACACCGACTAGTTTTAGACGAGCCAATGCGCTGACGTTTTGTCGTCCCAAGGTCGGTACAGTGGGTAGCGGCCGGGTCGACTGATTCCTGGCGAGTTATATTCCCTTGCGGAGCTAGAACTAAGGCAGCTACCTCCAATCTGTCCAGATGTTTGTGTCAACCGCCCGGTCGCATACCCCAGAGTGGTGAGTCTCGACGGCTATCATCGGCTCTCCGCGGGAACATGGACAGCATTCTAAAACGCGATGTAAAGCACTGTGTGGGTTGCAGTTAAAGGACTTGTGGCAGTCTAATTCGTGGATGAATTCGGATCACTACAATAATCAGGCTGAATCCCAAGTTGGAAGCTAAAAGGCAGAAGTCACCAGAAGGAGTGGTTTATTGTGTACAAAACTCCCTATTACTGTCCCAGGCGGCAAAAGCCACTGGCGATGCCAGGGCTAGTGTTGAATGCGTCCAGCCAGACCCGAGAGAGCGTGAGACAGTGGTGGCAGTTGCTTAAGTAGGCTTGCGGAGCAGGTTCAAGTGTTCTGTTATTGAGAACAGGCATTGTGGCCGTCCTCCATAGTCTCTTGCTAGACATGCCCGACGGAGTACGGGCAAGTGAAGGTTCACCTTGGTGGAAAACAAACGGCATAAGGGCGGCTGAGATTGCTACAATAAGGCGTGAGGATAAGGACTTCAGCCAGAAGCAATTTCTTATCGCAATTGATATCCCCTACAAAGAATCATCAAACCCCAGGGCTTCTATCTTACTCCCTGCCGACTAAGTCTTTCCAACCATGTTTAATGAAAAAGCGCCCAAGCTGGGATTTATGCAGCTCTACAACTCGGACGCTATTTAGAAGTAATACTCATCAAGCGGATTGTTGGCTTTTCTTTCCAAAGCGCACAGAATCTGGTCGTTTGGGCTTTGGAGCCTCGAGCCGGCAGGGGCTATGTATCCAGGGGACATTTCACACGAGAGTAAGACACTCGGGGTTGGCATAGCCTAAAGCTTTAACTTAGGAGCATGATCAACCAATGTTAAAGCAATGGTTAAGGCATCGGCATTTTTTTCAGACCACAACAAACACTCACATCATGGGATCATAGAGAAGTCTCTATATTCCTTTCAGACGTTTGTGCGTGTATATATTCAATAGAGAAGCGTTAAAAAACTGCGTTGTACTGGTGAAATGTACATGTTGATCAGGGCGGTACCCAAGCGGCCATTTAAGACGGTCTGAATCCCCAACTTAAAGAACTGCCATGAAACCTGACGCGGAGAAGACATAATTAGGAGATCCATCCCGAGCCTCTTCAATTGAAGCGTCCTCTTGCAAGTGGGAAGATCAGTTGACTGAGAAAGACAAGTAGACCAAGGAATTATTTTTACTATCGAATCCGACTTACTCTGGATCCACTACCGATGTATTTGCTGCAAATCTCTTTGAATACAGACCATTCTGCGCGCTTGCTTTTCTTGCTCCCTTGTATTTCGCCGAGGGAGATAAAAACCCATTCGCAGGAGGTATCATTCGAACTATTTAATAGATCCTCTCGGTTAGGATTAAAAGTGACGATGGACATGGCCGAACCAACTACATTGTCAAACAGCTGCGCTAGCTTTTTTCTAACTCCATGGAAACCTTTGAAGTGTAGACTAGGTAACTCTGAAAGTCAAGCTGACAATATAGGAAGAATAAGTAGACGAGAAGGCTGTTCGCTCGCCAGAATCATGACTTTATTCATCTGAGCTTTTTAACTCTTATTGGAGGCCATCGTCGGACAACACGTATTCTAGCGTGAAGAGGAACATGCGACAGCACATCCATGCTCATCTTAACTCGATCTTCCTAGATATACAATTAACGGAGAGAAAATAGCAGCAACTGTCCTTCGGGCACAATTTCAGTGGCAAAACTAGGAAAAAATTATTTGCAGGAAGATGACGTACACCACACACCTTCCTAGATGTCACAGCAATTACCTGGTGGCTTAAAGATGAAGCTGGACGAACACACAGTTCAAAAGGAACCAGGCTCACTGCAGCAACCCGGAAGAGACAGCACGTTAATCCACATATGTCCGTAATTAGTTTATACGGAATGGCCGCCCGAGGTTCACAAACCTCCGCCTTTCGTGTTCGCCCCCTGGATGACCCAACCAGAACCAGCACCTACGGCATGGCACGCACTGACATACATCCAGGACGTGCGAGATGAGACCGGACGAATTGCTGCGAGACTAGGTGTCAGAATTGTGCACCGCTCCACAGTTACCAAGCCCGACAGGATCATGAAGGTCAAGGACCGACGAAACCCTAGTGAACAGTCAGCCGTAGTGTACAGCATTATGTCTAAACTGCCCTAGTAACTATACAGGGCAGACTGGACGCATACTTCGATAGCGCATATACAAACGTCTGCTGGCTCTGCGAAGGATCATCACAAATGCCTGCCAACACCTACGAAACGGATTACGAGCTCAAATACGCAGTCACGAAAATAATCACCCACGTCGGAGGCAAAATAAGCCCAAAATCGATTGAAGCCTGAGCCCCCGGCGAGAACCCAGTTAACTGATTTATCGGTCTAGCACCAATATACAGAGCCTTGCGCAGTCACCTCCAGACTTCCGTCGCTGGTACTCTTTTGGTCCCTACACCCCTTACTAAAAGTTCGAAAACTCGGACGAATAAAGCCGTGATTCCGTGAGTTAATAGCCCTCTTCGTCTTTACCAATGCTCCAACTTGGAATGCGGACGTTCGCTTCTATTTGTTAATACACTCAGCTTCCGTCAATAAAGGCCCCTACGCATGTGAGATCTGGCCTGTAAGCTCGGGAGATCTTCCTCGACAGAGGGTGCCCACTGTTCCTTGGGCGCTAGTCCTTGAATTTGTTTCCCTGACCGCGTCCCTCATAGGGGACCGTAAAATCAGTCAACAACACAGGTCGGCTACGATCTCCTCGACAGCTTGGTCACGTGCTGTGACGACTAAAGTGATATCGTCAGATCGGTGACTAAGGACGTGAGTGGATAGGTTGAATGCTAGACCTGGAGGCAATATTGGCTCAACTTTCCTCGTGGTTGGCGATCCAAATGTCGCAATGGCGCTCGGGAGTTTTATTGGCCAATTCCAAGAATCTCTGTTGTCGCGAGCTTAGCAAGTTATTAAGTTTCATAATAAATATCAGTGAGGTTTCGTGATTGGCGAAATCTGCGTGTTAGAAATATGTATAGATTGAGCCATTTCAACCCGGATTGATGCAAAAAATGCACGCGTAGCGAGAAACGAATCCACGATTCGACGCCAAAACAACACTACCTACGAATCCGATCTTACGGAAGAGTGTTAATCTCGTTGAAAAGAAAGACGCTGGCTTAATCAACAACTGTTGCTCTTTTGTTGTACAATCATTCCCGATCGTGTACATAAGCAAGGGGGCAAAATTGAAGGGATCTTCTACCAAATGCGAGAGGAAAAAAATTCAGCAAGCATAAAATTTATACAAATACAATAAATTTTAACTTTGTCTGGCCCTGCTGAGTTGAATCTGGTGGCGTAAAAAAGACAGCCGAAGCAAAATTTCGTCGACATGTTTGGCAGGGAATTCTAGCGGAAGAGGAGGACGAAGCAATCCAAGGCATGGATGATGCCCGCCGTGCGAGAGGCACTAAAATGAAGGCAAAAGGATAGGTAACGAATGGTGAACTTTTAAAGCAATTATTAGAAAGTGGGCAACATTTGATGGTTGGCATTGCCGCACTTTCAACCTTCCAAGGAACTAGAAACTTGATGATTGGCTGATTGAGTCATCCAAACCGAGATCAGTGAATATCATCTGAGGCTGTGAAAGAACCGTCAGCCACCTTTGCAGTGGTCGTTGGAAAGATCCGATGCAACCAGATCCTCAAAAATGTATAACAATTGGATTTGATGACCATCAAATTTGTCGAGATTTTTCAGAAGCACGACCAATATGAAAGACTAGCGTACTTCATCGATAGTACATTTTGTGAGGGACACCAAAAATGACAACTGGCGATCATAGCAGAATTTAGTATTCAGTAGTAGTATACAGACAGATGATGTAGAACCGTATGGTCACTGAATTTTCACCACCGGAAGAAGCTATGGGCTAAGATTAATGAAAGTATTCCCTATCACTTGATGTGCCAAAGTTTGAGCACGAAGTCATCCGTTATGCGTAAATTGCCCGAATGGGGTTCCGGAATTGTTTAAATTTTGCTTTGACGGCACCTGGGGACGTGACGGCTAGTCCCAACAGGGGGGACAGCACACCTAGAGGCAGATCAGGCTGCGCCATTCAACTGGACGGTGTCCCGCCTCCGGTATTCTTGACTTGCTCATGACACCGGGCCTAGGTGGGGAAGGAGCGAGTGCGGTAGATGCAGCGCAGGTCTGTGACCACTATAACCTAATTCATACGCAAGAAACTGTGAACGAACTAACTCGCTGCGGAGCGCCCATTTAACCTCTTCAGCATCGACAGCCAAGCAATCGAGATAGACAAAAGCACACATGGCGAATGTGATAGGTAGGGCTAACGAATTCAGAAGAAAGAACGTTTGGACAGCTGTAATAGCTGGCCATTTCGGAATACTTCAAAATAAGCTCAGGGCGTCCACTGGACAGCTCTGATTTGGCTTGCACAGGGTCTATTAAGTGGCTGGCTCTGTATCATATTCCATCCGCAAATATCTATAAATACGTCCCGCTCATTCTCAGTCAAAACATTCCAGCCACTTGAAATGCTAAGCACGCCTTGCAGGCTATCACGGAAATTAAAATAGGCTGTTTGCTGACAGAATTGCGCAGACGTAGATAAACGGGGTATACGCAGCAGGCCCTTGCTAAACGGTATAGTGACGATGAGTTCTAGCAAAAAAACCGTTTTCTGCTTAGCCTAACTGGCAAAACAGTGTTGGGCTAAGTGGTTGTGTGCCACTAGGCCGGAGGTAGCACGTGATGCAGTGTGGCGTTTGGGTCTTGCGCGCTGGATTGTAACTCACATCAAGATCAATCATCGAACCAAACTGTGAGGCATTGGGTACTGAAAGTATGAAGACGGACGCTCTTTTATACAATAGTAAATAGGGGTGGAGATAATTTTTTTGAACTAGAGGCAACAGTAGCTTATGTAGCCCCACTCATTAATCCCTACAACCTGCATGTTTTCCTACGAAAACGGTGTTTATCGGGTTTTATCGGCGGGAAATTAGGACACGCAGTGGAATATACTTTAATAAATGCTAAATGCATCATTATTTACTGTATTTAGAAGTGTTGTTGATTTATATCTGTAGATTTTCCTAATCAGTATTTTCATTTAACTTATTGCGGAAAAACCCGATTATCAAACTGCAGGTTTCTTGAATTTCCCGAAAAACTGAATTGGCGGTTAGGTCGTCTACTTCAACTTACCTGTAGTCCAACTTCCCGTTCTGGACTTAGATTAATATAGTCCGCGGCGCGAAGCGCCGCGCACACCTTCAATTTACATGCGGAATAACCGGCGCCCAGGGGCCGCGGGAAGCAACTTCGACTGAATTTTTTCACTTTACACTTACTTCTAAAAATTTCCTTATCTGCCTATCCTATTTCCCCACCCCACAAAACTCGATAAACACCGTTTTCGCAGGACAAAATGCTGGGACTAGGGGTATATAAGTGGGGCTACATAAGCTTCTTTTGCCGAACTAGATCTCCCAGCATGAATTTCAGGAATCAATGAGGCTTACCACTGCACATGAGGCGACGCGTGTATTTCATGAAAAAAAACAGACTACCAGTGATTCACTTCCTGCAACGAGGGACGATGCGTATAGGCAATGATTAACTTTAAAAAAGCTCCAGTCTTATTTTGTAATAAAAGCGCTGATTCATCAATTTAAATAAAATCCTTTTAAATAGCACGACCATTGCCTTACTTACTTACTTGTTACGGCTGCGATCATGCCTGATCTAGCCAGCCTCAATGATGTCACGAACGGTACCTCTCCATGCGTGGCGATTGGCGGCAGCGGATCTCGAAAGCTCCACTTAGTCCCTTCTCCAGCGACGGAGGCCGAAGATAGAAGGTCCAAGAACTGCTTCCATGTCTTGATGGGTGGTGTCTAGCCAGGTCTTCAGTTGTCCTCCTCTTCGACGTTTCCAGGTGGGCTGCGGTGCCGGGTCGAGGGCAGCATAGGTAAGCTCGTGGGGCGGACGACGGAGAACGTGTCCAAACCACCTCAGTCGCCTTTCTTGAATGGCCTGAGATATCCTCGCGATACGATCACAGCGGATGCGGACTGGCTCATTTGAGATGAAGTCGCTATGCTTAATTCGCTGGATTGTCCTCAGGCACCGGTGGTCAAAGACCTGCAGTCTTTGCTCATCTTCAGCGCGCACAGCCCAGCATTCACATCCATAGAGGAGGACCGACCGGATGGATGCACGGTATACACGAATCTTCGTGGCGATGGAGATGTCACGTCTGATTCATAGGCGCTTTCGAAGGATCGAGAAAACCCAGCGAGCCCATTCGGTAGCAGTCTCGCCCCGAGGTATTTAAAGCTATCTACTTCTTCAAGTTGATCGCCATTAATCTCCAGGGGTGCCTTTTCCTGGTCAGGGATGCAGCTCGAGAACAACTTCGTCTTTCCGGAATTTATGGACATGCCTACCGACATAGCGATCTCATTTAACCGCGACACTACTGACTGTAGACCATCAAAGTTTGAAGCTAGCAGCGCAATATCATCGGCGTAGACAAGATCAGTAAGTCGGCGTCCGGGTGCAAGTTCAACACCATCCTCTTCATGTATGGCTTTGCCGAGAATCCAGTCAATGACGTAGTTAAACAGAATGGGCGAAATGACGCAGCCCTGTCGGACACCAGACCGGGTATCGAACGACTGAGATTGTTGTGGACCAGGACTCGTGCGGAAGTAGACCGATAGCAGGCCTTAATCATCGCAATGAGTTTGGTCGGCATTCCATCCAGTTCCATTATTCGCCACAGACACTCACGATGGATGGAATCGAATGCAGCGGCAAAGTCGACGAAGCAAACGGCCGTCGGTTGCTGGTAGCTATGGCGGAATTATAAAGTGCGCCTCAGTGTGAATATTTGATCTGCACATCCACGCCCAGCTCGGAATCCGGCTTGGTTGGGTCGTGTCCTGGAGTCACGTACAGACTGGAAGCGCCTGAGAACAACAGCGAAGATCTTTGCAGCAACATCGATAAGACTTATGCCACGGTAGTTCTCGCATCTTGTCTTATCTCCCTTCTTGTGGGTAGGTACAAGGATACCTGAGCCCCAGTCATCGGGAACGGTCTCTTCTCGCCACTCCTGTACAATCACCTCATGGAGCCGAGGAGCCAGGGTGTCGACACAGGACTTGTAGATTTCTGCAGGAATACCGTCTTCTCCGCACGCCTTGTTGTTGCGTAGCCTCTGCATTGCATCGGTAACTTCGTCTTAAGAAGGGATGTCACACGACACTGCGTAGGCAGGAGAGGATTGAAACTCCGCTGTGGAGGAGAGGGAGGGTGTGATGGGTTGTTCGTCAAACTTGAGTAGGTGCTCGAAGTGTTCACGCCAGCGATCGACCTTGGCCGAGTTGTCGGCAATAAATCCTCCATTCACACCGCGAACATAATCACAGTGTCGGGGGCTTACCACTAACCTGACGTATGATTTGGTACAATTTTCAGGTGTCACCAACATTAGTAGCCTGCTCCATAGAAGTCACCGTTTCGGACCAATACTTCTGCCGATCATCTCTAGCTAACTTTGCTGTCAGCTTTCGAAGTTGGCGGAAGGAGGCATCGTTCCGGGACCTGGCTCGAGTCGTCTCGGCCGATAGCTGCAGGGTTCTTCCGCTTATCCAGTCACTGCGGCGCCGCTGAGTGAATCCGAGAATCTTCTCAGCTGCCCCATAGATGGATGTCTTCAGTGATGGCCACTTGCTACTGCCCTCGTTGTCAGCCTGGGTCATAAGACGGGACTGGATTTCTGTGCTTAAAGCCTCGGTAGTGTTGGTTTGCCGGAGCTTTGCGACATCAAGGCGTCTCGCACGTGGCAGTTTGGGCACAGATGAGAGGTGAACCTTTAGGCGCGTGCGAACGAGAACATGGTCAGACCCGTGGACGTTACCAGTTTCGGCACCTCGCATCGACCTGCTATCGTGGACCCAGCTGCGAAACCATGAACCAACTGGAATGTAATCGATCTGACTGGCGGTACGGCCATCGTTCGAATACCAAGTCAGTAGATGTTTGTGACGATGCTGAAAGCATGTGTTGGTAACAACCAGTCGGTTCTGTTCGGCAAACTGCAGCATCCTCTCACCATTGTCCGTTCGAGAGCCAAGCCCAAAACGACCAAGAAGGTGGCTGTTTGTCGGGTCACCGGGCCCAGTCCGGCCATTTCAGTCCCCTGCAACAATTAGCAGATCTCTAAGAGGGAGTCGTTCAGCTAGCTCCTGCAGCTACGGGTAGAAATTATCTTTCTCTTGCTGTTCAGCCGCCGACGTAGGTGCATACACAGATACGACCGAGATGTTCGTAAACTGGCCTTTTAGTCGAACATAGGCCATTCGGTCGTTGACTGGTTCCCATGCTAGTAGTGCACGGTTAGCTTCTTCCGAGAGGGCAATAGCCACACCGTGTCTACCAGATGAGTCACTCGGACCGCTGTGATACAAGGTGAAATAAGAATCGACCCCCGGGATTTTGATTTCTCGGGCGCCTGAGTCGGGGAGTCGGACCTCTGACAAGCAACAAACATCCACGTGATATTCATGGAGACTGTGCGCTGTCAGACTTTGAGTACCAGGTTCCAGAAATGTTCGCACATTCCAGCATCCAATACCAAGAGTCCGTTTTTTGTTCAGCAGTCTAGCTTGCACATTATTCGCCCGCACCACCGGACAAGGGTTGCGGAGCGCGTCGGTTCCCGCGGACGCCGTAGCATGGGTCGTAAAATCGTAAGTTGACATGTTCATGAGGTTTCTTGGGAATTTTGAATACAGGCGGGTCCCCAACGGCCGCTCGGATTCTTTGTTCGAGGTTGTCTCCTCTAGCACTTTGGCTCAAGAACCTAACCACAAGGCAGTGGTGTTGGTGGCAAGCGAACCTATTTAATGGCGGTTCGCGCTCGCCATGTCACAGTGTCGTCATTGAGCCTTGCGGTATTTTATAAGGCAGTCGGTGCGCCAGACCTCAGCCCACCGCGCCGTGGTAACACTGTCGCTGCTGCGTCCGCGACTGCTTATTCGCCAGACCCGGGAGCCTGCTTATTTCGCAGCTATCCTTCACTGAAGGCCGCGCCACTATCCGCCACTCGTGGACGCTCAGGTAGCCTGCAGCTTGGCTAACGGGTAACCCTCCTTTCCCGGGTAACCCGCCATTGTCTTAAGACCAGTTATAACAGCCTGACCATAACTCTGCAGGAGTTGTCAGTTAGTAAACTTTCCAGCCAGTCTTTTTGATGCTTTGTTCTTGATAAATAACTTATTAGCAGTGGAAGATAGATATCATCCTACTTAAATGATCCCCAAGAGATCTTAACATGCGTTTAAAGCAAGAGAGATAGAAGATCTAACTGATAGGATGCAATCGTGTAGTAAACTCAAACAGCACTTATATAAGTTAAGATATCGATCGAAAGCAAGCTGGCTGGTAAGGATTTGTCTCGCAGTCTCTAGTGCTTTCAAAGACAGCTAATCTGGCAGACAGTGTCGACACTTTCGACAGACCTTGCCGAGCTGGGTTTTGGGCTAATTACTGTTCCGGCTCCTGCAGTCCATCGTTTAAGAAATTGTGCAAATTAAATGCAAAAAGCAATCTTTCTCCAGGTTGCCATTAAGAATTCTCCTGAGAATTACCAACCCGTATACATTTTGGAATAAAGAGAGGTGGTGCACCGGTAGCAGTCCAGTTCAAACTACGCCTGGGATCGCAAGACCTTCAGGTGCAAAGCTATAGACAGCAAAAGCTGTCAAACTCACTTCATGATGGCCTGTTTGAAGTCAGAAATCTGTTCATCGGTGGCCTGAACAAGTCCATCGGCTCGACTTACTGGCAGACTGGCGACAGCACAGTTCAGCCAGTTTGCAAAGATCTAAAAGGTTGGCAAAATAAAGCATGGGTTAACCTTAATAGCTCTGAACTCAACGTACGAATAACATGAGAACATCAAACACAGTTTGGTGGAGAAAAAACGTAGTTCTGGGCACCTGCCAATAAGCTTAAAATAGTAATAACTTCAAATCAGTGGTGGGAAATCTCAGAATCACTTAGAATACGCATGCATATTGTGGGAAGGGTATTCACCAATAAGTTTCCCGAACGTGACTGTCTTACAGCTCAATCTGCAGTCCTCATAGGCACCCTCATAGCGATCAAAAGGGTATGTAGAAAACAGTAACGATAAAAACTAGGGAGACCCGAAGGGCTATTTCCGTCGTCGGCCAGCATATCATGCCGTATCTTGAGACCCCACCCAGTCAGAAAGTATGTTTAACTTTTAAGGACAACTTCACCACTTCAATGTCATATCATGTTTTTTTACTACTAACTGCGTGTTAGGAACCTGGTTTGACTGAAGCATGTGGCCTTCAGCTTAGTCATCCACCGTTGTCACATGTCCTGTGCCCCTTTGACCGCGTTGACTGCCTTCCCATTGTCCTTCCCGTGTCCTTATTCGCTCTCTCGTCCTTTGACTCCTGCCCCCTGTGCTTATTTCCTTATAAACCGGCTAAACGCGCCTGCGTCATTCACAGGACTGCTCGTCTAAGCACCTCGAATGTATGTCCACCCTCCTTTCGCTTCCTACCTCGCATTTTCTACCAATCATGCACCGCTAAGCTTACCGTTTATTTCTATAGAACCACCGCAACAAGTGATGAATGTTCTGGAGAAACCAACAACAGGAAGGAGGGTGGGAATTGCGTGGATTCCCAGCCACATGGGTATCCCCGGGAATGGACAAGCAGACGCTGAAGCATCAGCGGCCAGGACTGAACCGGACGGCAGACCGACATCCTTTGCGGCAACGATGAAAGCAGTCAGACGAATGACCCCCAGGACACAAATGACACATGAACGCGGCCGAAGAATGCATACGGCCCCCATCAACTGGGATGAAGAAAAGAAAATGGCTCGGCTAGATAGAACGACCCTTGTGAGATTTAGGACAGGACATTGTCCAAAGCTGAATCACATCAGGAAGCGGTACAATCTGACTGATGATTCCACGTGTGCAGCTTGTGAGGAGGAAGACACCAACGAACAACTGATGGAATGCGCAGCCGAGATGTTCGCGAGCGCCGATCGACCTAACCGTCCGAAGACCCTCTGCCACAGTCCGATATTTGAAGAAGATCCGGAAGTCGTGATTCTAAAGCCACTTACCTTGCAATTGATCCTGCAACAACAACAAAAACCACCACCGGGTTATTTCGAAGGTCTTTTGATATATTTTCTGACCTCGGGTGTGTCTATTCAGGTGACAAAGCGAGCACTGAATCAGGAAGGACCAAACAATAGTAACAATCATACTACAGCAATTTGCATGGGGGCCGCCAGAGCAGGCTTGCGAGTTGTTGACAGAATGAATAAACTCACCTCTCGGGGCATGATATTCTTCAGCTGATGCAAAATATCGGCCATGTCAGGGAAGCGTTCATCCGGGAGGCCTAAACAACAACTGTGTACGCAGGCGGTAGTTAAGCGCTGACCACCGCATTCCTGATCAGCGCTCGGCGGCCGTAACAGCCAGATGAGGAGACGTCGAGCTGCTATGCCCGAGGCGTGAGAAATAGATGGCAGTGAGGCATTAGTCATCACCGCCACGGGCTGGTCTTCACTGGATTCTGCAGTGAAGAGGAGGAGCTCGAAGAGGAAGCGAGCGGAGGCGGCGGTTGCGCTGGTACCCGCCTTGGAGGCGCCCTGCAGTTGCTGGCTGCCACTGGAAACGTTGAGGTCATCTGCGGCAGCAGAGGAGGAAGTAGCGATGGTCGGCAGGTCCAGGGAGCGAATACTGGTGTCTAGCAGAGCAGCAAGGTCAAAACTGGTGGATGTGAAGAAGAGGGGAGCGCAATGCTGTACCAGGCGACTGCATAGACGGAAGAAGTCTTCCACCGTGTGTGGCTGTTCGGCTAATGCGTTGCCCAGGAGGGAGGCCAGTGTTGGTGGAGCGAGTGCCTGTGGGGGGGGGGGGGGGGGGGGGGGAAGAAAGGAAATTTTTATGTAAAAAAGGAGGGGGGGGGTGAGAAAAGTAGAAACTTTAGTTTTAAACAGAATATAACGGCTTACAGGTTTCTACTTCACATGCACGCGCGCGCGACGAAAAAGAGAAAATCGAGCGTACGGCAAAAAAAGAAAATTTGGAAAAGTCGGGCTACGAAAAATATGAGTGTCGTTTTCTTATTAATAGCAGTTAATAAATGCGTCCTTACTAATGCGAGCAATCATTAAATAATGAAGTAATTGAGGTTTTACAATTGGTTTTTAGGTTGCATGTCACGCACTTCGATGTTTGCGTTTTCTGACAATGCAGGAAGAAACCTTATAGAATATTAATCATTAAAATTTCTTAATACAATAAATAAAAAGAATAGCAATCATTCTACCATGGGATAATAATAATAAGCTTACATGAAGTAGCCAATCAGCGTACAGCACGGTGTCGCAATGTGGCGCAATCAGTGGTAGGCTGTTCAACTCAATTAAAACGCACCAGTTCCGTCTATAGTTTGGTCGTGACAGTGGCGGCGTCAACTCCTACGGGTGTTCGAATTGATAAGGGAGCTACTTCATCGACGGCCCCGTCGTTTAAAAGCCACTTAATTACTGATCTACTCCCGTAAGCATGCCGCGAATCAGTTTCAATTGCGTAGGAGCTTCGTCCCGGTGGTTGCAGCTGTTCCACTGGAGTATCCAGAGGTGGTGCACTGTTCAGCATGGCAATGTACTCTTTCTAGCAAAAAATTAGCTCTTTCAGTTAGGTAATATAGAAGCCTATCTTTAATCTTACGCTTTAAGGGCTACATTTTTCATTATCAAGTACTGCAAGAAAGATATATTTCTCTTGTAGCGACCTGCTCGGATTCCGACACTAGCTGCTACTGACCGGGCACTCCTAACGTTAACGCTAACTAGTTAGCGATAATAAGAGCCAGAGAGATTGTCCAACTGATATTGACAAATGAACCAACAAAATGGATTTTCTCTGCTTCACACGTCAATGTTTCTCCAATCACTCTGCAGACATCTAGTGCTAACATAAGGCAGCCTAGACAAGTGAAAATACAGTTTCCTCCCGGTGGAAGGGGGGGGGGGGTTAACATCCACGTGAAAGCGGTTCACGAAGGATTAAACGTTAATTATTAATAGCTCACCTCAAAAAGTCCAACAAGGCCAACCCGACAATCTGGAAGGTCGCCGAACACGTCCACTAAAACGCCGGAGAGGTAAAGGAAGCAGGAATGGTTGCCCTGGCTGTAGGACTCGACGAGCTAAAAAAAGGGAAAAGGTGTTGTTTTAAAGAGCCTCGATAAGCATAGAATAAGAATGCCAGCGGAAGTCAAGCTCACCTTATTGGCGATATCCGGGAGGAGCCCGCGTAGGTTGACGGAGAAGGAGCGAGCCATGAAGCGGATGACGCGACAACAGCGTTCCATGGGGCGTACCTTCGTAGCATAGTGCTGCAGCACTCGACCAATCGTCGGCCAGATGAGTTCAGTAACCACACGCAGGGAGCCATCGAGACAGGCCTGGGAGGACTCGGCCAGATTCGCCAACTCCGCTTGGTTTATAGAGATCGGTGAGGCAGAGGCCGCAGCGGCATCTGTGTAGGTGCCACTGCTCAAGTGGGAACGTCGGTAGGTGTCGTCCAACCGAGGCAACAGGTTGGAAAGGGCACGGAAAATGGTTGCCAAGTAGTCTAACCAGACGCAGGGGTCGGACATGGTGTCCGCGCCGTCAATCGGCACGTTTTGTTCGACAAGCTAAAAAAAGGCAAATGAGGACCAGATTGGTCATTGTAGTCTGTCTGTCAAATTCTGGACAAGTAGTCGTCAGCTGAAGACGTGGCTCGAGACTGTCAAGTCGGACATCGAACGCATGGGCTTCGAAACCGTTTACGATTTGCGACAATAGAACAAGCACTGGGTTGACATCTGCGAGGAGCTCGCTTCCGATTGCTGCTAATGGGTTGCCGCTATCCGTGGCATCCGTGAAGCTGATTCATCCAGCAACAGCAGCTAATCAGGTCAAGTACAAGTACAAGAGCAGTCGTCCCTAGTGTTTTTTACACTAAAGAAGGTGAGACTTTCCCATCACCGCCGTCCATCACGACGACTGTGGGGAACCACAGCAGACGCGTCTACGAATCACGTTCCCACCCGCCCTCCCGGCGGCCAAGGTCCGCTACACCCATCTCCCTACGTTGGATCAACTCTCCCCTCCGCCCAATCCATGTTTTTGATGACGGAACAGCCCCTCCCGGCCACGCTGCTCCGACTCCTCCTCCTCGCCGCCGGAATCGAGGCCAACCCTGGACCTCTCTGGTACTGCTCGTTCTGCCGAGTCCGTCTGGGCCGCCGCGACTGGTCTGTACGTTGCGGCTCCTGCAATGGCTGGTGCCATCTCCGCTGCAGTGGCCTCGCCACGGCTGCCGATTGGTCGCCCGCCTTCGCGTGTCCCAGCTGTCCCGTGCCCCCACCGATCTCCATGCCTCCAGCCCGTCCAGTCCTGAACCCAAATCCTTTGGTCTCCGACCTTGCCTCACCACCTGGTCTTAAGATCTTACAATTCAACGCCAACGGCATCCTTGGGAAGCTTGACCAGCTCCTGGCCTTCATGCGCTCGCACAGCATAGCTGTGGCGGCTATCCAAGAGACAAAGTGGTCTAACTCCACTAAGGTCCCTTCCTGTGCCGATTACACGATTGTCCGTCGCGACCGCGGCCGCAACAAAGGCGGAGGTTTGGCCTTCCTGGTGGACAAATCCATTGCCCATCACCAGCTACCCCTTCTTGGAGCCGAAGTACCGGCGATTTCCCTTGACATTGGCCCGGCGCCGCTAACCGTCATGAACGTGTACATCCCTCCAACTTCCAGTTGTTCTCCCGGTTTCACCGCCTCTATCGCTCCCTACTTACCTTCTGGAGACAGTCGGGTGCTAGGTGACTTCAACGCCCACCATGACCTGCGGTGCTCTTACTTGGCAGCCGACTCCAGAAGAGAAGCTCTGGCTGATGAAATAGAACACGCTCCCTTTGCCGTTCTCAACGAGAACAGCCAAACGCGGCTCCCGACCAACGGCGCCTCCAGCTCGCCCGATGTTTCCCTCGCCAGTCTCAGTCTGGTAGCCTCCACCATGTGGAACACGGAAATCAGCCTGGGTAGCGACCACCTCCCCATTGTGCTCGAATTGGCCACCGCCGCCGAGCGTATCAAGGCCCCCAACCGGCACTTCATTAATTTCAAGAAAGCCAATTGGGCAGCGTTCACGACCGAATGCGAAGCCGAGATCGATGGCCTACCGCCTCCCACCTGTGTCCACATGGCGGAGCGAGCCCTTCGTCGACTACTCCTGGCAGCAGCAAGTCACTTCATCCCTAACGGCCGCATTCCCTTTCTCCGTCCTAACTATCCGCCCGAAGCCTCCCGCCTGGAACGAGAGAGAGACGAAATACGAGCGCGTGATGCCAGTGACCCGCGCGTTGGCGAACTAAATGGCTTAATCACTAAGACTATCAACGATGGCAAACGCCAACGCTGGCATGAACTAGTTTCAGATTGCAATTTCAGCGGCAACTCAGCTGCCACTTGGAAGCTTTTACGCAACCTGACCAAACCCCGGGCTGATACATCAAACCAGTCTATTAGCTTTGGGGACGGCAAGTTCATTTCCAACAACGGTAAGATCGCCACGAAGATGAACAAGCTGTTCTCGCCCCGCTCGGCGCCCAGTCCCAAAAGCCAGCGCCCCCTTCTTCGCCTCCTCCATAAAGCCCCGCCCCCAGACATTTCCGTTTCGGCTGATGCCATCCTCACCACCGTCAAGAAAATGAGCTTCGAAAGCCTTAGGACCAGATGGTCTGGCACCTATCCATGTGCGCCACATCGGCCAGAAGGTGGCTGCCTACCTTGCCACCCTCTTCAACCTTTCACTGGGAACTTCAATCATCCCTGATTGCTGGCGCCAGTCGATCATTATCACCCTGGTCAAAGCGGGTAAGGACCCCTGCCTAGCGACCTCTTATCGTCCAATTGCCCTCTTCAGTCCATTGGCGAAGATCCTGGAACGGCTCATCCACCAAATTCTGACGTCTGCGGCGGAACTATCTTGCCACCAACATGGTTTCCGATCGGGTCGTGGAACTACAACGGCGCTTTTCGAGCTCAGCGACGCTATCCTCGAGGGCTTCAATCAACAGGAGCCCGCTTCGCGGACCGTGGCAGTCTCAATTGACCTGTCACGAGCCTTTGACTGCGTCCGCCACGATCAGCTCCTGCAGGACTTGGTCTCGTTGAACGTCCCGACTGGCCTGGTCCGATGGTTGGCAGCTTACATCCGTGGCCGTCACGATCGTGTCCTCTTCCGGGGCACTCTCTCTAAGCCCCGTAAGCAGACCTGTAGCGTCCCTCAAGGCTCTGTGCTCAGCCCGACGCTCTTTAAGATCTACATGCGAGAGCTCCCACTCCCCCGGGCACCTGTGCAAGTGGTATCCTATGCGGACAATGTTACGTTCTTTTGCCGGCACCATGACATCGATCAGGCTGCACAGCTCCTCACGGAGTTCATGCCTGTTGTCGAAAACTTCCTCGTCCAGCGCGGAATGACGATCTTGGCAGCCAAGTCGTCCGTACCTTTTTTTTCGCTTGATCCGAAGGAGTTTAATCGTCACCCGGTCATCACCGTCAATGAGGCGTCCTTACCGCTCGTCCGCAAGCCCAAACTCCTTGGTGAGCGTTTTGATCCGCTCTTCACGTTCGCAGACCATGCCAGGGAGACCGCAAGCAAAGTAAGCCGCTGCACCAAGGTCCTCAAGGCTCTAGCAGGCACATCCTGGGGCTGCGCGAAAAAGACTCTGTCGACTGCTTTCAAGGCGCTGGCCAAGCCGCACCTCACTTATGCGGCATCAAGCTGGTCTCCTACGATGAGCTCTTCCAGCCCCCGCCGCCTCCAGTCAGCCCAAAACGCTGCCGTCCGCACGATCACGGGTTGCTATAAAATGTCACCTATAGATCAGCTTCATGCGGAGGCTTCTGTTCTACCGGTCGCCCATCACAACACTCTCCTTAGCCAGCAGTTCTGGTGGAGTTGTTCGCAACCCGGCCATCCCAATCATCACCGTTGCACCGCTCCCGAGCCCTGCCGCAACGTCCGGCCGTCTATTCGAGCACTCCACAAGGAAGCTGTTGCCTCGTCTCTCGCGGATCTACCTGTTGATAGCTCTGCCACCAAGACAGGCTTCTAGCGTCTCCACCAGAGTCGTTGTCGAGGAGAAACGAGGTTACCGTCCCCCGGTCCTTTTGGGTGGCTATCCACCTCCGATTGCGGCCTTGGAACGACATCTCCCGAGGGTCACTCGCTGTACCCTGGCGCAGCTACGCAGTGGCTACTGCATGCTCCTTCGCCAGTGCCAGCACCGGCTCGACCCATCCATACCCGACTGCTGTCCCGACTGCGGCGTCTCGCCACATGACTGCCGTCATCTGTTCGCCTGCAGCTCTCGGCCAGGCACCCACCTTACTCCCGTGGACCTGTGGCTCAAGCCGGTCGAGGTCGCGGCTTTTCTCCGTCTCCCAAATACTCCCAGTTTGGATTCCGGCGGGTATTCCTGATCCAACTATGGGCTACGACACACACACACGACCGGTCTGCTTTGGTATAACACCTTCACCCTCACAGGCTGCAAACGTTTCGGTCCTTCTAAACAAACGAAACACATAGTATCCTCTTGAAAGTGATATGAAGGGAGTAGGGGAGTCATTGTAGTTCAGCGGTCAGTTTTGAATTGTGCCGCCAGTCAAAAACATTTCACTCCAGGAACTTTAAAAAGACGAGATAGCACAAAAGTTGGTCAGATTTACTAGCATACTCGAGTGCCGCAACGGATCATTGTATTCCTTTCCAACTCTCACATGTTAACTTATTAGGTCTGACACAATAGTACTACCCGTTTCGGGGACCCAATAAGAGTTAAACTGAAGTACCGGAAAAAGTATCCGAATATATTGTTGCTTTGACATTTGTGGTTCACAGGTAAAACGTTTTCTTTAAATTGAAAATGTAAAGACATAGGATGCTACCAAACGTGCACAGGAAGAATTTTTTCGTAAGTGTTCCATAAAATATATTTGAATTTATAAAGGCAGTCAAAATCAATGATAAAAATGCATACTACTTAAGTAGCCACTTTTTACAGTACATACGTTTCGTTAGGGGTCAGAAAGAAGCTCGTTAAAAAGCCGGCATCCTATCGTGACTGAAATTACTTCAGAATAGACTGCATGATAATCAGCATTACAACCTTACTTAATGCCGATTAGCGAAAGAGTATCATTCTTTCGCATATGTTGGCATGTTACATGAATTCTAGGCCGTACTGTTCTACCGTCGCTTGATTAGCGACTCCTTATTCGTCGCCTCCCTATTTCGTAGCAAATTTTGAGTGGATGCTGTCTCACTGTCCTCTATTGCTAATGTGACGATTAACCTGCAATTTGCCTAACTGAAAAGCCTCTTATGCCTAGAGTTCTTGTCGTCTCGGCACTGCGTGGTAACATATAAATCGAAGAATTGGCACTTCTGCACAATAATCAACACGCACTTAATAGGAAATACACAATCGATTCCATCTACCAGTTGCTGCCCAGGTTGGGTAATTTTCTTAAGAAACAGGTGAAAAAAAAGAAGTATGCAAAACCAACCTTGGTCAAACACTCCACACTGACAGACGTTAACTGAGCGATACGCTCCGGAAAGGCCTTTCTGGGAACCAAAGGTTCGGGGCTGCCAGGAACAAAGACAATGGACGCCATTAAACCCCTGACGACGCCCTCAAAAAAGTCGATTGCTTCGTTGACCGGCACCCACCCCAACCGGGGCAATGAATAGACCACACGGAAGATCAGGTCCTTCCAGTGCTCGTCCAAGAGTGAAGCAGCAGAAGAGCCAGTTGTGCCATTTATCGGTCTGTCGGCAGAACTGGAGGTCGAGAGATAGACCCGATAGACGGCACAAAGACTGCCCAGGGCGACAAGGGCGGCCCCAACAGCCTGCTTCTGTCCTGGCTATAACGAAAGGAAAAATGAAAGTGAGCGTATTTTGGTAGGCAATGGGCAACACAAAACTAGAGAGTTCAAAGGTGCACACCTGCATTTCCCCTAAAATAAACTGAATTGATGTTAGAGGGCTGTTGACAGAACAGCGAACATATGCACACCAGAGAGGCTGGTGGGCGGAGGTCACAGAAGTAAGACATATGCGTGCAGCTGAGAAGAAAACAGGGATAACTCGATTATTTTTTCCAGCAATCAAAGCAGGCGCGGAGCAGTGCTGACTAACCAATGAAAGATTTCAGACCAGAATAGCTGGTAATTAGTAAGCGCTAAATTGCGAATTGACACAAAAACCGGTTTTAGCACTCAACAAAGAATCAGCTCACTCATCGAAGTAATCCTCTACTTTGAGAAGAAAGAGACGAAACGGACACCAAAACCGCATTTTTATTTGTAAGTTTTCGAACCTTTGAGGGTTCATCGATAGAGAATAACGCAACAGTATGGCAAACGTTATTTCTCGAGACACCTTTTAATTAGAATAAGCTGTGTACGTAAGAAATTCTAGAAATCAGTCAACCGATGCCAGGACGTAAGTAAGCCGTCGAACTCTCGACGTCAAGTCAGAGTAATTGAAACTTCTTATGACTAGTGGGACAAGCTCGTCTTGACGAAGACCTTTTATATGGACAAGATACACAGCAACGTTCGATAATTTGTTGATTACTCGTGATATTTAATTGTTGAATGGCTAGAAGCAGAAGAAAAGCAGTCAGCACAAATTTAGTGGGTTAACAGTTCAATTGCATTTTGATCGTTTGTTTGCCAGAGATGGTTATTTTTAATTTTTAGGTTCTATTCTAAGAAAAAATTTTTCTTCATGATACGATTTTGACTTATCTATTGTGAATGCTGGGAAGTGTCACAAAATGCAAAATGTAAGGATGGCGCATTACCCGGAGCTGCGTGGCAGGGACGTCAACGGCACGTTCGACTATGCGCACCAACTGATCCACAATCCGTCGACGGAGTTCAGGATGACAGGCGGCCCAGTGGGCTAGCTCGGTGTACAGGAGACAACCCACCTCCTGTAGTGGCGTCGGGGGGTCGGAATCGAGGCCCGGTAGGACAAGGGTGGAGATGAGCGAACCAATGCGACCTTCGGGGTCATGCGGTGAGAGACGTTTGGCCACTGTGGTAAGCATGAAGAGACAAGCCTCTGACTCCTGTAGCACGCTGGTCATATTCAGTGTCGGATTGGAGGCAGCCAACTCTTGCAACTTTTGGATGTGAGCGTGAAGCTGCGAAAAAAATAGGGTTGAAAAAGAGATGAAGACATTAGGCTCTCTGAGCAAGGAAATGTACGGAAAGGGTCAGCATTTTTTATTGCCCATATGATTTTAAGCGTCGCCAGAGACACCCTCTTAGGAGTCAATAGGGGGTTGGCGGTGCAAGCAACGAGATGCTACTTTTGGCAGTATGGTTGATTGTAATCCTGAGCATAGTAATGATTTGAATTACAACTAGCCCAAGCGCAGTTCCCGTTCCAACCTGCCGGCAGTTTTGTTTCTCTTAAAACCATTAACCATTTTTTACTCTCGAGGGTGAAATCCGCGATAGATGGGAACTCTACTGTGTCTTAATATTTCATAAGTTCAATTGACTGCTCTGGGTAGGTTTCGCCAATTTCGCATTCCTTTAATGCCGCAAGCCAGTAAGGTCACTGTTCTGTGTAGGTGCATGAGCCTGACAACAAAAACAAAGATGGGCGGAGCACAACAGCAAATAACATCAACACTTGGGGATAAATGCAGTCCTGGCGATTAAGCACGGCCTCACCAAGACTAAATATTGAGAAAAACACCAGCAGGCAAAAACATAGAAGTAGCAAGAAATAAATAAGACAGCTACGACAGAAAGGAGCCGGGTCATAGCAACAAAGTAGGCCATTTGTAAAAAAAAGGTAGTCCTAAGGACGAACGGAACAGAAAGTAGTGAAATTGGGTGGGGGGGGGGGGGGGGCATCACCTCAACGAAGATAGTGTCCGCACCAACAAGGTCGACGATATCCTGCATGAGACTGTGAGCATCCTCTCGAAACTGTCTCAAGTCCTCCGCAGCCTCGAGGTCCTCAGTGTTGCTGGGACAGTAGCGAGTAAGAGCGACGACCACACGAGTGAAGTAGGGGATTAGGGCCGTTACAGGACGGGACTGTGGGGAGCTCATATCACCAGCCGGAGAGGTGGGAGGTTTGAGACCGGAGCGTCCTGGGGAGGGTGCAAGACGCATTTGATGCTATTTGTGGAAAGGAAAGAACAGTGATGTAACGTTTGCTACCAAGGTGCGAGAACCTGCACAAGTAGACCGTTTGAATGATAAAATAGGATGAGAACGTTTGAAATCCAAAACAGGGCATTGTCAATTATTCTGGGGAATGAACGAAACTTCATTCAATTTCAGTGAATTACTTGCGGCAAAAAACGGACTCATGACCGCTGGTCGTTGTAACAGCATCCAAGCGAAACAGACAAAAAGAGGGTGTGGCAGAGCTTCCCTCGGATAATGCAAATCGTAGATCAGAACTCACTACGAGACTAGGTAACAGATGGAGCACTCGAAAGATTGTAACATAAGAATGAGGGGGCGTCGTGCTGCACCTGTCACACTCTCCTTTCTCACCAACCTGGAATGGGTGTCAAGACAGTTGGGGGAACCGCAGACGGGATAAAGCGTAATGACTGATAAAATCAAACATTCTGTGTACGTGTGCCACAGACGTCCGATAGGCAAGAAAATTACCTAGTTGTTGTAAAAAGAAGGGGCGCCGCAGACCGCAACTGAGTAGAATTTCCATAGAAGTCACAGCAAGGAGACATTGACGCCTAACTTTCTGTCCTGAGAGCAGGAGCGCATTAGTTCGTCAGTTGGCAGCCTTCCGAATGAGGACCTTTATTGCCCCGTGGTAGATTGTTTATAGTGACGAGTATGCGCTGAGTGACAGGGAGACGCAGTGCTTAGAATTATCCACACTTTCGTTTCTGCCTCCAGGCATCAATCCACTGTTTGTGGCGGTCAGTCACCTGACGCGGGGATTGGATGAATCTCGTTGACAACTATAAAGCCCCCTATACGCGTACCACACGCCACCTGCCCCTCATACAGCACTCAGAGAGCAGACTTTGTATCCGCGGGCTTCAATGATTTTTCTGCATAGTTTCGCGCCTTGTGCCCTAAAACACTACCAATTCTTTGGAAGAGTCTGCCTGCCACGTCAATGGTTCAAAGAATAATTTTATATATGTAGGGTCACCATGCGGTGCATTTTCAACAAATTTAAGTAACCCCTGACGCTGATAAAATTAATGACCCCAATTTCCTTCCCCTTGCCCCCCCCCACCCTGATAATCGTACAATTTCTACTGGCCCGCAGACCCCTTATCTGCGCATGTTTCAGACCTGTTGACGATTACCTATGACTAAGGATTCCCGACGGAATCAGAAACGTCAGGAAAATAAAGTCCTTGTTCCAGTAATCGCATCTTCTTCTTCAGATTTTACTTAGTTACACGATATAAATGCAAAGGCCTGACGGGAAATAATCGAAATAGAACGTATGCTTGCCGAATCATATTTTGGATAAAATGAGTGTCTAGAAGCAGGCCATCAAAAAGATTCCAAAAGAAATCGGGTCTGTGATTTTTTACTGGTTGCAAAAAGAACTTGTCCGTATCAGTCAGGCAGTTATATGCACACCGAAACTCTAAATTTTACACTTGGAATCATACTGAAATCAGACGAAAGGCATGGGTATTAATCCGTATAATACCAAATCAAAACACTTCGATGAGAAAATTTACAATAAATGCTTTTTTTCTAATCACGAGCTTACTTATCATAGGTTCTCGGTGTGAAAGGTTATATTTTTGGCGTCCAGATTTTATAGTCGCGTCGAATAAAAATTACGATGAAAACCGTTATCCGACACCAAAAGGGCTTTCCAGAACATATCACGTGGCCCAGCTTTTCTGGCTACCGAGGTAAACAGCAGTGTTAATTTATACCTAAGGACATCTTTAGAGGTAATGATGCCTAAGGCGATTTAAACGTATGATTGTGTTTTCTTCTAAACTCAAGTTGGTTAACTTTTGATCGAGTGTCTGAGTCGACACATTTAGACTGGCACCAGAATAATTCGATTTTTGGTCTGCTTCACCAGTTTGGCGACCTATTTTACAAGCATCACTTAAAGTCCGAATCTAAATTTTTCAGGGTATCCAATTTTTTCTGAGTATAGCTGCAAATTAGAAGTTGGCATATAGCAGAAGAAGAGCAATACGAGGAAATATTCCTTGCCCAAACTCCGTCAAATGCTATAAGCTTATTAGGGTGTCTGTAAGAAGCTAAAACAAAACGCGGCAGACAAGACCGTTGAATATGTTTTAGAGTATAGGAAATAGGAAACTCGCAGAACTATAATAAAAAAAATGTCGGGGAAGAGGAGGGAGAAACAATACACCAATGAAAAATGTTGATAAATTGCTTTTAACTATGCGAGTCCCGACTTCATTACTGTTTGCCTGAATAAATATTAACATTACGGACCACCCGAAGTAACTGCAGCAAGACGGATTATATGGGCTGACCAAAAATAACGTCAATCCCTTAAAGATCGAGGTGAGGTAAGCGTGAAAATGAGCAGACAGAAGGGCGGCAAGATGAACTATATGCATCGAGGAATATTACGTGCATAGGCAGTGGAGTTTGGATTTGCTTTTATCAGACAGTCGTAGTCCAGACCCAATTGAATTGCTCTCTTTTGTCACTCCCGATACAAAATGCGTACCACTGTATGACCATAGGACAAGGACTCAAAATCAGGACTTAATAGCCAAACAGAACATGAAGTCGAGTTCGACCTAAAAACGCCTCACAAGCATGTGCCCGATACTGATAAATGATAAACTTACGCGCGCTGCATCTTCGGCTAGTGACTGGAAGGCGTAAAACGTGTGTAACGTCATGTTTCGACAGCCAACTGGAGGTGGAGCTTCAAGGACAGCGAGGAGACAGTCCAGAGTCCGTAGATCACCCGCTTCACCTGAACCTGCCGCTGATGGACTGTCCACCAAGGGCATACGGACAGCACGCGCCAAAGCAGCGAATATCTGCGCAATGTTTGCGGCCCTATCAACAACGGCTGAAGCGTCCTCCGACTTCGATGCTTCCACAGTGCACTGTTGGAAAACATCCAAGAGGCCGTAGATGTTCGTTTGTAGGAACTTGAGGAGTTGACTGGTATAGCCCTGTTGAGTCTGCGAAAAGGAAACACGCCCAGCGGAATAAAACTTTATTAAAGGATGGAATATTCGTGGATTTATTCACCAGAGGTAGATGGAATTCTTGCCATACACTTGTGATTTAGCAAACGAGCTCATTTCAATTGCTTACGCACAGTCTTATCCATTTCCCACTGTTTCCTGATCGTTGTTTTAGAAGTGGTTAAGCGAGTAGATTATCCGCTAATTACTTGGCTTTTAAAACAACGAGGTGGTTAGTTTGCTTCCCCGTCTTCTTCAACTAGCAACTGCAGTAAGAAGTAATCGCTAAATTCTAAGAAAGCCGGTGAGTGCGCATAATACCCTTGACGGGAGAAATTTTCAAAGATAATCTTTAAGACGGTGAGATCACTGCTGTTGTGAGAAAACAAACGACTTGATGGATCACTGGGGACAGGTTAAATTTTATGACAACTGTGTTTTACATGTAACAGTGGTGAGTTTAGTTCATTACGATTCAAAATCTTGGGAAAATATGCGATTTAATATTTTATCAGGGTGGTAGTTTGCAGACCCGGTCTTAAACACACAGGGGAGGGTGCTCAATACACCACATTATATAGCAGCCTCCAAAATAATGCATTCAAAACAGACGAGTTCCTCCTAGATGGCCCTTGTCAAACTCTTGTATATGCAGCGTCTGGCGTTCATCCAGACGGAAGTGAGCTAGATGCAGCGGTCCGCTGGACAGGTTATTTCGTGGCGATGGTTGCTGAGTTGTACCCTGACATTTACATTCCCGGCTCAGTGCTGCAGCATAAATTGCACGAGACCCCTGAGGCGAACAGCGAGGCACGAAGTAAAAGAGTTGAGATACACTATCGGGAATTTCGAGAACCTCTAGTTCTGTGAGTTGTGCCAGAGATCAAGGCTGAATAGTAATACACTTTATTACTGGCCGATAAAGCGCAAAGTGAAAAGTAAACGTTTGATAATGAGGCGGAGCACTTCGATATATTAATAACAGCAAGCGGAAATACGTGAATGTGTTGCAGCAAATCAAGTTTACTAGAGGATACTTTGGTTAGATCGCGTATAACTATTCTTCTAAGTAAGCTTTGTCTACATCACGTTTGCGGCCAGCAACAATGAAATGTGGTAGTGTAAAAAGAGCTGCATCGAAGGGTTTAGTCCGATGGTCCGATCAATAAAGTTAACAAGTTCAGCGGTCGCGTGCTGCAATAAAAACTGACTTACTGGTTTAGGTTAGTACTACCATATATTAGCCCAGCCCACACAGACACGTACGACACGGTGCGGCTGGACGGAAGCTGTGGTTATACGAATTTAAAACATATATGAAGCTACCGGTGGACCCTGGGAGCGTCCATAAAGCGCCCGTTTAGCTGTTTGGCCAATTCACTGGCTCGGTGATTGTGAGTCGGATGTTCAGATATAACACGTTAGTCCAAGAAGAAAGGAATTCCTGGAATAAGTCGTCTACCTTTTCAGTAAGCGCGTAGCCGTTTCTTGTCACGGTTGTGCTCGGGCCGAATCTAACTATAAGGTACTGCCAATTTTACCTCTTCAAGTATGACGGTCTGTGGGTAGCTGCCTAATATTCAGCGCATTAGTATTTACTACTGCGATGGGGTGTAACAAAGACTTTCCAAATGAGCAACGAATAAGCAGCTTGTAACCACTGACTGCAATGCTACAGTGATACAATTTGGAAACAGGCAAACCGATGGTCATATAAGATGCACAGAGTGCGATGACACCACAATGGAATGGTGAGTAGAAACAGCAACTACACAAATCTCTCTTGCTGCAGTTGTCTTGTCGGATGAGGATCAGGCTAATCATAGAGGTTCCTCGTTACGTGGGCTCTTGAAGCTGGATTTATAGGCGAGATATCGGCGCATTGTTCTTCAAAATGACAAAACGCCTAAGCTCACAGAGAAGACTACTGTGTATTCTATGAGCCTCTCAAGGCCAGCACGCCAGATCAAGGCTACCACAGTATTAACAAACTAGTGGGAGGCAGGTACTTACGACGGTAGTATCTAGTATCGATCTATTGAAAAAGCAGAGATGTGTGCAAACGTTTAACCATATCGCTGCGAGGAAATAGATGAGTGGAAAGTTTAATTTATTTAGGTGATCATTTATTGATTATTGGATAGTTGGGAAAAATTGGATAAAAAAGACAGGTCACTTAATTTGCTGTGTTGAACAACCCTATCGTTAAAAAATATGGTCTTACAGTCGTCAGATACATAGTCACCTGGCATTTTAGACACGAATAAATACAAAATAAAAATTAAATAGGTTGTAATTCTAGCCCCCTGTTAGACTAATGGGATATTTCGCTCCAATACCGACAGTTGGAACGCCTCTGTCCATGCCCTAAAGAGGACTCGCCTGCAGCTACGGCGACAGCCACCTCTGTGGAATATTGGGCAAAATGAATTAACTAGACTAAATTCTTAGAAGAACCCTTCAGTAGGTACTCGATCCGTGAACGGCGATGAAATTATGGAAATATTAATGCCAGAGTAAGTTTTTATCGGGGATACCCCAGTTTCTCAGATTAGCTTATACGCACTGCAGCCCCAGTTTATGTACAATCGAAATAGGCCCATAACAGGCTTTATAAAGCAGTTGAAAATGCAGAAGTATGGAGACAGGTAGACGAAACAAATGAAGAAGACTGATAATGGCATGTTAAGTCTTCAAGGAGAGCAAGAAGTAAGATCAACCTAGACTGACGAAATCACTTGATAACTGCAATGGAAAGGGCAGATCAAAATTAACTTACAGAACAGGAGCAAAGAAGTGCCAATATCCATTCCATTGCCGCATTACTAGTGGACTCTGGGTAAGAGCCGGGATTACGCAGAACGTAAAAGGCACCCTCGAGAAGAGGCGATATTCGCACATCGCTCTCAGCCATCACCCCGGTGTTATCCCACCAACTGGCTAAACAGTTGAAGATACGGGCCAGCATCGACGCATTCGCATTTTTGACGCGGAAAGACTGCACATGCGTTGACGGATGGTAGGAAACGGAAAGTGGGCACAGTATGTGATGACTGTTAGTTTGCAAAAGCATTAACTACAGTAAAAAACGAGGTTAGCAATGTCTCAATAATAACAAGAATAACCGATGGGAAAGTTTTTTCACGAAATATGACAAGGCGGCAAAAGTAGTTACCAAAAGCATGAGTGAAAAGAGAATATGGAAACAACGGCTCGAATGGTCAAAAAATTAACCACTAAAAAGCTGACTGATCCTAGAGCAAAAAATCTCACTCATACGTGGTATTCCATCTAAAGGTCTAGGTCGTATACGCAAGATCTTAAAAAGTATACTTAGATGGTTGTCTCTGTGGATAGTTAAGGCGACAGGAAATCGTCGAGACAAAATGCACACTACACACAAAACTAATCGACAGATGCAGATACAGAGACCAGCTAATGGAAAGGACGTGCGAACGTATTGAACGAAAACTGCTGTTTCGAATACCTCGTAACCGGGCCAGCTGACTACAGAAAGTCAGATAGACTACCAATCAACGGATTTCATGGTATGCGCCTTTATGATAGTACCAGATGACAAATGAAGTCTTGTAGGTATTAGCCCAAAAAGGTTGGAACAGCACTCTGCTTGTAGTTATTGCTTACCAGAAAGTCCAGGACGAGCTGCTTCTGCGATTCAGCGTGGCTCATCAAAACCTGCCGTCGGTTTAAACCAAGCCGAAGGGTTTTTGAGGAAATCTAACAAAACAGTTTCGACGTTTATTGCGCTAACCTCTTCGGCGATGAATCTCAGAATATCTACAAGGTAAGCGGAAGATGTTTCTGATGGTGAGAGTCTGGATAATTTAATTAGTCTCGAAATTGCTCTTACGTTCTCACGATTTCACCGATCGCGTCATTCCATTGTACCATTTGACAAAACAGGTCAGATACCGCCAAGCACAACTGGTTAGCAATCGATACAGGCGTATCCTCAGTCAGTTTAAGTACGTGATTAAGCAGAGAATCTTTTAAAGCCTTAGAAAGATTAACCTCAATGAAATCTATCATACCGCGTGTGCTCCGGTTGGCAGTTCTGTAAAATACATTTGAATCTAATGAATGAAAGAGGGAACAGAGATAATTTACCTTTATGCGTATTGTTTGAGCACCAAAATAACTCGAACTCAGATCACGCTTCAGATATAAGAGCTGGTCTGATATTTCCCAAGCATACACCTAAACATCTACGTTCGTGGAAAGTTAACATACTGATTGCTGAAAAGCGCACAGCCATTTAGAAGCATTTTCTTTGACTGAATTGTCTGGGTTAACGTAAAGCGCATAAATAGCCTGCAAAACAGTCTCGACGGTAGGCGCATCATTTATCGAGATCATTGGGCTCAACGCGGTTTCAGCGCGAAAACATTCTGCTTGCACGCTTCGTGTGCACCAATAGCGATGCCTCAACCTCGTCTGGTTTATTCAAGTTTATAGATAGGGAAAAGTATTCACTTTTCAAAATTATTTGGCCAGCCGTAATTACGGAATCCATTCGCCTAAATTAGCTTTCTGTGTACTTTTGAGTCAATCAATTGATTGCAGGCGAGATTTCGAGAAAAGGGTCTTAGAGTACTTAGACCACCCAAACAACTTCTTGCTAAGTATCTCTGATTTCTTCGTCAAGAGTCAGAAGCAGTTACTGAAAAATCAGATGCTTCTGCTGCAGGTGAGTGAAACAAGGTGCGCAGGCATAACCAATCCTACCAACACGGATACCGTCATTTCATCGCCGGTATCGAAACTGCTAGAATACGACGGCCTACTGTCTCGCCTGTCCGACGTAGCATTACGACGCCAGTTGGTATATCATGATGTTTTTCTCACACGCCTTCATAGACAAGCCACCTTCTTTCATTAGGCGGTAACAGCTTAGAAGACTTTGCTGACAGGATTTTCAAAGCCCTGTTTTCCGACAGCATTACCTCCGAGGTGAGCTTCACCGGGGCGTATGTTGACAGCCCCAAGAGTGCTTTTGAAAATTCAACATTACATAAGCTTGTAACAGGTAATTTTTATGCATTCCGCTTTATCTATTAACAACGCAGAAGTGGGAACTACGTGGTACTTATCGCATAACCAAGGTCGGGCGGAAATTAGAAGAGCCTTCATAAAGGCCAAAAAAGGCTGAACAGGGGCAAATATATCACCCTGAAACGTTCACGCTTTTACGGTAAGTTCCTTTAACACTCTTACTTACATTAGTCAACTTACTGGATACAGTGATACCTGCAGAACTGATACGTACTTCCTGTCTTACTAATTTTATTTATTTGCAGAAGACAACGGCCCCGGCTAATCTGGAGCAGTAACTGCACAATCACAACCGCTTTTAAGCACTCCTGTGATATGTGTATAACATTTACTAGAGCGCCAACGAAGTCTTATTTTGTACAGTAGTATTTTTTTCACCCCTTTTTTACATAATACAGTTTCCTGCTATTAAATGTCTTCAATAACATGTCTACTACGGCGTTTCAAAAAGGGGGGTTTCGCGATGAAGGAGGTAACCCCTGTCCGGCGGAAAATTTTGGGTCTTCTTGTAAACCCAATGCAGAGCTCCCGTAGAATCCTACATGTTGTTTCAGATGGAGCTCCCGTAGAGTCCTACTTTGTAGACTTGTAGGGTTCCCGTTGAACTCCAGTAGGACTCCACTTGCAATTAGGGCAAATGCAAATCCGTGTTGGGCAGGTAGTTGAGGGAAGGATCGACAGTGAAATAATTGTGATAAAAGAATTAAAAAATGGCCCCTATTGCTAGGAAACGGCGTTTCTACAAACGATGCAAGATTATATTAATAAACTAGCAACAATTCACCCTTGAGTATTATGTCCCGAATTTAACAATTTACTCCAACGGGGCCTTTTTTGATAATTTTTTGACTATACTTTATCTCTTTACATTTTTCAAACTATAACTTTTCTGCAAATGATCGAAAATTTTCTTAGCTTATCTGATTTTTTCGACTGCAACGTTGGCATCTGCTCCGCATATACGTTTCATGAAATACTAAAAAATACGCATTCTACGGCTGCCCTTGAACATGCAATACAAGAAGTTTTATATGGTCAGTGGATTACGTACATAATTCTCTTTGAATTATTCTATCAATTAAACTATCTGGGAACCTCTAGTGCATCTTCGACTACAGTCAATGAACAGCATGCAAGCAATCCGCTTGCACGTTCAATGGTCGTTTTTATTTGTAATACGGTATTGCGCTTGAAGGACATTGTACATAAATAAAATTAGCCGATCCTACACACAAAGTATCGCAAGACTGTAGACGACGCCCAACACTGCTGTGTCCAGCGTCCCGGTTTAACGTACGCTGCCTCAAAGTTATCCAATATCACAGTGAGTGACATGCAGACCTGCAGACATGACCGTCGTCCACTCGCAGACATGACAGTTCGACCGTCGCTCTCGACGATGTCCACCGTGAACTTCGGTAGGCTGAAGCAGTGCGATGACTCCCATACGATTATAGTGATAGTAGACTTGCGGAGGATCTGCCCGCTCTCTCAAACTCCCACACTTGAACCCAGTGTCAAAACAAAGTCGGGAAAACAGGAGATAGGGAGGGCGCAGGTGGCTGGCGTGACCAATATTTAACACGCGTACCAACAGCACATATCGTTAGGTATCGGCCACTGTTGCCCGAGACAGCAATGGAGGTTCTACTAGCATCAATTTATTGAGGGAAAGATAGGTGTAGGTCTTTGAACTCCCCGTTTGTAACAAGATGCTGGGAAATATCTATAAACCAAGAAAATTTTGATAAGTACGTCAAATACATGTTGCCGGTGAAGGCAGCAGTTAAAAGGCAGTCAAAATATCAATAAAACGGGACTTCACGCTTACCACGAGTAGTTTAATGTAATGTTAGGCAGTGTCTTTTGAAAATCTCGGGTATGTTTTTTGCCTGTATAGACTGCTCTTAAAGGAATAACCTTAAGTTGAGAGGACAACTTTTTCGGGAAGGGTGTTCCACATTTCAACTACTCTGTTGCTGACGAATAATTTTTGTCTATTGATTCTTGCTTTGCCAGTATGCAGATTAATGAAATGACCACGAAAATTTGGCATACAAGCTTGTGCTAAGAAATCATCGGGGATAAAACAACAATCCAGGTTATTCATAATACGGTAGGTAAGTATGATCTCCCCTCGAAGTTGTCTGTTGGAAAAGGGGAATAGATCGAAGGTTGAGAGTCTGCTTTCATAGGGCAGTGTTCTCAGAATTTTGACCATTTTTGTCGTTTGCCTCTGGACCTTCTCTAAATCGGTATGGTCTTTGACAGTCTAAAGCCTCCATGCCTATATCGCGAATTCCAGGTGCGGCCGAACGCAACTTCCAAATATTCTGGAAAAGCTGTCTTTTCAAATCCCCTAAAGGCTCTTCGTATCACGTGTAATATAGATAATGCCGAATTAGCCGCCTTCGTACACTTCAGTGGTGGCTTGAGTGAAGCAGCTCTTCAAAATCTTCCCCATCTGAACTCTTTGGAAAGATATTTGGTGCCTTTTTGAGACCACGTCTTGAATACGGAATGCCAGTTTGGACACCTTGGTTGAAAAATACGTGGACTTTCTTGACGAAGTGCAACGGACGGC
>JAYGXS010000003.1:47529041-47544899 GCA_036362985.1 Ligula intestinalis
GTAAGTTTTCCTGAACAGACTGTTAGGGCATACTGGGCGCTGTTTCACAGGCAGAGATACTGAAACATATTTGACTGTAAGTTAAAGTATTTTGGAACCGTTTATGCTTGCCTAAAAGGTCTTAGAGTGTCTGAGAGTGGAAAATCGATGTGCATCAGCAGAGTATTCGTATGCTACCGAAGCGCGAAATGAGCTATCAAGGAATATAAGGTCAGGCTAGGAATTAATCAACCGCACCTTGTTAACTGTCTTTTCCACTGCGCACTAGGCTCTTGCAGTCCTGTCCCGCTGGCTATTGCTCACACCACTCCAGCCTTTCTGTGACCTCGTCTAACGATCTAACTATTGTTACATCCTTCGATTTAAATGGAAGCTGAGGCGAGTTGGCGTTGAAATGTATGCTGCTACAGAAGTGCTGTGCGTTATGTGAGGCTGACAAAATGTGAACATTTGCAGAGAGGTGAGGGAGGAGGTTAGCATCTTCTCAGGCAGCAAGAAGTCAGCAGACACAGCATGGTGTCAGTGGAAGGAGGTAAAGTAAATTCCGCTTTCAAGGAAAACACTCCTATAAAGCGACGAATACCTTGTAAACCTTCAGTACATAACAACAGTTGTATTTCAAAACATGAATCTGTTTTCCAGCTAAACGCATGACTTATTAAAATTAGTAATTATATACATGAATACTTAGGTAAAGAACAGTTTTGCATATAGAAAACATGCGTTACCATAGTATGGGAAAGATAAAAATGGTGTGAAAGCTATGAGGGTAATAAACTGCCTGACATTAAAGTCATAAAAGAGGAACAACAAGATGAATGTTCTTAAGCTAACGTGCGCCACAAGATGTTTGATTCATAAATTTTCAGGGTAAATTATTGTTATTTTTCTCCAAAGCCTTCTTTACTATGATCTAGCACATTATGGAAATCCCTAAGAAGATAAGGTACCAATTACTGTTTAGTTAACTCATGGAGTTATTTACCATGCTGGCAACACAAGTTCTGCCTGAAAGCCCAGATACATGTCTCACCGGTATTCTGCCGCTGAGAAGAAAAAGATGCAACTACTCGAACAAGAGTTTTATTTTCCTGACGTTTCGAATTCCGTTGGGAATCCTTAAGGATAGGTAATGGTAGGATAGTATGAGTCATGCGCAGATAGGGATGAAACATGCACAGATTGCACGGTATTTATAGTTCGTGGCGGTCATTCGTGTGCATACTACAATTATCCACTCCTGTAGCCACCGTTTGACTAATTAATTGCCGGCAATTAATGAGTCGAACGCGAAGTGTCAAGCCATCATCATACCAATTAAGACCTAAGCGGTAGCTTCGGAAGTGGATAATTATAGAACGCACGTGTATGACCGCCAAGAATTATAAATATCGTGCAATCTGTGCATGTTTCACCCCTATCTGCACATGAATCAGACTAACTTACCATTACCTGTGCCAGAAAATTTCCGACGGAATCCGAAACGTCAAGAAATTAAAACTCTTGTTCTAGCATTTGCATCTTCTTCTTCTGATTTGCTTCCCGGAACTCGCATATTTACTTCTATTGGCATGCTGTTGCTACTTGATACAACTCCGAGGGGGCCAGCCCATCAATGGCTCTCCCGAAATTCCTATATGCCTTCGGGTTGATACACGAGTTATGCAATTTAAGCTTTTTTATTTCCTATGCTGCCAGTATGGTAAATAATTCCATTGTTAAACTACGCTCTGCCTGTTGGCATTTTGTATATATAATCCTGGTATCCCACAGTATCTGACAGAGGTCGGCTCAAATATTTACATCAAATTTTGGCCTATGCCTATAGACCATAAATATACTGAACTTCATCAAGTTAAAAAAAATTCTAGGGAAATTAAAAAAGCTGAAACTGCACTTGGTGGAGTTACAACACACTAATTTGACGTTAATTTAACGTCATGATAGCTAACACTGAAATGGGTTCACCATGAGCTACTCTGATCTCTGAAACGATCAAGATCTGTCTACGACGTCAGTCAGTCCACTGTTAATTGAAGTCAATGGGGAGGACTGCGTTATTTAGACGATAAAAGCTAATATGTTGGAAGCAGAGGGAACTGTTGTTTCACGATGCTGTTATTCCTTAGTTTAATCTCACTCGCAGACATTCTAGTCGCATGTAGCATAACCGTTTTTAATTGGTTGCAGAAAACTATCGCAGTGTAGTCTACTGACGAGGGTTGAAATTGCATATTAGGAGGGCTTGGCAGATTTGAATAATTCAGTTAATCCAATTGTGCAAAATGCATGGCTTCGGTGGGAGTTTTGATTAAATTAATGACTCACAGTGAATTTCGTAGCTCAATATTAGACCGTAGGCTGCTCAAAAAGCCTTCCCTGCCGTGTGGGTTCGGCTCCTTCCGAGGCCGCGAATTTTCACAATTGGTCAACTGAATAATTCAAATCTGCCAAACTCTCTTAATAATTAAGTGAGCCTAGTAGTCTTTCCGGTGGATCCTAGAAGATTTCTTAGGAAATCGCGCGTAGACAGTCAGCTTACTATATTCGTAATGATGGATTCTATACGAGCACTAGGTTGGACGGGTAAATCATTCCACGTGTGCTTGAACGTATGGCTTACGGTGAGCATCGTAACTCAATGGTAGAACATTAACTGCGCAAAAAGCCTTCCCTGTTGTGTGGGTTTGACTCCCACAGAAGTCGCGAGTTTCTCACAATTGGATCAACTAAGTTGCATATTAAAAACAGTTGGTGCCTCCGTTTCGTCTACCTCTACCAGTAGAGCGTAGGTCCATCTTCGCAACCAGGAAGAAGGACGTCTGTTCACGGCAGCCATTATGAAAAGAGAGAGTTCGACACTGCTTGATTAAGGTTCATCGACCGCTAACGGAACTTACTTGTCCCGCCCCGCCTTTGCCTTGGGCCTTAGTTTTTGGGCCCTGACAGCAGATGTAAAAACTAGTAGTATAGGCAGATAATATTGCCGGCAACGAAAAAGAAGACTGGAATGGCCATTCCTGGCTTATTAGTCATCATCAGCCAGCACGTGAGATCCCAGTAAAATCGGGGTAATTTGTTCTGTTTTAAATAGGACTTCACCTGCGCAAAAAACAAACCATTTAAAAAAAACAGGATAAGACGTCGATTTTACTGTTTCTGCCGACCAGAAGCCTAGTGCCACGTGTGTCTGTTTGTGTGCAGTATCTGACTTTCTTAATGATATTTCTGACCCAAGGGAGTATGCGCATGGCCACAACAGCTGTCATCTACGTCTCCGATAGGTAGGCTTTTCAGTCTACCATGTTTGTTAAAAAAGCCAATATTTGATGTACTATAAAGTTGGTGGACCTTTTGCTGTTGATTTTGCCCGCTGCATTTGCAAAATTTATTATAGCCACGAAATAATTATAGAGGAAGATTAATCTACCGCTTGTTGGTCAGTAGAAATGGCACAGCAAATCGGTTTAAAGACCCAACATCGCGACTGATAATACAATAAACTGTCCATTGCATGAAACGTCAACCAAAATTCTGTAATTCCTTTTCGATTCGAAAACAACTAATTAAGTGCAGTTACAATATTTATTATAGTGCAGCTTTATTCCAAGATATTTTACTCACCTCAGGATACCGGCTTTTGAACGCACTTCTTTCTTACTGTATGCATAAACGATACGGTACAAATGATTGCTTAAGGAGAAGGATGTTTTTCATTGATATTCGACGACTTTTTCTGAAAAGATAACCAAAATTGTTTCTCGTACTCATTTGGTAGAAGCTAACATGGAAAGGACTGGGCGCAACAACAACTCTGACGACAGCGGGCATAATTGTTGCGCAATTATCAAACCCGCATCTGAAGCGCGCAAGAACGCTATGGTAATTAATGAGCCATCACCGCACCAATTAAGACCTCAAGCGATGGCTAAAGGAACTGACAATTATAGTACGCATGCGGGTGACCGCTACGAACTATAAATACCGTGTAATATGTGCATGTATCACCCCATCTGCGCATGTTTCAGACTTTTCTTCGATTACCTATGATTAAGGATTCCTGAGGGAATCCGAAACGTCAGGACAATAAACCTCTTGTTCCAGTGATCGCTTTTTCTTCTTCTTCTTCTTCTTCTTCTTCTTCTTCTTCTGCTTCTTCTTCTTCTTCTTATTCTTCTTCGTCTTCAGAATCTAACGTCTTTATGAAATTTTATGCTTGAAGAAATTTTGTCTTTCTGTCTTCAAAACAGTTCTAATTCTCGAATAATTTTGCCGCAGCCTGTTGTTACCGTCTAGATTTTTCAAGCAGCATCGATAAACGGGCAGATATGATGCTCTGTAAATGGACCTTTCCTAATCTTTGAATATCTCATAAGTAGACACTTTTTTAAAAACGCAAAACACAATTTCTTCAAGTAGAGAATCTGAAGATGACGTAGTTCTATAACAAATCAAATATCGAAAAGAAGATTTTTCTGCATCCTTTAAAAAATATATTTGAAATCATAAGGACTTTGAAAATCACTGAGGGAATCGCATACTACTAAAGTCATCGTTTTTTTACAGAATTATGCTTTTGCAGGCAGCTAAAAGGAACTGCGTTCAAAAGCCAGAATCACAAAGTGATGAAAATGTCTTGGGACAAAGCTGCACGCTAGTAAACATTGAAACTATACCCAATTGATTGTTTAAGAATCGAAAACAGTGCAGAACTTCGGTTGACATTTCAGGAGAGAGGTAAGCTATCATATAAACAGCTGGCGGTCGTCACTGCGGCATGAATAATAGACGCGGAAGGCAACATGAAGCAGAGCCTAAGTAATAGGCTGCTTAGTGTAAAGGTTCATTGAAGCAACACTGGGGAGTTTGATATGACTAAAAACCATATCGTGAGTGGTTTGTTTTGCCTTAGACTTTGGTTAATATCCTTTGCACCAGGGGGTTCACTAGGAAAAAGTAAAGTAAAAGGAGACCATATGTCCTACTCCGGGTTTATTTACCTTCGGCAAGACTGAAAATTCTTTTGCATTTGTTCGAATTGTGGTGCTACATTTTGGCAAATAAAGATATTGAAAACCAACCAAGGATGGAGTTGGTTTCGAAGGCAAATCACTTCAATGCAAGAGCAGTCAGTAGTAATAAGTGGCGCTTACGGGCTCATGGGAGGAAAGACGCTTACATTAAAGGATGTCATATAATCTTGTCCATTTTTTACTCGATGTTTTATCTACGATTTCGGGTACCAAGTTGAACAAGGTAAGCGTGACAGATTGGTAAGTTTGCATCCGGAAAGTTCACCTGATTGCTTAAAGGATATTAAAGAAATGAGTGAAGTTTTTTTGCCCGTCGACCGTTTCCCAGAATTTTTGAAAATTATTTCAACAATCAAGTAACACATCCTTGTAGTTAATCTCAATTCATGTCTCTTTTCTTTATGCCGTGTCTAAACACCGTTTCGTCACGTGAAGAAAATACAAACCTGGTGGTGGGTTCAGTATGATTTCAGAACATCAGCGCACACATGAAGTCTATCGGAATAAGCATTTTATTGCTAGGTCTATGGCAAACTAGCCAGTGAAGAATCACTGCAATTTAAACAGTATAATACTTGGCGTGTTGACGTGCCAAACATAGTGTCTAATTTCTACCCCACAATATTGATTTTTTTCTGGACTGAGCAAACCAGTCTGCATCCAAATGAAGGTCAGTGCCTTAATTTATTCGAGAGTATGTGTACCCACAGCATGAAAGAGAGGGCGTTGGAAAGCCAAACCTTTCATGTCTGTATGGTAACATTACCCGCATTATTTGTTATTACTTTTCTATCGACCAGTATTGATAAATACAGCCACCGCACATCCATCAAAAGTCGAGGACAATTCCCCTGGGATAGTTTGGTGGACAATATTTTTTCTATCACCACACATACATACCTACATACGCCGTCCCATTACCTACGCCGATTTCAGCGTCTGGTCAGCGCAGATGAAGATTGGCATGCGCATGAATGTGACCGCCAACGGGATCAGTGCACAGGATTCGGTAAAGCGATGGGGTAGCGGCGGGCAACGGACATGCGTCGGTGTCCTTAAATAAGGCGGTCATCGCGTAGGCGTGCCACGAAACCTTTTAAATAAAGGGCATAAGTGAAAGGCGTTGTATGCTTGTCTGGAGAACTTTCTTGATACATAAATGACGCCACGTTTGGTTTGTTACTTGAAAGTCCTGTCTATTAGCGTTTTTGCAGGCAAAAGACTGCGGGATACGAAGTAATTTGGCCAAATGATAGATGACGAAACGTATCCCAACGAATATAAGCTTGGAGATATGATAAGGCGTTGAAGACCAGAGTGTTAGGAATAATTAACTAAGATGTTACAGGAGAAGAATTTAAGAAATAGGCCAGTGAATTCCAGGCAAGGGCAGTCCAGTCATGAATGGGCCGGAGTCCAGAGACGCAGTCCGGCGAGTAGATCACCAGGTCCAGACAGCTACAACCGAACAGTAGATCGCCGGTTCTGGGAGTGGCTGAGCGTCAGCAACCCCGCGGTAGGTTCCTTTGCGCACTGGCCTTGAGAAGTCGTCTGGCCAGTGAGCCAAACAAACAGTGACCTTGAATGGGGGATTTTAATATTGTCTCTTGTGCACGCGTGGTGGACATGCTAGACATGCGGCCTGTCCCCGCGGCATCCATGGAAAGCATGGCTAAGAAATGCAAGGTCGCTACAAGCCCATTAACTGGTCTGGCACGGCCGTTTTGCATGATAGTTATGTAAAATTGGCTTCGTTGGGAATAAGCCTTTTCTAAAGATGATAAAGATTTATTCACAGCAATTGTAGCTTATTTGCGTTTCACCAAATCGCAACACTAGTATCGTCGGAACACTGTTAAGACAAATAATTTTCTCCTTTAACTGAGTGCGTTTTACATCTCGCGAGTCTTTCAGTTTAGTAGATAGAACGCGTGTAGCCAAATACGCATTAACATGAAGGACCTCTTATGTTTCGGCCAGATTTACTCAAGATTTACCCAAGCGAATGTATTGATAATCGTGGAAGTAGAATACAAAGGCCACGAATCCGAATTCACGGGCACGCGCTAGTAATAAGAAAGGCTAGGAAATATTGGAGGCCTGGATGTCAGACTCCAACTCCACCAACAGGCATGTGGACATAACGCCCTGTTATTTTGCCCTCCGTTCGCATGACCAAGAAGCACGACCAAGTTCGTGTCCAGACAAGGACGCACACCATAACACCAAAGACGCATGACGAGACGATACGAGAGATGACGTGAGCGTGGACTCAACTAATCACAGATGCTACCTCCACCTCCCCCCACTCAAATTTTCTCGTAGCTAGACTGTGAAAAACTGCCAATGCTTGCTGTTCTCTCATTTTCTCTGATGATGGCCTCCTGTACGACGCCAGAAGCTCAAACTAATACAAGTGCTGTCCCAGTGGTCGCGCCTTTGCCCTCTTGACAACAAGAACCTGGGACATGCATATTCGCTTCTATTGTTCAAACTGTACATCCTAAGGATAGGGTGAACTTTTTAGACAGGAATGGAGTTGTCTAGAAAATCCCATGTGGATTATGTGATACCGTTTATAGTGGCCAGACTGGAAGACCCGCCTCTGTGCGCATTCATCAACGCCAATTGGCGGTAAACAGACTAGATCACCATTCCGAAGTCGTCATGCAGTTCCTAGACACCAAACATAAGCTCGCATGGGACAAAACTACTATTGTCGCTACCTGTCCTTCCAAGAAAGGACGTGAATTTTTCGAAGCGATGCACTCGGACACATTATGCATCAACAGGCATGTCGAATTGGACTTTTAGTACGAAAATCGCAATTAGAAATGGGCGAGACGCGAACCGATCTGAATAGAGGGAGACACACTGCAGCAGCCTACGACACTGCATCGTTGATTTTTCTACGAATTTCATATTTAAACTGTTAGCTGCTTTTTCCATCCACTTTCCTCATTGTCTGAAGACGAAGTGGGGTTTCCAGCTTCGAAAATTCCCGAAATAAAATTCTATTTCCCGAAAAACATATTCAACCTCAAACTATATTACTTGGGATGCCCACATTTCAACACATACGTAATAAGTTTAACCTTGACGGCTGCGATCTTCTAGCCTCGGCTAATTAGGCGAGGAGAAAAGTCTTGGGAAGGCCAGAGTAGTAGGAAGAATATATTATTTATACAATAAAGGAAAGAATAGTAAGGATGAAGTCTTGACAGCCAGAGTGCACGTCTAGCCACAAAGCGAGCTAGGTACGGGGTGATGTCTGGTGGCAGACATTAGACAGGCCACCGTTGGCTGCAGCCTCGAAGGTCATTGGTTGGACCACGTGAGGTCGCGCGCCGGCGTGGGCGTGTTAGTGGATCGCGTGCCAGGCTGCCGGCAGTCAGTGTGACTGCAGCCTTGGCGTGATGAGTCAACAATCACGAGTTCCCACAGTGGCGCTTACGCCCACTACAGTACTTTTAAACTCAATTTATACTACTGAAGACTGTCCTGTGGCAGCAGGTGTATATTTTATTGGGGTTGACGGGTTTCAACACAAATATACACTTAAATTTTTGGTCTACGCCTATAGACCTTATATATACTGATATATACCGCGATCAGAAATTAATTTCTCCGAAGATAAAAAACCTGAATATTTTCAACCGGTTTATCAACCAGAAAGCAGATAGGGAAAGCGGGGGACCCACTGATGAGCCGGACCCCTAGCAGCTGTGTCAAGCAGCGGCAGAATACCGGCGAAACACGTGTCTGGGCCTTTTAGCAAGTACCTAGCCTGTTAGTATGGTAAGTTACAATGTCAACTTTTAAACTCTTTTTACTTACACGCACTTTATTAGATAAAAAGGTTAAAAATATAAAATCAAGTATAAGGGAGTGTCACAACTCTGGCCGAATAAATTTGAAGAGATAGTTACGCCAAATCTTAGGGTGAAGGAGCAAGGTTGTTTTGGCGACGATAAATGACAAAATCCAGTGAAGCGGAGCAAATGCAAAAAGATCAGACAGTGAAAAACCCTTGGGCATTTTTCGGAAATTAGAATTCACATAAGACCTTAAGGATCAGGCGCCCGCTAAGCCTAAATGAAAAACTAGCAAACATTTAAATGACTATCTGAAAAAGATATCCAATTTTAGGAAACAACATTATCCGCGCAAGTCCTCTTTTGTAGCACTTCTGACCAAAACTCCCACTACTCTATTCAAGAATTTCAGAATTATATCATGCCTCTAAAAGAAAAACAAGTTTCAATCCCATATGACAGCTTTTTTGTTAGACGAACCCACGCAAAAACTACTCTGTTGAGCAGTGGATTGGAAATAGATTCTTATTGCTTACTTCTTTTATTAATCCAGGAAGTCGGTAATGCGAGTAAACGTATGAGAAAGAATCACGATAGTTTACCCGAATCTTAAGTTTACATCCTGTCTGAATAAATAACTGCCCTATTTTGGGTGTTGATCACAACGCATATCTGTACAATTCTTCAACTAGACACCCATGAAGTTTTTATGGCAGTCCAACATACCTTACCTAAAGAGGAATCTGTACTTTTATGTAATAAGGATTTGCTATGGCAAGATTTTAATTATTACTTGCCATATATAATCAGAATGGGCAATCAACTGCTACTTTATTATATTTTAAATGTTTTGTTCAAATAAGCAGTGCAGTTTAAAATTCTGCCAACACCTGAAACAAAATACTCTTCATACTAACCACACAAAAGTGGATAGACCTGAAATTATGGCGGCAGATACCGCTTTGAATACCCATCTTCGGTCAACATATACAACTTCGAATGCCATAAAGCCTCCTAGGACTGTGAAAAGAAACCCTCCAAACGACAAAAATACAGGCTGGAAAATCTTATGGGCAAGTCATTTGAGTTAGAAAAATGTCACAACATTTTCTTCGAATACAGAGGTAATATAAATGGAGGTACACGATGGAAATATGGGTCCCCGACCCCCGTTATACAGGCGTTTTTTGCTTAATTTTACGAGGCATACATATGCCCATGCGCTATTTATAAATCTTACACTCCTTCCAGCCGAAACCAAACCTCAACTCCTAACTTTAACCTTCACCCTAGACGTCACCCCAAAAAATCACCCTACAAATAAATCAAACCACAAACTCAACCTCTAACCAAAATATCCAACTCAACCCCGGAATTAACTCCAACTTCAACTCTAGTGCCAATATCTCTGAAGATTAGCGCAAAGCCACGGGGATTTGAGAGGAGTTCACATTCCCGCATCCTACAAGAAAGTGACACACAAAAGTTTGATTCACACTTTCAAATTTAAAATTACTAGTTTTTCTTCTTATGTCAGGATAAGTGCTGATGTTCTAAAATGTCCGTATATCCACTATATGCTGTCTAACAACCGAGTATCTGAGCAGTCCCACATGGATACATCTCTCAGGAAGCAAGTTTTAAAGGATAGGTGTTGTTACTTGATTCCTGAAGCAATTTTTAGTAGTATTTACTACAAAATTTCGTAAAAATATGGAATGCTGGAATGTAGCTCGAACAATTACTATGTTTGATAAGCCAGCTGACGGGACAGAAATGCATATTTAAATTTCACCAGTATTAATTGTTTGGTTTATATCGAATAGTCCTCTCCCGTTAAGACTTGTTTGCAAACGAAGGATAATAATATTACAGTTACTATAAGAATAAATTTGACTTCAATAATTCGGCAACGAATGCTAATCCTAATGCGCATAAATTGATAGGGTTTGAGCTAGCTTTGGTTAGGTGTGAATAACTAGGCATGTAATACAGTCGAATTCCGCGTCAAAAAACAGCTCACCGTAACGACGGCTGTGGGCATATGAATTTGTTTATATTGCCAACGCGTTACCGTCCATGCCAATCTTTCAAACGGCTCTGCTCTCATTGCTACTTTTGCTGCATTACGCGCCTACCTATCTACCTATCGATCGTGTCCGTTAATAGGGTCATCGCTGCTAGTTGACAGGGTTACAAAAGTCATTTGGTGGCAATCTTTTCTCAACAAAAATAGGCCAAGTAGCCTATGTAGTCCCACTCATTAATCCCTACTACCAGCATGTTGTCGTACGAAAACGATGATTATAGGGTCTTCTGGGTGGGGAATTAAGGTACGCAGTGAAATATACTTTAACAACTGCTATATGCATCTCTATTTTATTGTATTTGGAAGCGTTATTGATTTATATCTGTAGATTTTCCTAATGTGTATTATCATTGAAAGAATTGCGGAAAAATCTGATTTTCAAATTGCAGGTTTCGTAAAATTCCCGAAAAATAGAAATGATGTTTAAGAGGTCGTCTACTTCAACTTACCTGAGGTCCAAATTACTGTTCTGGAGTTAGATTTTTATAGCCCGCGGTGCGAAGCACCGCGCACTTTTTCAATTTACATGCGGAACAACTTACTCCCAGCGGCCGTGGGAAACAACTTTGTCTACATTTTTTCACTTTACACTTACTTCGAAAAATTTCAGTCCTTGCCTATCCTATCTCCCCACCCCCCAACGCTCTGTAGCCACCGTTGTTCATAGGACAAAACGCTGGAACTAGGGGTTTATGAGTGGGACTACAAAAGCTACCTTTGCCCAAAATTTATCGAGGCATTTGTCGAAAGTCAAAAGAATCAGCATATGTTGTGGCATATTTATATGGCTGACAACAAAACAGGATGCCAAGAAAACCTCTGTTTTTGACTGGCTCACAAAGCACCTTGCGAGTTATGCTCTTCCCGTTGGGCTTTTGGGGCTCACTCTAGGAAGTAATTGCGTAGACGCAGATGCGACCAACGGAACCTGAATTTTATTCGCCTGAGGTTTCAAATTCCGTCGCAGATCCATCGCTAGTGACAATAACAGAGATGGATAATTAATAAACAGGAAGTTCCAGTGTTTGTAGGGTACAGTTGTGATGTGACTGCGTCCCTATGACAAATAACGGCTTCCCTTATCGCAGATAGTTGTCCGCTTGTGCGATAATTGCTTCATAGCCGGCGTGCGGGTCGTGACCGGCTGAACTTTCATCACCCGCGTTGGACTTGAGCATGACAATTGCTCGGCAAACTGGCGTCCTGGCGCTTGCATGTGAAGACGCGTTCGACCGTGTGCTCCGCCAGTGCTTTGGCCAAACCAAGCCTCAGCACCGAATATAGGTTGGGCAGGTCATTGCCATTGTTTATAGACTGAGGCCATAAAACATGACTCAAACAACTCGCGGCTCACACGATCGTCGTCTCTCGTTGGAATTTCGGCTTCATAAAATTTGAATGTGTGGCCAGATCTCGCCGAATGAACTGCTACTTGAGAATTTTCGTCATTTCTCCGCATTGCTGTCGCGTGTTCGGCAATTCGCCTTCTGAGAAGTCCTTCAGTTTCTCCGGCGTAGTTGCTTGTCCGCAGCTGCACCAAATCCTATAGACGACAATAGATGTTTCTTGCCGCCGCAGTGGGTCTTTTAGTTTCATCAACTGACGCCTTATGGTTGCCTCCAGTTGCTGGGCAACTCCAACTCCAGGTGGTGCACGAAGGCGACCTACGGCCTCCGAGATGTTCTGACGTATGGAAGCGCTCGCCCAAATTTGGGGTTGATGCGATTTTATTGCTCATCTCGTTTGCGCATGCACCGGTTGACGAAGTTCCGCGCGTAGCCATTTTCTCTGAACACCCGTCAAAGATATTGTATTTCGGCAACTTTGTCTTTCGGTGCACTGCAGTGCGCCGCAACACGCCGACGAAGTGTCCTTGATCAACTGCGTTTGTTAATGATTGGGCGTGTTCTGTTTACGTTCAGTTCTTTCATCGTATTTCCCGCTTTACTTAACACTTTGGACTTAAGGCCACCACAATCTTTGTAGCTGACTAAGGCATCAAGGAAGTCCAGCTGATTAAATTCTTCCTCCCTCGTAAATTGTACGTCCGAGAAGAGGCTGTTGAGATGTTCTTTGAAGGTGAGCAAATGAGGCCGTTCAATGGCGAAGAAGATATCAACAACATATCGAGCCCAGAATTTTGGTGTGTGGTGTAAAAAGACAAGTGATTCTACCCATTGTAGGATCTCATCGACTGTGAGTCCTGAACTGTGTGGACCCATTTGGTATTCCTTTCTCCTGCTACTAGATTGCTCCACCAAATGTGAAGAAGGTCCTGATTTGGACGTGCATGGATTGCCCATCTCTGCTAATGTCCCCCATGGTGCATCCGCAACGGAATCCGAAGCGTCGGGCGAATAAATTTTCCTGTCCTGGTGATTGCGTCTGCTTTTTCTCAACTTTATTTGATTTAAATTCGGCAGAAGAGAGCTTAAAAAGTGAAGATTTATTGAGTTTATCGAGAGAGAGAGAGATAGGGAGCGCGAGAGAGAGAGAGCAAGATTGTTTTCCACTAAGACGGTGTTTATTGCAAAAAGCACGAGCACACGTGCGTGACACTTCCGTGCAATTAAGTTTCCTTGGGTAAAAGTATAGGCATGTGCACTTGTTGCTATTTTTTCCATAGGGATACGGAAAAATAGCAACACAGAAAGCATTGTCAAACTGCAAATGCGTTTTAGTGGATGCACAGTAGGGCGGAATAGTATTTTAAATAATGCAAACGGTCCCCTCTGCTACTAGAGGTGACGCCTCTGTGCTGTATATTTTGAAACTAGTTTTAAAGCTGGCCAATTTTGCCGTGCACTGTGAGTCTATTGCCCTTTTTCGAAATAAACACAGAAAAGTAAAAAGGGTGGAATTTTGCAATTTAACTAACTGGTATAATCAAAAGTTTCATTTTCAGGTATCTTTTATTGGAGACCGATCACACAATTAGTGAAACGTCAACAAGGATTAGGTTTTAGGTTAGAAATAGGTTTCAAATGGTGCAAAAGTGGCGAAATAAGTCATTCTTGTTAGATTTTTGACATTTCATGTTGATTGGAACGGAACAACATTGCATTATGGTTCAAGCTCTCGTGCTTGTTGAACTTGGGAAATAAATTTGAAAACTAGCAAGTTTTCAAACCATTTGTTTTCCCAAATGCACTTCACTCTAACTTGCACATCCAGTTTTGCTTTCACGTTGTTGTTTAAGGTAAGAGCTCAGCGGGTTACTCCCTTAATTCGATGCTTGTTGTAACTGCAAATCAGAACGTATTTAAAAAAGCTTTATCTAGGAATATTTCAGTGGTTTTCTTTCGTTTAAAAAGCGATGGACTTTTATTTGTGTCACGTGCTTTAGTAGGGTAGCATAAATTAAATAGAAATCGCAGATTTCATCAGCACGTGCGCTCTAGATGTCTCATATTTTAAACCCCAGTGTCAGATGCTTAACATCAAAAATTGGCAAGCTTAACTACTGGTGTTTGGAGAAACCGGAAATAGCTTCTCAGTTGGCCTTGCTATTGAGTGATAGCATGACAGGCAGGGTGCTGCATGCGTCGCAGGCTCTACAATTGGTTGAACTAGCAGGTAAGAATAATAACCTCCCTAATAGACGTATCAATTTTCTTACTTTTTAATAATTCATTGAAATTTAGAATTTGAATATGTAAATAACTTTTTTAGTAGTGGATAAATCTTTAGAAGCACACAAGCCCTTAAAGTACTGAGGCTTATGCAATCGCAATGCTAGGCCCAGTGAACTTTTTGTCCCCGAAGTCATTCCGGGTATGCTGTGCCCGTAAATTCGCATGCACAGTAAACGAAACAATCGCATTATTAATTATCTGCGAAACCTAGTGCACTTCAAGAGGAAAGCTGATACAGCTGGCAGTGTCCGGTTATGAACCAGCTAGCAAAACATTCGGCGCATGTCTCTTGAGGAAAGAATTGGAAGAAACGGAAGCTTTGAATCATGCTATGCTGTAGATGCGCAGTAAGCAGCCTTTTAAAAACATAACGTGATTCGGGCGACATAACTTAAACTAACTTCAATGCTGCAAAGTAAGTAATTGAGCATAATTAACTGAGCTCTCAAAGGAAAGCGTAGGCTGCGGTTTTCTTAGTTGCATGCACTAAATGTTTCCTCTAATTAACTCTCAAGCGAAATACTGAAATTGGTTTCTAATGCGGAAAGGTGACTCTAGTAAGATTGATAAAGTAAACATTTTCGAATATATACAATCATAAAGCATTTTCTTCACATTAGAATGTGCTTTTTTGAATGAACCACTTGCCATCTGCCTTTATAAACCACACATGAAATGTAACAGCTTAAGTTATATGCATTTCCCCTTTGAGCTTCGATACTCTAATATATTTTACAGAAAACCTGTAAAATAGTTTTCTCCTTGTACTCCTCCGGTACCAACTTAAGTCTTCAGCTACTTTACTTTTTGAAAGAATATCTGTTGAATTTGATAAAAGTTTTCGATTCTAGAATAATTTTGACCCTGATCTGCTGGTATACTTGTATTCAAGGTTTTCAGGCTACATGCTATGGACATAATCTACTTCTCAATGACCTTAAAAAACTGTCATATCTTAATCTTTTCGGTAGAAACAGAATACGTGGCTTAATCTACTAACTGGACCGATATAACGTTTTATGAGTAGATATCACACGTTTTCAGAAATATCATGACAAGAAACGTCTTGAAAACAAACAAACACCCCTTCTCCAAGCATAGCGTTCGAAGAAGACAAATTTGATACGAACTGAGTGAAAAAAAGGAATGTTTATTCATGGTCTGCATAAAGAGTATTTTAATTGATAAAAGCCTCAAAAATCAATGGGAAAATGCATAATAATTAAGTAGTTATTGAATATCGCCGGCAAAGACAAGAGAGACTGGAATGACCACTTCTGACTTAT
>JAYGXS010000003.1:47544909-47593311 GCA_036362985.1 Ligula intestinalis
AGCGTACATATTGTGCCGTTGCGCAAATTGCAAATTCAAGCCTACTGCAAAAGCAGCATGCGCCTAATCTACGTATAAAGAGTAGTTGCTGCAACCGAAACACATGTCAGAACTAAGTTTATGAAAGTGTGCAGTTAAAGTGGATTGCCAACTGTAGTAGGAAAAAGCAGGATAAATATTTTTTTTTCGGAGCAGGTCAACTTTGCTTATATTAAGGTCAACCTATGTGGGCCATGACTTTGGCCCCCGGTTACCGTACAGCAAATTGCAAAACACTTTATTCGATCAAACCTTCCGAACGCAAGCACGTGCGTTAACTAATTACAATTTGTTTTTTATTTGTTTAGGATCTCATAAGGTAACTAGAATATGTGTTACACGGGAGCCATAATTTGGTGTGGGTAATTGGTTGACTCTTTTGTTCGCAGTTCACGCCTCTAAGCGACTGCTCTTCAACGTGCCCTCTATCCTGAATTTACTATGGTGGCGGATTGAAAATCACACAAATTATAAACCGGTTTGCGGGAATTCGGAATAAGCGAATTCCCAAGCCAATACGATTAAGCTTGTCCAACCGCTTTCTGCTTTCAGGAAACATCACTACATTGGAAAGAAGCGGAAGAAGGAGATTCTATCGCTGGGACAACCCGTTTATTTGCTTGCCGTTTTGACATCCGTCGCGGACACTTCATTAGAGACATCAGCGGAAAATAACAGCAGAGGTGGACGATACATGCCCAGGAAATTGCAGTATTTATAGGATACAGTCATTGCTGCATACTTATGACGACAATAAGCAATAGTTGCCCCTTTTATGCGTTACTTACTTGCAGACTGGCATGTGGGCCGTGACCTGCTGAACTCGTATCACGTGTGGGGGAATTGGGTGTGATGATTGCTCGGCCATCCCGTTGTTGGCGTCGCGGTGGCCAAATATGGATTGGGAAAGTCATTGCATTGGTTTATGGACTAGCACCACCGCATTGTTCGCACACTCAACCGAGCAATAATAGTTGGGTGAAATGACTGGAGCAGAGGAGATGTTCTCCTTCAAGATTGAGAGTTTTGCTGTCCTCAAATTCTCCACTTTACTTTAAAATTTCCTTCCAAAGCAAAAATTCGCTTGTCAGTCCGGCTGAAGAACGCTCCAAAGACGCACGGATGCAAACTTCAGTGGCCTATTCAGGCTGCAGACAGAGTTTCTGCAGTATTTTTAGCGCAATAATCCCCCGCTCCCCCCTATACACACTCTAACTCGACGTACTCTGGGTTTGAGAAAAAACTGTCGGTGTACGCGAGTACAGGCATGTGCCCAACAGCCCATTGATTATAAGATTTGTTTTCATCCTCAAAATATGTTTGCACGACTACGACTCTATCATCACTGCTTCAAAACCAAACGTTTTCAACTTTCCTGTATATTTGCTTTCTATGGCTGGGTCTATGAAATATATCCTCAACCAGTATAAAGTTAAACCAGTCATCTTCAGTTGTGGTTCGTACCAAATAGTCAGCTGTTGTAACACATGCACAACTTTCTCACTCCGTGTTTACGGATGCTGCTTTGTTTTGGTCGCATAATTCAGTTAAAGACATCTTAAGATTGCTACTTTTTAATTTCCTCAGACATGATTTTCTAACTTCAGGTAAATTAGTCTGAATTAGGTGTTATATATGCAAACCGAAATTTTATACAGTGGAACCTAGGTTAACGAGTTGAATCCGTTCCAGCACCGAGCTCGTCATGTGAAATACTCGTCTTGCGAAACGCAGTACATGAAACTGCATCAGTTCAATGATTGGCTGCAGGTGAATAAGCACCCACGTCCTGGTAACAAGACTCAACGGCGTACACAGGCACACACCCACGCATTGAGAACTCGTTTACTGAGCAGAAGCTCGCCAATCGAAACAGACTGTCTGCTAGTAGCTGGCTCGTTATCTGAAATGCTCGTCACCTGAGACTCCACTGTAAAGCAAATATTACGTTGGTATCCTACTGTTGCTAATAGGTTGCAGCCAAAACATGCGTATCACTGTTCGGTTTCGACTTATAAACCTTAGTTCAGACAGATTTACTCAAATCTAGCGATTCATTGCTAAGCAAATTAAAGAGCAGCAACTTCCCAACTAGAGTTTCTACCTTAGGAACACACGGTGCACGTTGCCGGCTAGCTGGCTAGCTGAACCCTTCGTGCTGGTGTCATATAACAACAGCATATTGACAAAACACGTGTTTAGTCTTACGGCAGTGCAGGAGCAGGAGGTGCGACCACTGGAACAAGAGTTTTATTGCCCTGACGTTTTGGATTCCGGCGGAAATCCTTAATCATGGGCAATGGTTCAATATTCTGAGTGTTGCGTAGATAGGGATGAAACATGCACAGATTGCACATAATTTATAGTTCGTAGCGGTAGTCCGCGCGTGTACTGTAATTATCCACTCTTTTAGCCACCGCTCGGGTCCTACTCGGTGCGGTGATGACTTGATACTTCGTGATCGACTCATTAATTGCCTCAATTTTTTTGTCTGTCTCGGATGTGGGCTTGGTAATTGCGCGACAATTATGCTCGCTGTCGTCAGAGTTGCTGCCGGGTCCGGCCCTTCCCACGTGACCGATTCTCTTGCTCAGATAAGTAGGAAAACGCCAAATCGTTGTGCTTGTTGATGGACTGGGGGCCTGAAAACCATGACTGGAGCAGCTCGTGACTCACACGGTTGTCACCTCTTGTGAGGATTTCAGCCTCGTCAAACTTGAAAATGTGGCCACCTTCGTCGAGTGAACTGAAACCTAGGAGTTGGTGTCTTTCTTCCTCACCGCCGCTGCACGCTCGGCCATTTGCGTCCTGGGTATGTTTCACACATGTGAAACATGCCCACGACTCAGAATACTGCACCATTACCTATGATTAAGGATTCCCGAAGAAATCCGAAAAGTTAGGACAATAAAACTCCTGTTCCAGTGTTCACATCACCTTCTTCTGAACTGCTTCCTGGTAATCGCATAGTCACCTCTTTTGGCTTTAGCTAGTGCTTACGCTGTCAGCATACTGTACCGTGAAGCCTCAGCAAGTCTTAAGGTCTTCATGCTTTTTTCAGGAACTCGGAACTTTTCTAACAAACCTCCCAACCATTCATGGTAAAAGTCACATCAGAAGCACACGGAAAGTCCAATTTTATGGAAGGTTGCAAAGACAAGTTTCATCAACTTAGTTGTCCGGTAGTGTATAGTTTAGGTGAGAATTGAGGTGAGGCAGTTTCACAAGGCGGAGTTATTTAACTGCGGTTATATTCCTATGCAAATGACAGTATGGCTGATGACACCTCCACCCACAAATACCTAAACATTTGTACGTCACACAGTTTCAGAAAAATAGTAGAGTAATATTTCCATTTGATAATGCACTGACCAAAATAGGCGATTCCTGAGTTAAAATGCACTCGTTTCATTATCATCCAACATCGTGTATCTGCACCACATAAATCTGACGATATGGAACGCTGAAGACTGTGCATTTCGAGGCATAACTGACCTGCTATTGCTTTTAAGTTCACTAATACCATTGGTAGGCTTTGAAAACCACAGTCATTAAACAAAGTCTAAAAAGTGTTTTCTTTCGAAAGGTTCAGTACAGTATAATCCTAATATATTTGAGGCATTTTTGGGCTGCAAATATTCTTTGTTTTTACTAATTTCAAAGAAATATAAGTCTCTTTAGCATAAGGTTTATAGTCTTTGCTTTTTAAAAATTTCGGGTTGTCGAATAATTTTGAACCCGACTTATGCATCCAATAATTCCGACCTACGTGCAGCATACGTTCAGTCAAAGGAAAAGTACGCAATCTTGCAAGCTCTGAGGGAGAGGTCACAGAGTGCACGTAAAACGTTTGCAATGCATGTGGAGTATATTCTATACTTTGTACGCAGCATACATCAATGGATAGTTACTAGACTTTAAGGATGCACATTTCACGGTCTAGAAATTTTGTACAATGATAAAAAACTTACAGCCGAGAGCTATCCCAATATTTTGTATCAATTTTTAAGATGCAATGTTCTACACAATGAGTACAAAAAGAGTATTTTGCGCGTGGTTTCTGCAAAATTTATTTAAATTTTGCAACGCATCGAAATAAATAAGAAAAATAAAAATAATTCTTTAGAAGTTATTTTGTATTGTCTAATTTTTGCAGGCAGCTGGAAGGAATCTGTTGCCAAATCCTGAATTCCTGGCGTGACTCAACAATATTATAAGTATGCTGTACGATAAATATTATTATTATCCCAAAGCGGACTGTCGACGATCTGGACGGATGCCTCTGTTTTTCCAGTTCCGTGGCGGACTCTGCAATCAGCAAGGAAGAATCAGGACGTGGCTTCCACACGGTGATGATCCTGGGAACCTTTGCAATGCCCCCCCCCCCCCCAGTGGGAACTCCCTTTTTTCTCCTAAATCCCACGCATTCCCCCCACAAGGGCGACAGTTTTTCTCCTAAAAATCCCTGAGGAGTTTTTTCACTGTCTGCTCCTATTTTCATCCTATGACTCAGGACAACTGGCCTCGCCAACAGTCTAAGCAACAAATTTTTTGCTACCACTGCACATATGTACAAATAGGGCACTCAAAGGAATTTTTCCTACATACCCTCAATATACTGATACTGATACTGATACAGTTAGATAATCCTATCGAAAAGAGGACACATTTCAGAATTTCCGTTATGCGTGCTAAGGCTATTCCGTTGGTTGTACAAAATGACCTCAATGCTAACCGAAAATCCATTAATTACTCCTCTGATTGTCAAGTAGATGTCGCTCGAAAACCTGCGTAGATAGCTCAGAAGCGACGGTATTTACGAATATATTATTGATTTGCCTTGCAGTGAAGGAGAGGTTGCCGTCTAGGCACTGGCTCATTTAGCTAGCCTACACCCGCGGCAACTTATGCATGTGTTTACACGAGCATTTGTAAAACGCAGCTAATTTCCTCCTCGGACGCGAGTATGGGGTACAATACGTTGTTCTCCTAAGGGCTATTTTGCTGTCCTGTTTTCAAATGGGATGGAAGTTGGTTTGAATGATTGTTGTTGGCTACGGACATAAACGAGTCCAAACAGTAACAGTTATCGCAGAATCTTAATCCGCTTGGGGTGGAAACTACGCTCTGTCTACAACTGGGTCAAATCGTGAAAGGGGCAAGCATTGATCACTTAAAACCTGTCACATATGTGGTCTTTAACTAAAAGATGTATTTTTATTGAGATGATTTTTACCCATAGATAACGAAAAAGCAAACATGAAAGAGTGTTCCATTCAGCGTAAAATTTAACTCGTTAATGAACAGGGTGTTGTCCTCAAGGCACAAATTAGAGGTGTGAATTGTCAGTGCTCCTATATTATCCAGCAACGAAAAATCTCCTGCAGTAAAAGAACGTGTTAACTGTTCTTCTGTTAGGTTCCCAACGTGTTACGTTTAAAAATTCATAGGGACGCTGGAATTATCTGCACTTGCGCAACCGATATTAATAAAAATAAAAGTGGGAACTAATGCACTTTTCCTTCGCATGTACGTCTGGTTCACGATCTTCGAACACGGGTGCCGAACGCCAAGCCTATTAGAGAGCACATTAACATTTTGTCCCAAAATCCATTCAGGTTTTGACTTCTATTTGCACAAGACTGCGGCGTAAAAAAACCAGTAAATTATATTTTAGGCAAAAGCCGACAGTTTAGAAGTGCAAAAGGCTTCTATATCAGTCAGTCTAACTACCAATCTATTTCTTGATGCCAGTAAAGTTTATTGCATTCTTTTTGTTGAAAAGCTTAACCGGATCATTATCCTTTTTTGCGGCCTTAATAAACCTGATTCTAATTAGGCTAACAGATTTTTATAAAGTAACCGACAGCTGGTTTTGCTAGGATCCGAACCCTTGTGGTTTTTGTTTTGTACAGGACGGGTTATTCGACACACTGAAATGTTGGCGGATTGTTAAAATAATGTGATTTGATCCGCAACGGATCACGAAACGTCGGGCGAATAAAAGAATTGTCCCAGCGATCGAGTCGTCTTCTTCTCAATTTCTTTCTGGGACTCGCATGCTCGCTTGTATTGATAATTTGATTTTAATTTAACCAACTGAATTATTTTTCATTTGACCCTATTGTTACAAATTTTCGGCCTCGGTGGGAGTCGTACTCACACAGCAGAGAACGCTTTTGCATAGCTAAACTGGTGGATTCCATGTGGGCAGTAAGTTTCGCGGATAAAATCGATCCAAGTGTGAGTAAATTCACGGCTCATGCCGAGCCTCGTAACTCAGTGGTAGAGTGCTGACCACGCTAATGCCTTCCCTGATGTATGGGTACGACTCTCACCAAGTGCGTGAATTTTTCACAATCGGGTCAAATAAATTAGGCAAACCTGCCAAACCCTTTAACAAATGAATCTTGTTCCTATTGTCTACCTCGAAATGCTGTATGACTCTTAAATTCTTACGGAGCTCTAGACTGTAATTTTTGTGATAATTTCTATTAAAACATTGAACATATCAGATTGGCCAAACACACGTTATAACTTATTCGTCCTCAGGCCTATTTAATAATGAAAGTTGTGGGAGAGCCGCAAATTTGCCTAGTTATGGGTAAAAAGGGTGGTTGTCATTCGGCTAACTAAGCCAAACTTTCGCTCGCAGACGCCGTTGTTTCCAGCATTCAGGTTCCCGCCACTTAAGTTAAGCTACGCATTTTCCTACCTACATCTTGCCATGTTGTCTTACAGTGAAGAGATATAAGCACTACACACTGACAGATTTATCTACTTTCCTCCTTCGCATGCATGCCCCCAGCACGACTAAACTATGCATATCTTTGCTTCTGATATGCTCGAACATTCTTAACCCTTTACGTTTTCACTGAATGCTCACGAGGAAGGTATCACGTTCACTCGTACTTACTAGTTCATCAGTATATGGTCAGCCGTAGGAAGAAACGCTAGGAATGCTTCCCATGGATCTGCAGTAAGCTTCCATTACTGCAATAACGAATAAACCAATCGATGAAAGCCATCCCGCTAAAACCTCTGCCCCATAGAAGCTGCGTTTTGAGGTATATCCTGACTGTGAGAATAAATATGGAAATTCGATTTTGTCCGGGTGATTGTTGTGGAGGCTAATGCGGCCAATTGCAGAAATACAGAACAAAAATTTGCGGATAGTTTTTTTAATATTTACTTGCTTTCCACGCATCGCTAATGAGGACTTCGAGAAATGGCCCGGAAGCTGAGAGTGATTAACTACGCGCACCGACATTCAAAATGACTTCCCATCTGCAGGAATAGTTTGCTTCCAATTTACTGTACTTCGCAACAAGCGCTGTGCGGTGGGCCTTTTTTCACATACTGTTTAAGCTGCCATAAGTCACCATGGCTACCAGCATCGCCATTTCTAGAAATCGGACTTTTGAAGTAGAGAAGCTAACCAACATTTTTCACTGAATGCTCCCACCGGCAGAAGTTTCGGGTTTGCGTCCGTTTGGATAAAACGTTCTTGCCAGCTTAAAAAGACCATGAAAAAAACATGGTCACGCAAACCTTCAGAAATAGAACCTTCATTGAAAACATAGTAATATTTTTTCGTTTATATTCCCGATAAAAATCGGGCGTGCTAGACACTCGCCTGCCCTGTGGATACTTGGGACACCTTCAAACCCTGGTACGTGTGTATTCCTATCACAGAGGCGATAATATCCACCTTACAAAACGTACCTATTCTACTATTAATGCAGAGCACGGACTTTTTGTATGAAATGATTGGCCTCCTTATATTTTGACCAATAACGTTTATTTTCGAGTTGTACTTCCAATTATACTTCTGTAGATCATCGGCGTAGAAACACGTATGCCCTAAAGATTGCAACAGACCCAACTTAAACAACTGAAAGGAAAAAAGTATCATAAAAAAGTTAACGAAACGAAACGTCGCTGCATAGAAGTCCAACTCCTCTTCAGGTGTTCAGTGATTTAATTAGGTCTCACGACTTTTTCTCTCCAAGGACGTACAGTTTTGGCTTTCTTCAGGTACCGACCAAATAATCTTAGCCCTGTGACTAGGGAACTTACAGTCAGATCTTCAGTAATAGTGTTGACTTTCCATATTTTTCAGTTCAAAATAATTGATACTACTCCCGGTGCACAAAACAGCCCATGGTGAATGCCACTAGCATTGTAAATATTGGCTTCAGACTTACCATATGCCCTTTAACTTTAGATTACAGTTCCTTCTGACTTGCCAATTACAGGCGCTGGAGTTTTCCTCTACTAAAACCATGCCTTTGTCGCCCAGAAATTCACCCAATCGTGACCTGCGGAATTCTTCTCTAGAGAAGCACAATTAAAGTACGTCTGGACGAAAGACAGTAACAGGTCTGTCAGCGCGTACAATTCACTAAGACACGAATGGTCACATTTAGGTCACGCCTGAAATCGACCCATAATTTTGGCAAATACCTACATTTACAGACAAAACAAGGCATTTAGACACTCTGCTTTCTAATTGCCATAATGCTACACGGCGTTGGTGTTTGCTTGTGCGCATGTGTGAGCGATTAGACAGTACACTTTTCAGTCTTTCAATTTCCTAACAAAATCAATTTCTAACTCGGAATAGATCAATATATTTGTGAGCATATAGATTTCGAGCTACATTTGATATGAATATTTAGTTCTACGTCCACCAGCCACTGTGGGATAACCGCGTTATAGTCACAAGCCGCTATCAAGCAATCAGTAGTATAAACTACGTACTTACTGGTCATACAGCACAGGTACTAGGTAAAAGCTGTGTGGCAGCATGGTCAATCATTACGTAGGTTAAACTACTGACTGTTTAATGGCAGACCGTGAATATTACCTGGTTATCCCGCAACGACTGATGGATTTCTGCCCAAATATTCGTATCAAGTTTCGGCCTACATACTGATCGAATCCGAGGCAAAAATTAGTTTCTGAGGAAATTAAAAGATGCAAAATTTGAAGACTGGAGTATCTACCAGAAAACACGCTGGGCATGTTGGAGGACCCTCTGATGAGCTGGACCCTCACAGCTGTGTCGAGCGGCGGCAGAATACCGACCAAACACGTGTTTGGGCTTTTAGCTACTAATTGTGCTGTAATTATGGTCAATAATCATGCAGACAGTACAGTCAACAAAATATGGCTTTTCTCCTGAAAAATATTCTTCCCAAAAATCGTAGAATTTGGTTACTTAGCCGGTCGCTTACAGTCTCCTCCTTTCCATTCATCGGCTAACAAGTTGTTTCAACTGAAATAAAAAAGCGAACCAAACAATTTCCAAACATCCATTGCACTTTTTGAAAGGACGAATAATTGTACGTATTTTGTAGAAGAGTAGTTGGTGAGCACAGGTATGTTTTCTCATCGGCCCACTGCATTTATCTGGGAATGGGTTACATGTTAATAAAACGGTCAATAATCTTTGGCTTTTCTTACAAGCGAGTCATGGGAACCGGGAGGGAAGAGAAGGATGGTTAGGCGTGTAAGGTTTGGTGGAGCCAGTATAGGGGAGCAAGGGGAGGGGAGAGGGAGGGGGGAGAGACGAAGAGAGTGCGGACGAGTACATGCAGCTAAGTGGCTGTGAGACATTGAGCTTGTAGGAGAATTTTTGCGCACAAAACACTGGCTTCCTCAGCCTTATAGCGTTATTTTGTTTCGCCCTACTTTCAGCACAATATCTAGGCGACAGCAAAGGCGTGCATTTGGCCAGATTTCTGTGACATGAGGTCTCAACTTGCAGGGATTTTTCGCAGCAGTTAGCCTACTGGCCATTCATTTGGTTTTTGGTAATAACTGCATATGTGACTATCTGTTTTTTTGCTTTCGTTGTGGATTAACTTTTGATCTCATACGTTGATTTCCGAACCGAACAGTTTAAATCTCGCTGTGGCTCCTCATGGAAAGATGCGTTTGACGAATCAACTGTTTTTGGTTAGTATATATTACTGTCACTTGAATGGGTTTGTAAATGTGGATAGTGCACTTAAATTGACTGAGTGGAAACCTAACAATGATTACGTCACACAGCCCGCAATCGGGAACGCATGCCCCAGCTGTTGGAGTATGCCAGTTCGAATGCCCAGCGCCACTGACTGGGCTCGTGTTGCCTTCGTTTGCTTAGCCTTGTACGCTGCGCGCTCTTGTCCTTTCTCACGCTCGCTGTCGACTCAACGCGCGTACGCTTGAGGCTAATCGACATTCTCGCTTCATTTGATTGGCTGTAGATGACAGAGCATTCATCTCGCAGTCAAGACCTCAAGACAAACACAACTTCAGTGACACACCTGGCGTGCAGACATAGATGGCAACTGGCAGCCTTTATACAATTCATTTTCCCGGAGTAAAGCTGTCCCAGTTTATCCCGTCTTCCATGACCTGTGATTTGCGAAATCTTCTGGTGTCGACACCCATAACAGAGAAGTATCCACGACTAAATTGCAGTTTCGACAATACGGTCCTGTCGTTTTTTGGTTGCAGTAATGTGTGTTACTGCAAAGAACCTATGTTAGTTCAAAGCATATAAATCACTTTCCGGCGTAGCTTATTCAGGCAAACAGCAGGCCCGAAAACAAAAGGGAAATCAGGCTGCTCGTGCCAAAGCAAAACAAGTTTTTTAAAAAATGATTTTCCCCAAGGTTCTGCTGCGTTCTATTACTTTGCCTTTTAGTGATATTTTGCGTGTGGGCACTAGTAAAACTGACCAATGAAATAGAAGTCATCCAATACAAGCGAACATCCGTGTCCCAGGGAGCAATTGAGAAGAAGAAGAAGACTCGATCGCTGGGACAATATGTTTATTCGCCTGACGTTTCGATATCCGTCGCGGATTCGTCATCAGAGACATGAGTAGCAGAAAGGTTAAGTATGCACAGACGTTTGCAGTATTTATAAGACAGTCATTACTGCAAGCATACAGCGACAATCAACGTTAATTGCCTTCTTGTGCGTGGACTACTTGTTGGACGGCACGCGGGCTCTGACCTGTTGAACTTTCGTCACGGGCGGTGAGCTCGGGCATGATGATTGCTCGGCCGTCGGGCTCCCCGGTGTTGGCGTACAATGAGGTGGTGGCCTGCCCTTTCATCAAATGACGGCTTGCTTTGGCCACATTGAATCTCAGGATTGAATATGGATTGGGAAAATCGTTGCACTTGTTGATGGATTGGGGGCCCGTGAACCATGACTCAAGTAGTTCTCGGCTCACCCGATTGTCACCTCTTGCGAGAATTTCGGCCTCATCAAATTTGAAGGTGTGGCCGGGTCTCGTCGAATGAGCCGCAACTTGAGAATTGGCATCATTTCACCGTACTGCAGCCGCGTGTTCGGTAATTCGCGTCTTGAGAAGTCTGCCAGTTTCTCCGACAAGAAGGCAATTAACGTTAATTGTCGCTGTATGCTTGCAGTAATGACTGTGTCCTATAAATACTGCAAACGTCTGTGCATACTTTACCTTTCTGCTACTCATGTCTCTGATGACGAATCCGCGGCGGATATCGAAACGTCAGGCGAATAAACATATTGTCCCAGCGATCGAGTCTTCTTCTTCTTCTCAATAGAAGTCATCGTCGCGTCTTGAACGTATCAGAAATGTACTGTTTGCTGGTTATGGGTCAGTACAGGACTGCACCCTGTAATGCATTTATTTTCCGCGATAGTTGAATGAAAAGGGGCCACTGAAAAGAACTTAAAGTGACTAACTCACTAGTTAGTGCCTTAAAGTCAAAGTACCTGGTACGCGACACGCGGGTTTTAATGACGGATGGCCAACGAAAAGTTCCGTTCTAATCCGCAAGGTCTTAAAATATTGACTTGATTGTTAACACCAGGGAAACCGCGTGTCTCGCACTATATAGAAGGAAACAACTCCTGGTCGCCTGAACAGCAGAAAAGGGATCTCTTTTATGCTGCTGAGTTAACTGATTCTATAACAACGAAATTTTCATTTTAGTGGCTAGGCGAAAACCAAGGATCGCAGGTCAGATCATAACTAAGTGATCAGATTCTAGTCATTATTAGGAACCACAGAGGGGAAAGTAGGGTGAAGGGGTGCGGTAATTAGTTCATCTCGCCCATCGTCCTTGTCTCGCGTTTTGTTGGAAGGTCATGAATACATGACGAAAAGGAATTTTAAAACTGTTTCCAGTTAATTAATACTTGGAACTTGCTTCATGCCTGGTTGGCTTGGTCTTGCATGTCACTCTTTGTTTTACTCGATGTTAAACAGAGCTCCGCCAACCTGGTCACTGTAAACTCTCATTTGTAAGGTGCCGTCTGTTCTTCCGCATTCCCATTTAGCTTCGTACATATTGCCCATTTTGTCCGCCCTCAAATTTGCATTCTCGCTTTCCAGATGTCTTGTCATCAATAACACACTGCCCCTCCTCCCTCCCCTTTTTCATACTAAAGTGCTGATAAATGGCAGATCTCCTTGTCCCTAACTCCTCTTATTAACAGTCACGCACTATTTTATATTCTTATCTCGCTGCCAAAGGCAAACTGCTGGTGTTGCTCATGACCGCCACAACCAAGGCCTTCCTCTCGGTTGCAGACATGTTCAGTTTTCTTAAATACACGTTGCTTTTATAAATTTGGGTAGTTAGTATCCGAGTAGCGGAATTCTCGCAAACTATACCGATTGCAAGTGTGAAGAGACTCGCGAGTTGATCATCAGTGATCAGTCATATTGCTTGCCAGAAAAAAGCCTGAGATCATACTTCTCAGCGTGCACTGGTACGGACGGCTTGTATGGCCGCCTAAACAGGACATGGAAGTAGAAACCGACCACAATTAACATGCGGCTTTGCGCCAAATTCCGGGGCAAAAATTGGCTTGAGAAAAAGGTGAGGGCTAGTGTTAAGTTTTGGAATCAGGTTTAAGTTTGGGGTTAGGGTTAGGATCCTGTTAAGTGTTAAGGCTTGGGTTCTTTTCAACTGTAGGATTTAGGCTCAGGGTATGGCTATGGTTAGGATTCCAATTGCAGTTTATTTGTATGCTAGGAAAAGAAACGGGAATATGTCCCCTTCCTGAAATTTATTGCAGTCACTTATTTTAAGTGGGTGGGGCCTTCGTATTCCTGCATCCTGTTTAGGCGGCCGCGCACGTCACCCTCGCCTGAGCAGAATCTGTTTTAGGACTTCCGTTATGGGCTGACACAGAGATCGCACTTCAGGATGTTACAGTGCCATCGGCCAATAGGCGGGCAGGCTAGTTGACTTCCCTTTCTCGCACACATTCTTTTAAGCTTGCCAGCGTAACGCTCGCGGCAGCTGCGGTCGTGTGCAGGCGCGGTAAGCTGGATAAATAGGAAGCCAGCACTTCAAGTGAATGCTGCTGTTTGCCCTCCGCTCCCCATGCCAACTTGACTTTGGCTTGGGATTGGGAGAAGGAACTCCTCAATGCAGAAGCAGTTGCGCAAACGCAGAGGTGCTAACTGTGACAGATTCTACATTCAAGACCTTCCATCCAAACCCATGAATGCCCTACGGAACTCCCTTCGGAACTGTATTGTTTTAGCGAGGCATGGTACTAGCTGCCCCTCATAGTACAGATGCTCACACGTTATGTTTCCTGGGGAGTTAGTGTGAGGAAATGGGAACTGGCACCCCCTGAAATTTAACTGAAGGCTGTCTCTTATAATGGGGCATGGCTAACGCCTATTTCAGGCCTTTTAGCTCTCTTTCCATGGTCTGCTCACTTAAGCCACTGACCTTGTAGCGCCGGTGCCAAGCCTGCAAACCATTACGTGAGTGGCCCCACTATCTACTTAGGGGCAGCCAATCACAGGTGTGGCAGACTGCTATTGACCAACCACTTGATCAAGCGGCCAGTGACTCACTCTTGCATGACAGTTGTGCATTCACGTCCATAGCACGCTAGCAGACAGACAGACGCAAGCGCAGGGACCCGGGCCTGCCACGTGTCAGGGCTTCAGACCACCACTGAGTTTCTGCATACAATAAACAGCTCCTATTGCTTTGACCCCTTCTCTCCCCATACAGGACTGGGCGTGATAATTGTAGTGCTCTGAGCACACTCATGACTTAGACTCCTATAACCTTGCCTTATAAAGGATGCATTAGGACGGGACCATTTTAAGAACAGTAGAACCGATCAACAGTGTGGTGTCCTAGCCAGACTACATGCGGCAGTTGCACATCAACTTATACAGTTTATTCTGCAACGAGGCTGATTTTTAAGTGCATAAGCACCTAAATAGGACAGAGTGTATGTCCGCCAAGAGCCCTATGACAGGCTTTCCTCCACGCAAAAACTCACATTGGTTCTAGGACACTTTATACAGTTACTGAAATTCATTACAAAAAACCACTAAGACAATCGTGGATATTGACACTTGAGGCATCGACCCCTCCCTTCTTCTCCCCAAAAAGACTTCTGCCCTGTACTTGTACAGGTGCGGGGGCCCTTGGGGGGGGGGGGGGGGGGGGTGGAGGAGTAGGAGGAGGAGGGCGTGAAAGTGCAGGACACGTCGGACCACTGGGTGCGCGCGTTGATGTCAGGGCATACTCTGGAGGGTGCGCGTAGGTGCTGCACGCGCAAGAGCCAACGCAGGCACAGGTGTTGCAGCGCGTCAAAGGTACACACTAGCAAATGTCGCGACACAGAGGGGGGTTACATGTGGCGTAATGAAGCGCTTCAACTGGCCTGCTAGAAGGAAAAACCGTACAGTGCCCAACCGCCGGGTGAAGAGCCCAGCAAGGGTATAAAAAGAGTCGGAGGCAGACGAAGGAGCAAGACGGGTACAATGATGACGATGACCGTAAGGTTATCCAGTGGAAAGAGGAGAGGAGAATAAAGCCAGGGATGTGTCGTATGAGGCCAAATAATCAAATTAGGAGATTTGGAAGCAAGAATCAGAGCGGCTTCGTCTTCTTCTAGTTAGACACTTATGAATTTTCTTTGGAGGAGTTACATGTATTTTTTAAATGCAGTGAATGAAGTTTAGTACGCAACAACGAATCAGAAAACGGAAACCAACTAGATGTTACATTGGACTGGTCAGTCACTTAAATCTAGTCTTTTAAACATACATATAGCCCTTATTAAAATTATGTCTCCTATTTCGTCATCTTAGTAGTCTAGTTTAAATCTAAAAGTTGAGATAATGTGCTATCATGCGTGACATAAGAATTATAATACAATCAAGAGAGTTAGAATGATGGTTGTCTTGAATTCGCGCAGACGGATAACTAGAGGGTCCCAAGGATGACCCTGTTACAGTTTCCTTATACTGACGAAGAGGATCTTCATCCAGAAGTGTGGCACGTAAAAGGACATCGGCAATGGCCGCAACAATAGCTCCGCCATGGAAAGCTTCCTCCACCCTGCCGCATGATTTCAGCATCCTCTTCCTTCATTTCGACCGTCTTGCTCTCCCACGCAATCTCAGTCTCATTGAATTATCGCAGGGGGTTAAGTAAGATAAACCGTTTCTCAGGCCTGGTTCCTTGGGAGAAGACAAGTCATGGGAGGCCAAAGTGATAGGAACAGTATATTCTGTACAGAAGGAAGTGGAGAGTAGTCAGGAGGAATTTGACTGTCAGAAAAGTGGGCACCCGCCGGCCACAGCGCCGCGTCTGAAGTGATGAGAGCTTAGGGGATTGCCGGAAGCCCAGCGCATGCTTTGTTCCTGCAGCCAATTAGGAAGTACTGCACTCTGGTTGAGTCGAGTTCTTAGACGGCTTATGCCAAGACTCGCGGTAGTGGCTCGACCTTGAGACGGACGTAGGCAGTCGGCGCATGTGTACCCGTTGGCAGCGGATCTTTAAATTTCGGACGCCAAAGAAGGGTAGATTTAGGGGTTTAAAAAGTTTATAATATTAAATATTTCAGAGCGTACTTTGTCCAGTCAAGCAGCATCGATTCTGTGTTTATTAATGGCTCTCGTGAAGCATGTAGCTTAGTTCACAACCATTGCATATTTTTGTTAACCCCTATATAGCATGAGGGAAAATGTGGGTGGATTGATCCAGTCTGTATAGAACTTATTCTACCTTCATTCAGCCAATCATAAACCTGACTACCAGTTGAGACTGCAAGCACAAACATGCGATCGAGTACGGCTCAGATGGCCAGCAAAGACAGGGTCTATGAAATGGGTCATAAGTACTTCATTAAAACGCAATTCCTAAGTGCCTCGCCACTTGTCATTTTCCCTGTGAATAATCTGGTCTTCCTGACGGTCTTGACACCGGGCACAGGTAAGTGGGGGAAGACAGAGAGTGCGATAAATGCAGCGAAAGTCTCATTTCACTTTCACACGCAAGTCACCGTCCCTGCGACATCCTGTTGTGGAGCACACGATGAACATAGTCGAACACAACCATCGAACTGTTAGGACGGCTGAATGACAAAACGAAAGTCAGGCTGAAATGGTTTATTACGTGGAGTTAACGGAGCAAACCTTTATCAGTACGATCTTCAAATCCGCTTCCCTAGGAGGAGAGAAGTCATGAGAGGCCAGAATGGTAGGACCACTTTATTCTGTACAGAAGAAATTGAAGAATAGGTAGTAAGGGTTTGGCTCCTGGACGAGTGCAGTCCGGCTGTTAAGGCGCCGGCATCTGGAGTGTCAGAGCGAGGAAAGTCATCGGCGTAAGTCCCTGTCTTAATCGGCCTTCAGAGCCAATGCCTAGACGGCTTCAGGCCAGACTACTGACGCAGATATGTTACGAAGCATCGAGGTCATTCGACTAATACGTCAGTGTCATTGGGCAAATTGAGGTCAGCCTTATAATGTGGCGTTGTATGCGGACTTGGGCCACAGCGGGAGATCGAACTTTGGTGCAGGTTTTGGTCACCAAAGTCGGGTGACCTGTGGCGTCACCCGTTAGGAGGAAGTAGGGCTGTATAACCACTACACGCTCTTCCTTAATGTTGTCTTTATGGCACTCCCACTGAGCTAGGATCCGAGCCGCCCACCCACGTGGTTATGATTTTCTGTTTGTGTTGACCCACAGTGCATGGACCTACGTCCTTGTAGTGGGTCGTTGCCTGGTCGTTGTCTGACTTTCCTCTCGTGATCTCAATCTGTCTGGACCTCATGGTCGTTGCGAGTGCCACTAGACACAGGCCACCTACGTTGTCCATCAATGGTGTTGAACCATACGCTATCCATCCACACACTGTCCACCCGCATTGTGTCCAACCAATCATAAGCCGATCTAGCCAATGGACCCGCTCTCTCTCTCTCTCTCTCTGTCTCCTGGCCTAACGGCTCTTAAGCCTCACTTGGAATAGCGCCTCACGCACGGCGGTCGTGACGACGCCGGCCTCACGGTCGGACGCCTTGCAAAACCAATTGGCGACTTTCCCCTTCCTCTCTGTAAACAATAGAATGTTCCACCTACTGTCGCTATTCCACTGTCTTCTATTCAATCTACGAAGGAACCAGAGTCTGAATGATTGTAGCTGTTAGGGTTAACCGCCTTACCCTTAACTCCTATATCCTCTCTCATCTCCGGTCTTCTTGCCTTTGTTTTGACACCGGGCCCAGGTGGGGGACTAGGGAGAGTGTAAGGCAGAACGCGCAAGTCGACTTTCATCCTAATGCAGAGCAAGCCACCATTCCTGCGCCACCCAGGGGCAGGCAGGCAAGGCAGGCAAGTAGCCCTTGTTGGATCCGGAACCCCGCCGGGTGGGCCTCCATCCCGGCGGCGAGGAGGAGGAGAAGGAGGAGTCGGAGCAGCATAGTCAGGAGGGGCTGCTCTGTCATAAAAAAGACAGATTGAGAGGAGAAGAGATGGATCCGCTAGCATCTCGCGTGTGGGAAAGCAGGCAAGCGTTGCACAAACTACGATCACCGAAAGTATTTTCTTATTATGGTAGGCATGTGATGCACTTTTTACGTGTCTTCCATTCTTTTTTTAAGACTGTTTCTGATGAGAATGAAAAAAGTCAGATGGATAATATTCTATTTGCAGCCTTCTTCCCTCCACTATCTGATCAACAGTGGTGAGCAATTCTGATTCAAGCAGTACCAACCTTGCTCTCTTTTATCCGATCATTTGTCTGAATAGCATAACTAGTTCAAGCAAAATGGAAATGTGCTTAGACGTAGCTGCTGACCTGGCATTTTTTCTAGTTTCTCATTTATCCTTCATATGGAGTTTGACCATCGATTTCGATTATGTGTACCATATGCTCAAAGACCAGGGATGGTGACTGTAGTGAGATATAGTGAAAGTAGACACGCAGCCATCGACCACACTCTAAATCCTCATCCCGCTTGAACCGATGACAAGACAGAGTCGAGATGACCGAGCAGTGCTCAGGCGTAAGCCACTTTCTCCTAAGTAGGCCAGAAACAGTGCCTAACTTAGCCTTAAGTGACAGTAGCCTTTTGTGCTGGAACTACTGCACTACCCACCCGCAATCACATTCAGCAGTTTTCCAGAAAGATTCAAGGAGACCGAGTCTGGTATTGCTACTACTGCTCCTAATATTAATACTACTGCATACTAGCAGTGTAGCTGAGTGATAGTAGTACTGGTACCATTTCCGACGCTAACCTTTTTCAGCGGAGACGCTGATTAAGGCGAATGCTGAGTCACATATCCCCTCGATCCCAACAGTAAGTGTGAGTCTGGGTTTATTGCATTCCGATAAACTACGTGTTTGAGGCCCGGGACACATCAGGGCTTTCCTTGGTTTGGGCCGTCTCGATTCTATCCACCAGGCCGTGTTATCTTATTGGTTAACGAAACATTATTAAGTAATAGCTCAAGTTTGACCATGCCTTTATGTTACATGGTGCCATTTGCCGTTATCAGGCTAACTTTTTGCAGTATCGAACTCTATCCTGAGGTCTTAAAGCCATATCAGAAGAAAAGCAGTGCAAATTACCAAGCTTCAACTGACTTCCTTGAATAGAGAAACATCCTCCCAGGGTGAGTCTTCATTTGCTAACCAAAATGCTTGTCACTGGCATGTGCGAGGTTTATCTGTCGCTGTCAGTTCGCGTTCCAGATATTTGCATGAACAAAGGAGAATACGTGTCGCGCACCGGATCAACTGACTTATTATCTTGAACTACAAGACAGTTTGCAATGATAGAGACTGTAATTACGTTGGAGAAATAGACCGCTGCAGACTCACCTACACGAGCACAAACTAGCGGCTGGGAGACGGGACGCAAACTCGTAACTTTCAGCACATACGACAGACTGGCCAAGACTTCGATCCTCAAGGGGTGACTAACTTAGGCCGGGGAACCTCAAAAGCCGAAAGGCTGACGCTTGAGGCATGATACTCAGGTGCCAACTCTGTCAACAGGCATCTGGACCTGCCCGCGGCCTACAACGCCTTGCCCAACTATGTGGGCAAAGGACAGAACAAGGCCGAACAGAACGTTAGAATAGCAAGCAAAGAGGGTCCCACAACCAACCGGTCGGAAGAGGAGGCAGGGTTACCAGGACCCTTTACAGTGGGGACAAGGCGTCATTAATTGCTGTTCACGAACCCCGACTCCACTGACAGCTAATTAGTATGAACCACTATAATTGCCACCCGTCCGTCTTGACTGCTATGTCCAACCCCTTGACACCCTGCTGACTTCTGAAAGTTGATTGGCCTATGTTCACTATAATTGCCGTTCTTTTGGTTGCTACTTCTCATCTCTAAAGATGGACTCCTGTAAGAGTTCGAAAGCTCACGACAATAAATCGATTGATCCAGTGCTCGGCATGTTTTCTTTCTTGTCCATAATTTAAGCTTTGTTCTTATTATAACCCATCTAGCAACATTCTTCTAAAGAGGCAGGCTTAGATACGACGACTGGCGCCAATCGCACTTCTGCTTTATGATGCTAAAAGGTAGAAGATGAAACTAATCAGCCTAGCCTCGACGTGTCGGAACACATCACCTCTAATCACAGCCCCCTATCCCTGTAAATCCTCGTTTTTGTTGAGTTAATTGAGGTGGTAGTAACGTCATGGACCTCCAGTTCAGATCAAAGTCGACATAGTGGAAATCCATAGCTTCACAGGTTGGGCGTGATGCCGGGCTTCAGATATTCCTGGACTAGGTGAGAAGCACGGCTATCTCGCAGCAGTCACTACGGCAGAAGTAGATATTGCCATCTCCTTCATCTTGATCGATAATGAATATTGACACTAGTTGACGAACGTTCACCAAGTGCTAACGGAACTCGCTTGTTCTGCTCCGCCTTCGCCCTGGGCCTCATTTCTCGGGCTCTGGTCGCAGCTGTAGCAGCTAGTAGTATGGGAAGACAGCATTACCGGCAAACACAAGGGAGACTGGAATGTCCCTTTCTGACTTATTAGCCGTCGTCAGCCGGTCATACCCAGTCCCAAGTGGTGCACAGTCCGACCCTCGAACTCGCGACCATTTGATCAGAGTCAAACGCTCAATCATTGAGCCTCGAGCTTGCTGTCTTGCCGGTTTAGGTCGGGAGATATTGGCACTAGAACACGAACCTTCAGCTAATGTGAACTAATAAGTAAGTAACGTTCAATCCAGCCTCCCTTGTCGTTGCCGGCAGTACTAGCTGCGAAGTGGGGCAAGTGAGTTCCGTTGGCGTTACGTGAACGTTCGTCAACGAGTGTCAATAGCTCCCAATCTAAGCCGGCAAGACAAAGAACTCACGGTTCGAGGGTTGGGGCATTAGACTCTGATCGAAAGGCCGCGAGCTTTAGCCTCGAGTGGTGCACCATTTGGGTTTGGATATGACTGGCTGACGACGGTAGGTGGACAAAAAAGTGGCCATTCCAGCCTCACTTGTCTTTGCCAGCAATAAAGTTCTGAATTCAACGTCCGCGGACACCTCATAATTATCGCTTATAAGTCACATTTTAACGGACAGAGAAGGATGGGTCGGAAGACAACACAGGAGCGCGCAGATGTGTAAGGTCTCGACTTGGACCTGCCATTGTGCTATGTATTATGGACCTCAACTAAGTTAGCCAAAAGAAGAAGAGCCCAGAGTTGGCTTCATCACCGTTTGGGGAAACTGGAAAACTCCCTTCCTGTAGTTTATGAGTTAAAAGAGACTAACGGGTAAGAGGACTTTCAGGCAAATTGTGAAGTTTAACTAGGAGGAGGCTGGCATCAATAATAGGGCATGCTATGCTATGCTGTTGTGCTCCAGTTACCCGAAGTGTCAAGCTGGCTAATGTAGATGGGCGGCGCAGACTTAAAAGCTTCTTTGAGAGACACCGAAGGCTGCAGAGGGGAAACTGGCTGAGCTACATACTGCCAAGGTCACTACTGGACTACTCGACCACCGGGACTCACTATTATTGGTGACTTTCCGAAACATAATATCCTACGCGGGCTAATTCCTTTATTCTCTGTCGGGAACGGTATAATTGTAGAAAGCAAATTAACTGGGGATGACTGCATACAAGTATACACAAGGGCTGACTAGGTGCAGGGAGTTTCGCTTTAAGTTGTCAGCTGGCAATAAATACCGGCGATTGTGGTGTCAGTATCGTCGTAATCTTAGACTAAGAAGGCGACCCGACTGGAAATCAAGCTACAATTTGACTGGCTGTCCAACAAATGTTCAGTCTATCGCATCAACTAGCTGTCGTCTTCTTACAGGACTTTGTGTTTTCTGGCAAGCTGCCAGATCCCCGAAGGATTAAGGGAATTTACAATCACAAACCGGGATAGTGGCGTGGACTTAGCAAGAAATCCACAATTGAATTTGTAACTGCTGTTAAGTTAACAGGCCTTCGATGGGCACATTGATAGATGCACGCTGGATATAGTAGTTTAATGTTGGGCGACAAACGTTTACCTTTAAAGCACCGAACTCGCCGGTCACCTGCCCTTATTGAAAACTATCTGACAAAGTAGAAAACCATTCACTGCAGTAAGTTCACTAAGCATTAGACGCTTGGAAAAATTCCAGCTTGTCATCATCAAAAAACTACCAACACAAGCTCTGGGTCAGCAGCAAACGACCCGCGGGTGTGAAGACCACCGCACTAGATGTGCTCAGTGCTAAAAATAACAAATTCTGATATGAGTCATCACGACTGAGAAGTCTCTCCCATGTTTATAATGGTCCGCGCCGAATTAAAGTATGTCCGTGTACTCCTCTTCAGACTGTTGGTACCTGAAAATCGCAATTCAAATCTTTTCCTTTTGCCTTTAACGTTTCTTAAACTTAAGATCACTGACACTGATCCGAGCGCAGCCGCCAGCTCTTACGGATTACTAACAAAAACCAACGAAGTAAATGAGTCAGTCTGTATGGTCAATATTTGGATGGAAAAACGCTTGGGTCCGAGTGAGGTGTCTGCAAAGGAGAGACATCTGTCTCTTCATTTATTTCAAAGGTAAATTCAGGATGATCATCTCGAGAACTGCAACTTATAGCCCAACAGCCGCAGGCTACAAATTCGATCAGGGCCCCATGACACTCTTCGATGAACGTTCACCTGACCGATAATGAGACTCATGTGTTCCGCTCTGCCTTGGGTTTCACCAGAGGCTCTGACAGCCGCAGCAGCTGATAGTCTGGGTAAGTGATATTGACGGCAAAGCCCCTGACCTAAACCGGCTAGACAACGAGCTCCCGGCTCAATGTTTAGGGTAGCTAACTCTGATCAAAAAGGTCGCGAGTTCAAGGCTCGGGCGGGACACCACTTGTGTCTGGGTATGACTGGCTGACGACGGCTAGTAAGCCAGAAATCGCCATTCCGGTCTCCACTGTCTTTGCCGGCAATACTATTTGCATTCAATACTGTTGACTGAGTGAGGATCAAGAGTAACATGCAACGGGTTGCCTTCCCTGAGTCTTACATTTAGAAGGCACCAGACACAAAAGACTATGTAGCCTTGAGAAAACAATTCTGTGTAAACCAAGGGAATAAATACCCATCGGCCGTGTAAGTGATACTTAATCTCATTTCTTACCCTATCTCCAAAATTAACCTTACGCCTCCTCCCCTTGAAAATAACGCATGGGCACCTATAATATGGGGTAGTATATTCTGGTGTGCTACCAGTTTCTGATTAGAATGCACGGTCAGTTAGGGCAGCCCCGCCCGCCCGCCCGCACCACTAGCGTCATCGTCCTCGATGTTGCCGCCAGCCACACGAATAACTGCAGCTCCACGACCATTTTATAGAGACCAATGCGCGAGGAGGTGGCCCGCGAGTTCCGCTTTTCGATGGCCCGTTCGAGTACCCGCAACTTCGGGGCAGAATCGGCACTGACCCTGCCTCAACCGCCTTCTAAGTGTATCCCCACAAAGGAGTGTAGCCTGGCTGCGATGGCCTACGCACCCTGCCTGCCCGCAACCGTGCGTCCGGCGGGATCTCATGCCGCGCCAGCCCACTTCTCCGACCGACGGCTTTCAGTCTTCGATGTGACACTTCTACATCGACGCTGCTCCAGCAACCGACGTTCCCGCAGCTCGACCTCCAGTCAAATAAATACAGGTGCTTTCTTCTATGCCAATACAAGCGAACATGCGAGTCCCAGGAAGTAATTTAGAAGAAAACGACTCGATTGCTGGGACAATACTTTTATTCACCTGACCTTTCGATATCTGTCGCAGTTTCGTCATCAGAGACATAATCAGAGAACAATAGCAGATAGGGTAGCACATGCACAGGAGTTTGCAGTATTTATAGGATACAGTAATTACTGCAAACATACGACGATAATTAAGCGTAATTGCCTTATTGAGTGCTGGTGGTCTGTTGAACGGCAAGCGGGCTCTGACCTGTTGACTTTTCATCATGCGTAGTGGACTCGGGCGTGACAGAGGTCCTAACAGTCGTAGCGGCTAGTAGTATAGGCTGATCGTATTGCCGGCAAAGACAAGAGAAACTAGAATAGCCATTTCTGGCTTACTAGCCGTCTTCAGCCAGTCATATCCAGACCCAAGTGGTGGGATACTCGAGACTTTTTGAGTCAAGCCATTGAACCACGAGTTCGTTTTCTAACCGGTGAAGGTCAGGGGATATTGACACTCGTTGACGACAACACCACCGTCGCTCTCACACAACAAATTGAAGTAAGGACCTCAAGTAAGAAACTCACTTGACCGATGTACCCGGAAGCGGAAACAATTTACCCACCCCTCTTTCTCGATGTGTAAGTACACCGAATTGCAGTACTCAGAAAAGAATTCATTGATACCAGATTAGCATTAAACTTCCGCAAAGTCTAGTGTCCCAACAATTGAGCTGTGGTCGCACTCTAATACACATATTTGAAGCCCAATGCAGCATACCAACTGCACAACTATATCAGTGTGAACTCTTCAGAGCAACTGGGCATGTAAGACATTCCAGCGCGATGGACGCTAGCCAGTCTTAAAGGCACTGGGCAGTTACCGAAGGACTGGGCGGCGAATGAAGAAATTAGCTCAGCATTTTAATTTCTATCCAATTTTGTGCGAAAAGGGTCCGACTGCGAAGAGCCGACTAACCTAACCGAACAGCCTAGAAAGAAACGTCTGCGCCCAACAAGATCATCCTGGTACGCTTAGTTCCGCCAATTCAGCAGGTTATCTGTCCAGCTGTGAAGGATGAGTGTCAGCTTTGCGCATATTGAATGGACGCAATTTTTTAAAAAAGAGGTAAATATACTTTGGTTGTACTTATTTGTATTTGTTACGACAGTGATCGTGCCTGATCTAGCCGGCCTCAACGATTTCACGGTCGGTACCCCTCCACGCGTGATGATTAGCGGCAGCGCACCTGGAAGGCTCCATTCAGTCTCCTCTCCAGCAACGGAGACCTTCTATACTTTGGTTCACCATAACCGACCCTATAAAAATTAATTGATGCGGGCCCCATTGCCCCATGTAAAATAATAGTAATTTAGCAAGCCTTGAACGAGACGCGGGCAAATACAGTGTATGCGTTAGCGCGGAACTACAGACAATTGCACTATGCCCATGTCGTCTACTGTCTGCAGGTCACTGACAAAAGTACACACCTCTTGGTCCCCAAATAGATGACAAGTGGTATACAGCTGACGTCTTGACTTGCTCAACGCTACAGACTGCAGAAAGACCGAAAACGCGTACACCTTCGCGACTGTCGCCTTTCAGGTACGCGACAGAATGCATTACCCTTCCCCTACCTCGACAACGCAACGCAAAACTACAGCACCCTCGAAGCAGAGTAAAACAAAAAACAGTCGCACAAGCAACCCACTTCTGTTTAAAATGAATAACATGCTGCATTAATCAAACCACAGACTAAATTAAATACAAAAGGAAACGCAAATTACTGTGACATTTCGCTGCGCTGTAAACAATATCTGTATAGAGGGCTGACAGTATGAGCACGAGGATACATCTGCGAGTGCGAAAAATAAAGAATATTCACTTAAATAATGAAAGTAAAGAAACGTGGAGGACAAAGATCATAAAGAATGATAAATGGCAGCAGGGTGAAAGGAAAGCAGGGTCCAGGAACAAAACCACCCAGCTGACAAGTAAAAAATTCGCCGCATAAACAAAATTGCGGATCAGTCATGATAGGGACGTTAAGCATGAAAGATCTTCGGCAAGATAAACAGAGGTTTGCCGAGGCTCATTATGAAAGCGGTACCAGCGCGTACATGCCTCAGGTTGGGTGGGTGGGTGGGCAACACGGCAGCAGAAAAAGACTCCCAACAGCCAGCTATATCCCAGTAACTAGGGATGGGGAGTTGAAGACTGGACGAGTACATAAAGGCATCGAAGACACAAGGGAGTAGTCGGAACCAATTAATATAGATAAGGGTGTAAGCGGGGTGTTGCCCGCCGCTGTCGCGGTCATGTTTGGCTTAAAATTGGAACATCACAGACGACAGTAATGCTGGATATTGGTCGTGAGTGTGCTAGCAACGACATGCGGCGTCGTCATTCTTAGCTTGAATCTCGAAGACAGAGGTTTAAAGTAAAATATTCACACATATATATGCGTGTGCGTGTTTTTTATGAGAGAGTAATGCAAGCAAGATATGATTCTTATATCGCAACCGTTCTTGATGGCGAGGCAATGGCAGCTGCCACTCCCTGCTCCCTCGGTTCCACTACACATCGACCACCATTTTTTTGTGAACGTCGAGACCACTGACAACTTGGCAGAATTCTTTGAAGGAAATCTTGCCATCCCCATCCTGGTCGGCAAACATGATCGTTTTGTCCACAATCTGTTGTAATTGAGCATCCTTCAGATTATTGCCAACCATCATCTTTAAAACCTAAAAAAGACCGAAATTTCGTTCAACAGAACTGAGGCGAACGGACTGAAAAGATACAAAAAGTGGAAAGGCAAGTCGCCTGAGGAAGAGTTAAGAAAAAAACTGTCAAATTGAGGCAAATGTTTGCATCCCACGTGTAGATAGAGAAGTAGAAAAAAAACTGTCTTTTGCATGCTGTCCGAGGGTAAAAAATACAGAGAACTCGAACATCAAAGACCTAACTGCCACTAATTTACATGAGACGACATTGCAATGCTTAGCATGACCTCGCAAGTGCACATTAAGAGCCAGGTAATGCTGCCGATTCCTTGCTTGAATGTGAATTTTTGTTGGCGGTAAACAGTGCTGTCGACTGCGTAATATCAACAAACACTACATACTTGATGTTTAACCTCAGATCTCAGGAGTTATTGTCTGCTTGGGTTTTCGCTGCCTAAAACCGAGGGCTATAGATCCGTTTTGAAGGTCAACCGACTCCAACTTTTTCCAAGCAGAAGGGCGGCAATTTCTTAAGCGGCAAGCCACGGAGTAATACTTGTGTTTTCTCCAGGGCCAGTTATGGGGCGAATTTGCAATGGGCAATTATTACAAGGGTGGGGTGTATTACCTCAACCAAAGTTCGAAACCAGGCCTAGACCTAAAGCATAAACGTAATTATGAAATGTTACATGTAGAACTGGAGGTATCTTATCGAAAGCCTAGACAGCTGATGACAGCGTTTCGCAACTTTCAAAAGAAAAATTCTCATTCGAATTTCTAGTTAGCAAATCGTAAAAGTGCGTACGACGAACGAAGAGCTCGTGGGTTTAGCGAAGGTAAGCAGTTCTACATTAGGTAGAACGAATTTCAGGGCCCAAATAAAAAACAAGCTACAAGAGCTTTGCATAAACATCGACGTTCATGCTTATTAAGGCAGGCCTGAATTCCGGGAAGTTGAAGTACCAGAACAACACTAGAAACACAGGTTAGGATGAATAACTGTTTCGGAGGCTGAACTCAATACTTATGAAGTTTAAAGAGGTAATCACTTTAAAACTAAGTTGTCTTTATGTAGGTCTATGAGGTAAATACAAACTCTCACATTTGACTGGGCTTCAACGATGCGTCTCAACAGAATTGACGTAGTCGGGTAGAGGATGAGGGTTTTTTGGAGCGACCAGTTCATTAAAGTGAAGTGTCCTAGGCAGGACGAGGGCGATGTTGGAGTTCCCAAAACGTCACAGTTTGCTACCGATAACAGTGATGATACAGAAGGACAACTAGGGATATGAGTTAAGTCCACAAAAGCTACCCCAAAAGCTACTTATATCTTCCAGACTATGCATGTCAATATTAGTAGCACCAAAGGAAGCTGGTAGAAGCTTCTCAATGATTAACAGAACATCGTCAGAAACATAGCCAAGTTTGCTGGTTTAATAATTCATACCCGAAGTGTTTAAATTAAGCTGGCATTTCAAAAGGTAGAACTACCGAGGATCAGAGTACATATTCCGATGCCAGTACCCAAAAATGAAAGAAATGCATCTTCAGCATTACCAGTCTAGGTATGACTTGCGATGATCAAAGACTGAGTGATCGACGTGAGCAATAGTGCAATTTTTATCGTTTCCGACTACCTCGCAGGTTAAAAACGTTCGGTTAGACGGTGGGAAATTTCAGAGACAAAGCAAGGGCTACTTAGAGAAACCGAGAGAAGCGGCAAATCTTATCCTGTTTATTCAAATATAGATCATGTGAAAACTCTAAATATATAGCTGTTCACTAATACACACCGGCAAATCTGATATTACAGAGGAATAATTGACCTAGAATGTGCTAATAGACAGCAAGAAAAAGAAAACAGCAGGCAGATTTACAACAGGTGCCCTAACCACATAAGAGGCGGCCAAAAAAACAAGATTGACTGTTGATACAAGAGAATTAAACTTTAAAAAATTGAGTTTATTTTACATATCTTGATGCCTAGATAGGAGTTTGCAGTACAACCAAAGGCGTGTTTGGGTTAGAGCATATAAGTTCCAAGGTGGATAGTAGTCTTTATACAGTGTATTTTCGAGTTAAGGTGAAAAGAAAAACACGGATCAAAGAACTGCACATCGCGCCTGTATCTCACGGCACGAGAAATGACAAAAGTCCACAAACCAGTTACATGCAGTTATCTCTGTATGAATTAGGTTGTATACGCAGTCATATTCTTCTATAATCATTAGCTCTGGGAATATATTAAACAGAATAGTCTACGTACATTAATTCTTCGAAAAACTAATTTGAGACAGAAGGTGCTAAAATGGGCTCTAAATGTTCGCCTTTATATTGGTTTTTAATCAAAATCGTACTAAAAATGTGATCAAGACGAGTTGGTATGGCCTTGAAAATCATTTTAACTCGTCAGGTAGTTTCGAAATTGAAGGAATATGTTTGTTGAGCGAGGCGAAACAAAAACGAGCAAGCACTTGAGTGATTACCAAAACTGAGCAAAGAATGTCCACTTTATAGAGTATGATGAAGTAGGCGACAAAGAAGTTATATAATCTGGCAGGTGAAAGCAACTAGAACGTTCGCATATTTTTATGAAATGCCAGAAAAAGAGTTGCCACAGACCAACAGATCCGGACTAGTAAGCATGAGATGCTCCGGACGATTAAAATTTGGAACAGGAAACTAAACCTATACATCATCAACATATGCAACTCTTATTCGAAACGGCCTGTTTTTTTACAGGTATCAGTCATTTTCATGTTAAAAGATATATACTGACAATTGGAAAGACTGCATAGCTCCGGTGAGCTGAGAGAGGCAAACGATAATGAGCGAGAATACACAAATCAACGACCATGCACTACACAAATCAAGAATTAAGAAGTCACGTCTAAATAAAATTTACAGGAATACATCCGAGCTAACCTGAAATAGTTCGCCATTGCTTATGAAACCATCATCGTCCATATCGTAGATCTTGAAAGCAAAGTTTAATTTTGCCTCTTTGTTGCCCTTTACACTGAACTGGGACATTCCATCAATGAATTCCTTGAAATCGACTTCTCCGTTCCCATCTGTGTCGAAAATGTCAATAACCCTGGATACTAGAGGATTTTGCTGCAGTTCTGGTAAACTCATAAATTCTTCAACACTGAGGGAGCCTGATCCATCAAGGTCCAGTTTTTTAAAACGCTTTCCGAGTCTTTTTATCTCCTCAACGTCGAATGTGGAACACAATTCGGGGAGTGAAGTTTCGTTGCCCATTTTACTAGAACACCCACAGGCGTCAAAACAGAAAGACGAAAATAAAATTGCCGCGTCAGATTTAAATAAAATAGCAACAATAGCTCGGTTACTGGAAGCAGGCCCAATTGGTAAGATGATCAAACCTTTCACGTATATTCTGGAACTGCAGATTATTTAATGTCTTGTTGCTCCGACAAAGTTTCAACAAAAATTAAGCATAAATTGCACACTTAAATATCTATGAACCAGCTATAGCGATGTGGTTAGAGGCAAGCCAGTTAGCAAATGGTTATGCGCAATATCTTCGAACTTAGTGGTGGTATTGCAAACTGTTAAGCTGCATAAAAGTTTATCATAGAACTGTCATTCAAAATCAAAAAGCTGCGAGGGAAACGGTCCCTCCAGCACCAGCGACTTTTGATCACGCCTTGCTACGCACGGCAATACGGTGCTATGACATGGTATTCAAAACGATCGTGCCGTTTGGTCACGACATCAATTGCTGTGAAGCATAGGCGAATATGTAGTTGCTTGCACTTCCTTTCTGGCATAAAAAAGGAAGATTACGCAAACCTTCAAAAATCAATCGTTTATTGAGTAGATGAAGTAAAGTAAGTTAGCAGTATTTGTACAAAGCACTAGTTATCAGTCAGGGTTATTTGCAAAGCTGCTGGATCATAAGCGAGGGATCACTTTGACTGGTCACTTTCGGTCCTAACAGACGGAGAAAACCTTGTAATAGAAACTCGGTGCGAGAAAAGCAGAATTAATAATACATACTTTTTATTACTTATCACAGTTAAATATAAATACACAAGGTTTATATAAACCATAGTGTTAAAAGTTCACTTTTGCTTCCTTTGGAAGGAATAGTTTTAGGCATGCAGGGTCATCGGTTAACATACATAGAGCCTGAATCCGGGGACGATAATCCAAGGGCAAATGTTATACTCACAGCATGTTGCGCCGGCTTTTCGATCGCCATCCATATATGTCCTTCTATCCATAGAACCAGTTTATGGCTGTTTGTCGTACCATTACCATACTTCAGATAGTATACCGGGCATTTCGTTCAATGTACTCTGCACGGGTCAATGAACATAAATTAGACCTACCTTTGAAGATCGGGAAAAACGGATAGGCAATGTATGATCGCTTGACCTTCGACCACTCAGCCCAGCGAAAAGTATAGTAAAGCGATGAGCCTATTATGACAGATAGCAAACTTCGGACGAAGTTCGCCTCATTGCGATTATCCTCGGTACTGGGCCTCTAAAATATAGGTGACAATTAGAGTCACTGCAGTATTTTGAGGGCCGTTGGCCACTCAGCCGGCCACCTTCGCCTTTTTAGCAGACAGGGATTGCTTTCTGAATCAGAGGTAAATCTGCGAATACGTTTGCAAAAGAAAATTAAGAGTATATGCCATATGGGCTGTGTACATAGTTCGCATGTCCCTGCCTAATTTTTTCAGCCGTCTCCACTCTTTGTGCACCATATCAAGCCTGCTGCAGTATCAGGTCGCTACTCAGCACCCTAGCTGCGTACGCCCTCGCACCATCTGAAGGGCGCTGTTTGCTCTCCAACAACCAATATGCTGTCTGTGTTCCTTGGCCACGGTATGCTGCCAGCGTTTTAAAACCAAGCTGCAGCAACGGCCTCAAAATTTTTGTCTTTTGCAGATACTAAAACAGAGTTGATGTTTTCGAAAATGTGCCACCAAAGTCATACATTATATGAGTAAGCGATGACATCCTGCCAGAAGGACACTGTGGCGTTCCCCGTCATCGCGGCACCACCGAACTAAATTTTGTCGTACGACAGCTGAAGGAGAAGTGCCAGTAGATGTGCACCCAGCCCTACACTACGTCCGTGTATGTGGCAAAAGTATTCGACACGGTGAATCGCGTTGGACTGTCCATAGTATTTAATCCACATAGTAAGTCAGTTCCACGATGGGATGATGGCGTGCGTTACAGACAACGGACGGTATACGAAGCCTTTGCAGTGAACAGTGGAGTGAAGTAGGAATGCATTTTGCGTTTACCCTCCCCAGTCTCATGCTGTCTGTCATGCTTATGGAGGTCTACCATGATAAGAGCCCCGGGATCCGCATCAACTTAAAAACAGTCGAGCATCTCCTTATCATCCGATGTATGCAGGGTCCCATGCGCGTCTCCACGACCACAGTTAATGACCTGTTTTTTGCGGAAAACTGCGCCCTCAACACCACAACAGAAGCGGACATGCAAAGAAGCGTGAAAATCTTCGCCACCTGTTGCGCAAATTTCGGTCTAATCATCGACATGGATAAAACGGTCGTCTTGCATTAACCGCTGCCCATGCTGATTCGAATGCTCCACCTAACAATGTCAATGGCGCCGCGTTTTAAAACGTGTCTAACTTTGCCTATTTTGGGAGAACACTTCCTCTAACACCATAACCGACGATGAGGTTGTTCAACGGACCTACAAAGGCAGCCAAGCCTTTCATCAGCTTCGAACCTCCGTGTGGAACTGTCATTATCCCCAGCCGTCGACGAAATTGAAGGTGTACCGAGCCGTTATCCGCCCGACATTGCAGTACGGAACGGAGACTTAGACTGTCTACATTAACCAAGCTTGAAAGCTGAACCATTTCCATATCAGCTGTCTCCACCGAATACCAAAATTTTGGTGGTAGGACACGATTCCAGACATGGAATTCCTGAAGAGAACGAGAATTCTCAGCATCCAGGCCATGCTAAGGTGAATAAAACTGCGTCGGAGAGGCTAACTGGTACGAATGGACGACCAAAGACTACCAAAGTGACTGTTTTATGGTGCTGTTGCTATGGGTGCTCGCTGCCAAAAATGACAAAAGAGGCACTATGAAAGTACGCTGAAAAATGCTCTGAAGCGCCTTCAACTCAACACGAAGACCTGGGAGGAATTCGCGCAGGACCGATAAGCTTGAGGAAGAAAATGAAAACTAGCCTAGCAATCTACGAAGCCACTCTGAACGCCACCGCCAAGGCGAAAAGGACGGTTCGCGGGTCTGAAACCCAACGGAGGTACGCTGCCAATGCCTAAGTCTTTTTAAATTGCCAGCGCTGTCAACGCACCTCCCGTGCATGTAGTTGCTTGGTCGGTCATCTCCAGAAGCACCACCCCTCTAACGGCATCCACCTCTTCGGCGTCAAACATTTCAATAGACCCTCCTGCGTCCAGCAATTTGTCGACGACCACCCTCTCCACGGAAGCTCAACTCCCCGATGTCCCGCTGCTCTCAGCCGCGGACACCATCCTCCGTTCTGCAACCCCTCACTGTCCACAACACAGACCTTTACGGACTTCACGCCCTTAGCTCTCTCTATCCCCCCGACAAATCACATCCTGTCACCACCTCCATCACCACATCTGACTTATCTCATAGCACTGGAGGCTTGAGCCTAATCTATCCTAATTGCAATCGTATATTCACCTCATGCATCTGCTCGGCTGTTCACTTGCAAATCCATCACACACGGACTGGTAAACCAGTGCGTGGAGAACCAACACATGACAGAGACCGCCACCTTCACTGCCCACACTGCCCTCGTACATTCACTCATCGCGTGGGACTACTATGTCAAATGCGCATTCATGACAGTGGAATTGACTGTGCTGTCGACACATCCAGCACATTCTACACACCCACCATCAGTTACCGTCCCAATCACTTATCGCCTTGCCATCTCCAAGATAAGGACGCGCTTTCAAGCACGCCGCGAACCTCCAGGTAAGCGCCCTCGGGTAAGTTGGATACTGTTCTTGCTGAACTTATCTGCTAATCTCTTGCTTTATTGCACTTAATCATGATATCTTCTGCATTAGTATTACTAAGCATGATGTTTTAGCACTAGCGTCAATAGTATTAGAATATGATTGCTATCAGTAATAACCCAGTGTCAGCTCCTAGACACTTAAGTTTTGTTATTTGCTACTCGCTGCTATGTATAAGACCATTGCTCTTCTTGCCGTACCTCAGTAGTACCTTCAACCTTACCTTAGAACTTATTTGCTATAAGCAGTCACTTAGTAGTAAATATTAGGCAATCACAGTCTTGTTATTTGCAACTTGTTACCGTCTGTGGTACTATTTATCTGTTGGTTACTGGTTCGTTAAATTTGTCTGTGAATGTCGTTCATTGGTGACCTTGTTTTACGATGTATTGGTCTTATAATTTCAAATGCGTATTGTGCGCTCCGAAGCAGCCAGGTGCACCGCGTGGTGTGGAACAACTCGATAATCGATATCCTGATTTTCCCATGCTTCTTGCATGCTATGCACTTTTAAAACGAGGTAGGCAACAGTTAGCGTGCGCGGGGGACTAACTGACGCTGGTTTGAAGGGTTGCCAACTGACTGGATAACTCGGACCACGCAATCAGTCCAGTCTGTTTTTTTTGCGTGGAGTGGCCTTTATGACACTCCAGCATAAGCGGGAGCCAAGCAGTGTTGTTGCGGCGCGTAATAGGCGGCGGCCACGCCAACAACCTGCGCCCTCACCCATCTCTGATCTCATAGACTTCTGTCCTGACACCAGGTACAGGTGTGGACGTGGTGAGGGCATGAGGTAGTCTACTTTCATTATACTTCAACGTAAGTCACCGCTTTTTCCTTCCTCCAATTTAGCGGACCAATACAAAAACGTAAACGTCTGTCTGTGAAAAAATCCACTTATGATTTAAGTATATTGCCAGTCACACCATTTTACGTGCAGAACCAGTCAAAGGTTTTTCTGAAGTCAATGCAGATTGCATCTACGGATGTACTCAAAGACAAGATGATACATCACCTAACATAGAAAACTTACCAAATGCGGCTAAGCATGGGTTCCTATAAAAGATCTCGTGACACCTGCAAGCCTCTTTCCTTGATCATGTACTAGAATCTAGCTACAACGGTTTTGCATTTTACACCGTATATTTTGATTCCAGGAAGGCATTTGATCGTGTGGACTATGACCTGCCCCTCCATCTGAAATGACCCCTTTGTGCCAATGAGCACCTTAATTTAATATACTTCTGTTTTGATACTCTAAAACAGCGTTAAAATTTCCAATGTTATCCCTACCCCCACAAATGAGGATTGAATTTATTCAAGGAAGCGTGCTTTGCACCCTCTTATTTTGCCTTTTTAACGCTGTTCCTGAGTGTTTTCAGTATGGTAGGCCCTTTAGGTACGCTGACGATTTAACATTTGCCTATCGATATAAAACAGCAGATCACAACATTGTACTCGAGCTCCTAAAAGGGATCGTCAGGCTTTTGCCCAGTGGTACTGCCCATTGTACCGTTCTCTTTCTGTGAACAAATATTCCGTTCTGGTTGTTGGCAGTGATAATCAGCCTCAAATAAGAATAGACGGTCACGATTCAAATGTGTCTGTAGTGGCCCGCTAGTGCCACTGGGGAACCCATGATCAGCGGCACTGCACTGACTCGCTTTTACTGCGGCTGCCAAGATGCTGGCCCACAAGTGACTGTCCACCACACGCTGACTCACCTCACTTTGACCTGCGAAGGCCTGCTCACCCACACCCTCGCCTCTAAGTCCGGCCGCAGCCTCGCTAGTCTTGATCGACCCACGTGAGTGAGAACTTGCACCAATCAGTGTGAGCCACTTCCTGACTGACTGCCGAAACAAAGTATGCTCTGAGTTGCTGGCAATTCTCTATGCTCTCGTTGTTTCAGACACAGTCCCCCGGCCTACGGACGTGTGCTAGTCTGACAGTCAACTCTCCTCCTACCTTTTCTCCATTACTTGTGTACAGAATAAACTGCTTCTAGTACTCTGGCTACCCACTACCTCTTCTTCTTCTTCTTCTTCTTCTTCTTATCCTCCTAAGAACCGGACCTATAGATCGTACTGCTAAGGATTAAACCTATTAAGCTTAATATCCTCGATATGTCTGGCGTTATTGAGGATCTGTAATAGTCAATCTGTCAGAGCAGTGCGCTCTAATTATCTCGACAGTACGCCGCATGACCGGATTTATTCTCAGAAAATGTGAGACCACTAATATAAAAACCAGCCTTTACTAAATCTACGTTGGACCTAGTCTGGCATATTGCTAGATTCTATTTAGCCATCTCTGCGCTGCTCAATCAAGAGTGCTGTAATACAAAGCAATTTTCTCGGTCCGCTGCTCTTTATACTCTTGATGAACGCTTATGCGACAGCAAACAAAGATTTGCAAACGCTACATTAAGCTTAAATATGTGTTCCACCTTAATAAAATACCGCAAAGGTTTGCATTGGAAAGCCCAACTTCAAATGGATATGCCTATGGAAATGGAATTGAACTCGGTAGATGACGTTTTCTTCGTCCAAGTGTTATTTCATGTGTTTTGCTCCTGCCAAGTTTCATGGTGCCATGATCTCAGAATACTTCACGATAAAGTATCAAAGCCGAAGTCATAAAGTTAGTTTGTCACCTCATTCAGACCAAATTTCTGCAAATGCTTCACATAATTTTTCGCTCAGGAAATGAACGTAGGACTTTATCAAATGTTTGATTTATTCGATATAGTGAAAGCCTTTGACCGCAGCAAAATCGAAAACCTTCGGAGAGTTTTTACTCGATGACTCCTTCTCCGCATTGAATCTATAATTTCTTATGCTGAAAGATGTATATTTTTATGGAGGTTAAAACCTCCTTCCTGTTTCGCAGTAACTTTGACTATAATCATCCTTGTATTGAAACCCTTACTCCGTTAGAGTGGTCTTACGTCATGCCTTATTCCGCCATGGATATTTCGTCACCGCTTTGTTCGTCATCTACGTCTAGTTTTGGGATATAGGTGACCGTTAATGAATTAGGGTTATTATTTGGGTCGGGGCTAGTCCAAGGTTTGGAAACAAGAATATTCAGCTTTCCTGCAATTAATCGCAAGGCGCCTTGTAAACCTATAAGTATTTGCTTCGAAAATTTCTTTATGCCAGTGAAAGGTGTATGAAACTAAGAATAAACAGTAAAACAAAAAAGTTCGATGAATCCGTGACCAGAAAATAGTAGTTTGGCCAAAACAAATATGGACCTCAACGAGAAATATATTTTAATTGTTATACGAGTCACATGCTGATTGTAAGATGTTAAAAGCTCTTTGGCCGAACGGAATATCAATCTTAATTTTTTTCCATCCGCAGGCAAGTTTTCGTTAATAATTTAACTATCCTTTCCTTTCATAAACCACAAGAAATGACCTCAAAAGTTTATTGTTAGATATGTAACGTTTAAAAAAGGGGTGTAGGAAAAGCACATCGTTATTCCTATAGACTTTGATTTTGTTAGAAAGCAAGCAGAAACGTGTATTAATAAAATGACGCATAAATTTAATTTGCTTCTTGTAACTGCACTATTTTCAGCTGCGTCACGAGGAGAGGACGACCCAAATTTTGTATTCATTAGAGAATTAGTTTGTTCCTGCTTTGTCCTAAAAAGGGCATAAATGGCCCTGCCGGATCCCCTGGCTTAATTATCGCATTGTTCGTTCTATTAAAAATGGGTGTGCGGCTTGCTGTTGGCGGGGATACGAGTCCCTGAAAAAACGTCCGAACTCATTTTTACTACCTTTATATTCTGGATCACCCGAAAGCTGGAATGGATTAACCTGAACCCATTCTTAAATGATCAAAAAACCGATTGTCGATAGAAAACGGGAGTTACAAGTGATGGTACGATGCCTTGTTTTGGTTAGAGCGAATACAGAAGACCCACCGATGGGTACTAACCTGTGAATAATCTGCAGTTTGCGCTTGCTTGGATTCACGGTCACAAGTGATTGCCAAGGTTAGGTTAGGTTGAACGAGGTCAACGAACAGCTGAACAGGGAGCTGTCTCAGACTATCGATTTGCTATCGGTATTCCCATGTGAACTCACGAAATTTCAAGTTTTCAATATCCGAAGGATAAACTACGATTGCTTCAAGTGACAATCTTGCAGCGACAGTTCGACGGTCTATCCTCCAATGTTTTGCGAACCGCGTCTTCAAGATCCACACTTCGATGTACATTGGACATGTGTCGACTTGACAGGAAACTTTTGCATTTTCAGGGCAATCCTTAGGTCACTGTCTAAGCTTACTAGCGGATTTTATAAAATCCTCCTGACGACTGAACGGCTATTAAACCGCCATATCACCTTAATTATGATGGCTTATGAAATGATAAAAGGCGACTACAATTTTCAAACCCGATTAAATACGTGAAATAATCTGGTCAGGAGACTTGGTGAATGCAAAAAAACAGATAGCCGCTGCCGGATCCAATCAAGCATTTATCAGAACCGGAAGACCAGTTCGTTAACTAGAACTGTGCATTAGAGAGCTCGAGACTGCCATCAGAATAATAACCTCACGTTTTTCTTTCACGCGAGCACCAACTTTCAATTTGGCTATTTCTGATAGTCGAGTTCCCAGCATCCATCAATCTGCCGTCTGTTCACCACATTCTTCTCCTTGTATTTTCGTAAAACGACTTTCCTTCCTAAAGGTCAGATAAAATTATTTCAGTACATATTCCTGACAGTTAGAAAAAGTTAAAAGGCAAAGGGATGGGAAAGCCTTCATGGGGCTCATAAGGCAGACTTACCAACGATAAGATTTTAAGAAGAACTGTAAAGCAATCAGGGGAAACCGAGCTGGAACCTTAACTATGCACGATGGGGGCGATTTCGCCAACGTCTGCGAATTTGTAATCATAGCTCGGTTCGTAGGCGTGGGCAGCAACATTGTAGCATGCCAGCGGACAAAATAGCTCAAAGAGTATACCTTCAGCACTCCTTCAAGTCTAATGAATATTTTAACCATTTCATCGAGGAAAGCAGGCATTAAACGAACAGATGATGGTCCAAGTAATAGACAACCCAAGACTAGAGGCCATGGCCTACACTAAAAGAGATTATGAGGCCTTTTTTTGACTGTTACAACACGTCAGAGTAGGCATATTTCACAATGCCATGCAAGCAAAGGCAAGGCTGTCACTCCTTGAAACTGCAGTAGTTGTCTACTGGACGATCGGCACGATCATTACTTTGTAAAAGCCAGGTGTAAATTGCCGACTCGTCTACAGGAACCCAAGTCGACTACTCGGAGGTAAGACATAAATTCTCCACTTCTATGCATGCTGGAACACCTGACAATACCTTCGATCTTCAAAAAGCTACGATCTTAGGTCGGATCAACGCAGAGATGGAGCAGCTAAAATGAGGCGTAATTTTTACAGTACGCGCCAGAATTCGTGCAACATGCCGAAATATGCGAAAGATTGATACTCTTTCGCTAATCGGTATTGACTCAGGTTGTGATACTAATTATCGCGTAGGCTTTTCTGAAGGTACTTCAGTCATGGGAAGATGCGAGCTTTTTAACGAGCTTCTTTCTGACCACTAACAACACGTATGTACTGTAAATGTACCTGCTTAAATAATATGCATTTTATCATTGATTTTGACTGCTTCTATAAATTCAAGTATATTTTATGGAAAAGATGCGAAAAAAAATATTCCTTGTACTCGTTTGGTAGAAAATTATGCCTTCTTTAAATTTTATACTTAGAGAAAGGTTATCTTTCGGTTTAAGAAAACATTGTAATTATGAGTTTTTTTACGATTGTGAGGTGTTCATTCATAAGACCTCGTATCCGTAAATTAATTAATCCTGCCTTAAATGTATAAAGCATGTTCCATATCTATTGCAACATTTTATGAGAACTATGTGACTTCTTCCTAAAACTGTAGGTGAAAACGTACGTTTCCTTAAACAGGATGTACACAGTGCGCAGTTTGTAAACTTTGAATTATAGTGTAGTAGTCAGTAGGTTTTAAAATTATTCAGCAATTTAGAAACTTTTTAGAACCGAAAGATACACACCCCCTTAAGAAAAAATTTAGAGAAGGCATATTTTTCTACCAAATGAGTACAAGAAGCAATTATTTTGTTTAGTTTTCCCATAAAATATATTTCAATTTATAAAGGCAGCCTCAATCAATGATAAAAATGCATACTATTTAAGCAGGTACTTCTCACAGTACACATGTTTTGTTAGTGGTCAGATCGAAGCTATTTAAAAACCTCGCATCCTGTGTCAGTGCCGATTAACGAAAGATTATCAATCTTTCGTATATGTCAGCATTTTGCACGAATTCTGGCCAGTACACTAGATGCCATGTGGACCGACATGCATATTAACATTCCTGCAGCTTATACCTGTGTGTCATTACAAACACCATGCCCAGGACAAGATTGCCACGCAAAACGTAAGCAAACCGACAGAATGTATAACCCAAGAACAAAAGTACCCAAAAAAAGAAGAGTCGCTGGATCGAACAACAAAAACAGAAGTTCAATCGCCCCATCATACCGTCGATGGTATGATTCATAACACACGAAGCTTGACTGTCTGCAAAACATCATTTCGAGGAGCAATACAAGGGAGAAGAAATCAGTTAGACCAAGGCTGAAAAACACGACACGACACGTCAAAGCCGGTTCCATGCAATTCACTGCAGTGGTAAACTGACCAAGCTCAAAAAAATTATGCATTTGAATAAATCTGTTCCAGTGACCTTGTTTGATTTCTGAAGTCACCAAACGGGATCTCTGAACTTTACCAATCTGCTTAATTCGATCGGGTACGGCAGCCGCTTCGGAGACTGCCCATCGTTAGTGACGCGCGTCAACATTCCGCCATGGAGCTGATGCACCATGTATGTGAATTGCTCGGTGTGTTAGAATTTCTGTCACTATTTACTTCATCGAAGGCCTTTCTCAGATCCACAAAGGAGTTTCTAAACTACCTTTGTGCTAGGAAATATAAACGCCGCTCTATGATTATCATCACTTTTCTGAAATGTTTATTTGACTGGCAGATTTTTTATGCCTTCGCTGCTCAACAGCAGTTTGGTTCCATTGATTCGGGGGCCGTATATGGCCTAAATGGGTTCAAAGACGTTTTCTTTCTTTTGTTGCGGTCCGCGTACCCTTAGATTTCCTAAGCTTTGCGTGCTATCCAGGGTCCAACAGTTCCCATAGCAGTGCTATACAAGGCGGCGGCATCTAAAGAAGACTGCTTTCGTAGCGTCAGTCAGTTTATGTCAGCGAGAACATTGTCAATACTCGTGTTATCGTCTTCAAACCACTCCTGATGTTGACAACCTGCGCGTCGCAGAACGTCGATGCCAGGGGACCAGATAACGTTCCGTAGTTTGCAAAATCCTGCCTCAAGGGGCCTTTATCATCGGGAGTTTGCAGAGCCTCTGATCACTGGCTGAGATGGTTGCTGAAATCAGAAAAGTGAGCACACAGATATAAAAGTATTTAATTTACCTGAAGATTGCTAAACTTGGAGCGTTCCTCGGAGTTGAAGCGGTAGTCTCATCTTGCAGCTGTTGAGACGGTAATCCGTCCAGCCACTGGCGTAGCAGATCACCTTGATCACCAGTATATTTTGTCGATTTAGCCTTCAGAAGAGAACGTTGTCCGGCACCTGCCAGTTTGGTGACCGGGAGGGGGGAGGGTAACCACGTTGCCTTCTTCTACGTCGAAAGACGAAGAAATGCTGGTTTTCCAACTCCACCATTTCCTTTATATTCTCCAAAAGCCACTTGAAAGCAATGCAGCTCATTAGACTTCTGAACTTCAGATTGACCCCCTCCACGTACATGTTCCTTCACAGAAATACATTGAGCAAAGACTTGCTCTTCTTTATGAAGACAAAATTTGCACGGAGGATAGATGTAGAAGAAGACAAACGCGAGGATCTTTTATAGCTGAGAGGAGACTGGACTGTCGAAAAATGATGAAGTCTTCTTCGACCCAGAACAGTGCAAACTCACGATTATATTCCCTCGTATTTCCTGCCGGCGGTCAAAGTGATGAACTCAAGGCCCTTGTCAACAAAGTTGGTTATAAAAACCTTGAAGACGAACCACGTGCTCTACTGACCTACATTGCATTCCTAGAAGACTACACGGAAGAAAAGAAAGAACGCTTAAAGCAATTTGTGTCAACAAACATAGAGCTCCTTATTCATTGAAATGTAAGTAAATGAGTCTTAACGCAAATGCTTGGCCACCATCTGACTGACACCTTGTTCGTGAGCGCTCTCCTGTTGACGTCTTTGAAACTGAGAGTAAACTAAACTTATCAATTACCAAATAAGTAGCAGATACATTACGAATGCAGACAAGATAGATGCACTGGACATTAAACATGAATATTCTTTTTCTGCGAATGAGGAAAAAATGCGCTCTCTACCACGATATCCCTCAAATTAATGCCAAGTACATGAATGTAGTTTTTTTGTTGGTGGTTAACTGGAGACAAACCTCTGAGCATGGTGACGCAACCTGCTCCAACTGCTCATTATTTCCTTCGGAGTAGTCCTCAAAACATATCATATGGCCAGTAGAATCCGTGGGTTGCCTTCAACGTTTTTATGCCTAACTTTGCTGACAATGACTCTCAGGGTCTCCTTTAGACCGCGAACAGGAACAACGGGAAAGTATAATAGTAGGTTCATACTGTTTGGGGTCACGGAAGACTTCTTTGTTTTGCGACAATGCAGGCTTGCCTAAGCTCGACGGTATTCACTCGCTGGCCCTAAGCTCCATCGTTCATGCTTTACGAATAGTGTCCATGAATTAGAAGAAGTCTCCAACCAATCTAGTGCCGAGGCGGAATGGGAACGTCGAGAATGGCCAATTTCGAGCTCAGCGGCCTCGTGTGCTGCATCGCTATTGGGTCGCTTTTAGAGAGTAATACCAAAAAAGTTGCGGAGAAAAATTACCATTGATACCCGACCTTAATAAACAAGGGAACAATAAGACAGTGCATGTTTGTTTTATGAAGTAGTTGGAAGAAACTTCTCAATATAGACGTGCCACTTGACGATCGTGGTTAATAAGTGGACCCGATTGACAAAGGTAATGGTTTTTGTGAATTGTTTTAAAATGAAAGAAAATACGTCTGTTTAGAGAAGTAGCTACATCGAAAACTTTGTATAGGACAACCACATAAGATTCAGACGTTCTAGATGTCGTCTTATGACAGGTGATTGCAAAGTAAGGGATCTGAGTTGGTGTTGGTTGCCGGTAGCAATGCCAATCACGCAGGATATACAAGGGCAAAAGTCTGGTAGGCACGAGTTCCCTCAAATTCACAAGCAGCTTGCAGAGGCTGTTAAGTTTAAGATTGATCACTTTTGTCTCGGTACGCTGTTTAGTATTTCCATTATATTGCTGCCTACTGACAGCCATATTCGCGCGTCAGGACATCTCTTCCCATATGATGGTTGTAGGTAATATGAGAAGCCAAAGCAAAAGCCACTACTCGCTTACCTAAATAATTAATCTAGTTTGCTTGAATTCCTTATAAGGCCCTAGGAATTGTGGCTTAGCTTGCGATCAATTAACAGAGTATTTCGCCTCGCCTCAGAACGGAAAGTCACGCTGCAATGTCTTCATTTTCCTATGATCTATCACGAATCGGAGACCCCGGTGGCCTTTGCGAAAGCCTGAAGAAATCATATGTGGCATGCGCTGTCTAGCTTTGCCAGATATTGCTCTGGGGTGCGTCCGCGCTCTTCTTAACATTATTTTGCTGTCGGAATCAGATGAGTGAGAAAGGAGACTGTGTGACAGATGCAGCGCTTGCATTGGAGAAAGCAGCCTACGCCGGGCCCCGTTCAGTCTTCGAGACTCCGGTCGAAGCACTAACGGAAGCACCAACTACGTCCTCTATCACTTTAAAGCTACCCCTGAGACTGTCACCTTCCGAACCAACCTGTCGGTGCACTTGGTGGACTAAATCGAAATCGACCGTCGAACATACATACATACTTGTAGCGCACCTATTTAGAAGGATGATGGTCTGACTTCTGACAAATGGTAGCGTCAGTGCTAGCATCAGTACCACTACACTTCTTTCTGAGATTGTGGGGAGATGAGCCCAGTGCTGACTTTAATCAGAGTCACTTTCTGACTTACAAAACAATCAGTAGTAGTATCAGCAAATACTATCACTCACTTACACCCTAGTTAGTACTAGTAGAAATAGCAGTACCAGTCCTGACTTACTAGATCCTGGCTAGACACCTACTATAAGTGAGTGAAAGCAGACAGTGCAGTAGTACCCGCGCAAATTCTATTGTCACTAAAGAGTAAGGTAGGCGATGTTTCGGCTTGCACATGAAAAAGCAGCCTACGCCGAACCCCGTTAAGTCTTAGAGATTCCCGGCGAAGGGGAAAAGTGCGGTTGGCGCAAACTACGGCCTCTATCAATTTAAAGCTACCCTGAGATTCTCACCTTCTGAACCAACTTTTTGGTGAATTCGGTGGACTTAATCGAAACAGATGGTCGACCATAGATACACACAAGTTCCATTAATGCAAAAACTATATGCACCATACTGTGACCATTGTCGTTTCCGAGGTCCAACCACTCGTGTTCCGTTTCCGGTAATACAAATTATTTAAATTGTTTATCAACATGTCCATTCTGTTCAGTGCATGCGAAACCAAGCTGACTTCAATTATTTGACAGCAGTTCAGTGCATCCAAAATATCTTGCAACAGTTTTTTAGTAGGAGCCATTGAGAAAAAATGGAAGGAATTTGCGATACTTGAGCCTCGAAAACAGGTGAAGTGATAGTGGTCGACCATAGTTCCTAGAGTGCATATTTACTACGATACCTACAGATTTTGCCGCAATCACGGAGAAAATGCTGTGGCGGCCGAATACCTGACTTAATTTTAAGATATAACGGGCACTCGACTCGTCAACCTAGATGTATCTCCTACTTGATAAGTGCAAATTGAAGATACATCGTGAATATTTTTACTGGCACTGGATGAGTAGAAGGATCCTCCGGCTTCACGCAGCCGTTTGACTAAGATCATCAGTATATTGCTTACAAATATTTGTTTCAACCAGTATGGTGTCGGATAGCCAGCCTAGGTGGTGTCATCTACGCAACCACATTGTACCTACTCGACTATAACGCCCTTCTAATAAGTGCTTTGTCATACTATTTTTTGGAATTTGGGATTGTGAGCAATAGAATCCAACAGAAGGTAAATTATACACTCCTTGTGCGAGCATAATGCCTATCGGCTGAGTTCACTGAAAATCTTTCATCGTGTGCGTCCAAAGCAAAAATCGAAAAAAAATTCTTACCTCTTTTATCTCATCTATCTCTCTGAAACTTCTAAAGACCGGCAATATGAGTCCTCTTCGAAGTTTCGAAGAAGTGCAAAATGCATTAATCCGCGTTAAAACCTCAAGTCCTGTAATCCGGTGGTCGGATATGGCTGGCTGACAGCTCATAAATGGCCATTTCTGTCATAAGTCCCTTCGTCAGGATGCATCTTGCCCCATGTCGGAAGCTGGCAAGTTAGGGAAAAGCTACGGTAACTCCTACAGGATTATGAGTTAAGAATAAAATGGTATCTGCCTGCTTGTGTTAATTCTATACACAAGGCGAGTTTCTGACAGCCAGTTGAAAGAGGCTGACCCATAAATGTTTGAGAGTTCGTAGTAAGGGTGATATGCGAATAGGAAACACTCGCAATACAGGTGCCTATACCCCCAAATACCAGTTTTATGGCAAGCTTTAGGGTTTCGTGTACGGTCATGTTATGGTTAAGGTTTTCGTGAAGATAATTCAACTTTAGTCTTTTGTTTGGGAAAGGTTAGGGTTAATATTAAAGCTGCGGATTTTTTTCTGTGGCAGGCATAGTCTTGATGTTAAAATACGGAAGCCTTAACCTCCATGGAACTATGCCCTGAGTCAACTTTATTAATTGGGTGGGGTGCTGCTATGCACGTGTTCAGTTGAGGAAGCCGCATAGATAATGCATACCAAGTTCATCAACTAATGCAGTCAGTACACGAAATATTTTTTCTGACACATTTGTGGAACCTGTTATTTATTAATATCTTGCATGTATCATAAATGTCATTCAAACTGCATGGTCTTATACGAGTTAAAATAAACGCAGGACTCACGAAACACCACAATCCGTTTTGTTTCTGTTTTTCTGTAAGGTAGATGTGTTCCGGCCTGCATATTTTGGGCTTTAGTTGCGCCTCTGTAAATCTTAATCTTTACATTCTGGTCACCCCTGAAGATACAGGTTTCTGGCGGAAGCATATGATCAGGAAACTTGTCCAGATCCCATAAGTGGGGGTGAAAGTACCTTCCGAAGGGTCGAATCATGAATTCATTCGGTAGCACAAGATACAAGACTAATATGTTGAAGGGCGAATGCAGTGTGACGTTATAGCCGGAGCCCTGATAGGTAACATACTTTCAAAAAACGAAAAGAAATAGAATCGATTTTTTCCACCTTGCGCATGTGCAATCGATTTTTTCGTGGACGCATTGTTCGACCCGATGTCTTAGCAGGCACTTGCAGCGTCACGTTTTAATTAAAAGCTTACTAGTTAGAACAGCGTAGCGATTTTGACAAGCGATATTTGACGCTTATTTAAGTAGTAGAAAGATACCAACAACGACTATCAATAGAGGTGGAAAATTGTAAAAGTGCCAGTTGCGGCGCAGGCGAACTCATTGCAATGCTCAAGTCTGATCCATATTTGATGACAGAGAAGGCAAACATTGGTAGAGATAGGATTTTTTCCGTACAGAATGGGTGCGTAATAATCTGGCAAATAGCTTCAAAACAGCCTAGCCGTTGGGCTAGAGGAAAGCCCTGTGATCTATTTGAGTGGTTATTTGTATCGGTAGCGATCATAAACACATCGCCTGTTCTCCAAGCACATGCTGCTTCACAGACAAAGTTGTCATCTGCGCCTACATAAGGACTGTTCATAAGCGTGCGTAAACGTTACACTGAAGTTGTCAACACCAGAAATGGCCGCTCAAAATTTCCCATGCGATGCTGCCCACGCTGGACAAAATTTCAAAGTCACTCTATCAAATAGTACACAAAGTTTGACTATACCTACGCCAGCCCTGCATTTTGATTTTTGAAGCTTCGAGTTGTCGACCCGTAGTAGCTCGAAAAATGAAATTCCACTAAAGTCACCGATGCTGGACTCACCTAGCTGGCAAGTATTGAGCATCATTGTTGCAGACTTTCGTACAGTCGTGATATTGTGTGGGAAATCGACGTTCAATAATGGGAAAGTCTATGACAGAAAACAGAATAGTTAACAGAAAACAGATAGTTGAGCTTTTTAATCTCCAGATAAATTAATTTCTGATCGCGGTATATATCAGTATATTTAAGGTCTATAGGCGTAGACCGAAATTGTTAGTGTATATTTGTGTTGAAGCCTGTCAACCCCTGTGAAATATACACATGCTGCCATCAGACAGGGGTTGACGGCTTTCAACACGAATATACACTTACAATTTCGGTCTACGCCTATAGACCTTAAATATACTGACATATACCGCGATCAGAAATTAATCTCTCTGGAGACTAAATAGCTCAACTTTAAAAACCGGTATATCAACCAGAAAGCAGATAGGGAAAGCTGGGTGACCCACTGATGAGCCGGAGCCCTCGCAGCTGTGTCAAGCAGCGGCAGAATACCGGCGAAACACGTGTTCAGGCCTTTTAGCAAGTACCTAGGCTGTTAGTATGGTAAGTCACAAAGTCAAGAAAACAGATAGTTATATCGAGGTGTGTTAAGGCTATTAAGGTTAATCCTTACGGCTGCGATCTTCCAGGCCCATGTCCTTAGAAGCAGAGAGAAGTCATTGGAAGGCCATAATGGCAGGAAGAGTTTATTCTGCAGAAGTATTGAAGAATATGTTGTATACGTTTTCACTATCGGAGCACACGTTCTTCCGCTGGAGCGGCGTGGCCCGAAGTGATGTCTAGGCCGCAGTCACCACATTGATTTCTGTGTCCAGACTCGTTGAGGTCAACCTACTAATGAGGCTAGTCTACTAAAGTGGGAATTCCATTGGAAAGATTGAGGTTACGCCACTATAGGTTGAGGCCAGGATGGAAGGCAAAGTGCACTCATTTTATCCTAGCCTGAGGCACGCTGAAAACTGCCTTCGCGCGAGGTCCTATGTTTTGAGTGACCTCGGCTCTGGCGGTACGATTTAGGAGAGCGGTGGGCAGCAGCAGCCACAACAGTTAAACCAGCTGTAGCGCAGTGGGAGCGTGTACATGCGTCTCAAAAAGCAGCTGTGGATGGCGATGTTATTAATGCGTATGACCACCTCCATGTGTATCTACTCCTTTGCTTGCTCCTGTGGAGCAAGGGAAATATGTCGTATGAGTCAGCGCCTATCCCAAAGAATAAAGGAACACCCCCAATGGCTAAGGAAGGGTGATTTTAATACCAACAGAACCATCAACAGCTCTATCCTAGCGCACATGGTGGATTCCGGACATCAGGTGGACCCCAACGAAGCCTTCAGGGTGATCTACAAAGTCCCACCAAGCCACCCTTAGTCACTGGGTCAGCGACTGTTGGCCACAGCAGAAGCAACTGCTATCCGGTTGAGGAAGCCAATTTTGTGCGCGCAGAAGAACCTGCTGCAAGCCCCAAGCTTAACATGGCCAACGGCCACCTAGCTACCGGCATTTCCCCAAGTCTCTTCTCTCCTCTTCCACCTCCCTTTTCTCCCTAATTACCGCTTAATTAGCCGCTTGTTTGTACCCCACCCCCTACTCTATCCCCCGGACTAATTTGCCTCTAACGTTGAACGTAATTTGCCTACAATTTTACCTTTTACGCTTTACCCTCCTGCCATATAAATGTAATGGCCTGATGAGAATTTATTGAAAGTATACGTATGGGAAGACGAAGATGCGATCACTGGAACAAGAGTTTTATTTGCCTGACGTTTCGGATTCCGTCGGGAATCCTTATTCATAGGTAATCGTAAACAAGTCTG